>JAOTQQ010000023.1:16533044-16553438 GCA_026546715.1 Gallinago undulata | reverse complement strand
CAACCCCCTGCCCTGGGCAGGGACACCTCCCACCAGACCAGGTTGCTCCAAGCCCCCTCCAACCTGGCCTTGAGCCCCTCCAGGGATGGAGCAGCCACAGCTTCTCTGGGCAACCTGGGCCAGGCTCTCACCACCCTCATGGTGAAAAATTTCTTCCCCAGATCTCATCTCAATCTCCCCTCTTTCAGTTTAAAACCCTTCCCCCTTGTCCTATGGCTCCCCTCCTTGATCAAGAGTCCCTCCCCAGCTTTCCTGGAGCCCCTTGAGGGACCGAAAGGTCCCCTTTAGGTACTGGACACAAACTACACCTACGCAGATGTTTTTCAAGAGTTGTGACACTGTGTCGTGCATCTCAGGATAAAAATCTACCCGATGGAGACGTATGAGCATTTAATGGAAAAGCTGTATCAAACCCACTTTGAGAGCAAACCCAAGCCCCCAGGTCTGGAACCAGCGCGCTGCTCAGACTGACTGCGCGTGTCAAACGCGGAATTGCCCTGAACTTACCAGCCCAGTTACCTACTGCTGGCAGATTTCTCCCCCTCCTCAAATCCTCCCCTCTTGGGCACAAGCCTGTTTCCTCGGCAAGAAAAGGCAGCGGGTCTGACTGTCAGCCCTCGTACTCCGCTATGGCACACATCCATAAAAAACACCTTCCTAATGCGGGCTTTCCCAAAGCTCCTGCAGACCCCAGTACCCGTGTGGAGGGCTCGGAGAAGAGCTGTTGGCTTGCCCTGGGCTCCAGAGGAAGGGGTGAAATGGAGCAACGTGTCAATAATCAGTGACACCAGCACAGGGCACAGGTCTGGGAGAGTGGACCTGAATACCAAGCGCCACCGTTCTCAATCAGGGGCATTTCCAACGGAGCTTGCCAGCTGATTAGGCAGGGCTGATCCCAGCTAAAAGGCTAAGGACTTCCCCAAAACAAAGATGGAAACGTGGATTCTATTCGGGGCGATTTTTATTTCGGATTGAGAAGCTACAGGAAGAGAAAACACATAGACATTGCCATGAGAGAAGGGGAAAAAAAAAAAAAGAGAGAGAGAGAGAGAACATCCTATTGTGTCACCCTCCTGATACAACAAACCATCTCAACCTGAGCCACAGGACTGGTTCCTCCCCAGGGAGGAGTTTTTAATGCCGCAGGGTAAAAACACAGTAAACATCTGTAATATCTACCCCAGGGTCACACACCCCCAGACACAGCAATACGGTCTTTTTTTTGTTGTTTTTGTTTTTTTTGCATATGCGAATGCACATCTGTTCTTGGTAGATAATAAAAAGGCTGACATGGAGTGGCATGAATCAAATCTCTAACTTTGAAAGGGGAACAATTACAGATGTTCACAAGGATCAACACACCCACACGGCACAAGTACTTACTCAATGGAGTGGTTACTCTAAGCACTAGTTTTATGTGAAGGCAGGTAGCTTTGTATCAGCGATACTGGACTGTACTGGAGCAGGCGGCAGTGAATTTCAGAGTTCATCTGTCTGTCATTTTATTAAAGTAATTAATCAAATGGCTTAGCATATAAAAATACGAGAACCCTTCCTCCTAATTAGAGCAGGTGGTGTTCACGTAGAAATAAAAGCACACACGTGCATACACGCACCTGAGGCGGGATTGCTGACCGAGAGCTTACAGGATAAAGAAACTCACTTGCTCCGTCCCACACTTGGACATCACGTTCTCCCTCACGATTCCAGGGATAACGGAGTCTCTCCCCTTTGGTGCATAGTTATATTCGAAAGCCAAACAGCAACTTGGAAGTTGTCCTGAAGGGAACCAGGACAAGGCACCTTTAAGGATAATAAGGCAGATCGCGTACCTCTGCTGCAGAGACTCCTCGTGTCTCGGGGGTAGTCCCGCTGTCCCTGAACCTAGGGGGATTAATCAAAAACTAATCAAAGACTGCATTACCCAGGGATGGCAAACACATTATCTCCACACTGGTCCTCAGGGAACAGAGCATCTGTTGTGGGGCAGAGCAGGGAGGCAGCCAGGGCTGGGCTAGCTTGGTCACAATTGTTTGACTAATTAAGTGTAAAATGCCATTAAGCTACTGCCTTAATGAAGTAGGGCTTTCTTCAGCCCAGTCCCTCCTCCCAAGTTGAAGCTATGTCTTGGTCCCCTCTTAACAGGATGTGAGGACAGTCTATATCCTCGCATGGGATGAGGATATCTTTAAGTTTAATCTCTGTACTATAGGAGCGTGGTCTTGCTGGGGTCTGGGCAGACTCCAAGGACCAGAGCACACTCCGCAAAAGGGATAGAGAGAAGGAAAACCTATCAAAAAAATGAGGAAGCTTTGCTTCTGCATTAATACTGACCACTGAAACCACATTTTTCTTGTGGGAGAACAGTATGAGCATATAAAATGCCTCTAGTTATAGCCAACGAGTTTTAAAATTGTTCCTCTACCGTTGCTTTTCTGAACATGATCATCTTAAGAGGACCAGACCAAACACCTGTGCTGTTAAGGACGTATTATCTCCATCACAAGTCCAAAGGCTACTGAAAGCTCAGGAAATTACATTATTGCACACCAGCAAAGGCCCTGGCCCGTCCCCTTCGCAGCATTCCTTCTGGTTCTTAAAAAAGCTGCAATCCAAACCAGTTAATATTTGGAGCACTTTTTATGGTTAAGCACAATTCTTTCTGTGGGAATGTAATCCAGGGGGATTCGGGCATGGGTAAACAGTTTCCTTCAGAGAAGATTTCCCTTGGTAATTTCTTTCTGCAACGTGTAATGTGCAATTAATTTAAGTTACACCGATATGCCATATACAGTTTAGCTTCAGTTACTAAATATGTGCTTGCAAAAGAAGCATAGTACGGCACCGTTACGAGGAGCAAGCGAAAGCTCTCCTAAGGAATATCCAATACTGAATTTCTTGGTCTCTGTGGCTTAAAACCACACTGTTAACTTTGCATCGCAATGGGGTTGGCTCAAAATTCATTTCCTCGTGCTGGTTCCTGTCGGTAGGCCTGCTTGCCTTGCAAACAGCATCTGGGGCCTTGGGAAAGACAAGTATAAATGTTTCTTGGGTGGGACTTCAAGCAAGAGCAGTCGGCCTGCTGAAACGTCCCCAGTCCTCACCTCCTGCTGGCACTGAGGTCAGTGGTTAAATCCAAAGGAGATTTCATAGCTGCTCAGGATGATGTACGTGCTGACATCGAGATGGAGTTAGATAAGTAAACATATCTCTGCCATTGAAAAGTTTGTGGTTTTTTTTTTCCTTTTCTATCAAAAAAGCCATCCTAGAGGGAAGATAACTCTCCTACTTCTCCTACACCTCTCTCCCTCCATTCCTCTGAAAAGAGAAGTGATTGTTCTGCAGTAACATGCTATTAATACTCTGGTGTCAATACTCAAATATATTTCTAAACCCCTAGACGTTAAGTATTTGGGGTAGGTGATAGTTGTTAGCTAACAATGAACTTCAGGATTCTTTGCGTGACTCAAGAAATGTGTTCTTTCATCTTTTTCTGCGTGCATTCACTTCTGCAGCTGTGAAATGGTGCCTGCTGGTCACAAATGCCTGTACAGACCCCATGCAGGGAACCAATATCGTGTTTAAAACTCACTTCCCAAGCCAACGCTCAGATGTGACGACAGACAGCTACGGGAGCCAAATAAGGCTCTCGATCCCTTCTTGTCAGACTCGAAATTAACTCAGTGGCCACCGTCTCAACGCGTTGCCCAATGCCTGGAAAAAGTTTCAGATCGTTTTGTCGCACCCTTTTTCCCTTCCTCTCTGAAACTGAACATGGCTTTCACCAGTATGCTCGCGCAGATAACACTGGTCGTCTTTGTCCTCGGAGAATAATGCCATTTATCTGAGGAGCACTTGCCCTCGCGATCCCGCCAGGAGGAATGTGGGTCAAGCCCTGATCCAGAGCTGTACGGCTGTTTCTCCGTGGTCCATGGCCAGCAGCCAGGAGCGGCTTATAGGAGCTCGGCGCTGGCACGCTGCGTTGTTGCCTGGGGAAACATCAGCACTCAGCGTCTGCCTCTCCCTGCAAATCCTGGCCAGTCAGTCAGCAGGCAGGGATTTGCATCCTCTCCGCTACACGCCGGACAAACGCCTGCGGTCTTTTTGATGCTATCCGTAACAAAACGTCAAGGAAAAAGAAAAAAAAAAAAAAAAAAAAGCTTCCTTCAGCATCTTGGCTTCTTTATCCCTGTCTTCTGTGGTGCTCCCCTGCACCCCTCCAGCTCCTCCTTCTTTTTCTCCACTTTTTTTTTTTTTTTCCAACAAGACAACTTGTTTTTTTTAGTTGAAAAGCTTTTCCTTCCACTGGAACTAGACAGAAAAAAAAGCTGCGGAAGCTTCTAATTTAGACGTGGAAGCCGTGGTGGGGTCTGTTATTTTATCTAAACCTTAGCATTCATGGGCATCCCAGGTGGAGATGGAAGGAGGCAGATATAACAGGGCACTCTGCCTGCCTTGAATAAAGCACATCCACTTTTTGAAATGCCACTCACACCGACACTACCTCCCGTGCCCCCCCAGTTAGCCCAGCAAGCCCATACACTGGGTCTCCTGCTTGTCACACGTTCATTCAGACCCTAGCACAACACGACTCTGACTTCATGAACGCGTACTTTAAATTATTTGATTCCTTTCCGATTTTTGAAAGGTTCATCATCATTTCAGGTTTAGCGCTCTGTGTCTTAAGAGCGCTCTCCAAACCCTGCAGCTCCCTGTCCTGCCTGTGAGAGACAGGTAAGTATCTGTAAACTTAATTTACAGCAAAGGAAGCAGAGGCAGAGGATTTAATTCCGTGCTGTTCATCAGTCCCAGGATCAGTCGTTACAGGCAGGTCTGCGAGTGATTATGAACTTCCACGGCCCAGTTAAAAACCAATGAAGACATGACATTTTTCCTTTGGTGACAGTTTGTCTTTTTGGTCCTCTGACGTCCTACCTGAGGCCCATTGCTCACTGCCTGCAAGAAGGTGAGGGCTAAAAATGATCATTTCCAACAGGAGGATGCTTTCCGGCGGCTGCAGGAACACGCTGTGCTGGCAGAGGACCGGAGTGAAGATTCAGCCCAGATTGTTGCCCAACACTGCAAATCTTTGCAGAAAGAGGTGGTGGTTTTGTACCTTTCATAAGTTCTCCAGGACATAACCTACAACATTATGGCAGGGTGGTCAGTCACAGATACCAGGACCTTTTACTTGGCTGAACAAGGCACCCCCTAAACGCCTCAATTTTTGTTATTCCTGCTGGAAAATATGGAAGAACCACAGGAGAATGAGTCTAAGAATGGTGACACTGGGTCCTGGCCACAGCAAGCATCCAGGGAAGAGTATAGGAACAGAGCAAGCACATATGAAACCTTCCTGCCCCTCCTACTGTCCCCTCAACCTCCTGCCACCTCCGGCTCAGGGCACTGCCTCTTCAGACAGTGACAGGGCTGCCCAGAAAAGACAAAGCAGAAGTTGTTTCACCAGCTGATTTGGTCCTTTGGCTGGCTCCATGTTTCTGTTATGTCCAAAGGACACAGTCCTGTTTGTCACATCCCTCCAGGGGAAGCCCTAGGTTTGACCCTAGTCTGTTTTCAACACAAATGCCATCCCCAGAAGGGTTTCAAGTCCTTCACAATTACTGAATCTTTTAGGGCAATTACCAACACAAGAGCCAAGACTCAGCTCAAGCTCAGTTCCTGGGAATTTTCCTGGGAATAATGGGTCTTTACTGAAAATATCCCAATAGCAGCCAAGTGCTGGTGTCTTCCATGGCTTACTACAGCTTTTAATGCCTCCAAGAGCCACACCTCACACATGGAACAAACACCTTTCACACGATGAGAGACAGATACCGCTCCATACTCCCAGAGAAACTCTTAAATATCACAACCCTCTGGTGAGTCAAGGACAAGAGCAAGGCAGAACACAAACTGCTTTCCCAAGGACCAGCCGGAGCCCTCAAAAGTTTGTCCACTCTCCCATTTATACCTGAGCCACCGAAACATAAAAACAGTATAGGGCATTCCAGGAAATGGGATGAGATCTGGCAGTGACGGATAAAGCATGGAGTGGGAAGCCAGTCCTGGAGAAGAAGAGATAAAAGACAGTCCAAAACAGCCAAAGAAACTTCACTGATAAAGAGAAGTTAAAAGTGGAATAATAAATGGCATCAGAGACCAAATGGGATTGAATATGCCAGCCAAAGGCTTGCAGACTCTTCCATATTCCCTTATCTTTCTCCCAAAAAAGCAGTCGTTGTACTGGAGGGCAGGACATGAGCTGCTTGTATCCTGCTCTCCTAAGGAGAGAATTTGTACCTTACAAAAAAAAAAAAAAAAAAAGACTAAACCAAAAAGAAAAATAATGTTTTCTAGATGGAATTTATTTCCTCTTGAAAGAGAAAGCAACTGACTAAAGGTTTCCAGTTTACAGTCACATTGGGAGAACATAAACATAAGTCCAGGTCAGGAGACATTGGAGTTCAGTACCACACCAGCACCAAATTCGTGGAGTGCCTGGGTGAGAGCAGAGCAGGTCCCACCAGCTGCTCCTGCCATGCTGCTGAGCACCTTCTCAGGCTGCAGGGGGACCTGAAATGGGAAGCTCTCGGTTTAACACGTTGCGCTGCAGGTCAAGGACAGCAT
Organism: Gallinago undulata; assembly: GCA_026546715.1. NCBI lineage: Eukaryota > Metazoa > Chordata > Aves > Charadriiformes > Scolopacidae > Gallinago > Gallinago undulata. Next base: position 16,546,811 of record JAOTQQ010000023.1, on the reverse strand, counting down.
CTAAAATGCACATCCTTCAACAGCCCTTCCATTTCTCTCTCGGTGGCCTCACCTGAAGACCCTGACCACTTGAAGCAAATGGCAAACCTTCTATCTCATCGGGCTTTTGATCAGGATTCACGTCTCTACAAGGGCATTGTTGGAACCTGCCAAATTTTTTTACAGTCCAAGAAGGGTGTAATATTGGATCTTTTACAACTGTACCTTGAGGAAAAAAAAGTCCGAAGCCAGGTGGAGAGCCCTGGAATGGGAATGTCACAGAAAACCAAGAACTGTAATTTCTGACACAGATGATATAGAAAAGACTAAGAAGATGTTCTGAGAAGCAGCAGTTACTCAGCGTTCCCGCTTCCAGGGAAAATGCTGGGATCCCTCTTGCTGTACACGAGCAACAAAAGGAACAGCACCTTTGTAAATCTAAAGTAGTGCTTCTGTAAGATTACAGATTTCTGGCAGGTTAAGACCCGAATACTTATGGTTCATATAAACCCTATGGCACCTGTTTCCAGGAGAAGGAGTGTTAGATTTCCTTTGTTAAATTGCTGCTATGAGAATGACTTGACCTCTTCAAATCTGACTGCTCTAACAAGCTTTACACGGGACCAGACATTCACATCGATGCAAAACGTGGCAATCCACCAGTGGGGACTGGGAGAGGCATCCTTCAGCAAAGACTTTGAGCTTCTCCATCGCTGTTGGAAAATACCAAGAAGATTCTGATTTAATTTTCCATTTCCTGGGATCTACTGTCAGAAAGAATGCACCACAGCCTACGGCACACTGCTACAAGGACAAGGTGCAACCAAGCTGCAGCACCACAGGGAAGGAAGATCAATACAGCAACAGCAAAGTGCTGCCCCTGAGGAAGCCCAGCCTTTGGACTTGCTCAGGCAAGCACTTTTTCCTGTGGGCAACAGCTTTGGGGGTGGAAAAAAAATAAAAATTGAGAAATGTTCCAGTCCGGAACGGCGCTGTGGTGCTTCACAGGAATGTCATTTGAGTGCTACCTGTTCTCATGTCCCAATCTCAGATCACAGCTGCATCTGCCATGGTGAGGACAGGGAACAGCCATGGTTTTCAGCTTCCTTGAGATATCCATATACTGCTTTAAAAATCAAAACACTCAGGTTTCTGGTGCATTCAAAATTTTCAAAGAAATACTTAGACTTCTTTAAAAAAAAAAAAAAGAAAGAAAAAAAGGTTTTGTTGAGAACCATTTTTTCAAACTTCCTTTTTTTCAAAAAACCTCTTATTTGTTGACTTTCATTGTCAGCTACAAAGTATGCTTTTGATTTCCTGAGTTGAAAGGAGTTGGGATGATTCTATTGGGAGGAAATGCAAAGTTTCAGTGGGTCTTGATCTGCTAAAAATAAAATAAAAATACTAGGCAAAGGATGTCCCTAGAAAATTGTTTGTCTCTTTCCATTTTGAAGATGAGCCAAGGAATGACCAAATTTCGTAGACCATGGTTATAAAGAAACTGGTTAAAAAGAAACTCCACCTGCAGTTTCTCAGTGGGCTGACTAATCCTTTCCTACCTGGATTGTTTGCACAGCCCTGCTGCACATGATTAAACAGCCAGTAGTGACGCACTCACTGTGTTTTCTCCTCAGAGGTAGCCACATCTCGTTCTGAGCTTCTTTTTTGCAAAATTCATTGTGTACCTTTACCAGGCAGGATGCTTTGCAAAAGAAGGCTGCTGCTGCTGCTATGAAATTGGAGCTGCCTCTTCCTACTGCCATGAACGTAAATACCAGCAAATGGTTATCTTTCCAAGATAGCTACCTCTGAAGCAAGAGAGGAAAAAAGAAAAAGGGAGACTTAGCATTACTTCATCTCAAAGCTAAGTGTAAATATATATTGCTGAATTAACAGTGTGGAGACTGACCATATGCAATCATCTTGCTAAAGTAGCCAAGGGAAAGCATCACAAGCCCAGGCAAATCTTGGCATTTGCACAGCCGTAATTTTGTAACTATTTTGCTGTCCAAAAAGCCAAGAAAAATCAATGATTGTGCCAGACTTTGTTCAAGTTTGGGGAGCAAATTCAGGAAGTGTGTTATAAAAGAAAAAAGGTGGAGTCTGAATCCAGATGCATTTGGCTCAGACTCAAGCAAAGGTTACCATCTGTCACTAAGTATTGCCCTGGCCCAGCACCACCCAGAATTACCCAGTGTAAGGTGCTCCTGGAAGGACATCTAGAGCAGGACCAGGTAATGCAGCTATCCCACCACACAGAGATCACTGAACTACACGGGGTTATAAACTCATCTCTTCCCCTTTCAAGCCAACACTCAGACTTGCCTGTCGTCAGTTCCCAAAGGAGGCATGTTTGGATTTTTTTGGTCCATTTTGCTGGAAGAAAGGTATGACTTAACTTGTTTGGATTGACCCATTAAATAAACATAAGCAGGACATGGCCTGCTAGCAAAGGAGCATGCCTGTTTTCATGAAGGCAACTGACTTCTTGATCTCTTGATGTTGTCAACAGGCAAGCCTCTTCCAGACATATTTATGCTGGAACAGGCTCGACATTTTTTTCAGCCCCTAAGGGATTACTTTAACAGAACTCTGGATTTTTTCCTTAACAGTTTGGTTAGAGGAAAGGAGAAAAGGAGCCCTTGAGCTGCACGGAGATCTCCTATGTTTGGTCCCAAAGTTTGGGAGTTACTCACCAAAAGGCAGGAAAGCTGCTATAAGCTGCAATGCAGTGGGGCAATGGAACAAGGGTTGGACCCCTATAAGCTATTAATTCAGGTATGAAACAAACTTTTTTTTAAAAAAGGAAAAAGCTAGTTTTCAGGATACATTTGACATTTTTAAGGGATCGGAGAACAGGAGAGGAAAGAGAGTGGAAGAAAAATGTTGCTTCATAATGCTGGTAATGGTCAGTGTGTGTTTCCAAGCCAGAAACTAAATTTAAGCAACATCTTTAGCCACTCTGGAGTTTCTAGACTGCATCTCCATTCGAACAGCAGCACAGTAGAGCTTACTAATTTTTCCCTAAAATAAGCACATACTGAGTTTGTCTACTTTCCCACCTCCAACCCGTGAGCCTTTACTAACGGAAATCTTGTTAAACCAGAAGCCTCAATGGCATTGTTTTCACATGCATGTATACGCGTGCGCATGTGCAACACGTATACATGTATATATAGAAATTATCAAAATACTATTATAAAGCAAGTGTTCTTTCTCAACACCCCTTCTCTTCTCTGCCCACCCCACCTCCTTCCCCTTCCCCAGGCCAGCGTATTTCAAAAAAAAAAAAAAAAGAAAAAAAGAAAAAAAGATTGGAACTGAAAACTTTCAAGAGCCATCCAGCCCTTGTCAGCACTGCAAAGGTCTAAGGTGCTTTAACAAGTCCCTGGTCCACCTCTAGGACACGTGTTGACAAATGGCCTCCAGTTCACAATACTGATTCCTTGGATTCAGGGTCTGCTGTACTGGTGGCGTTGGAGACTTGGTTTTTGTGGGTTACCAGAGGTGATGTTTCCCCTTCAGACTTGCTGTTAGCAATCGCTTCTACGTTGACCTCCTTTAGCTCCTGCTCTTTTTCTTTCTTTTCTTTTTCATTCAGGTAATTAAGGATGCCCGCTCCTAGGGCATCGCCTTCCACATTCACAACAGTGGTGGTTCGGTCCCTGGTTAAGAACAGAAACAAAACAAAAAAAAACACCCACAAATCAGCAGTTTTTTAGCTTAAGAGAGTTACAACACAATAGGGGGAACTGATTCGCCTCTGCTGATCCACTAACATCAGTAGAGACAGACAAGGGAGATGTTGTTACCATAGCTATTTTCCATAGAAGTATCATCACCATTTCAGAACTGAAAACATGCTCTGGAGCTGGTTTAAGGTCAGCCCAAACGTTACTGTCAACTGGTTCTGCTCTCTCAGTGGGCTGCAACAATGGTACTACTCTTTCTCAGGCATCCTTCTCTCCCCAGCCCACCTCCTTCCTCCTTCTCTTCCCCAGGCCAGCGTTTTTCCAATGCTAGTTCATAGCAAGAACTTAGTTTGGGCTTATTCAGAGGGTGAATCAGAGCACCCAGCTTTCTTTAACTAGAGAGACTCCTATGTTACTTAACTCAGCTACTTTAAGGGGTCTTTCCAAAAGCAGGCAGAATGACCTTGTTCTCTGGATTTCTTGCTAGTAGCACCTTTCCTAATCTTTGGTCTGACAACACAAAACTACCGTGTCCCAGGGTCTAACGGAGAAGGTTTATGGGTCACAAAGAATAACTTCTTCACGTGCCTTTTGAGACTTCTGTTAGTCATTCTACATCTTAACTTCAACATGTGCTCAACTTGTATCTATGGTTCTCTACGGTAATTAAACGGCTGGCATTAAAACAAGACACAGGGCTCTCCCCTCCCTCCTTTCCCCTTTTGTTACCACAAAGCTGAGTTCCTTGACTAAAACAACAGTGTTGACCACAGAGGGATGCTATATGTTTTGAAATGAAGGCAGCCAGCATGACATGGGCTTTTCACTCTTGCCTCCAGGCACTTGCAAGTACATCTTGTGGAAAGCACACAGCTACTATTGTAAACCTTGAGGAAGAGGGGATACAAAGAGCCAGGTACTGCTTTGCCTGTCTCTCCTGTCCTTTGGAGGTGGATGATCCCCAGGAGGTGATAGCAAGAAAGAGTTTGATGACCCGAATGAATATGATTGTGCTCCACAGACACATGTGATGTGGGAAGGGAAGGAGGCAATACAGCTGCCGCCTTCCGCAGCCTCTGGAATTCAAAAGTATCCTCAGGCATCCTAATTTCCACATTTGCTGTGGAAGTATACCATTTATACAGAGAGGCTGGTGTTTCCAAAAAGCAACGGAGAGGCAAACCAGGAACTGCCCACAAACCCACCAACTGGAAAAAAAAAAGCAATGGGATTCAAATTGCTTGACCCATACTGAGCAGTCATTTCAGCCTGCTACCCAACTTCAACCAGATGGCTTGAAAAGCAGATTATGCTTTTAAATTATCAGATCATGCTTAGTTCTCTAGCATTTAAAGTCCAAGCATGCTGCAATTCATGAGAAGTCCTCCCAGTTTGATTTTCTAGTACTTGAAGAACAGCAGGCAGCCAGGCTTGTTTGAGGAAAAGAGGAGACACCCTTTTCCACTGGGCTCATCTAAGCTATAAGAAGTCACCTGCTTGTAGCCTTTACACCTATCATGAACTTGTGGCTGGGTCCCCAATACTCAAAGCAAAACAAATTTTCTAGGCTTTCCTTAATCTAATTTAGGTGGTACAGAAGGTAAATTTAGGCCTTAACAAGGACATAACTACACTAAGTGGTGAGATAAGCTCTTCCAAACAGACCCGGGCAAGGAGATAATCTCTCATGTTTCAAGGAGGGGAATGGCTCTTGGAAAGAAGAGAAGGAGCTGAGCAAAGGTCTGAGCTCTTACCTCTTTCCCAGAAGATGGAAAGGGAAGGTGATAATACTGTGTACTCTACTAGTGACTCCCAGCAGCATCTTCCAGCTGTGACACTGCCCATAGCTGTGACGAGGGCCACAAACCCTCTGTGTCCCTGCCCTACCAATGGATGGCACCTCTCTGTGAGGTGCTTTGAGCCGTCATCAACTATAAAAATAGTTTAAACAACAGAGGACAACAGCTTCTGGTGGAGATTGCTTCCCACATGTGGCCAAGAAAGCTTTCAGACTCAAATTCCTTTTTCCCTCCTTCCCTCCTAGGTTCCAAGTAGTTTCCAGCAATATCAACACCTTCTGAACAAACTTTTAATAATCCTTGTAAAGAGTACCGAAACCAGGAAGAAATATGTTTCAATAGAGGCAGAGTAAAGCTGAGGAGGGATTTTAGCATACTAACTGCTTTAATTGAGAAGGGACCACCTTTTCCATTATCTACCTGTCCTGTAGCCAGCCATTATCCTGTAGGTTTTTATTTTACACCGTGTTACTACCCCACTGTCCCATGCCTCCGGCTGAACGTGCTAGATGTCACGCAACAGCAGATACGTGTGGCCTGAGGTACTTACACAATCCAGTCCACCGCTAATATCAAGGAGAGATCGTTGGTCGGAAGTCCAATGGCCTCCAAGATGATAGCGATGGTGAGGACTCCTCCGGCTGGGATCCCGGCTGCACCCACGCTAGAGGCGGTGGCTGTCACGCTGCAAATCAATTTGCGTAGCCGGTCAGTGGGAGCTCCACAGCACCCCTCCTCTCCTACGCTCAACGTCACACATTTCCCCGCTCCGGGAACTGTAAACAAACTCTCCAGCATGGGACACGCAGATCGTTTGCTTCCCAGGCAAACCCTTTCCTGCCTGCTGGTGCAAAGTAAAGGGCACAGAGCACTTTTGCTCAGCAGGCATCCTCAGCAGCTACCAAGGCAATGGCTCTGTGTTTTAATACCATGATTTTATTTTTCAGAAAAAAAAAACAAAAAACCAAAACCCAAACCAATCAGCACAACTGCTGCCTTATTAATACGTCTGTTTCCGAGTCATGTGTCGGTTCATATATGCTGAGTACATTACATTTCCTGCGCTGTCCCTTCTCTGTGTCTCATTCACACTCAAACACAAACTGAATCGGGAGCTGGAAACCTGCTCTGCGTGTGCTACAGTCAGGGATCACACACCTTTTTGCGTGCAGATGTCTACAAATGAGAATTTTCCTCAGGCTATCACTACATGATCCTCAGGTCTGCATTAACACCCGATTCACTAAGAGTACCTAAAAGACTAATTTGGCCATCAGCAAAGAAAATAATGTCCCAGCCCAGCCTTAAGTAGACAAACAATATACTAGGAAATGCAATAAGGAAGGAAATAAAACCTGGCCAGGGAAGGTAAAAAAATACCAGCCCTTGGAGTCACCTGGTGGATACAGCTATGGCTTCTTGGTACAGTGAGGGGCTAGAACTCTTTGTAGGGTGCTCACTTGAGGGATTTCATGGAGGGAAATGAAGCAAATGACACTTTGTGGGATGTGGAAAGTGGGAGGATATACCAGGCATGGAGGGGAGAGAGTCCTGGAGAGAAGGAAACAGGACTGAGGTGGTGGTGGGGTAATGGAGCAAAGCAGTCAGGAGGAGAACAATAATGAGTCTGACATGGGAAGCCAGCGGTGCAGTGATCGGAAGGACAGAGATAAGCAGGAGCAGAGTCTTTAGGAACTGAGGAGCTGGCAGGGGGATTTTCTAAGACATGCAGAGGGGGAATCAGGGGTAGCTTTCTGGGTGAAGCAGCCCACCTCAATTACCCAGCTTAACGGTGAGTGGAAGGTGAGGGAGTGACATGCTTAAGGAAGGAGAGGAATTTCATGTGAGAAAGAGCTTTAAACAGCTCAAAGTCTGTTTCAGAACTCAATTACCTTTCCCAGGTTCCACCTTTTATTAAGTCGAGATTCTGGCAAATCTCATAAAGCTTGAAAGACTCCATCCTTTAATCACCCTATAATTATGTTTCATAGCAGTTTGAAAGCTTTAGGTCAGAGATGTGGAATGCAAACTGCTAGCTTTCAACAGAGAGACCACAGGCTTGAACGCCTCTGGGGGCCAGAAGGATGTGGTTGCAATAGCAAGCGACTTACAGGATTGTGAAGATTTGCCCGGCGTTGAGGTCGACATTGTTCAGCTGAGCAATAAACACAGCTGCCATGCACTGAAAAATAGCAGCTCCGTCCATGTTTACAGTCGCCCCGATAGGAAGGATAAACCTGCTGATCCTCTTGTCGACTCCATTGTTCTCCTCAATGCACTTGATCATCGACGGGAGAGTGGCCGAGCTAGAAACAGAGAATAGGGGGGGGAAAAAAAAAATAAAAATCAAACACAAAGCATCAGGGTGCACTGAACGGAAAGTCCGTGTCTCGTGGCCTTCATGTTTCTGATGTGCTGCAGACAGGTCTGTCAAAACAACAATGCCATTTTATAGCCCCTCTACACCGCGACAGCCATGAGGGATCCTCCTTGTCTGTGTTGAGCAGTGGTATTTAATAATCTGCTTCCATCCAGAAATACCTAAGGACTCTAATCTCCCAGAAGAACTCGTGACTTAACAGGGTATGCAGTGCATTAAGTCTCAAACCACAAAAATACACCAATAGATGCCAAAATGAACACAATCGATTGCAACAGCAATCTCTGTTAATGTTGTATTAGTACCTTCTTGAATGAACAGACTAATAATAAATAAAAACAGTAATAATAATGATTAAAAAATCCCTGTTGGATTTATTTCTTGCACTATAAGTTACATGGTTTCATTCATAAACCTCCTCCTACTTCAGGTACTTCAGCTCCTGGGACAGACATGCATCTACTTTTGGAGATGACCTGAAGTGATTTTATGTAGTTATGACACTTGATCAGGTGTTTGCCCCTTGAAAAAATTGTAAACGACACTGTTGATAATTAGATTATGACAAACAAAAGCTGACTGGGACAGATCTTTGGAATCAATAATGTTAAGTCCCTTTATGCTAGCTAGTAAGTCTGCTCTCTTCCTGCAAAATTAGCCTCAACTTGTTCCAGATCCTTCTGAAATTGGAGCATCAAACTTCTCAGGACAAAGTCCCTCAACTCCTGACCCTCACTTTACTTAAAAACGAAAAGAGATGTAGCAGGAACTTTTTAAAGGCAAATATTTTCACCTTTTCCTCAAAAAATTTCCAACTTAGCATCATGCTCCAGTCCCAATATTTTGAGGAATTGTTTTCAACTGCTAATTATCAGTACGTGCTGTGTGACAGGCTGCTGACAGCAGTGAGAGTTCCTATGCTTAGAAGTCTCTTTCTGCAATCTCAGGAACAACGTTCACACCTAAAACTCAACACAGCTGGGACAGAGCCAGTTTACGGTGACAAATATAACCAGGCTAGAATCCCCAAAGAAGCCCAGAAACCCACCTGGAGCAAGTGGCAAAAGCAGTGGCAAAGGGTGTGATAAGTCCTAAGAGAAAACGATACGGATTTTGACGTGTGGATGCAAAATAAATAAGTGGCAGAATGATTCCTCCATGGATGAAGTGGCCCAGAATAGAGGCGAAAATGTATTTTCCCAGGCTGGTCACCAGAAGCATAATATCTTCCATTTCCACAATCTTGCTCCCAACAAGGAACATAATGCCGATGGGTACATACCTGTGTAAAGAAACGTTGCCTGTCATTAAACACAAACAAAAAGCCTTGAAAAATAGGCACTTTTCCACCCTGGAGATAATATTATTTCTAAAGAGTATGCTACTCCTACTGAAGGGTAGCACCTTATTCACCACACGCTCAAGTTAAGCAAATATGGAAGGTCTAATGCTCTTGCTTGGTGGAAGACAAGCAGTCAAATTAAAAAAGCTCTGTCCACCCAGGCCCCCAAAGACACAGCTAGGAGAGTGCCAAAGGAAAGCCAAGAGGGAAGCAGAAACACTGGCAGAAGCTATCAGGAGAAGACACTGGTGTGGAGCTTTAGTCCATCAGGGAGGAAGGCAGGCGAAGACCTAAATCTAAAGTCACTGCTGAAGGGACAGCAAATGGAGGAAAGAAAAAGAAGCAGTACAACCTCACCAGAGCAGAGAATGGGTGGAAGAGTAGGATCTCAAACATGGTTAGAGTTGAAAGGGACCTTAAAGATCATCCAGTTCCCACCCCCTGCCTTGGGCAGGGACACCTCCCACCAGACCAGGTTGATCAAAGCCCCCTCCAACCTGCCCTTGAATGCCTCCAGGGATGGGGCAGCCACAGCTTCTCTGGGCAACCTGGACCAGGCTCTCACCACCCTCACACCAAAGAAATTCTTCCCCACATCTCATCTCAATCTCCCCTCTTTCAGTTTAAAACCATTATCCCTCATCCTATGGCTCCCCTCCCTGATCAAGAGTCCCTCTCCAGCTTTCCTGGAGCCCCTTTAGGGACTGGAAAGGGTTCTAAGGTCTCCCTGAAGCCTTCTCCAGGCTGAACAACCCCAACTCTCTGAGCCTGTCCTCATAGGAGAGGTACTCCATCCCTCTGATCATTTTCATGGCCCTCTGCTGGACCTGTTTCAACAGATCCACATCCTTCCTGTGTTGAAGACTCCAAAGCTGGATGCAGTGCTCCAGGTGGGGTCTCATGAGAGCAGAGCAGAGGGGCAGAACTCTCCACCTCACCCTGCTGGGCACACTGCTAGGGATGCAGCCCAGGATGGGGCTGGTTTTCTGGGCTGCCAGTGCGCATCACCACTTCGTGTTCAGCTTCTTATCCACAAACACTCCCAAGTACTTCTCCTCAGGGCTGCTCTCCAGCCGTTCTCCACCTGACCTGGGAGAACGTGCCTGGGATTGCCATGTCTCAGGTGCAGGACCCAGCACTTGGCCTGGTTGAATTTCATGAGGGTCACTTGGGTCCACCTTTCCAGCCTGTCCAGGTGCCTCTGGATGGCATCCCTTCCCTCCAGCATGTCAGCTGCCCCAACACAGCTTGGTGTCGTCGGCAAACTTGCTGAAGGTGCACTTGATCCCACTGTCCATGTCTCCAACAAAGATGTTAAACTGGACTGGATAAACGTGCAGTGATGTTCACACTGCACGTGATGTTAGGTCATTAATATGGTAGACACTCTGGGTACCAACATATTCAGTGTAGGAATGAAAAAGCTATGCCCATTCCAGAAGCCTCAGCTAAAGGCTACTGATCCACGTGCCAAAGATAGCAATTAACTCTACTATTTGCCTACGAAAGACTAAGTTAAATAATTAGGCTTCCAGAGCTTCCCTCAAGCCACCAACAGCCACGTACGCATACATTCCCGATGCCTCCTATCTAGAAACGTGCCACGTTGTCTGAGGACGTCAGCGTTTGTTTGAGGTTTCCTTTGTCAGGAACACTTGGAGAGGCTCCAGGGTAAGGGCCACCTGCAGGCCACAGCCACACCTCTGGTCCCAGTAGTGCAGCTGGGAACAGCCCTGAAAAGACAGAATTGCCCTTGCACCTCCAGCACAACAGCTACTAAATAAACTGCAGGAATCACTTCAGGCCCAGGAGCAGGTCCTCCAAAGCTCTACTTGGGATGTCTGTTTCTGAATACCTCTGCTGATGCTGTCCATGCTCTATCCATTTCTGCTTCTAAGATTAAGAAATACTAAAAGATCACTCGGGTCTCCAAAACCCCTCTGCCTGGACATGTCAGGAATAAAGAATGTTTTTTCTCCCCTGCTGTACCCTCCAACCCAATGCCCATGTTCAGAGAAGCTGATCCGTGGAGTCAGGACAAACTTCAGAAGGTTTAGTTCAGCATACAAAGGTTTTGGAAAGGTGGGCAAGCCTTAAGGTTGCTCAGATCACTCAGCTTCTTCCTCGCTTGCTTCTCCCTCAGTGGTCCTGCAGCTCCTCTGTTCTGTGCAGAGAGCATCTTCTTATGTTCCAGATCAACCTCAGCATCCCCTCTTTGTCCTCCCTTGGCCAAATCACCTGGGGGGCCTGTTGAACCTTCCCCACTTGACATACTGCCTTTGGTCTGTGTTTCTGAGCAGCCCGATTAGTCAGATCCAGATGAGCCCCAGCCCAGCAGAAGCTCTGCAAACACAGATGCTGGATTTGGAGCCGAGACCAGATCCCTCTGCGTTGAGAGGGAGGCTGGAGAGGAAGGAACTGAAAGTTGAGGCCAAAGTGCTGCTAAACACGAGAGTGGCTATTGAATACGAGCTCAAGCTGCCTTCTCTCTTGATAGTATGAGACCTACCCCAAAGGAGGTATCCTTGGGAAGCTCATGCAGATTTTTAATAAATACCAGGATGACACAAGAGCCTTAAGGAAAGAGAACAAGGGCTACAGTGCACTGCAGTGTTAAGAGGCAGCTGCGGTCCCAATAATCCACCAAGTAAAGGATTATATACCAACTGATTGGCTTGAAGTGTTAGCACTGTAATCAGCTGAATACAAGAAGTGCCTCTTATCAGTATTCAGTGTCCAAGGAATTACGCTCAAGAGTAAAAGACTTAAGCTGCTTTGAGACTTCGAATTTTTCAATCCCTTAGGACAGCAACGAACAGAGATCTGCCTGTGTGAAATCAGGTGTTTTGTTAAAACCTTTCTACTTCTTAGAGTGAGGAAAATAGTAGGAATGAAAAAATGCAGAATGAAGGGAGAAAAGCCACCTCTGCTGTAGCAAGCTTATAGCTTCTCCAACAGCTTTGGAGAGTGAGAAATATCCCACTGTTAATTTGTACAGCCAGCTGTCCTTATGAATATTTTTATTTTTGTGTGTGAGGTACAACTACTATTGGTTTCACAGGAGCAGCCTAGACCCACCCAGCAGCACAAGAACAGCCATGATGCTGCTCTGAGGCCCAGATTCATTCTACCTTACAGAAAACCCAGTCAGGAGGCTGGTCCTACCTCAGCTATAGGTGGCCCAAATTGCTCTCTAGAGGTGCCTACCTCCTCCAAAGCTGGTTTCTTTCCTAGTGAGAAAGTTCAGTGCGTTCCAGTTCTGAGCATACAGCCTTTTTTTTTTGGTGGGAAAAAATTTGTGAGATTGGTTGGAGCAACATAAACCTCACAAACATATTTGGACTCCAGGGAAGCAAGTGAACTAATGGACTTGCTCATTAATAGCTAGAAGACCAAATAAAACATTAACCTTAGGAAATACCTATTCTTGGAAAAGAAAAGCAACTCTGGAGAAGCAAGCACTAACAGGAAAGAGTCCATCACTCTGCTAGTAACATTAGTTTCTGCTTCACCCAAGAAAAGGAAAGGAATCTTAGAAGAGGATCTTGTTCAGCCTGGAGAACAGAAGGCTCTGGGGAGACCTTATAGCAGCCCTCTAATACCTAAAAGGGGCTACAGGAGAGATGGGGAGGGACTCTGGATCAGGGAGGGGAGCCATAGGAGGAGGAGGAAGGGTTTTAAACTGAAAGAGGGGAGATTTAGATGAGATCTCAGGAAGAAATTCTTTGTTGTGAGGGTGATGAGACCCAGAGAAGCTGTGGCTGCCCCATCCCTGAAGGGGTTCAAGGCCAGGCTGGATGGGTCTTTGAGCAACCTGGTCTGGTGGGAGGTGTCCCTGCCCAGGGCTGGGGGTTGAAACGAGATGATCTTTAAGGTCCCTTCCAACTCTAACCATTCTGTGATTCTATGATATGCTGGCAGCTGGCCATGGGTTCATGCTGCTTTGAAACAGAAAGCCTCCTTTCCACTAATTAATCAAAAAGGAGTCCTGGAGAGAGGATTTTTAAGCAACATTCTCAGGTAGGTGACTCTGTAATTACAGGGCACAAGCAAGAAGAGACCCCATCTTGTGACACCATGATATTCACTTTTGCTATCACGAGGGATCTGCTAGGAAAAAAGCTGGAGAGATGGATAAATGGTGAGATTCCTGAACTGAGCATAATATTGTACTGCAGACATATCTGCCGTCACACACACTTACCACATAATCCAGGAAACCAAGACCATAGTTGCCTCATTGAATGAATTAAAGAAGCGAATCAGATCTTCCCCTTCCTGGCCAAGCTTCTTCAGCGCCACTCCTAAAACCAGAGCGAACAACACCAGTCCCAGGATATTCATCCCTTCTATCTCAGTACCGACAGGGACCTGCAGAGACAAAAAAAGAAGGCTTGTTAGATACCAAGACCAACATAAAACCCAGCAAAATGGTCACCTCTGTTTGTTGCTGCCTGATCGATCTGAAATCAACAAGCAGAACCTGTTTTGGGAAGGAAGAACCTATATTGTTGAAGGAAACCAAACAACACCTGGATGCAGTCCAGGAACGAAGCTCCCTAGTTATGAGCTGAC
>JAOTQQ010000023.1:16515320-16527433 GCA_026546715.1 Gallinago undulata | reverse complement strand
TTTGGGGTGGGTTTTTTTGGGTGGGGGTGGGGGTTTGGGGGGTTTTTTTTTTTTGTTTGTTGTTTTTTTTTTTTAAATTGTTTGGGGTGTTTTTTTGTTTTTGTTTTTCCATTGGTTGGACTAGATGATCTTAAAAGCTCCCTTCCAACCTAGGTGATTCTGTGATCACAGGTGACAACACTGGGTCTGTTTCACAGTGGGCTGCCTGTAAGACAACGGTAATTATTGCTAGAACTGCAATATGTTGGCTCTGGCCAACAATAAAGGCGTTTGATAACCCCGTGCTGCAGGAGAGATGCAGCACTCAATGGGCCAGAGAGCATTTCAGGAAGTCCTATGAGCTACATACGGAAGATAACAGACTACCTCATTTACACATGCAAATTATTTTCCTTTTTGACACCACTGCAATAGCAGCTGATTTGTAATGTTCTGTCTATTATTTTTACCCCTTCAGACCACTTCTTACTGCTTTAAACAAAATTTCAGCGACATGGCAACAAGAAAAAATTCTCAACTAACCCCCCCCCTTTTTTTTTTTTTGTTTTGTTTTTTAAAAGAGCCTTGGGGTAGCATAAAAACACTCATTTTCTCCAAACTGTTAATGATGAGTAATGTTTAAGGGGCATATTCAGCCAGCCTGATTGCTATTTAATTCCAAGTCCACAGAAAGTTGTTTGGAAACATTAGGCAGAGCGACTAATCAAAATTCAGACTAAGTGAGACCAGGTCTAAGAAAGCATGGCCTAAAAATAAGGTCTCAAGGGTCAGATCAGTTGAGACCAACTCCCCTATCCATCGTAGATTTCCTGGCTGTGGGTAACTCATCGGGTTTGCGTATGTCTCAGTTCCAGGCAAAGAAAAGTACTTCTTTCTTTCCAATGACTGCTGGGAAGGATTAAAGACTGGGAAGGAGTCAAATATTACAGTTGACGAGCTTGTATGAAAACCCAAGAAGTGACCTTACCTTTTCCCACGTGACATTTCCAGAGGTAGTGTTTCTGAGCACCATCTTATATTCTGTCGCGTACTGCAGGTAAGAAAGAAACCCAAATAAATAAAACTAAAATAAATCATCAATACGACCATATCATCTAGCATTTCACAAGGAGGGGATCACCGTTTTCTGGAGACGGCACCGTGCAGGCTAACAAGCCTGTCCTGTGGAAGAAAAAGGAGTGACAGCACACGCGGCTCCTTCCCCATTGTGGCTACAGAGAAGTGCTCTGTGACCCCCTGAGCTTCCAGGTTTGGGGAGCAGCTGAGGAATTCCCCTTCCCTCCCCGCTGCTGTTGCTCACACACCACGCTGTTGCACTGGCTCCTGCAGAAGCCAAGTTGCCCTTGCGCTGCTTCGCTGTAAGAAGTGGCGAGGCAGGCATTAAAACTGTCAGTAAGATACCTAAAATCTAGGGCAACAGTTCACTTTGATAAATAAGCCAGACACCTGGCAAAAGCAGGGCACTTCTTTGGGCTTGTTTTCTTTAGATATAAAATAGGGGAAAGAAAAACTTATGTACTTGCCAAATTACCTGTGACGACAGTTGCACAGAAGAAAGGAGGACTTCATTATTTCATCCCTGAACATAAAGAACCCTGACACTTGAGGTGTCACAGAATATCTTTTTCTTAATTCTATTTTTGTACCGCTCCTATTTTTATTTATGGCATATTGACTTGTACTGCATTATATATACACTAAAAGTTCCAAATTCCCCAGATGGCTCCTGAAAAGTGACAAGCATCCTGGCACAGAGAAGACCCACCACGGCACCCAAAGTATAAAAGTTTAAAGAATAATTTTTGACAGAGGTACAAAGCATAGGCTCAGAATACACTTTTGTTTGAGGAGTATTTTTCAAAATCAAACCATTTGTCAAGGAAGTTGCATGTCTGATTATGTCAGGTGCTTTTAAGAAAACCCAACCTACTATAAGTAAATTAACTTTTGGTATTTTCTATGCCATCTTTCTAGCCCTCCTTCAAAAAGAAAAAAGCAAACCAAAAAAAGAGCAGTCAGTTTGTCTGTCTGTATACTGTACTCATGTCCAAAGTCCACGCACATCTTACCGTTTGGAAAGCTGCAGCAACAAGATTTGCAGGAAACAGGTTTCTGTAAAATATAAACAAGAAAATTAAATCATTTATTGTAGAACTTCTAACACACCAAGGCGTTTTACTCTCAGAAACTCAATTCCTTTTGCAAAGGCAAGAGTATTGGCATTAGTGAGATAGGTATTACAGAAGATACTCTGGCAGTATGGAGCAGATGTCTTGCTACATCTCCAGAGGTGTTAATGCCGTCTTCTTTGGCTCACATGAAAAGGACCCTGCTCCTCTGCCACACCTAACCATTTGGGTAGGGACACCAGAGGCAATCAGATGGATGCTAATTATACACACCCATTAGCCAGTGGCTACAGAAACTAGCTTAGCCACACCAGCTGCAGCAACAGCTTATGGCCTCCAGGGTCGGGCAGTTTTTTAACGTTACTCATGTGATTACACTTTGCTCACAGCATCAACGTGAAGGACAATCCCATCAGCAAAATCCACTTAAGAGAAGGGCTTAATCCTTCAACACAACAGGGTCAGCTTCCCTGAACACCGTGTTAAAACAGAACTAAGTCACAGGCCAGAGTTGTCTGCAAGGGCTTAAGCTCAGATGAAAGCAGAGGTAACTCATATGGAAAGTTGCAACATCTGAGTCCGGTCGTGCCTTGGTACAGAAATGCAAATCAAGCACCAGTTTTGCCCAGAGAGGATGGCATGCAGTGACATACACTGCTACTGGCCATCCAGTATACACGTGCATCTATGACAACTGGACAAATTAAGGAAAAAGCTGTTTCTTGGTGTATTTCATAGTTGTTGTTAATGCTACACTTCCTTTCCCCCCCTTGCAATGGGCAATGAGCACGCGTTTCCCTAGCCAAATGTCAGCTGCTGCTTCTGTGCCAGAAAGCGAAACAGGAATAAAAGCTGACCTCTGGGGTGATGGCAGGGCCCTAGCTGGCAAGGGCAGGAAGATGAGGGGTATGAACTGAAAACACTGCCAGCTGAACACAACAAGGAGGAACGAGAAGTCTTATGGTAAGGAAAAAACCAACCAACCAACAAAAAAAAAAAAAAAACCAACCAACCAACCCCAAAGCAAGCTAACTGTGGCAAAGAACATTTGGAGAGCAGCCCCCCATCCTTTGCTCCTTGCGCTGCTCCAAGGAAGCCTCAGGTACCTACAATTCCTGCTAACCTCCCCCCAGCAAACACGATTTTAAACCAGGTTTCTGGCTGTGAACATTCCACGGGTGACATGGAAAGCATAAACCTGAACCGCAGCCAGAAACACAGCAGCAGAGTCGAATCTTTGGAAGCAAGAGGGGAGAGCAAGATAGAGCACAGATAAGGGCTTTGGTCTTTTTCCATTGCACAGCTCCGTTATCCCGCCACACAGCAAGGGTTTTCCCACAGCCTTGACAGCCACGGACCCACCAGGTGTATTAGGAGGCAGTTGCAAAAGCCAAACTGCTGTAAGAATAATTTGGCTTCTGGAATCTACGTTCCACTGAGCGTGAAAGAAACAGCAACTTTTTTCCTCCCCAAAATTTGACAACACGGCTGCCTGTCTGAAAACAGGAGAGCCAGCTCTAACTCTGCAAAGGTGCTTAGGAATTGGTCAAGTAATATCAATGGAACAGCTAACGTGGATCAATTCTTAGACAGATGGAACTCTCTGGTGAATAAAAACTTTGTGTAAAGTAAAAGCAAACTTATTTTTATCAGAAGTAAAACGTCACATATAAATGAACCCAGCTCAGTGCACAGTTTTATCAAAAAAAGAAAAAGAAAACACACTATTGGGAAAATAAGGATATTTCTTTTCCGCTTTTCCTAGCAGGGTGATTACTTTTTACAAAAAGAATTAACTGGATTTTAAAGATGCAAAGAGATGAAAAAAGACTGAAAACCAAACAGAAATCACGTTACTATTTTTTTTTAAATCAGCTTTTCCATTCTGCCAAAACAAAGCCAAAAGAAGCAATCCTACAGCCTAAACAATATGGTTCTCCAAGGTTTAAATGTGGCCAAGAAACCAAGCCCTCCATCATTTACACAGTATGTCAGCCATGGACCTCAGTAATTAAACACTAAGTTAACTCCAAGCATATACTTAAAGCACATACTTGAGTAATGCCAGCAGCCCTGCTACAGCAAGGGGCAGATTCTCACTTCAAGTGTAAATAGCACTAAAGCTATTAAAACACAAGCATATAGCAGTCATTCTTTATTCCTGAAGCACCGGTCACGGGACTCTGAGGACATCAAAGAGCATTTTCGACAATGTACCAAGTAAAAAAAAAAAAAAAATTGGATCTCCATTCAGCAGCTCAGAAGGAGCTAGGTGTTTTATTCAATCCAACTTGTAAGTACACCCCACTGCAAAGTCTCAGCAACATGTAAAATAATGTTTTGCTCCTCTTTGTTTCGAATCTTTAAGTTTAAGAGCAAAACGTGTCAGGTCACAACAAGCAACTAACAATAAATGGCTTATCTTAGAGGCACGAGTTCTGCGCAGGCTACAGCCGAAGACTAAGAATTAAATTAAGCTTTAATTACGGGTGGGTCAGACCACAGCTTTTTAGCTTAAGATGGATTTGGGCAAGAACACCACAGCAGCTCCTGAAAAAAAAAAAAACCCAACACACAACAAAAAAAAACAGGTTGGGATGCTGTATGCTCCAGGGTGATGCAAAAGCAGGCTGGTGACCTGCCCAGGCTCATCATGTGCTTGTGCCTGCAGGTTCTGCTCACCATGCCCAGCAAGGCAAAGTTCACCCACCACAGAAATCCAGCCCCAGTCCCGTCCCTCTGCCCACCCTGTCCCCCGGGAAAGCGCAAACACGCTTTCCCCCCTGTCCGAGTGAAGCAGCAAACAGGAAAGCTGATGAGCTGGGTAATTGGGCATGCAAATTAAATGTGGGTATCTGCCAGTCGGTTTCTCCACGCGGACCAAATCCTGAAAAGGTTTTTTTTTTTAGCTTTGAAAGCCCATACTGGCTGTGAATGTGGAGTTTAAAGAAATCACCACAGTTCTATCACTGGATTGCTGACTCTACTGCTGCTGTTTCTAATGTCCCCGTCCCTGCCACTGCTATGCCCCGTGCTAGAGAACACGGTTGCCTTTTCGAAGCAGACACAGGCTATCACAAGAGCACACCGCCGAGGAAACCCTGAGCCTGGGTGATAAGTGGGTCTGGGATCAGGCAGCCTTGGCCCCATGATGCAGAACAATGAAACTGGCTGTACGTGGCAAAAATAAGACGAGCCAGCAACACGTGACATTAGGGAAGGGAGACAGCCACCCACCCTGGGTGCTCTGCCCGCTGCAAGTCATGTGGACAGATGAGAAAAAGATAAATCAGGAATCCACTGAAGGGCTGTCACAGGTGACTGCTGTGTCCTCGGGCTGGAGCAGCAGCTGGGCCGAGCCAGGAAACCTCTGGGGACCTGCACAACACACAACGTGAGACAGCACCCATCTCGGATCCCCTTAAAATAGGAACCAGAAAGCAGCAGCACCAGCGGCGGGAGTTTCGGGGTCTGAATACCGTACTCATTGCACCATCTCCCCAGATAAACACAGCTTTTTCCTTTTTTTCCAGTGAAAAGTTGCTCCCACCAGGCAAGAAGGGACCATTGCTCCCCTAACCAAATTTAGCAAGAAGGTCCTGCTGTACTTTTGCTGTCACAGAAGTCTTAGTTCAGCTGCAGCATCCACTATCAGGAATCCTAGATGACTAAGGGAACCTGGAGCTGGAAAGGGAGAAAAACAGAGGCTGTAGTTCCCACTCTTCTCAATTTTGATATTACGGGCAAATTCCTCTCTTCCTTACCCTGTGTCTTTCCACCAGCAGGATAAGGATGACACAGGAACTCCTTCATTGCATGTGTAAGGGATTATTACTATTATTAATAGCTGTTTCTGAACTATTCTTTTGCTAGAACTCTGCAAACAGCTTTGCTCTGGCAGAAAAAGCATGAAGGGAAATCCAGACAAGCAGAACGAAACCCTAAAATACTACACATTCCTCTTGCATTGCTTCTTACAAAAAGGTTCCACTTCTGAGGCCAAAAAACTCGCTGTTGGAAAACATATTTTTGTGAGGAAGCCTAGAAAAAATACTCTGTTGCGTTATCTCCTGTTTGGATTTTTGTTGTTTGTTCATTTTTTTTTCCAATGATCGGAGTTCACTGACGGCAACTTTATTGCCATCTGTGGCAACCTACCAGACCCCAGTTTGGATTGCTCCAGTACCTTCTGTTTTTCTTTCTGTCCCAAGATTTTCATTCAAAATCACACAGCAATTTTTTCTCATCTGCTGTTTGAGATGCATGTGGATGCACAATATACACCCTGAGTGCTTTGTGAGTGCTTTAACACAGAGAAACTTGAAAATGTGTTTACTTATAGCAGATATTTGTTACTTTTTTGCCTTGATGGTCCAGTCTGCATCTTTGTTGCTTGGAAAATAAAATATAACTGGGAGGAGTCAGTAGTAAAAGCTAATGAATATAAAGAACAAAAGAAAGGAGCAGAAGTGCTCAGAGGCTTCCTAAAAAAGCCCCACCCCATGCAGGAGCATGAATGAAAACACTGAATTCTTCCTACAAGAATCAGTCAGCAATCCTCCATGAGAGGATCCAGGCTCAGAAACACCCACAAGCCGAGGTGGACAGTAAAATCTACCACTTTCCTTTTCCTGAGGGTACCCCAGAGTTAAGAGCTAGCCATCCAGCTCTGAAACCCAGCCTACCTCAGGGACCCGCCGCTGGTGTCACCGCAGCTCTTCCCTGGCTACTTCTCATTCCATTTATCAACTACAAAGGTAGCGTCTCCCTCTCCTAACAGTCAAATTTCGCTCTCTCCCCACGTTGGGATTTCAGAGACAACTTTTCCGGCTCCGAAGATGCCGGGAGCCACGGCACAGGGGGCTCGCTGACGGCGCCGTGGGTACTCCCTTTGGCAGCACAGCTGGTAACCTCTGGCAGAGAGACAGAAAGGGCAGTGAGGAGCAATAAAATTTAAACAGCTTTTGCAGACTTGCCTGGCAGCCTGAGAAAGCCTGACCTTACCACTCAGGGTGGACACCAGGACCTCTGCGTACCCTTCCTATAAAAAGTGGATGATGCTACTACCTCCTTCCCTCCCCGGACTGTTACGGCTAGAGATGGATTAAAAAACAGGATTCCCTTCCCAAAGCCAATTCCACAGTTTCAAAACATGTTTTCATCCCAAAATTGGGCAAAGAAAGCCTGTTCTAGACCTTTCTTTCCACTGAAAAAAAAAATATCATAAAATATTTTGTTGAAATGTTCCTTTTTGATGAGTGAGATTTTCTACTTAAGCCTTTTGTATAAAATTACAGCAAAACATTGACCTCACTTAAATGAAATGCCAGGATCTCCCGCTGTTGGAAATTTTGACAGGATCAATAGGTTCCTGTGAAACGGTTTAATTTTGTTGAATCAGCAAATATAAATCAGAGCTAAAACAAAACTCTGACCTTATAGAAACATGCAGTCTTGACAACTGCCCGTCAAAACTGTTAACAAATCAATAGATTCTTGCAAAACACTTGGACCTGCTGTTTCGATCACTTTCCAACAAGCTATAGGTGGGCGGCTGTGTTAGCTGGTGGCTGAAGTCACCTCCTTGTCACCACCTCCCTCCTCCTCACCTCTACCTCCCCGATTAGACACTCCATTGCTTTACCTTCTCCACCTAACAAAAGAGTAAGGGACAAAAAACAGAAATTCTCAAATTTCCCTTGATTCTCCTCATCTTCTGCTGGCACTCAGCACTCACCCATTTGGTACACCGGAGCTGCTCTCCATGCCAGGTGCTCTGGAGAGGTTCACAAGGTGCACCTTCAGCTAAGACCATGGGAAATAAGAGTGCTCCAGAGCCTGCCTTAATGTAAGAGCCTAAGGGTGCTCTGGAGAAGCCTGTCTTTCTTCACCAACATGGGAGAGAGTTAAGGAAATCCAAGGTCCCCCCTCAGGTTCAGAGTACACCCCATTTTTTGTTTGGTTTGTGGGTTGGCTTTTTTTAAGCCATCAGCCTCGTGGAAGCACCTCTGAACTCTTGGAGATAAGATAGGCCATCAAAAACCCTGCTGAGGAGCACAAAGGCACCTTCAGGAGAGTGCTGCTGTCCCCACCCTGCCTCCTGGGGCAGAGCACAGCACTGGCAAGCCCTAGCCAGGCACGAGCAACGCTTGCCTCCTGCACTTGCCAGAAGGCAAACCAGGATGGTGCTCCAGCACCTCCAGCCAGAGAAAGGCAGACAAGTTAGACCTGGAGGTTACGGTCAATGGACAAAACAGAGACAGCCTTCTGGTTCACCAGTGACTCATCATTCATTTGCTACCAAAGCCCAAGACAAATCTCTTTTCCAGAGGTCGTGTCTGCATGCATAGGTGCAGGTTTGCGATGAAGAATTAAGCTGGTCTCCAGATATCACTGCGACAATGGAAAGCAACATCTTTGGCCGTTAACTAATACACTTCCCAAAAGCAGAAGGGATTTGCATCCTGGGAAAGGACACCCCGTGTCATCCCTCCAGAAGCCATGGCAAATACTGACTCACAGCTGTGATTTCCTCTTAGCTGTTTCTTCCTTGGGCGACGTTTTACATCTGCTTGCAGTGAGGCAGGGGGACTCAGTTTACCCATTTGTGCCTCATTTTTACCCTTTATCTGAAACCGAGCAGTAAAGCTTTGGAGGACACGGCCAGTCCTGTGACACAATTGAAAACAAAGTTTTCTTGCATCTAACAGAAAGTTTCATGAGAGAGAAAAGGAAAAGCCAAGAGGCTGGATGATGCAAGACCCACCTATGCTGAAGGCAACGGTTTCCTCAAGGCCTCATTAACTGAAGACAAGGCTACTCTGGTACCTTCCAGCACAACAGGGACCAAGATCAAACCAGAACACCCCCATTTTCAAGAACAGTTTAACAGATATTATTTCCAGAAAAATCACATAACTTACTCCATTCCCTGGGTCTGTTGGGGATCTGTGTCAGGACTGGGAGTTTTAGTGTCTAAAAGCATCTTTTCTGGACCGGATTTCACTGTCACTGCTGTGGCAACTGGACTGCCTGACAATGTGACTGCAACAGCCCTTCCAAGAAAAAGCTAAATTGTGTTGGAGGAAAGTCTCTGGCCCCTCATTTCACAGAAGGAAACCCCTCTGCAAGCCACATGCTTTACCCAAATCTTATTCTTAACAAGCGTCACTTTGGAGTTAAGGACTCAATCCCAGTGCCTCTACAACCTCTTTGAAGACCAACTCTCCACCTCCATTTACAGACCAGAGCGAGAAGCAGATTTCTGCTCCCAGCTCCACAGATGTCACCCACAGCCTGAAGCTTGACGGAGCATCCCTGCCCTGTTTCTCAGCTGCATCCTACTCCGTGCTGCGCGGCAACACAGGGATGAAACACCAGCTACAGCAGCCACACCAGCACACACCTCGGGCAGGCACTGCTACAGTCATCATCCCAACTCTCCCAGTCGCACTGACTCCTTTTTTTTGTAATTTTCCTTCACCGTCATAGCCAGCCCACCTACTCCCACTGTCCTGTTATTACTTCTTAACACGCTCTGTCAGGAATTGCTGGTCCTTAAGAGAGGTCCTTAATTGTTCCTCCTTAATTGAGGTGGGCTGAGGACACGAAGCCCGTGGCTGCCAAGGGGACAAACTGGACTTGCTTTCTGTCCAAACGGAAAATACTTCTCTCTGGGGATGAAAAGGACATTAACATTTGTAAATACAGTTTTGGGGTGGGTTTTTTTTATTTTTGTATAAGCTTTTTTTATCTTTAGTGCCACACCTGTTTACCCAGGCACAGTGAAAAAAAATCTCTCACCTGAATAACTGAACTCATAAAAGCAAAGCAAACCGTGTGAATAAAAATCAGCTTTGTAATTGCCAAGATACCCACTAAGCACAGCTCTCCCGCCACTTCACGGGTGCACAGGTCACCTCCCTTACTCTTCTGTTTGCATCTTGGGAACAACACTTACCACCCCAAAAGCCATTCATCTTCCAGTGTTTCAGCAAAACTCCTTGCTCCCCATTGATGCCCTACCACTTCCCATCCCTCCCTCAGCTACAGTCCGGGAGAGACTCACCCGCCGCTCCCCAGTTTTCCTTTACTCCACCGCTTTTCTCAGGTGCCTATAACACGCATTTCCCTGACTGCCCAACACTGCCCGGGTGTGAATAAGTGGCAGAGCCAGAGGTGGGATAATAAAACACATCAGCTGTTCACATCTGGCGTTCTGCACCAAGATTCATCAAAGCACAAGAGACTGCAGTTTGAAGTCGGATACTGCAAAAGCTGGCTGAATGTTTGCCTCGTTTGTCTAAGTGTTCCTCTGTTATTGAAAGAGCTGGACAGATCTCAACAAGACCCAGGCTCTAGAAAACAAAAAAAAAAAAGGAAAAAAAAAAAAGGTGAAGTCTGCAACTTTGCAATGAGGAATAAGGATAAAACAAAAAGACTGTGATCTGGTTAGAAGTAGAAGCACTACTTCCAGGTAGTTCTTGGGAATGAGAGTCTTGTCTTTTGCAAGGTGCAGAGGTGGGATGGGAGGCTCACAACATCCAGGGTGTCCTCATGCTGGATGGACTATGTTTAGGGCATGTCCTCGGTGGAAACCTGGGGTTGCATTTCCATGTCTGCATCTACGGGAGGGGCACTACAGGAGGCAGGTTCGCGTGAGGAGTCTGAGCGATGGGTGGGGGAATAAAAGAAGAAAAGTGCGTGTGAGGGATGGGAAGAGCTGCTCTGCCCTGCCTGCGGGAGACAGGCAACAACAGGCAGGACAGGCAGCGGTGCAGTGGAAGGTGCCAGGCATGGCCATGCCTGCCCTGCAGCGAGCACCCAGGAGCCGCTCTCCCTCCAGGGAGGACCAAAAACGGGCCCAGGCACCCAGAGTTCCCAGCAAGCCTCGACTCATCCTCACAGCCACCCAGCCAACATAAAAAATATTAAAAATAAAGTGGGGGGGGGGGGGGGAGGGGGGCGGAGAGGAGACGCAAAGCAACACACAGCCCTACACCTAACCAGGCTTTGTGGGTACCCGAGCAGAAAGTGGTGGCTCTGGAGCAGCCAGGAGGAGGATGAGGAGGATAAGACGAAGAAGGAGGAGGAGGGAGAGAAAAAGGAGGAGGGGAAAGTGGTAGCGGGGGAGAAGGAGGGGGGGTTTCCCCGCCGCCGGCTGCAGCGTGCAACACCGCCGGGTCTGTCATCATCCTCTGGCGGCGGGGAGGGAGGGAGGGAAGGAGGAAAGGAGGAAGGAGGGCGCTTAGCGGGACAGCCTCACCTGACGAGGTCGAGGAAGGAGTCCACCGTATCCTTGCTGGTGGGCATGGCGCCCTGCAGCCCCAGCTGGGGGGCGTTGAGGGAGGAGGCGCCGGCGCCCGGGCGGACGATGAAGCCGAGGGCGACGGCGAGGCCGGAGGCCAGCAGCGTGGTGCCCAAGAAATAGGCGAGGGCGATGCCTCCCAGCCGGCCGAGGGAGCGGGTGTCCAGGCTGGCGGACCCCGACACCAGGCTGCAGACCACCAGCGGCAGGATCACCATCCGCAGCATCCGCAGCAGCAGCTCCCCGGGGAAGGCCAGGTAGGCCACCTGCGCCGGGCCCAGCGCCGCGCCGCGCACGGCGGCCCCCAGCGCCACGCCGGCCACCACCCCGGAGACGGTCAGCAGCACCAGCGCGTTCCGCCGCAGGAAGCCCCGGCAGCCCCGCAGCCCGCCTCCCCCGCCGCCCCTCTCCTCAGCCGCCGCCAGCCCCTCGGCGTGCCCGTTGCCCGCCTCCCCCTCAGCCGCCATCCCGCCCGCCGCGGCAGCGTCTCGTGCCTCTCCGCCGCGCGACTGACTGACTGACCGACCGACCGACTGACTGACAGGCTGCCCGGCGGGCCCCGCCCCCGTCCGCGCGCCCCCGAGGGAGGGCGGGGAGGGGAGGGGCATTGGGGCCCCGCCCCCGCCGCGCGCCCCCCCCCGCGCGTGCCCGCAGCGCCATGGCGGGCGGCGGGCACC
>JAOTQQ010000023.1:16495517-16514489 GCA_026546715.1 Gallinago undulata | reverse complement strand
CTCAGGCTCACACACAGGCCCTCGGGGGCGCCTCAGGGTCCCCTCAGAGCCCCCGTAATTCACAAACATCCCCATCAGTGCGTGTCCCCTCAGCGATCCCTTCAATGTCCCCCACAGCGTCCTCATGGTTCACACATGTCCCCTCAGCGGTCACCTCAGTGTCCCTCTCAGTGTCCTCATGCTTCACACATGTCCCCTCAGCGGTCACCTCAGTGTTCCTTTCAATGTCCCTCTCAGTGTCCTCATGGTTCACTCATGTCCTCTCAGTGGACCCAAGGATCCCTACACCATGGATGAAGCTCCTGGGAAGTCTCCATCCTCACTGACAAGCAACTGCATCCACCACCACCCACCCCAGGGCTCCACGCAAAGTCTTGACTCACAGCTTGCCCTTGCACCGAAATTTCACAGAATCACGGAATCACAGAATCACCTAGGTTGGAAGGGAATTTTTAAGATCATCTAGTCAAACCAATAAAAAAAAAACAAACAAAAAAGCCACCACACCCACACCACACAACACCACCCAACAACAAGATGCCAGGCATATTCCTATTGATTTTATATCTTTTTCCTGATGTTTTGAGGAACATTTGGGGTTTGGAAGCTTGGCAATGAATCTTCCACCAAATTAGGATAAGCAGAGAGAGGAAACTTAAAATTAAAGAGGAGAGCAAGTATCTGCAAACACTTTCAAAGACTTTCAGTTCCACCAACCTCAAAAGGAACAAAATGCTACATTGGTCTTTTAAAATCGGGTTTGATTTTTTTTTTTGCAAATAGTTTTGTGAATAATAAACAATTAGCCCTACAAAAAATGCTTCTTTCCCCATCAAGAGTGTTTCTAAAATGGATTTTTAATTAATATTTTGAGAATATTCCTTGCGAAAACATCGTGCCTCATTTTTCCTTTGCATTTTCCCCTCCCGCTATCTCCTGGTCTCAGCCCTTTTTTCTTTTCCATTTAGTCATGAAAAGGGGAAGAGAAACGGGGCAAAGAAAGGACAACATAAAATTATAAAATAAATACAAAAAATATAGAAGTCTTTATTCTCTGTTTCAGTTGAGAAAAGGTTCTAAAACCAAGCAATGAGCAGAAATGCTGTTCGCATATGCAAACTGAAAATCAAGCAGAGAAATTCAGGGGAGTGTGAACAAGAAGAACATATGAAGTTGGAAAACTCCACTGTAGCAGCAGATGTACAAGACTGGTGCAAGAGTTAAAATGGAACCTTTTCCACCAGATGAATCCACAGTAGGTTCCTTCTCTCCTGGAGAACCTCCCCATGTCCTGGCGGAGCTGACTTTGCTCAGAGCAGAGCCACCAAAACAGCCAGGTCACCTGCAGGAACACAGGCATCCAAAACTGTAGATCCCACTGCGTGTTTTTTCACCCGTGCTAAGGCTGGTTGGTGGTAGCCAACCCTTCATGAAGAACACCTTGACGTAGCGATGTCTATGTCAATCTTCCTGGTCAATGACACCATGAGGATTCAGATTCCCAGTTTCCCTTCCTTTTTTTTCCCCTCTTGATTTTATGATTTAAACACTGAATCCAAACAGCTATCCTTTTCTCCAAGAAGGATATTTGTGCTATTCAAGCAGGTTGGGCAGAGGACGAATGGAGAGCAGTCCTGAGGAGAAGGACTTTGGGGTGTTGGTGAGTGAGAAACTCAACATGAGCCAGGAACACGCCCTGGCAGCCCAGAAAACCAGCCCCATCCTGGGCTGCATCCCCAGCAGTGTGGCCAGCAGGGCAAGGGGGGGATTCTGCCCCTCTGATCTGCTCTGGGGAGACACCCCCCCTAGTGCTGCCTCCAGCTCTGGGGCCACCAACATCAGAAGGACATGGACCTGTTGGAGAGGGGCCAGAAGAGGCCACAAAGGTGATCAGGGGGCTGGAGCCCCTTGGCTGGGAGGACAGACTGAGAGAGTAGGGGGGGTTCAACCTGGAGAAGAGAAGGCTCCAGGGAGACCTTAGAGCCACTTCCAGTGCCTCAAGGGGCTCCAGGAAAGCTGGGGAGGGACTCTGGATCAGGGTGGGGAACCATAGGATGAGGGGGAACAGTTTTAAACTGAAATTTAGATGAGATCTCAGGAAGAAATTCTTTGCTGTGAGGGTGGTGAGAGCGTGGCCCAGGTTGCCCAGAGAAGCTGTGTCTGCCCCATCCCTGGAGGGGTTCAGGGGCAGGTTGGAGGGGGCTTGGAGCAACCTGGTCTGGTGGGAGGTGTCGGGGGTTGGGACTGGATGATCTTTACGGTCCCTTCCAACTCTAACCATTCTATGATTCTGTGATTCTCTTAACATCTTCAGATGACAAGGCTTTCATCAAGAAGATGATAACAGAGCATGTGAACCTCCCACCACATAAATGGACATCATCCCAAAGACATTCTAGGCAAAACTAACTGTTTTTCCGCACCCTGTGAGAGTTCACGGATGGTTGCAGCGATTAGCTCTGAAGCCCGCTGACTTACTCAGTAGTAAGCGTTGACTGATCCGTTGTGTCATGTTTTCATTTCAGCGCTTGTAGATCTTGGGAGCTTTCCAGCGGGTGAGTCTGCATGTTTCCAGTGTCCACCCTGCTGGCCCTTCTGAACTAGGGGTTTTGACTCAAAGTTCCTCTTGGAACTTGAAACGAATTTTTTTCTCCTAGATGGCGTTCTCCTGCACAGGGCTTGAAGTGCTTCCTTCAGAAATCAGCAGAGGGATCAACACCAGATAAACAACAATAACCCCCCACCAAAAAAAGCCCCAAAAAACCCCAAACAACCCCCAACCTCCAAAAAAAAATCTATTTCCTTTAAAAAAAAAAGACAGCCGACATAGTTTTCACCACTGGCCCAGGAAGGAAGAGGTCCTGCTGATTTCCAGTCAAATTCTGCTTGATAGAATTTTTTGATGGTGGGTATTTGAAATTTGAGCCTCAGTGAAGGGTGTGAAAACATCTCAAGGGCTGTAGGGGAATCAGGTCCTTCCCCTCTCTGTTTCAGCACCAAGCAAGCACAGGGCAGGATTTATTTTGAGCTGTTTCCCTCGGAAAAGGTCCTGCTTCCTTGAGGGAAGTTGCCATCGAGACCTCTCTGAGGAAAGTCTTACAATGCCTTTTTCCTACAGCTCATGTATTCCCACTGTTAACCTTCACCACAGCCTCGCTGCAGATAGGTGGATGGATATTTAGGATGGGATCTATGTCATCCAGCTGTTGCCCTCTGGAAATTTAATGTCTAATTCTTGCTTTTTCCCATAGTCCAAAGAGATATAGGGAAGGTCACCCCCTTGTAAAAGATGTGTCTGAGGCAAACGAGAGGAAATTCCCATGGGGTTATCTTCCACGCTCCACTGAGTATGGAGAAGACCTGGAAAATTGGTTTAGGATACCCAGGTTTCAGGTGATTTCTGTTGTGTGACCCCCTCTGCCCCTGACTTACCACGCAGGTCTCACCAAAACCAGACTGTGCAACAATATAATAGAAAAATCATTATTTTCCTCCCTCTGTGACTGCTGTATATATTAAACTCACCCAGCATTAGATACTCAAGATGATTATTTTGTACCTCAGAGGAGATTTAACTTGGCATCTGGACTGTGTCCTACCTTTTTTATTTCCTGTGCTGGCCTCCAAAGCATAAATGTGCCTTGGCCCTGAGGACGTCCACGTCTGGAGGCAGGTCTGGGCTTCATGGTGGCCTCTCTAATAAAATCAGACTTTTGGAGAGCAACACCTGTGATGATCTCTGGAGAAGGTCTGATTTGACCATCATCTGCACAGCGCTGCATCCAGAAATGAAGGTATTAAAGAAAGCTTCTGCCTTGTGATTTTTTGGTTTGGGGGAAGTAAAAGAAATGGAATCCTCTCTGCATTATTGTGTCTGTCTGTCCGACTGCATATGTTGAGTGTTATTATGTGCTATTATGAGGCACAAGCGTCATAGATCTCACATAACATGCTTCTGAAAGAACCAAGCCCATGAAGTAAAGCAGCAATAGTTCCACCCTCAACTTTTGATATCATCAGCCCATCTGGTGGGTGTTTTCTCCATCACTCATAGGGTCACATCAACACGTATTACGTTGCTGGCCCAAAAGTGCTCCACTGACATTGGTTTCAGAGGGTGGAGAAGCCCACAAGAAACAGCGGAGAAGGTTTTCTGCGCCTCAGGAAGGTCATCACAAAGTCTGAAAGAGGTCAGACTTGAGTTTCATTGCTAGAGGAGGAGAGGAAGTTTTCCAAAGAGCTGTTTGCAACTCCTTGGCTCTCACACGTGACACATACCCTTTTGGCACAGGTTAGAGCAGCCCTTGGGCCACGTGTCCTACAAAACCATGTACCAGCTGTGTGCAGTGGAGTGGAGTGAACACCCACCCCTCTATTATCTACTTCCCTCTCTCTTCCTGCCACCATCTCCCTCTTCCTAAGACCGGCAAGGTCGTCTGCAACTTTCAGGAGCTTCCTTGGGTCTGGCTGCTGTTTACCCTCTGTTCTTGGGACACCTAACACAAACCTCCATAGGCTTAGTAAGATACTGTCAATCAGGCTGTGACTGGCCCAGGTTGCCCAGAGAAGCTGTGGCTGCCCCATCCCTGGAGGGGTTCAAGGCCAGGTTGGAGGGGGCTTTGAGCAAACTGGTCTGGTGGGAGGTGTCCCTGCCCATGGCACCCCATGGCAGGGGGTGGGACTGGATGGTCTTGAAGGCCCCTTCCGACTCGAACCATTGTATGGTTCTATGACTGTTTTGATTAGAAGTAGTTTGGAGGCTGACGCCACGGTGGGGGGAGGAGGGAGCAAGATGAAAAGGAGGAAGGCAGGAAGGGCTTGGGGTTTTATGTTTGTGCTTTTTCAAAAGATTCTTGAATAAAGGTGCTCCCAAACAACCCAACAGAGACACTGCGGGCAGCCTGCAGCGTCCCAAGGGGGCTGTATCACAGAGAGGCCTTTTTTTCCTGAGGAGAATACGTGAAAAGCATGTGGGAGAGAGCTTGTTTTCCAGCGGGCGACACGAGGTCCTCAGAAGAGCCACGGCACCCTGGCCGAGGCCGGACGGCCCAGAGCACTTCCTCGGTACGCAGACTTTAGCTTGGCAAGGGGACTCCGCTGGGGCCTGGGATGCCAAGCCGTTTGGACAGAATCCAGCTCTGTCTCAGTAAGGCTCTCCGCCTGCCTCTGGGAGGAACCTGAAGCGTTCTCCTCGGCTCTCCTCTGGGCCACCAACCAGCCATCTCCACTCATTCCTTGTGGGAATGGGCCTGGTTTCGTAGAATCAACGATCGCCGAGTTCTGTTCCCCCTGCCATGGGCAGGGACACCTCCCTCTAGACCTTCAAAATGATGGAAAGGAACCCCCAACCCACCCCCCCCGGCCCCTCGGTGATGCCAGATCCCAAAAATATTCCTCAGGTCCTCCTGCATGTGGGTTCCTGGCTGGCAATCGCAGTAACCCCGTCCCAGATGTGATCCTACTGCTGTTTCGCACGTGGATTCACTGTCTCTCCGGGCTAAGCAAGTTCTCACACCTGATGGAAAATATTTGGAGGAGGAAAATAAATATATTTAAAAAAAAAGCCCTTTGTGTGTGCATTTTCTAATAGCAGAGGCAGGCGAGGAATTTTGTAAATACCACTTGCTTGCCCAAACTCCAACAAAATATCAACTCTGTAGACAGGGATGGTTGACCTAGGGTAAATATTTAACTTCGCCGTCCAAAGGCACATGCAGTTTTACCAGCAAGGAGATGAAAAAATATAGAATAATAACCCTCCAAAGCACACACACCTTGTTTGCTCTGAGCTCCTTTGAATGGCACCGGAAACAAAGTCGCATTTGAGACGGAAGGAAATTTAAAACTCGTGTGTGTTGTCCCCTTTTTTGAAACCATAATAACGAACAGACATGAAGAAAAACAAATTGGTACGTGCTGGAAATGAAGGGCCCCACCTCGCCTCCTGAGAATACTGGCATTTTCTCCTTCGCAGGGTCTCCCTGAGATTTTTCTCCGAGGGTAAAGTGGGGAAAAGCAGGGGGAAAAAAAAAAAATAAAAGGCCAAGAATGAGAGCAGACGTTCAAGATCTTGGAAGTGTGACATCCTGTCCTAGCGGGGGACATTGCCTCTCGCTGGCAGGAGAAGCGCAGGGTCAGGCTTTTCAAAACAAGCCAGGCTGGTCCGAAAACAAGGATGATGTGTGATCTCCTCTCGCGGTGAAGTTTTGCTACCGAAGAAAAGAAGCAGCAGCGAAGGGAAACGCCGGGAGGGTTTCAGCTCTGGAAATGAAGAACTCACCAGGGCTCCTGGTAGAAGCAGGTGCTGGTTTCTCCCATGGTTGTGGGGGGCTTTGCTACGTTGGGGAGAGAAAAAAATTGCATGAGCCACTTCTGAGGGTTGGCTGTGACCCAGTGGTTAGAAGCAGTCGAGGGGAATCTCTGTCCTTACCCGCTTTATCCCCCATTATGGTATGACAATGAGGGCTGTCTCCTTGATTATGGGTGATGGGAAACCAGGATGACAGCAAACCGGAGCGGGAAAGCTTCTGCCGGGGGACACAGGGGACCGTGCTGCTGCCCCTTGCCCACTAGGCTGTATGGATGTCTTCTCACACACCCCCAGTTTGCCGCAGGCAAGCTTGACAGGACAAAAGGAAATGGGCACGAACTTGAACATAAGAAGTTCCACCTAAACATGAGGAGGAACTTCTGTCCTGTGAGGGTGAGCCCTGGAAGAGGATGCCCAGGGAGGTGGTGGAGTCTCCTTCTCTGGAGACATTCCAAACCCATGTGGACACAAGTTCCAGCGCAACCTGCTCTGGATGGACCTGCTTTGGCAGGGGTGATTGGACTAGAAGGTCTCCAGAGGTCCCTTCCAACCCCATGTGACTCTGTGATTCTATGTGGCAGTGGCCACACCAAGGGTCTGTGGGAGGAAACTCCTGGATGAACAGGTCTCTGAGAAGTAACTGCAGCTGTAGAGACACACTGGGCCATGCAAAAAGAGCAGCAACACATTGTAAGAACTGCCACACTGGAAAGGAAGAACAGAGGAATCAGCAAAGCAAGAACATGATCTTTTCTGTGAATACTTTCCAAGTATCCACAATCTGCAGCTCAGATGCTTCCAGGTGCATTAGGTCCTTCAGATCTAAACCTCTTCCGTGCGTTTTCCTCCCGGCAAATTTGTCTGCTGGTTTTTTGAACCCCATCATCTCAGAATCATGGAAACACAGAATCATGGAATTGTTGGAGTTGGAAGGGACCTTCTAGAGATCATCCAGTCCAACGCCCCTGCCAAAGCAGGGCTGCCCAGAGCCCATTGCTCAGGACGGCATCCAAGCGGGGCTTGAAGATCTCCAGAGAAGGGGACTCCACACCCTCCCTGGGCAGCCTCTGCCAGGGCTGTGGCACCCTCACCCCAAAGAAGTTCTTCCTCAGATTTTAGTGGAACTTCCCATGTTCCAGCTTGTGCCCGTTGCCCCTCATCCTGTCACTGGGAACCACTGAAAAGAGTCCATCCTCCCTCAACCCACCTTTAGGTACATATCAGCATTAATAACGTCTCCCCTCAGCCTTCTCTTCTCCAGGCTAACGAGCCCCAGCTCTCTCAGCCTTTCCTCATCAGGGACATGCTCCAATCCCTCCATTATCTCTGTTGCCCTACGCTGGACTCTCTCCAGCAGTTCCCTGTCTCTCTTGAACTGAGGGGCCCAGAACTGGACACAGGATTCCAGTTGTGGCCTCCCCAGTGCAGAGCAGAGGAGGAGAATGACCTCCCTCGACCTACTGGCCACACTCTTCCCTACGCAGCCCAGGATCCCATTGGCCCTCTTGGCCACAAGGGCACATTGCTGGCTCATGGAGAGTTCATTATCCACCAGGACCCCCAGATCCTTCTCCTCAGAAGTGCCTACCAGCAGGTCCACCCCTAACCTGGACTGGTGCCTGGGGTTCTTCCTCCCCAGGTGCAGGACCCTACACTTGCCCTTGTCTCTTTATCCAGAGATGTTGTTTGTCCCATACGGAGCTTGCTGCCCGCTTTTGTCACCCTCTGCTCTTCTCCTAGTCCTTCCATACCCCCTTGAGGGCAGGGATGGACGATGGGTGGGAACTCCTCTCTCCCCCTGCCAGCTACGGGAGTCAGCAGGCAGGAGCTAACGAAGGTGGCCCGTTAAGACTCGAGAAGTTGTTTCCCTACGGGAAGCTGCCCCATCAGCCAAGGTCCGTGCCCTCAGATCCAGGGGTGGCCCATGGATTGGGCAGAAGAATAACCAGCTGGGAGCAAAGAGCAGTTCCTCCTTGTGGAGGTCTGGGTTTGTTGCTGAGAAGCTGTAACAGCAGCCGAAGCACTGGGGAGAAAGATTATTTTTTCCAGACTGCTGTTTGAGCACCACAACACTTGGGCTGAGACTGTCAGAGGCCATTTTATAACATCAGCTTCACGCCATCATCTGAAGGTGGGGGTGTCTCTGATATGATGCCAGTGTGGAGCCCTCACCTCCTCCCTTAAAAATTTTTTATACCTGATTGGTATCAGAAGTGGAGACTGTTGAAAAAAACTCCAAAAGTATATTTGGTCATTTATGCCAAGACCTTAAAAATCTCTTTTAGGGCAGTGAGAGGCTACCAGGACTGCATCTGACCTACTGCAGGAGATGGCACCTGGCCAGCGACGTGTCCTGACTCGGTGGATTCACCAGGTGGATGTACTAACCACCCGTGTAAAGCAAAACCACCGAAAACTCGCTGTTTGCTCCAGCCGGGAAATAAAGTGTTACAGCTTCTTTGCCTCTTGTCCTCCGAGGCTGCCCTTCAGCCACCGAGTGCAATTCCCTCCTTTGGGATGAAGGGAATTCGGCATTCGGACCCAGGAGATGCCCGAGACCAACCTGTCTAATGAGGCTGTAAGTCTCCACAGCTGTGAATCCTCTGGTTTCTGCTCGGGGGTAATCATCTCAGACAGCTCCCCAGCAGAGGTTTCTCTCCAGCCAACCTGCCTATTTTTGCGAAACTCCACAAAAATCTACTTTCTGTGAGATCTCTGCCCTTCGGGGACGTTTGGGTGGAATTGCGTGCAATCGGGAGCTATTAATAAAGGATGGACGGATGAAGGCACATCTCCCAGTGCATGTACCTACGTCCAATTTTTTTAGGAACCAGGCTAAAACTTACCTTGCGTCCACTGTTGTCCCAACTCTCCACGTGAATCACCGTGCAGTTGTCCAAATATTGGAGAAAGGGGGGGAGATGCAGATTTTCTCTTTAATCCTGAAAAGACACATAGAAATATGTGGAAACGTGGGGGAGTCATATATATATGTATATATCTCTAAGGAAAATGGTAAACACATAATCAAAATGAGCAGAAAAAATAAAAAAAAATTAAAAAGCAAAGTTCAGAGAAAGGGGAAACACAGAAACTTGGTTTAATGAGACTGCAGGTCAGTATGAAAATAACCCCAAATTCTGGAGAAGTCACAGCAGCACGTTGCGTTGCAACTCTCTCCCTTCCCTCCCACAGTGTTTTTTGCTTTGAAAAACCAAAAAGCAAAAAAATGAGCTTTTTGCTCCCGAAGTCCACAGTTTCAAATGCGTTTCTCTCAGTTTCCTCAGAGAGGAGCACAGGTACATGATGGTGGTTTTTTTTCCTAGGGGTTGTAGTTCTCATTGGTCTCAAAGCCTCTGAGAACCTGAGCTTACGTTACCCGTTGGACAATTTTCAAAGCTGTCTAGGGTAGGTATCTGAGATAACTTCTGGGAGCTCCAAAGGCCCTTTTATTAGCCTGAACTGAAGCAATTTTGGCTCCCCAATTAAGTAGCATCGTTATCAAATCCAGGAGGGGAAAAAAAAACAAACAAAAAAACAACCCCCCAAGACAACATGCCAGTGCAGAGCACATCACACACCACTGCGGCTGTGTCAGAGTCCTGTCACCGCAGGTTTTGGAGTAACAGCCCCTTAATTTTGGGAATCGAGATGGGGAAAGCAAGGCAGGAGGAGCACGCACTTCCTTATATCAGAGCCAATATCCTTATATTCCTTATATCAGAGCCAAGACCTCCCGCGTCGGGGAGCAGAAGGTCAGTCTCTGGTACGGTGCAGCCACCCAGGGGGGGCTTCAACCCTCCATCGGGGTGAAGAGGTCCTCACCCCCAGCTTGCGCAGGAGCTTTTAAGAGAAATAACCAGCCGCAAAAGCCACAGCCACCCTCCTCCCCTCGCTCCCCCCTTTTCAGAGGGGAAAGAGGGGCAGAGGATGTGCTGGGCAGAGCCACCCCATCTTTCTGGAGAGGCAGCAGAGGTGGCAGCTGGAGCAGGCTGAAAGCTTTTTTTTTATTATTTATTTTATTTTATTTTATTTCGGAGTGCCACGGGAAAAGAAGCCATTACCGAGAGCTCGCTGAAAGCCTATTCATTGCTAAGGAAAGAGCCACTGAAGAATGTGGGAACCATGCCTAAAGCTGCCAGCCAGAGCAACAGGAAGGTTATGAAAGCCCTTTGCAAAGACCCCCGTCTCCTTCCTTTGGCAGTGGCAACTCTGGACATGGAGTCGCTTCAGCCCTCCCCATTGGAAGCCTGTAAATAGCTGTCTGCAGGGAGGAAGAAGATGGGTTGCAGCCAAGGGGGGTTTCTTCATGTGGGAACCGTAGGTAGGACGACCCATACGTGTCGCGGCAAAATATGGTTGGGACGGAAGGAGGACGCGCGCCCTGGAGATGTTCTCCATGAATTGTTGGGCCTCAAGGGGAGTGACTTGAATTCCTAGAGGGAGGAAAGGTGGCTGTTTTCAGCCGTGCTCCTCAGCGGGGAGCAATGCCAGCTTCCTCCACTCTGGCTTGTGTGGGGTCTGTGCAGGCAGGGGGATGGGGAAGCATTTCAGTCTTCAAACGGGAGTAAACATTCCACCTCATGTTTAGGTGGAACTTCTTATACTCAAGTTTGTGCCCATTTCCTCTTGTCCTGTCACTGGGCACCACCGAAAAAAGACTGGCCCCGTCCTCTTGACACCCTCCCTTGAAGTATTTATAGGCGTTGATCGGATCCCCCCTCGGCCTTCTCTTCTCCAGACTAAAAAGACCCAAGTCCCTCAGCCAGTCATCATAAGGGAGATGCTCCAGACCCCTCATCATCCTGATGCTGATCCTGTAGCTCTTGAACGAGATTGCTGTGCCCATCACTATGACTTTTCCTGCCCTGATGCAGTCCTTCCCTGTAGAGCACATCCTGATGGGAGGCCTGGAGCGGTAGGTGCCGTACAGACACGGCAGGGAGAAGTCATAGAATCACAGAATCATAGAATCATTTCAGTTGGAAAAGACCCTTGGGATCATCGAGTCCAACCATCTACCCTACTCTACAAAGTTCTCCCCTAAGTCCTACCTACCATCAAGGGTTTTCCACTGGGTGAGAAGAGAATTGGAGGCACGGGGAGATAAAGTGACCTGCTCAAGGTTACCTAGTACGTCCAGCTCTTCGACCTTCTTTGTTCCATGTTGTCCCTCCCTGGACCTGTACCACGTTGTTTGGAGGCAATAGTGTAGCTCCAGGCTGGGAACGTTGTTTTCCTGCCTCTAGGAAGGGCTTGGCAGGGAACCAGCGTGAAGGAGGAGGTGAGGTGGTACCTTCCTGGGGGTTGCAATGATCTGCTGACCGCTCTTGGCTGCAAGAAGACTCCAACATCACTGCTTTCATACCCAAGGGTTTAAAAGTCACGAGTCTGGTGCCTCCAAAATCACAAGACCTAATGTTTTAAAAACCACGGGGTTTAAAAGAAAAATAAGTGTATGTTCTTCATTTGCCTTTGAATCTGGAGCCCTTGGGTCATATTTTTGAGCTTTTCCCCCTAAACCCACAGTATCTATTCTACCCTTTGGTCTGGGAACACGGAGCATCTCCCTTGTCTGCTCACTCGCTTGTCTGTGGGGAGGAAGAAAGTGGGTTACAGCCATCAGGGGGGTTTCTTCATGTGGGAACTGTAGGTAGTGTTCATATTCACAAGACTTTTCACACATTCACAAAGACTTTTCAGAACCTGAAATCTTTGAGCCCCCCCTAACCCTCTGGCCACCTTCGTTAAATTTGGGCAGTGGGTTCCAGTTATGAAGGAATCAACACGGACTACCCGTAGCAGCATTACAGGACACCTTGTGTCCTTGGAAAACGGGCCAGAAATAGAGATGTAAAAGCTTACTGCTACTTTTTTTCAAAGATAAAACTAAATCTTCTCGGGGCAGAGGAGAGGAAAGACATGGAAACACTTAACGTGTTGGAAAAACAGCTCAGGGGCTGGACCAGGAGTCTCTCCGGAAAGAAGAAAGCACATTCAATAACCAAGCTCAGCTGAAGAAAAACCATAGAAAACAAACTGCCTTGTGCCAGGAATTTGGGGAAAGGGCCAAAACTGGGCAAAAGGGGAGAAAAGAGCACAGGGGATTATTTAATTCGAGTTAAAAACCCAGAGCAGCACATCAGAAGAACATAACGGGGAGGTGCAGGTTACAACCAGCCAGGATGAAAAGAATCAAAAAAGAGGGAAGGGGGATCGGATTTTCAGGCGGAGCTCAGGCATGTCGGCTAAGGGGAGCCTTGTGAGCGCTCCTGATGCTTCATCCGAAAGGAATCCCGGCTCCCGGTAGGTAACAACATCCACTTGGAGCCAGCAGATGCACCGTCTCACCTATGCCCTCAGGGCGCAGAAAAATGCTGGGTTTTGGAGTTTGCCCTTCCCTGCCTCCATCCCAAATCCTGACTTACCTGTTGCAGGGGCCACGGCTCCTAAGGAGGCAGGAAAGGAGATGCTCAGCAGGGCCTGGCTAACGAAGGGGGTCGGCGATCTGCCTGCAAAAGCCTCGGGGCATTTTTACCCCCAGCATGGCCAGGAGACACTGGGCTGAGACAGGAGTGAGGGTCACTTTGATCTCCCTGCTTTCCCTCCCCAAATTCAAATGGGTGGGTTCTCATCAATTCTCCTCCAGGGAACCACGTGTGTTTTGCCAGGGAGAGCGGAGATGCCCCCAGTGCCGTGGCACCTTTATGTGGGCGGTGACTGGGTGGTACTTGGTCCCCTGATGACCTGCTGCTGAGCAGAAAGAAAGGGGAGCAGCCAGGGTACCCCAGGAACCTGCACAAGGATGAGCTACCTCCACGAACCCCGTGACCAGAGCTTGGCTGCCCCTTGCCCTCAGCTGGGACAACCAGAGAAAGGACTCAGGGCAAATTGCGAGATCCAGCTTGAGCTGGAAACACCAAGCTGATGGGGACAGGAGGTCAGGAACGCGGATTTTCCAAGGTAGGAAATTCCTCTGCGATAAAACACTGCTGCCTCCTACTTCTGCTCAATCCAAAGTGCAGAACGAGTGTCCGGGCACCCTCGGTGGCACTCTCGCCCATCCTGTTGATTCAGTCTGTTCCCAGTGGGGCAGGATGGGGCAGGATTTGGCCCTTTGTCTCTCCGTGCCCGCTCTCAACCCGTGGGCTCGCGAGCAGTGAACCATTAAAAAATGAAGAGTTGACCATTAAGTGCTCAAAATCTGCTAGGACTTTGTCCGGAGTGGGCTAAGCAAACAAGTACAGATGGAGCGACCTATGATCTGCACGGTTAAGGGTGTACTTCTACGCTGCTCCATTGGTTTTCATCGTATTAATTTATGACCCGGGTTTCTCGCTTAATTAGTCAAATGAAGAACGAAAAGTGGCTGCGGAGAAGTAAGCCCCGACTTGTTCTGCTGGCTTACGGCCTCCGTTGCTGAGCCAGGAGGTCTGCATGCATTCGGTGTCTGAAGGTGCCTAGTCACGTGGGGAGGAAAACGGTGAAGAATTGGCTGTTTGACAGCCCTCCTGCCTTGGCTTGTGTGATGTTCTTGGAAGGACTACGTTGGGTGAAGAAGGACGCAAACCTTTGGGATGCCGCTGTGCCTGACCTTCCTTGCAAGCCTGGAGCGAGGTTCCCGCTTCATCCCATCCAAAATTATTCCCCCAGAAACACAAGGAGGTGCCCAGGGCTTAGTGTCCCTCACGGGAGAGCATCCCCAGCCAGCTCCAGCAGGTTCTGGATGCATTTTTTTTTCCTCTGCGGAACATTAAGCGCTGTTGATCCCGCTCGTGTGGAACGAGGCGACACCATCTCTCGTGTGCCTCCGGGTGACTGGAGAGGACTGCAGGGAAGACAGCAAAAAAAAAAAAAAAAAAATCTTCCCTGGGTCAGCATTTTCAGACAGAAAACTGTTTTCAAGGGACGGATTCTGATGATGAGGCAGGACTGGGTTTTTTCCACTTTGAAAACAATCTATTTCTAGCTTCACAGGGTTGCTCCCTCCGTACTGTCAAAAAGGAAAAAATAAAAAATATGCAAATGCCTCAATTGTCCTTTATTCCTCCCCTCTTCTTCTTTCTGCCGCGTTTAATTTTTGGACCAACTCTATTATTGGATAATTGCATTGGCTGATCCCATTTAAGCAGTTCTGTGCAAGATTGGGGAATTACGTTCAGGGTGATTGGGCTGAAAATGCATGGAATCTGGTAGAAAGGTATCACCAGATGCTGAAGGGGATAAATAAGGAGGGACACACTTAGGGTTCACAGCCCCAACTCTGAAACGGGGAAATAATTGTGTTGGGGACTCCAGGACCTGGGCACTATGGAGACCATCTCCAAACGGCAGCGGGAAAACTCCTAAATGCACACCTAGATTTTCATGAACAGCAGATAAACCAATTCCAAAGGTTTGGAATCCCCCACAGGTATCTGAGGAGCTTCCCCCGCCATCGTAACAGAAGCCTGGCCGGCAAACGCAGCTTTTATTTGTGAAGACACCAGTGAAATTGAAGTTCCTAATAATTAAACTGTAGTTCCTAAAAATTAAACACCAGGTGTGCAGCTGCACCCTCAGCTTTCCTGTAGCCAGCAGGAGCGTGGCAATTCCCCTTGAGTTTTGGGCATATTCCCAAAAATATTTTCCTGGGAGCTCATAGCCCACCATTTGTGAAGCAAGGACCTGGCAGGAAGGGGAAAAGGGGCAGTTTCACCCAACCTCTCCTTGCTTGGCAGGGTGTCCTCCTCCAGACTTCAGGCAAGTGGGAAGGCTGGTGGGAAAGGTTACAGATTTTTGGTGGAAGGGTTTCTGGGCAAACCTGGAGGTCCCCCAGCCCACATGGAGAGCCGTGGTGGAGCCCAGCATGCGTCGCGTGGTCATCCCCCCCGCAGCACACGAGGAGGAGGGGGTCATTTCATTTTTCTTAGCTTTGGTCCTGGCGAGGAGATCCAATCCCTTCATTTTCTCCTCCCGGGGAAGGATTAACCGAGGAGCAGGCAGGAATTGCGTGTCAAAAGCCCCCCAGCAGCATCTCTGGTTTGGCCAGGGCAATTCGTGGAGCCTGGGATGAAACCTGCGGCCGTCTGCCCGCTTTCCCATCTTCCCTCTATCTCTCCCCCTCATCTGAAAGCGAGACACAAGCTTGTGAGTCACAGGCAGCCTAATTCGAGAGGAGCCAAAGCCACTTCTGAGAGCTTCTGGCTCACGGGCCAGACCTCGGCCCCATCGGAGCAAACCTCCCACCGGCCCCACCGAGGCGTCCAACCCAGATAAAACACGGCAAAACGCTTCTTGCTAAACCACCCCGACAGATAATCGTTTCATAAAAGGGCATCTCGTGGATGTTAAGTCCTTCAGGCCCGTAACGTCCACACTGGGCATGAGGAGGAGTGATGGAGAGCGAAGCCGGGCAGGCAGGTCTGAGCCAAGAGCTTCAGCCTTGGGTTTTTCGGAGCCTTGCAGGCTCCGTAGGTGCCAGGAGGGCACAAGTCTGGGCAAAGCTTGGCATTTCCCAGGTGCGTAGGCAGAATTTGACTTTGCCACCCAAATGAGGAGGAACTGGGGACAAGGTGTCGGGCAGGGAGGGAATGGTGGGGACAGCCCATGGGCAATGAGCTTCTGCTCCCCTTGGAGGAAGAAAGATTGTAGGGGCTGATTGTAGGAGAAACTGGCCCCCCAGGCTCTGGTGTGGGTGACAGGACTGTGGTTGCCTTGCCCAATTTTCCATAAAACCTCCCAGATTGTACCACGAGGGCAGAGTTTGGCTTTTGTGTTTGAAAACCCACAGCAGTGGACACTGTCACTGGGTGCTCCCCAGGGACTGGGTACCACCTACCAAAGCAGAGCGGGTGCTGTGAAGCAGAGGGAGAAGGTCTGGCCCATGGTGTTCATACCCTGAGCCCCAGGGCGCCTGCAAAAGGGAGGCTGAGGTTGTGCCGAGGTCTTTGCCAATTGGGATGCTCCAGGAAACTGGTGTTTTCTCACACCCAGCCATCTCCCCTGGGATGAGAGCCCCTGGTTTTCCCCAAGTCCTTCTCCTCAGGGCTGCTCTCCAGCCATTCTCTGCCCAACCTGTATTTGTGCCTGGGCTTGCCACGTCCCAGGTGCAGGACCCTGCACTTGGCCTGGTTGAACTTCAAGCAGTTTGTACAAGACCACCTCTCCAGCCTGTCCAGGTCCTTCTGGCTGGCATCCCTTCCCTCCAGCGTGTCAACCATGCCACCGGGCTTGGTGTTGTTGGCAAACTTGCTGAGGGTGCACTCTACCCCACTGTCCATGTCCCCTACAAAGATGTTGAACATCACTGGTCCCAGTACTGACTCCTGAGGAACACTGCTCGTCACTGTGCACATTGAACCATTGACCACAACCCTGTGAGTGCGGCCAGCCATCCAGTTCCTTATCCACCGAGTGGTCCATCCATCCAACCCATGACTTTCCACTTTTGAGACCAGGGTGTCGTGCGGGGCATAGGCACACGCTGTTAGCACAAGGTGGTTGGGATCAGTCACGGACTGGCGTGGCAGGAGCCATTGTCCCTTGAGCCAGACATGGTGGTATCTGGAGACATCAGTCACCTGTTCCAGGTTGCAGAAGTGGAGTGTGCTTGCAACTTCCAAAGAGGTCTACTCTGGAAGAGGAAAAAGCCATATTCTTCCTGTCACAGCCATGTCCTTTGCTGATGTACTCTTCTACCAGGGTCTGCAACGAGTGTCCACCAGGGTTGCATGAACCCTGTCTATGCTCATCCAGCCTCTCACTGTGCTTCAGGAAGATTTGGTGCCCATCGCTGCTCTCCCTGCGTGTAGGGACCAGGTTTCTGAGCACCTGTGAAAGTCTCCTTTCCTCTAGTCCTGACCCACAAAAGAAGCAGGGTTATTCTCCAAAAAAAACTTCCTCCAAACATCTTTTAAGGGAATGAAGGATTAGCTCCTGCATAACTCCGAGGTCCTGGGGATGCTCTCTCTGTGGAGGGAAGCTTGGTCTCGTGTCACCACCATGGGCAGGGGCTGCCCTGAGCCCTCCTGGTTTCCATGGCAAGCGGACACCCTGTTGCGTGACTTTGAGGATTTCCAGGGTGCAGACTCGCTTTGTTTGCATTTTATTTCCCAGGCATGACTTGTTTTCTTGCTGCTGGAGTTGTCCCCGCAGCCAGCATCCCAGGCAGGGCACAGTCTGTCCTCTAAACCCAGCCTGAGGTCCTGCGGGCACTTCCAGGAGCTCCCAGGGTCACACAATGCTTTTGGCTCTGAAGATGTTTGTGTTCCAGTTTCCTCACTTGGGTCTTCATCTGCCTCAGGGAAATGGAACTGGCCGAGACGTGACAGACAGTGGAGGACCCTTGGCCAAAACTGTTGTTTTACTAACACTCCATCACCCTGACTTCGGCGAGTTCACGGGCCGCCCGTGAGGCTGTCGAAAGCTGGTCCCATTCCTCTGCTTCAAGGAAGCATTTCCACCGAAAAGGATCCAGCAGGATTCCCAACTACAGACCCTGAGCAGCTCCTACCTTAAAGCCCTCAGAAACACACAGAGCAGAGGCAGGAGACACTGACATCTCCTGGTATAACATCTCATAGACTCACAGAATCATATGGGGTTAGAAGGAACCTCTGGAGATCATCTAGTCCAACCCCCCTGCCAAAGCAGGTCCACCCAGAGCAGGTCCCACAGGAACGTGTCCGGGCAGGTTTTGAATGTCTCCAGAGAAGGAGACTCCACCACCTCTCTGGGCAGCCTCTTCCAGGGCTCTGCCACCCTCACAGGACAGAAGTTCCTCCTCATGTTTAGGTGGAACTTCTTATACTCAAGTTTGTGCCCATTTCTCACTTGGAAATGGTTCACCAGCCATCACCTGAGAAATATTGGGGTTTGGG
This sequence comes from Gallinago undulata, assembly GCA_026546715.1. Classification (NCBI taxonomy): domain Eukaryota; kingdom Metazoa; phylum Chordata; class Aves; order Charadriiformes; family Scolopacidae; genus Gallinago; species Gallinago undulata. The sequence continues at coordinate 16,496,318 of JAOTQQ010000023.1, read as the reverse complement.
ATATCATAGAACATACTCAACACAACAGCCTGGATTTTGGCCCTGGTGCATGGGCCACCTTGAACCTGGGTCATCCTTTGAGATGCCAGGAGACTGCATTTTTATCAGGAATACATGGCTGTTTTGTCATTATTTCTTTAGCATCCCACTGTTTCCCTGCCAAGGATGCATATTAGGTTAAAAAAAATACCATTTGGCCTCAAATACAGTTTGCCATGCAGCTCAGTGTTTGCTAACAACCCAGAAGCTTTACTAATTTCTTCGAGAACGTGGTTTTCACGTGGGCTCAAGTGCTCTGCACCCTGGCCAAGCGTTTCTGTGTCCTTTCCCCTGGCGATGAGCCACCTCGTACAGGTATGAGCTCACGTTGGTACACTGGACCGCACTCCTCTCGCTGTCGTTCCCTTGCAGTCAGCTCCATTTAGCAGATGTTTTGCAATGGGAGCTAATTAGGGAGAGCCTGCTGATGAGAAAGTCCTAGGGCAGCTGAAAAAGCCAGACCCGAGTGTCTCCCTTGCATCTCTAGCAGAAGAGAAACGCGAAGAAAAAGTATTGCAAAAGATGCCAATCAGGTTCCACATCTCCAGCTACCGAGAGCGAGTGCAGCACTGACTCCTGATATTTTAAAGTTATTTGTAGGTGAGAGTGTCACAAATTAACACCATCCTGAAAAAGTGAACCATCAATCACTCTCTATGTTTCACGAGAAAAGTTTTTTCCTTTCCTTTTCTTTTCTTTTTCTTTTCTTTTCTTTTCTTTTCTTTTCTTTTCTTTTCTTTTCTTTTCTTTTCTTTTCTTTTC
>JAOTQQ010000023.1:16442267-16459981 GCA_026546715.1 Gallinago undulata | reverse complement strand
GGTGTGTTTTTTTTTTTTTTTTTTTTTTTTTTTTTTTTTTTGGGGGGGGGGGGGGGGGGGGGTGAAGGGTCAGGGTAGCCCCCAGTTGCCCGGGGTGGCAACTGTTGTTGGAAAGTTGGGGGCTTAGTCGCTTGGCAGCGCAGCCTGGCACTGTCCCCCTCAGGCTGGGGAAAAAGGGGTGGTGGTGGTGGGAATGTAAAAAAAATAACCATAAAAAATAAATTAAAATAAAATACGAAACCCCGGCGTCGTCGCCAACTACAAATGTGTGTCATGCTGCCCCATGACACATTTGATTGTGGGTTTTATTTTGGCTTATTTCCCCTCGGCCCCTACTAATCCCCCCCCCCCTTCTCTGGTTGTGGTGAAGGTTGAGGTGAGGGGGTCCCCAAAGCTTCCCGGGTCCAGACCCCCTCCAGACCAGGCTCTGGCCACTATCCCCTCTGGGGAAAAAACAGGAAAATCCAGCTTTTTTTTTTTCTTTTTTTTTTTTAATTTCCATTTCCACCCCACCGTGCCGGGGTATTTGGGTGTCACCTGGGGGGCTTGACTTTGGCATGGGAGGAAAATCCAGGTATGGTAGGGCGAAGCTGTGGTCTGCAGTGGGGACTTTCGGGTGGCTTGGGTCGGTATTGGGAGCGTTTCATGTCGAATGGTTACGTCTCTGTTTCATCGCTATCGATTTTATTTTTATTTTTTTTATTTTTTTTCCTCCCCTCCTTAATGTATTTTTAGAAACACGAATGTCGTGTACGTTCTCGTGTGCCATACGTTCAGGGTAGCTAAAATAAAACGGATACGTGGAAAACTCCAGCAAGTACAGCAGCGTTTCCATGCACAGGGCATCTGAAGCCTCGGTACTTTTGCTGGGTTTAGTTATTAATGTTAATAGCTCAATCTTTGTCATTTGTATCGTATGGAAACTAATTGCCGAGTTGAAGGTTCACCAAACCTGACAGCACTACAAAAATCATCTTTCTCAGACCTCTGAGAAATAAATCTGAACTTTCCTGAAGAGGAAAGGCCAGCATCATTCTGAGAACCCTCCACGTGAAGTTTCTTTTCTTAAGGCAAGTGCTCTTGTAAATAAGTAGTAGTAAAGTATGGCTTTAGTCAGTGAAGATTTAAGTGAAGTCTCAAGTATGCTTAAGATCAGTGAATTTCTAGAAAAAATGAAGTCTTTAACAAATCTTGTCTTGCTTCTATCTATAAAGAGAGGGAGGGAAACAAACAAAAAAAAAAAATCAGCCCTGAGATTGATACCAAGCAGAAAATCACTCCTCATCCCAAGGAGTAACTTGCCCAATGTAACCCACAAACTTCCTTAATCTCTGCTATTTTGCCTTTATTGGGAGGGGGTTTCCTTGAACTCCTAAATTTATATGAAGCGGGCCCGCTTCTTCTCTGGTATGCTAGTTAAGCACCGGTGTAACTTCATTAACTTTAACGGAGTTAAGGTGAGAGAGAAGTAATCAAAGAACCCATTTTTAATTTTTTTTATTTTTTTTTTTAATTCAGAAAGCCCCCTTTCTGGTAGTAAAGTGACGTGAGAAGCTCTGATTCCTTCCCTCATCAGACCCGATTACGCCGCCCTTACTCACCCCGAGTGGCTCTTTACTGCGCAAGCACTCCTTGCCATGCTTGTATGACTACTTGTTGTGTACTACACCACCAGTCTGGGTGTACTACACCACCAGTCTGGGTGTACTACACCAGTACTAATCTGGGTGTACTACGCTACCAATCTGGGCGAGGTGGAGGGGTGCTTATTTTCTCGCAACTATTTTTTCATTTTTTTTTTCCCCTTCCCCTTGAAATAAGAATATATCGGATAGCTATTTTTCTTGGGGCTTGAAGAAACCTCCTGAGGATTAAATGTAAAGCTGCTCTGTTGAGTGACCGTACCCCAAAACACCCTATTTAAGACTCCTGGGCTACCGGTGGAGCAGACAGGTAAGTTTGCGGTGGTTTTTTTTAGCTTTCCCTTGTTGCTATGGAAAGTAGGAAAAAGATTGTTGAAAAATTCGTTACTGATCTTGTCCTGAAATTCCTCTGTGCCTGAGGGAATCCGTACCTACCTGCGGTGTTCAGGTTGGGGTTGGTTTTATGTGTTGTGTTTGTTTTTTGTTTTTGTTTTTTTTTTTCTCCCCCTCCTTCTCCAGACCTCCCCCCCCCCCCAACATTCACATTGCATTGTTTAAATGTTTGCTATTGAAATCACCGGCAGCAGGATCAGGCCCTCGGTTGTTTTTCTTTAAAGGAGTTGATAATGGCTTGGATGTGATGCTGTAGAAAGATAATATTATCTGGTGTGTCCACGGCTCAGATCTACTGTCTTATTACAATCTCAGAAGAGAGCTCCGCACTAAGCAGCCTGTAAAGAAAACGTGTCTAACAAAGCAGAACCGTCTTCTGCCTTTATGTTCTTGTTTAAAAAAAAAAAAAATAATCTCTTGAAAGTTTGCTTGATACTCTTTCAGAACAAGACACAATTCTTTCATGTTTGTTTCATGTTTTCACTTCCTCGTATGACTGTGTTCATTGCTAAGCTTTTGTGTCACTGATTGAGATGTTATTGTAATTAACATTAATTATGCGAACTTTTTAGAGGCTCTCCAACTCTGTATTGATACTGTCAACTTGTTTGTTTGTCGAACAAAAATCCACGCATTTCACCATTCTCAGAGGAAATAGATTAACCGGTTCCAAATTAATAGGTGCATGGGAAACTGTAGCAAAATGAAGCTATTTTAGCTTAAAAGGCACATTGAATCTTGATGGAGAGGGTGAACATGGTACGGGTGGATCTGAAATACTAAACGGGGGAGCAAGAAAGTGGACTAGGTACAGCCATTCCGGGAGGGTGTTTACACTGCAGAGTTCCACCACATTCTTTCCAGATAGACAGTACTAGATTAATTGGGCCAAATTCTGCAGTCCCTAATTGAGCAAAACTCACACTCAAGTGTCTGCTTGGTTGTGGACGGCTGGATTTGTTTGAGAATGGAGAAAAACGGCAGCATTTACTTTGTTAATTATTTAGGACAGTTTGGATTTTAGACTCTGAGAAGCTACCTTCCTTTAATTTGGTTTAGAAGGTGTTCAAGGTTGTTTGTTGTTTTTTTTTTTTTAAGAAGAACTTATTATAATGTATTTGGAATATACGTTCAGTTATAAACTATTCCCTGTAGCAATGGAAATATGTTACAATTTTTTTATAATGTTAATTATAGCGACATTCACAAAAGTCTCTGTGTCTGATTCTGAATCACCCCCTTGAAACACTTCGGAGCTGAGAAGGACTTTAGAATCTCTCCCTAGAAATCTTAATTGTTGCAATATTTATATGTTGTGTTGTGTGCTGTCAGGTAGGAAAAAAAAAAATAGGTCTGGGGAGAAGAGTTCAAATGAGAATTTGTTGTCATGATATCAAATCTGAAAATATACGCAGACTGGAAGACTATTCTCTGTCTCAAAAATTAAGTCTCTCTAATTTCCCACTTAAATAAGCAAAATTTGGTTTGCAGTTTGCTTTGGGTAATGAAAGAGAGGGTTTTTTTTTTTTTGTTTCTACTATCAGTGCAGTGGTCCTCTGGAAAGTTAGAAACAGCGCCCTGGGGCTCGACGAAGTGGAGGGTGTATAATTATATGGGAAGGCTCCATAGCATCAGTGAATTAGCATTAGCAGCTGAGTGAGTTTGTTAAGCTGTAGAGATGGTATTATGGAAATCAATAAAATGCTGATTTCTTTTTCTTATTGCAGATTCCATGTTAGAAGGAAAAGATGCTATTTGTTTGTCTGCCTTTCACGTAGGCTTGCCAAACTGTTAGTTGATTTGGAAAGGCAGGTTTCTCAGTTCAATAAGCAGCCAGATGTTTGTTTATTTTTTAACTCTTTTAAATCTTTACTTATTAGATCGTCTTCCAGAAATCACACTGATATCCTGGCCTCAAGTGAGTGTCTGTCAGCTGAGGCAAGAGAGAAGGTCACTTATTTTTCTTATGATGTGCTGGCGTGGCATTGTTTGTTGTAGCCCAAACGCTGTATGCTCCCGACAATTTAATTTAAAGCAGAAATAGGAATATCTGGAGTGATTGGAGAGTTCTGATGAGATGTATTGAAATCCACGGGCAAAATAAAAAAGAAATAGTGACCTTAAGTGTTCTCAGAGATGCGAGTCAGGAGGGCTGATATTAATCACTGGAAGATCTGTAATATGCATTGGCCTTTATTTCTTTGTCTCAAAGCTTCTTCTGCTCTTATACCAGCAAGACAAGTAACCAGATCATTCATCACGTTAAGTGCTTACAGAGAACCGACAGATCGACAGCCTTATGTTGAGCGCTGTGTAACATGTATGATGCATTAAGTTCTGATGATCTATATAAAAACATTTTAATTGGTAGGAGCACTAAATGGGAGCGGCTGCCTTCTAATCCGAGGGCTTTATGGGTTTTGTCTTCCTCCTGATTGAAATTAAACTCAAGTTCGTAATAAAATTATTTTATTTTAAACTGTCTGGATGCTCTGGCCCTTGAGAAAATGCTCTGAAATGTTTTGTTTATTCAAGCTAAGGTATGCTAAGGTCTTTGGGGAGGGGGGGAAGCTGGCTGCCTTACTGGTGGGTGGCACCAGTGGACTTTATGGAACCAGGAAGGTCCAGCTTGGGAGGTTCTTTGGGGACGCGGCAGCGAGCGCCTGTGTTGTGGCACGTGAGCAGGGTAGGTACGGAGCTCGGGTACACGGTGGGGCGTGCAGAGCGTGTCCTTGTGTGAACAGAAAGAGTTCAGAAATGCTGGATTTATGACGCAGGCAACAATAAAGGTCAGCAACTTGGAAAATTAATAATATGGTTGGTGTTGACATTTCGGAGGGAATTCTGATGGGGGGTGGGGGGTGTGTGTGGTTCCAGTGAATGCAAACTTGCCCGTTCGGGCCGCGTAGATAAAATGGGCAGCCTTCCTCTTATCTCTTCAGTTACCCAAACCTTTTATTTTTTACAGAGAAACTGGCAACATTATGTTTATATTCTCCCTATGCTTTATTGTTTCTGCTAATCTCTAATTAAATAGAGCCGGTGAGGACCAGCGTGGTGCTTTTAGTGCTCAGCTACAGCTTGGAAATGACACTCTGCTTTCTAATGATTATGAGCAGGTGAAGCCACAGGAAGGGTGGGGGAGTTGGAGTAGCGTAGCATGCAGGTAAATTCCTGATTCTCTAACACATTTGTCTGTAGGAAGTACTGTGGATGACTACAACTATCTCTGGCATTGCTGTGGGTATCCAGTTAAGGATGGTTTAGAAACACAGAAATGAAAAAAAAAACAAAAACAAAAAAAACCCCAAAAAACAACCCAAAAACGACAAAACAAACCAACCTAGGGAAGAAGAGATCTCGGCTGAACCTAAACAGAAACTTTTTAGCTCCTATCGTGTGGACTAGAGAGGAAGGTCCCAAGAAATAATGTGGATAAGGTCTTTCATACCTGCAAAGTTACAGTAGTGATGGTGACTGAGAAAGCGGCTTCTGGACAGAGAAGGAATTGTAGTCACTTTGGTGTCTTTTCATAAGCTGTTACTAATGTGGTTAAAGCATTAGTTCTGAGAACAAGTGCGCTGAGAGCTTTAAAATTTTCAAGTCTATAGTCATATATTTGCTGGGGGCAAAATAAAACACTTCTTGTTTGATTATCCAAATTCGACATTCTCATTAAAAAAATAAATAAATATGTACTCTGTGTTTTGTTGAAATGAAGACAGATATTCCTGTGGATGACTTTTTAGCTTTTGGTTATCTTTTTTTTTTATTTCCTTTCTTCTAAGTATCTTTTCATCATCTGCATTCTTCTTTTGTCCTTGTTTTTGATTCCCTCCACTTCTTTCCAGCCGATTATATTTTTTTTTTTCCCCCTCTGTTGTTGTTCTTTCTAGTCTTAATCAACTACCAGTGTTGCCGCTTGATTATAGAATCACATCACCATCTCTGAATAACACTGCTCTACACAGGGTACAAATAAAGAGCAACCGATCCTTCCTCAAAAAGCTTACGGTGGGAATGTGAAACTGGGGGGACTGGCATCCAGCTCCTGTTTTTTTTGGGGGGGCCCACACTACTTGGTTTTGGTATGGAGAGCCGTTGTGCTGCTGTCACGCGGTGCTAAGGTGCAGGTTGAGGTGTGGGACACCAGTAATGTTTAGTGTCCTCTGCCCTTGGTGAGGCAAAGGTTGGCCACTGCTGACCCGTCGTCCAAGAGGAAAAGGTCTGAAGGGAGAGCCTGTTGGAGGTGTGACGTGACTTGGTGCAGTCATCCAGAAGGAGTCAGGACCACAGCCAGGAATAATACCCAGGTGTCATCAGCTTCAGACATGTGCCCTGTGCTGTAGCAAAGCAGGTTTTTTTGCTGCTTCTATGCTTTGTAGAGCCCGCTTCTGTTATTTTTATATAATTTTTTTTTGGTTCTTTTGCTTCTATTTATTTGTCGGTCTTCTCTGTTTTAGTCTTTTCTTGGCTACTAGTGACCTCTCAGACTACATCACAGGACTTGGAGGGTTTTCCCTCATCCTCTACTGGAATATCTGGCCATCGCCAAAGAAATCGAGGTCAGGATCAGGGCCTCTTGAGTACCATGCACCAAAAAGTGTGTACTTATATGTTAAATGTACCAAAATACTCTTTCAAAGCCCCAAAACTAGACAAGATTTGTGAAGTTAAAAAAAGCTACTATTTAGTTTGTGATTCAATGTGAAAACTGAGGTATAAAATGAGACAGGTTTTCTGTGCTGATGTAAAGGTAAAATGCGCAGCCTTTTTAAGAAACCCTTTAAACTATTAAACCTTTTTAAAGCAACGCAGTAATCCTTTCCTGAACCTGTTAATTTGAACCCTCCTTCCTGTGAGAGGGCAGATACCTGATAGAAAAGTTTCTAAAGGGAGCTGAGGTCTCTAGGCCTGGTGGTGGTGATGGCTGTTGCCCGCTACCAAACGGAAGAGGTATCAGCCAGATATGCAGTGGGAAAATGCCCAGGAACAGGGCATCCTTCCAGCCCTCAGTGAACACAAGGAGGCTGTTTTAACTGCCCTTTGATTTGGATTTTTTAAAATTTATTCCCTGTTCTCAGATATTTCGGTGCATATTCTAGGGAAAGGCACTCTCCGTCTTTCAGATAGGAACGCCCCCAAAATCTGCCAATCTCGGGAAGCTCAAAGGAGGGGGGAAAAATAAACAAAGATCTCAGGTATAGTCTTCTACTCTCCCCCATCATGTTAAAAACCAGGTAGTCTTCCCTTGTTCAGAATAAAAGCTGTCATAATCCATTTCCTTTGCTGGGATAATCCATTGTCTGAGTGTCCTGGTAGCATAATTTGATTGTGGTGCTTGGACAGCTATCATATTATTCCTGTGAAGCAACAGTGTTTGAAATGTTACAGTCCAAGAAATCCAGAGTTAACGTGCTTGCAGCGGTGACTAATTGCAGGCTAGTGAGTATTACTATAGCTTCCTGATATGTCTCTCATTGGCCAACACAGACTTGCAGATGAGTTCTTAACATATTATTTAACAAGATGGGATGTGCTGTGTGCTTAAATTGCTTTTTGTTGTGTGCTTTTTATTCTCCCTCCCCCAATGTGGGAGTCAGACCTCCTTGTTACTTTTATGGGAAAGCCACAGGTCCGGATTTCTTGTGGAGTTATTGCAGGATGAGTGAACAAACTGTGTAGGGCTTCTTTCAAGAGCTATGAAAGTAGCCTGTGCTCCTTACCCAAGAAAAGTCAAGAATCCTTATTATCTCTGGGACCTTTCTGTGTTGGTTTTTTTTTGTTTTATTTTTTCTTACCCTTTTCTTCCCTACTTGAAACCTGATTTTGAAGGAGTCAGAAGCTATTGCCCAGCCTATTTTACATCTTTCAACTCAGAAGAGGAAAGAAGGGCTGCATCAGGCTGCAGACGCGCTCTCTAGCCCCCTCGCCACCACCAACTCGCACTTATTCTACCTGAAAAACAGCAGAGAAAAAATTCCCCCTTGAACTCTTTTTTTTTCCTGTCCTTAATGAGAGATTAAGGAAGAGTTCCTCTTTTTCAAAGAGAGGAAGGAGCGTAGCATCTAGCAGCCTTTAGGCAAGGGTCACTACCGTGGGGGTGCTGTTAGGAAAGATTGCTGGATCCTCCCAGGCTCTGCACCAGGCTGTTGTGAAAGGCTGCTATGGAATGAAGAAAGCTACCGAGTCAACGCGTGCATGCGTATTTCTGAAGGTTAGGCTGGATTTCTGCCATGCCACAAAACTGATTAGAATAACTTGTAATAAAAAGTGGGGCATGGATTTCAGAAATGGATAATGTGATGGGGGGAGGAGGGAAGCGGGTGGTAGAAAACACATATCTGAAGGTTTTCCTGGTCAGTGGATGTATCCCAAAGTGTAGATTCCCTACCGCTGTAGGAAGAAGCTACTACCCTCACTCTTGTTGTCAGAGATGACTGCTATATGCTTGGCTTAATATGCACATTGCGTTCTTATGTGTTGCTGTTTGTTTATTTACTTGCAGTGAGGCTCGGGATATTCCAGGTACTTTCCAGGTGTTTGTGGATAATCTCTGCTCCAAGGACTTCACAGATCTAAAGAGGGGCCCGAGGAGAGAAAATAGGTGGGAACTTATAGCTTAGTAGGGAAAAATGGAATGAGTTTCACAGGACACAGGGCCCTTGAGAGGGGTGCCAGCGTGTGGCGAAGGTGATGTGGGGAGGAGGAGATGTGCGGTGCCCTCGGGGAAAGAAACGGGCACCGTGCAGGCAAGCGCTCCGACTGCCGAGCCTTCTGTCTGCGCTGCATTTATCAGCCATCTAGGCCTAGTAAATGTGTGCGTTTGGGTCCCTGGTGTGTCTGGAAAGAAAAGAGATCCTTTGCTTTGCTTCTGCATTACAAGCCGGTCCTTGGTCAGTTTAGAGCTCCCGACACCTGATCTGTCTCTTGGACGCTTTCCCCTGTATTTGTCGTTGTGCGACGTGACGGCTGTGTAAGCGGAGGTATTCTGTCATGTTCCGCGCGGGGAAAATGCTGTGAAAATCAGAAAAGCAGGGGAAGGAGGCACGTGAGGTGTGTGCGTGCAGCGTGAGGCTTGACAAGGCCAGTGAGGAGTAGCACTGGGGTTTTGCACATGCATTCCTCGGGGCACCAAGTGTCATCGTCTTCAATTCAATTTTTTTTTTTTGCTGCGATTAAGGCCCCTGAGCATGTCTGTAACACAAAACGGAAAACAAAAAGAAAATGTTTTCTCTTCAGCCGTCATTCTAGCGTTGCTTGTGTGCTTATGAATCACTGCTCCTCCATCTGGGAAGGATGAGATGCAGAGCTCTTTTCTGAGGAGGTATCTAACATACATCCTCATAGCAGCCAGCAATTGGCATGACAAAAGGGTTACAGCTAGTGGCTGGCACTCTTCCCATCCATCTTGCCACTGGAAACATAATGCTTTTGAAACGTGCTTGCTCTTCAGGCTCCAGCGTGCAGAGCCAGTCCTTGGGACACGCAAACAGAGCAGTTGCACCTTGTTCTCTTTTGTTTGTGGTGCCTCCTCGGCGGCCCAAGAACTGGGAGGTGGGAATAACAGCGATGGACTGGTTTTCTTTATTAGAGGGTGGCGTGGATGGTACTCGTGGAACATCCCCAGGTGTGGGAAGATGAGCAGCAAGACACCTAGCACTGCCAGTGTAACATCAGGTGTGGGAGAAGACCTTGTTTGGCATCTAACCTTGTCTGCTTTGCACAGGACAAGGCAGGATTTAGTAGCACTTAATACAAAAGGAAAAAAGTCTGATTTTAAAAATGTCATATGTTGTTCATGTAAACTGGCTACTGTGTATATAGTCCATCCTTCATTTGATTTGCAAAAAGACTGAGGGTCTGACTCAATTAACTTAGTCTCAAGTGCTCCTGTGATGTCAAGAAAGACTTTTGTTGCCCATCTTTTTGTAAAGGGGTGTTTAATGTGGTGCCAGAAGGGCCCCTTAATCTCAGTACTCTGCTTTAACAAATCTATTGTTATCCTTTTCTGTTTCTGAGCATGACTGGAAGTGTCCTCGTCTTGCGGCAGTGACTGGCTCAATACGCAGCTCGAACCTAAATGTAGAAGCTGGAGGTTTTTCTGCTGAAGCTCCTTGAAGCACTTTTGAAGGTCAACAGACACGGTCCCATGGGACTAGACGTGTCTTTGTAGGTTCTTTCTTTTGAAGGATGGTTGGAGATCAGGTAGAGGAGAATCTGGGATATGCTACCTGTCCCTGGGGCCTTTGGTGCATTTGATGGGCTGGTGTTTGGGCCATTTGTTCTCGGAGCAGGAACCAGTGGCCCTTTCTCTCTGGGAAGGGACTCTGCAAACAGGAAAAGCCTCTCTGCTCCCCGTTCCTGCTCTGCATTTTAACCAGTGTCTGTTGGGCAAGGGAGGCTCGTTTCTGCTGCAGGAGCTGAGAGTCACCTCTCCATCTCACGCAGCATAGTCTGGAGGCTTGGGGCACTGCCCCTGCAAGACCTCAGCCGACTTGGGTTGGGGTGGGAAGGGCAGGGAGGGGAACCATCAGTCTGCCTCACGTGAGGGAGTTAAATCTTGCTCTGCTGCATGGAGGCTACAGACTTGTGGCCAGCTGCTGCTAGTGCCTTCTATATGAAATGGGGAACTTTGGCTTTTTGAAGGATGGGTTCCTGTCTTAGTGCGTGGATGGAGGAACCTCCTTTCTGCTTCTTTGTGATGGGTGGGCTTAAGATGCAGCCCTGTTCTTAACATCCCTTACTAGCTGACTCCAGGCAGCGTCATGCTGAGCTTAGGGGTGTGAAGTACTGGCTTGTTCCCCAGTGTACTTTGGGTTTGGGGGAGAGGAGGGGGGTGGCTGGTGGGGGTCTGTAGGCTTTCTTTGGGTTTGAGGGAAAAGGAGGTGGCTGGTGGGGGTCTATAGGCTTTCTTTGGGTTTGAGGGAGAGGGAGGTGGCTGGTGGGGGTCTGTAGGCTTTCTGCAGCAGAGTCCCTATTCTGAGTTGAGAAGAGCTGTGCCCCTTTCCTTCAGGGGGGAGGGACTGTGAGCCCTCCCATGCCACTGAAGGCTCTGTGAGAGGGACTGTGTCTGTCTGCTCCTTCCCCAAGTGCTTTCAGAACGACACTCTGGAGCTGGGATGTGAAATGCTGTCGTGCTAAGCCACTGCACCCTAGAAACTGAAATACTCCTCCTGATCAGGGCTCAGTGCTGGACTTTGTATCTGGGGAGAGCCTTTCTTTTACTTTGTCTCAAGCTTCTGCTATTATCTTTCCTCTGGTAATGTCCTGGAGAAGACCCTTCAGGCAGGGATGCTTTGTTACTTTCTTTAGCTTCATGATTGCTGTTTATACTATAATGTAATAAACATGATTAGCATTTCTGGCTCATTCAGGGTGTGTGCTTGCGTGTGAAAAAGATTTGGATACATTCTTTCTGTCATCTTTCTTACCTGTGCCTGAGATACTATCTGGATGCCATCTTTCCTGATAGGTGACAGCTACGGACAGGACCTAACACTCCCCATGCTCCTGGAAACATTTTGGGTTGCTTGACTTGGGTAAGCAGTAGAGTAGTAACAGGGATAAGGAGTGGTACGTACAGTGTCTTGCTTTGAAAATGTGTTTCTGGATCCCGCAGAGCACGGTTGGCAGATGGAAGATGTTCACCTTGCACACTTCACCCACAGTGTCTACTGGCAACACGCTCCACGCGTATGAATTCAGCTCTGCTTTTCTTTGTGGGACAGGTCAGGGTTCACAGCCTAGGGGCTCCTGAGGCAGAAGGATTGGGTTGCTGTGTGTCAGAATCATGGAATGGTTAGAGTTGGAAGGGATCTTAAAGATCACCAACTTCCAACCCCCCTGCCCTGGGCAGGGACACCTCCCACCACACCAGGTTGCTCCAAGCCCCCTCCAGCCTGGCCTTGAACCCTTCCAGGGATGGGGCAGCCACAGCTTCTCTGGGCAACCTGTTCCAGGCTCTCACCACCATCACAGTAAAGAACTTCTTTCTGGAGTGTCCTTGTATGTGTAAACTCTGCACGTTTGTTTTTCACCGATGAGGTGTTCAGTATCTTCCAGCCCGAGTCAGCTTGGGGGTATTTCCACTTGCTGGGAGGCTGAAGACCAGGTTGTCAAGGCCAAAATCCTACCTAAGGCTCTGTGCTTGAAGGCCAGGAGTCAGCTGGAAGGAAATAAAAGATACAGGGACTTAGCTGCAATTTAAGGCTTGTGAATTTGGCTCCTGGCCTGCGATGCCAGTGTGTCATAGGCTTATAATCTAGGAAGACAGCAGTGAATGGGGCCAGGCCGATGGCCGTATTTTCATTTTCCAAAGTGTTTTTAGACATACCGAACTGGGCTCCCCACCTCTAACCCGTGTCCAGTTTGAATTCTCAAGCTAATCCCATCAGCGTTAGGCAGAGCAAAGGACCTCATCCAAGCAGTGCTGTTTATTCCTGGAAAGGTCCTGACATCTCATGGCATTTACCTTCTGGAGGGTACCTGGGGTGGAGGGAAGCCTGGAGCTATGCCGGTGCATGTGGTTTTTTTTTTTCTGGCCGTGTTTTTTTTTTTTGTGGTTTTGTGGGTTCTTTTTGCCCCTCTTAGGAAGTTTGAAGGCTGGTGTTGCCCCCATAGCCTAGAAGGACCAGGTGATGCTCTGTTACCTGCCAGCACCAGACAGAGCTGGTGTTGAATGAGGGAGATGCTTGGGCTCTTGGACGAGGGGTGCCGAAGGTGCGTTGCAGCATTCCCATTGTCCTCACAGCCTGCCGTGGGGGCACCCGAACCCTCCCAGGCTTTCTTGTGGCCATAAAGAGTGTGATCTCTCACTGCGTTGTCCCCGCTAATCTCCGAATATCAATCATCCTCTTCTCGTTTGGAAGGGCTGTGACTTAATGAGAGATACATCAGCTTGAGTAATTTCTGTTTGAAGATACTAAGCTCTGTGAATAGTGAAGAATATCACATCCTAAGCTTTTGAGCAGTTTGACTGTAATGCAGGGCTGTTCTTGGAATGATTTGTTTCAACTATAGGGCCAGTTTAAATAGAGCTATTTAAGTATATGTTGCTGTTCCTCATACATCAAAAAGTGAAGTTCAGTGAATAATGAGTTATCGTGGGGCACCACAATGAGATAAGAACTCATCATAGCTTTGCAATAAATGGCAATGTCATTAGAGGAAAAAAGGCTTTTTGTCTATAAGCTTAATTGGAAAAGCCAGAAGTCTTGAGTGGAGATTTTTAGCATGCTGACCAATTCTAAAAAGAGCAAATTTCTGTATGCATAGATTTTGTCCGAGATTTTGATTGCTGCGTGAGCCACGTGGCTGGGGGATATTTTCCTATGAGTGCTTTTTAGAGGGATAGGTGTCAGTTACCTGATTTCTGGTCCTGGAGGGGAAATGTAGTGTCTTATTATTGAACAGCTTTCCAAGATGCAGCAGTTGTCATTAAAACTCAGCAGTGGGCAATGGAGCTGTATTTTGGCAGGTGTGGACTTTTTTTTTTTTTTTTTTTAACTTTTAATGGCAATGACTTGCAGTTATATCACGCTGTAGTTTTAAGCCATGGAAGGCAGTTTGACCCGTTCATGTTCTCCTTCAGGTCTTTAATGTGCGCACCCGATTTCTGGGATTCCTTCACTGAGTTTTGTAACGAAGCCGCTATGCTTGAATTTCCCTGTCTGCAGAATATGGGCCCATCCTGCAATTTATAAAGAATTTTAAGAGGAACGATGTGCAAGATCCGTGCTGCTTTTCTCCCCTTTGTGGTGCTTGCTTTAACTTACTGCTTTTAGTAAGCAGAGTCACTGTACCACTGTGGTCTCGGTGACAGTTAGCAGGACACCACGATCTGCCCATCTGCAACAGCTCTGCTGGAAAGGTCTGATCTGCAGGAGCCCTTGTTTGCTCTTAAGCTTGAAATGTAATCGAGCATCTGGTGAAAACTGCTCGGTGGTAGAAATTAACTAAAAATATATACCTGGGGATTTTTTTAATCATTAGGCTTAAATTGATTATTTCCTACCGGTTTAACGACTCCTAAAAACTGCTTTTTTTTTCCTTCATAATTGTGTGCAGTTGGAAGAATGAGCTTGATAGGATATGAATGTAGCCATCCCGTAATAAGAGCTGTGGTCACGGGTGCCATGCAAGCATGAAGCTTCGGGAGGTTGAGATGGGTTTTGAGGACCACAGACCAGGAATAATTCAGGCCTGCCCATGGCTTTCTTGGGCAGAAGGTAAGCTAAGGGTAGGTCTGCAAAGCCAGTGCCCAAAACTGGAATCGTGCTCCCTGTTCCAGTTAAACCAACACACTCACACAAACCAGTTCACTTGATGTTCCCATTAATTTGGGCTGCTTACCTTTCCAGTTCTTCCAGCTTGTGACTTGAGCGGAATGAGCCAGTAGGAAAAAAACGACAGTCTGGAACTGGCTTGACTTGTCTCTGTCCCCAGAAACCCAGTTTCTTTTCTGCGACCGAAATAGGGACGGGCTCCACAGCTATTGTTCAGGACACCTGAGACTCCGCAGCAAAAATCATCCGCCGCTGCCTAGAAAAGGGGACAGCAAAGGAAAACTGGCCATCCTTTGCCAGCTCCTCCTGCGCCTCTCCACCTACTGAGCCTTTTCTCCACTGCGCAAATGGTGTGGCAGCTGCGGCCCGAAAATCCCCGGGGGCTTTCCCCTCACCGGGGGGGGGGGGGATTTTTCTGTCTCCAGCCCTGGCGCTTTTACAAGCAGAAGCCGCTGTGCCTTGGGGCCGGTGTCACGGCTGTGCTGAGCCCCCCTGCTCTGCCTGCCTCTCCTGGCCACGGGGCACCCAGTGGGACAGCCCACCCAAAGACAAGTCGCCGCCGCCTTCTGCCTTTTTTTAGGCTTCTTTGTCCCCATGAAGGTGGCAGGGAGTAGCACGAATAAAAGCCTTTCCTTTTTAACGGAGGACCCAGGGCTTGGGTTACGGAGGGATCTCGGGGTCTGGTTGGAGTGGGTTTGTGTGTGTGAGAGGGGGGGCATGGTAGGGAGAAGGGTAATTGGTACAACGTTTAATTGGATTGTGTAACTCCACCACAGCATGCTCGTGACGTGTGTTTCTGACTGCATCAAGAACCACTGAAGGTGCAAAGCCCCCTCCTTGTCCTCTCTGTTCCAGGAAGTCCTGACAGGCTTCTGGCTAAGCTATCAACAAGTCCACAGGGTCCCTTTGGTGTTCTGATGCCTGTGGAAAAGAGAAGCTGGCAGTAGGAGTCACTTTCTGCCCTGTGTTGCTGACTGTGACAAAAAGAAGTCGGCTTTGTTGAGCTGGAACAACTTGTGGAGGCTGTGATGCCGGCTGGAGAATGCAGCCAGTGGTCTTTTTCCTCGTGCCTTGGATCTTTTGAAAGAGATTTCTTTGGTATTCAAGCATACCCTAACCTTGCGTGGCATCTCCTGGTTGAACTCAGAGGTCTGTAGCTGAGCACCGAGGCCTACTGGCCATTTTTACATACCTCTGCATGGAGCACTGGTCTAGATTTTGATGTACCCATCACCAAGGGCTCAATGCTTTTGTGTGCTGCCTCTGGACGCAGTGGATAGAGCTGGTACGCTCACCTACCAAAAGCATTTCTTTTGTTTCCTTGATATTGCTGGGAGCCATTCTCCAGTGCTTTCTGCCAGACGAAATAAAATGATGAAACCTGCGAATCTCAAAAAAAACCCAAACCCTTGGAATCCTGACGCAGACCAAGATTGTGTCTTTGGCAGCACTGAGGCTTGCAGCAGTGATCCATGTCTCTTGAGACTTTGGAGATCAGGGGCTGGATTTCGCTTCTTAGACTGAAGGTTGCCAACTTCTGAACAAAAGAAAGGGGAAGGGAAAGAAAGAAAGAAAGAAATATGATTCGGTTTCATTGGAAAAGAGGATACACCGAAAACCTACAACTTAATTGGCTTGAGCTTATAATTGAAACTCTTTCAGTAATTGGCTGTGATCTTCTGTAAGGTTCGCATCGTTCCGGGGTGGGTTTTTTGTTTGCTGATGACTCCTTTTAGTCTCGCGTGTGCACGAAGAGGGGGATAAGAGGCAGGAAACAACCTCCTACACGTGCATCTGAGGGACTGATGTTCAGTGGCTGGAGTTTGGGAGTAAACAGTGTCTTAGACAAGGGCGGGGGGAGTGGGGAAATAATATAAAGGGAGTAAATGAAGCTGCTGGAGTTGTTTAGTGTGCGGAACAGAGCCTGGCAGAGGAGACGCTGGCTGCAGCATCGCACGTCTTCCTGGCCTGAGTGATGTTGTGTCAGGGGAACTGGAGAGGCTGAAATCCTCTCTCTCTGTGGCTTCTGAACCTGGCATACGTGATAATTGAGATTTCCCCTAGGCGCCGGGGGGAGAAATGGAGAGGATTGCAAACTCCCTGAAGGTCCTTTGAGTGCTGTGTGTACTTGCGTGAGGAGTACCACCTGGGAAAAGGGGTATTGTTCCTCCTTTGTTAGAAGGAGCTAGAGATCAGCCGAGAGACCGTTTGCTCTGGCATTATGTAGTAGTGTAAAACTCAGTCATGGGATTTTAATTTTTGAACAGTTAGCAAATTGGGGAGTCGTAATTGACGTGATTAGAGACATGATTAACTGGGTTGCTTTTGATTTTTGTGGCTGAACCAGAACTGTGGGTTGGTTTAACTGAAAGACAAAAAATTTCTTCAGCTGACATGAAAATTTAAGATATTGGGTAATCCTAAAACCAAGTATTTTTGGTTTGTCTAAACTCCTTTAGGTTAAAAGAGTAAGGGGCTGAAGACAGTTCTCTAGTTTTAGAGAAACAGGAATCTTAAGGGCCCTTCATTGAATTCCAGTTGATTTCAGTCCTCCTGAATTCTGCTGAAGGTAACACAGGACAGATTCCCCTGCAGAGGAGGAGGGAGCTGTGGTCCCCCCTGGCCTCTCACTCCACTGGCAGCTCGAATCTCTCCTGTGTCATGGGCTGTGATCACAACGGCTCAGGTCCCTTATTCAGAGCGGTGCCGTGCATGCCCCTGAAATAGTTCTTCAGACCCAAAAAACTTCCCAGCATCTACAGCAGATAATACTGAAAGTCAGTCACAGTGAGAAATACAGCTGGTTGGGGTTTTTGGGGGGTTTTGTTTGTTTGTTTTTTCCCCCCAAAGTGCAGTGTGCACGTGGAAGGCAAGTGAAAATGATTCCTTAATGAGAAAGCAGTAAAAGAGCTGGAGAGCACAGCTAACCAAAGGACTGAACGCAGGCAGAGGTGAAACCTTCATTTTGTTGAAGGTGGCCAGCCCGAGGAATATTACCATGCCTAGATAATACGTATATATGTAGATAATATATGTAATCATACATTCTGAAAGCCTGTCATCAGAGCAAGGTACAAAGTGCCGAACGCGTGCAGGGGTTCAAAAAGACGTAGCTGGAGAGCATAATGCCAAGATCGCCACAGAAGGAGTGTTCCTTGGGGGTCCCTTGGTTTAAAGCAACCCTTTATGGGTCTACAGTGTGTTGGCAAGTAAATTCAAAGACAGTGACTTTCCAAAGAAGCGCAAATGAAAATTCAAGCGCAGGGAATGCAGAAAGGATTGCTGCCAGTGTAGTGATAGGATGAGGGGGAAGGGTTTGACACTGAAAGAGGGGAGATTGAGATGAGATCTGGGGAAGAACTTCTTTGGTGTGAGGGTGGTGAGAGCCTGG
>JAOTQQ010000023.1:16425856-16437891 GCA_026546715.1 Gallinago undulata | reverse complement strand
CTTAGTGGTGCCCAGTGACAGGACAAGAGGAAATGGGCACAAACTTGAGTATAAGAAGTTCCACCTAAACATGAGGAACAGGCTGCCCAGAGGGATGGTGGAGTCTCCTTCTCTGGAGACATTCAAACCATGCCTGGAAAAGTTCCTGTGTAACGTGCTCTAGGTAGACCCGCTCCGGCGGGGGGTGGGGTTGGACTGGATGATCTCCAGAGGTCCCTTCCAACCCCATGTGATTCTGTGATTCAGGATGAATTTGTTGAGATCAAAAGCAAGTGTGGGATAGATCTGTGCACCTCCTTAACGGAACGATACAATTGGGATTGCTGATCTGGCAGATGGGAAGGAAAGGGTGAACAGTCACACTTACAAAACCAGGGAAGTCCTGCCTCACTTTTGAGGCTGACTGTCCTTGGGGACTCCTGTGGCTGCTTGACATCCTGCTCCCCAGAGGGGACTGGCATGTGGCAGGGCCTGACCGTTCTTGATTTATGAGAAAAGCCCCAGACTGTTTTAGAAGAGACCAGGAGCCAAGCTGTCAGAAAGCTTATGCTTGAGAGCCTGCAGTAGCACGAGGGCTGACAGCTCAGGTAAGGAAACTTGCTCCGGCCAATTCCTCTTGAGCAAAAGTTCTCAAATTCTCAGGCTAAATAGCCAGGCTGGTAATAGGTGAACCGACGGCTGGCTGTGAGCAGGATGGGGCAGGAGATGCCTGAGGTGGTGGTGAGGCCCCTGGGACCACGTTGGTGTGTTCAGGTGACCTTTTCCCAGCTGCAGATTTCTCGTGCTTCAGGGTCCATGAGGCAGCTCCAGCATCACGACTTTGGCTCCGTGCAAATGTGAAGTTGCTGGTGTGTAGGAGAAAACCAGGACTCTTCAGTTGTCCTTCCTAGGCACGTGTGACCCAGGCTGGGCAGTGTTACCTGCATACAACTTAGGAGCAGGTTGCCTTAGCCTTACCACTGTTTATTATCAATTTTCTTCTCCATGGTCTGGTGGATGGCTGCTAGACCATCATTGTCTGCCCTACAGCCTGCCTCCTTTTCTGGGGTCTGGCTTGTGCTCGGGTTAAGTGAAATTGTGACTTGTAGGACTGTGAAACTCTTACAGCCAACTTAGCTGAGCAGGGATCTTGGCTGAGAATCGTAGAATTGCCTAGGTTGGAATGGACCTTTCAGATCATCTAGTCCAACCATCAACCTAACACTGACAGTCACAGAATGGTTTGGGTTGGAAGGGACCTTAAAGGTCATCCAGTTCCCACCCCCGTGCCCTGGGCAGGGACACCTCCCACCACACCAGGTTGCTCCAAGCCCCCTCCAACCTGGCCTTGAACCCCTCCAGGGATGGGGCAGCCACAGCTTCTCTGGGCAACCTAGGCCAGGCTCTCACCACCCTCACACCAAACAAGTTCTTCCCCAGATCTCTTCTCAATCTCCCCTCTTTCAGTTTAAAACCTTTTCCCCTCCTCCTACCGCTCCCCTCCCTGATCCAGAGTTCCTCCCCATCTCTCCTGGAGCCCCTTGAGGGACTGGAAGGGGCTCTAAGGTCTCCCCAGAGCCTTCTCCAGGCTGAATCCCCCCAACTCTCTCAGCCTGTCCTCACAGCAGAGAACAATATCCAATCCTAGCTTGTTTCTGCAGTAATGTCTCTTATGTGGGGCTTGTCACAGCCCCCAGCAGAACTTCCCCTTCCAAAAACCATACCAGCAGCTAGCACAGGCAGTTAGTATCTCAGCTGCAGCCTCACTGAAGATCTGTTATGCCATGAGTGGGAGGAGATGTGCAGCAGGAAAGTCCTTTATGTTCCCCTTTTCTTTTTTTTTTTTTTTCTTTTTATGCCTTCCTTTGCTGTCTCTCATCTTCTCCAACCAGCCTGGTACTGCTCGAAGTAGGGAGATGAGCTGGTGGGAAAGGCCCGGGCGCTTTGCCTCTACATCCAAGTGGGCAACATTTTGCATTTGCTGCCAGTGGTAAGAGTTAGCCAGAGCTGTTCACCCCAGCCTTGACCTAAACCACAAGTCAGAGACGTGTTGTAGCACGTTTCCTCTTGCTGGGAACCTGCAGAATGGCCTTTTGGGTGGGCAGGCCTGCTTGCTTCTTTGCTTTTCTTTTCTTTGTTAAATTTAGCTGTAATGCGGTCAGGGATCCAATAATATGGAAATTTTTAACCAGTTGCAAAAAAAGTCTTGAGTTTGCTTTTGATTTTAAGGAGACAGACCAGCAAGAGCAAAAAGGATGGGAGCCACAGTGATCGTGCTTCATAGCTTAGAGATAGCCTCCATGGCCTGTTCCTTCCTTTGTGTTTTTTATCTTTAATTATGATTTTTTTTCCCCCTCAGTGGGCACAGCATCCTCTGGAGCATGTGTTGCCTTCACTTCTCCTCCCTTGCTTATGTCTTACTGAACAGAAAACCAGTCCCACCCAGAATGATCCTCAAATTCCCCACAGCTTTTTTTTTTTTTTTTCTCAGGCTGGAAAGGCTCTTCTTCTTGCTTGACCTTTTCAAGGGTAGCATCAAGCACACAAAACTTACTGATTTCTTCTTGTTGGCTTTCATGGCAAAGCCCAACAGGGAAGAAGAAATCAAGACAGCCAGAGCAGAGGGTGGGATCATGATGAGCAGGAGGAATGAGAAGTTTAGTGGATCTATGCAGAGCAAAGCAGGGATTTGTGTGCTCTTTGGACAGGTGGGTAAAGCACCCTCTGTTCAGCTTTACAGTACTGGTGCTCCCCGTGGAGGCCCCCCCCAGTTTTACCTGTGCAAATGCCTTCTGGATATTTTTCACCCTCCATAAAACAATAGGGTTAAAAAAACCAAAACCAACCCATAAAACCAACCCCCCTCCAAAAAGGGCCTCGCAACTGGAATATGCTTGTTTCTGCCACCAAACCTTCAATTTTCTCATTAGTGCAATAACGTGTTGAATTAAAATGGCCAAAGACCTTCTTTAATGATAATACTGAGTTTATTTTCCTTTTTGTTAGCAATAACAGTCAAACAGCGGCGTGCCTGAACATTATTTTAAGCAAAATAGCCAAGGTGGATAAACAGACCAACATGTGAATCTGAAAACATTTTCTACTAGCTTTGACTTAGAAATTTACTCTAAATGACAGATATTACAGAGAAGGCTCTTCTTTCCCAAGCCATTCTCGCTTCTGTCTTTCAACAATGTTTTGTGAGTCGTTAGTTTTTCTTTTTTCCTTGGCTCTGTCAGGTTTCCTTGATGGCAGCGGTATTTTCCAGAGCAACTGGGAGGGAAGGTGTGTCTGTATAGATTTTAAACAGGAACGTGGCATCTATAAAGTCAGAAGAAAATGAGCAGACCGTAAAGACAGATGCAGACCCTGCTTTGTATAGAATATATAGAGAGGGGGTTTGGGAGCCTTCTGGCCGTTCCTTTGGGCTGGGAAGTCCCTGGTCGAGAGAAGCAGCAGGGAGAGCCTCAGGGGGATATTCCTTGTGGGATTTTAGAATCCTAGAATCGTTTGAGTTGGAAGGGACCTTAAAGATCCATGGAGGGGACCAAAAGTGGTTTGTTTTTTTTTTTTTTTTTTTTAAAGTATGACATAGGTTTCTCTGCTGCCTACTTGGTTGCTTACTTTCAATTTTTTCAGCAAATAAAAGCAAACAAAACAAAAGAAAACAAAACAACAACTAAGGAAGATTTGGTCTTTTTCATGTCACACCTGAAGTTAATGGAAAAAATCCACTTACGTACGTCTAAGAGTAAAATTTATATAAGAATTGTCATCTCCTAACAAGTAGTGGTCTTACTCCTCGCTCTTGGGTTGTACAGCGCCTGTGATATACAGAGGAAAAATAGGCAGCAATGAGATGCAGTGCTCCAGAGCCATTTTTTTTGTGGGGGGAAGGGGAGTTCTTGAAGTTATTTTATGTGCAATTTCCTGATGTGAGAAGGTTTAAAAGCCTCTTGTAATGGCTTATCTGGAGACTTTCTTCTAACAGCGTCAAGAGGCAGCCTGAAGTTGTACTGTCTTGGTCTTCTCTCCAGTCAGGCTTATACAATAATCCAGTTGTCTCTTCCTTCTAAGTACACACTGAGTTTGTGCGGCCACAATCCTGGTGTCTACAGGCGGCCGTGACAGAAAAGGACTTTCGTGGTTTGCTTTTGCTTTCTCTTCCTCTTCCCTCCATTTTCATGTATGTTTTTTTTAGGAGGCTGAGTCTCTGATGGGCTACTTCTTGTGAGATCAGTGGAAAGAGAAAACCGTGTTTTGGGGCTTGTTTTGTTAATTCTTTTGGTTTTCATACAGCTCTCTATGAGGAGGCGTCGTTCTTTAATATTAAAAGCAACCCAGTGGACTGAGAAATTAAAAATGTCAGTTGATAAAAATGAAAATCTGGACTTTATCTGTAGGAAATGTTAATAAGGGAGAAGCTGAGTATGTCTCCCCCCCACCAAGCCGCCCCCCCGGTGGAATGCCAAGCGTAGTCACTTTGGAGTAACCCTGAAGTGCCTCTAAGTAGCTGAAAGTGAAAAAGATTAGAAATCAAGTTGGTAATACGGTTTCTTTTCAAATGCTTCCTCTAAATGTTCAGCACCGTGTCTCCAAGGAAGTCCCGTTATTAAAGCTGTGTGACTGTGAAACCACCTTGACTCTGAGGGGTAGATATTTGAGACTTCTGAGGATTTTCCTCATCTGGCTCGTCCTTTCCCTGCAATGATTACAAAGTTCTTTGCAACCCGTGTCCCGCGGACTTTATATCCTCCCCAGGCTAGACAAATGGACAGGGGTGGCAGGAATTACCACGTGTACTCTAGGCATATAGACCTGGTTGTGTTACTTCCTTAGGGTTCCTGTAAACTTTTTCCGAAGGGTTTTAGAGCTTGTTCACAAACAAACAAAAAAAAATGCTGAAGAAGCGTTCTGGGCTTTTTTGGACGCCTTTTTCCCCCCATGCTGTATTAATAACACTAACAAAAATAACTCAGCGGCGCATACTGCTAATAGATTTGCTCATGGAAGATCCTAAGACACTTGGCAAACGCTACGTACTTGACCACGGGAACTGTTCCTCCCTCCCCTGACACAGCCCGGCGTGGGGTGTTGGGACGTGAAGTAGGAGAGCTCCACCACGTCCTGTAGAAACGCTGAAGAATTTCAGGTAACCCCAAATGGGAGCTGATGGGGACGTGTAGGTTTAACAGTTGGCAGGTTGAGAAGTTGCATTTCTCTGCAGAGTGCCTACCGTTGGTTTGTTTTTTCCCAGAGGTTTGAAAACCTGCTTGTTCTTTGGTTCAACCATACTTACTCCGGGTTTGGTTACAGGCTTGTTGGTGAGCCAAGGCGTGGGGCAATGTATAGGGTGCTCTGCCTTACCCCCTCCTACGTGGGTGACGTGCTGTCTGCTTTGAAAGTGGAGTTACCTGTGTTGCATAAGGACATCTTAGGCCTCCTCCTGGACCTGCACAGAAAGCCAACCCCATCCTGGGCTGCATCCCCAGCAGCGTGGCCAGCAGGGCGAGGGGGGGGATTCTGTACCTCTGCTCTGGGGAGACCCCCCTCCAGTGCTGCCTCCAGCTCTTGGGGCCACCAACATCAGAAGGGCATGGAGCTGTTGGAGCGGGGCCAGAGGAGGCCATGAAGATGCTGGAAGTGCTGGGAGCCCCTCTGCTGGGAGGACAGGCTGAGACAGTTTGGGGGTGGTTCAGCCTGGAGAAGAGAAGGCTCCAGGGAGACCTTCGAGCCCTTTCCAGTCCCTCAAGGGGCTCCAGGAAAGCTGGGGAGGGACTCCTGATCAGGGAGGGGAGCAATGGGATGATATAGAAGGGTTTTAAACTGAAAGAGGGGAGATTGAGATCTCAGGAAGAGCTTGTTTGGTGTGAGGGTGGTGAGAGCCTGGCTCAGGTTGTCCAGAGAAGCTGTGGCTGCCCCATCCCTGGAGGGGTTCAAGGCCAGGTTGGAGGGGGCTTGGAGCAACCTGGTGTGGTGGGAGGTGTCCCTGCCCAGGGCAGGGAGGTCTGGAACTCAATGACCTTTAAGGTCCCTTCCAACCCCAACCATTCTGTGGTTCTATGGTACGATACCACGCTGCAGACCTGCAGCCAAGTGACTGTACAGCAGCATCCTGGGGGCAGGCAGTCCATGAGAGAGAAGAGCGGTGCTGCTACATCCCTACCAGTTCTAATATCTGCAGCACTTGGATCTCTCCCTGGGGGCCTCTCCTTTGCCTGTTGACCCAACCTGCCCCTGCTGCCCTTGCAGGAACTGCCTGGATCACGGCTGAAGGTGATATGGCTGTAGGCACCAAAGTGCAAGGTCTGACACAGATTGTATCATCAAGCAGGAAGCCTTGTGCTGCTCTATGTGTTTCTTAATGAGTGCTGAAGCCAAAACATTCATGCATTTCTCTTTTCATCTGTTATCAGTAGAGCATATTTAACAGTTGTTTGAAAACTACATGCAAAAAAACCCCAACCTAACCAAACCCAAAAACCCAAACCCCCTTAATTAAATAATTTCCCAAGCGTTGTTCTTATTCAGGATGGGCATGAACGTGGGCATAATACCCTCATGGTTTTCTGACAGGATCATTCAGCCTTAAATTGAAGTGACCTCATTCTGCAGGGATGTAAGGAGCTCAGGCTCTGAATTTTTTTTTTTTCTTGCCACGGTCAGTGATGATTTTTATACCGTTAGCAAGACATTTGGTGGGTGATGTACCTTTGCAGGGACAAAAATTACCTAAGAATTCACCAAAGGGAAGCTATGTCTGTGTAGGTTCTAAGGACAAGAGGATGCCTTCGGATTTTGGATATTTCAGGTTGGGCTTTGGTGTGTAGTTTCGGTCTAGTCCCTCGAGCTGCCACGCTCTGACAGTGAGTTCACATTTCAGCTTTTTTTTTGGTTGATTTGATTTTGCATAATGGCTCAATTTTTTTTTTTTTCCTTACTTCTGATCAGACAGTGTTGAAGGTTTAATTGGGCTGGTTTTAGGGTATAACTCAAGGTATAATGTGGTCTTTTGTGTTTAGGTACGTGAGCACAGAAATGTTTTTAGTGACATGTGTTCCCACATGAAGTGCATGCTCTTCTTAAAGTATTAGTTTTGTTTGGTTGTGTATATACCAAAACCACTTTCTCTTCTGTTTTCCTCTTTCTGTTCCAGAAACTGACTGGTCAGAGATCTGTTTGACTTCAGGTTTGCTTTTTCATAAATTTTTCCATTACCTTAACGTTTCCTTGGGGTGAATTGGGCAAATTTCAGCAGTGATTTAAATTATACGTTGGGCATGGACGTCACAAAATTCGGTGTCCGCGAATGATTTCAAAACTAAAGCAAGCAAAACTGAGAAGCGTTGTTTTTCAGATGTGAAAACAACTCAAATTGCAAAGGAAAGCAAAAGGAAAGTCTGGTGCTTCTCATGCTGCTGAAGTTTATGCAGCTTTTGAAGCCACCAGCCATTAAAACACGCTCATTTACACCAAGGAGATGATGCTTGGAGGTCAGCTGAATAGTTGGTATGAAACTTGGGCTCTGGAAAGTCAGCTGCTGTGGACCGTAGTGGAGTCACTGTCACCTGCCAACCCTTTTTGAAAGGACTTTAGACACGGGGTGTAAAGGAGGTGGAAGATATTTTCCTTCACGTAACTGGAGATACGGGTGTGTGACTGTGAGAGTTGCCACTGCCCAGAGGCAGAGACTTGAGGTAATTAAGCTGGAGCACAGACACCTAAAGAGAGAGAGAATTGCCAATAACTAGACATAGGAAATTAAGCCAAACTGGTGATTCTGGTTTCGGGTAGTGACTGTACTGGTTTCGCTCGGCAGGGACGGTGTACACAGGGAGTGTTAGGTCGTAATGCCAGCAATGGCTTTCCAAGTGCGACTCAGACAGCCACAACTGATAGATTTTTTATTTTTTATTTTTTTTTTACTCCTCTAATTTTGACTTCTTTTGATCAGTGGGAAAAACAGATTCCTCCAGGCCAAGGGACCAAACCTCACTATCTTGCAGTTGCAAGTTGGTCCTCTCCAAACCGCATTGCGAGTTGTTGTATCATGTGTGACTCACACAATTAATTAAACAGTCTCAAAAAGAACACAATCCCAGCATTAGCTGCGTTTTACTAAGCATATCCAAGGATTTTTTTCTTTTCTTTTTTTTTTTTCCCTGTCTCTTGGAAAGTCGGGTGCACGGTGTTAAATCATCTCCCTGCCTGCCATCGGGTCGCCAAGCCACAAGTGCTATCTGTCCTGTGAGCGTGCAGGACTGGGCAGCCTGGGAATGCTGGGTTGGGAGGGGAAATTTCTAAGGCTTATCAATAAATACCCACACCTAAGTGTTAACTGGGCCCTCGCTTCTTAGATGTGCACGTCTGTGTGGGCGTATGAGGAAAAAAAACCAGCTATGGAAAATTAAAGCTTCCCCTTCTCTGTGCGTGTAGAATGCAGGAAGGAAGCAGCAAAAATGTATTCTGCGTAGCAGAATAACGTGAGGAGGCTCAGCCTTGTGTTTTCAGTGAATAACTGCTTGGTAGTGAAACGAAGTCATGAAAAATGTTCAATTTTGGGGGTACTGTATATGTGAAATACAACGTTTTGGCATACTGAGTAGGATGCTCCAAGGGATGCATAGCCTTAGTGTGTCTTTTCTTTTTTTTTGTAACTACAGTCTTTGGTATCAATGACTTCAGAGACTTTCATCCCTTTGAATTATCCTCTTTTTTGGATGTGTTTGCTTTAACCCTTGCCTGTGTTATATGTACTTCCATCTTTTCTCTGCTGCCCCAAGTTTGTCATGCTTATGCTACGCCAGTACCTCCTTTGGCTTTCCAAGCTGGCTTGTGTTGCTTTTTCATTTGCTTTTACTGGTTTCTTTAGAGGGGAAAACTTTTTGGTTAATACTTAACCTAGCAATAGCATAGGTACTTTGGAGAATTTATTTTTTTTTTAAATTCCCCTCTGAAACGGGTGTCTTTCAGTGGACTGGAACACGGGAGAGGAGAGCAGAAGGTTTGCAGGGTGGGAGGACAACTCAGGAGACACCCAAGTTGAGTTAAATATTCCCTTTGTGGTATTGCATTTGCTATTCCTTTTGCTCTGTTTAATTCCTGATGATTATATCTCTTCTTCTCATCCCTCTGACATACCTGTTTAGCTTCTGAGATGCGTGGCATGGAGTTGCGTGGCCAGGCATAGATGTGTGTGCAGAGCAGGACCCCAGTGAACGTCGAAACTCAGGGAGAGGACACCAGTAACAGCCCTACCATCTGTTCCCATCTCGGAGAGCTCCTGTATTTGAGGTTGCTGAGCTCTGGGTAACTCCTCAGTGTAGCAATAAGAAAAACATGTTCCTCTGCAGGACATATAACCAGGAGCATCCTGCCACATCCATCCATGGCTCTGTGATGGCTTTGTAGAATAACAGGATGGTTTGGATTGGAAGGGACCTTAAAGATCATAGAGTTCCAACCCTCTGCCATGGGCAGAGACACCTCCCACCAGACCAGGTTGCTTCAGCTCATCCCACACATGCCATCTGAGGAGATGCAGTTACCCGGTAGCCCCCCACTCCATTAACTGGACCCTTGGGGGTGTGGTGGTGGTGGTTATGACTTTGCCCTCACCCCTTTCCTAGGGAGGTTGAGGGGATTTGCTGGGCCTGTCTGCAGGTGTTAAAAGGCTTTGCTGCTTCACTTCTGTCTCAACAGATTTTCCCCCCCCCTCCCCGAGCAGTGTAGCGCTGCAGCTGCATCTGGCTCAGGGTGGCACTGCCTAATTTATCTGCTGCTGTGAAGCCTCCTGGCTTGTGCCATCTCTGGGAAAGCCACCTCTGTAATAGTAATCTGCTGTATCTCGCTTACAGCTGCAGGACGTGTTCTTTTTTTTTTTTTATTTTTATTTTTCCTCCTCTTTCCTGCTGCATCCTTCTTACCTTCCTTCGATAACCAGAGGGTGGGCTCTCCCCTTCCTGTGGAGCACCCATCGTGGGATGGCAGACCTTCCTTCCCCCCCTTCCCCGACCCGAGTGGCTGCCTCTCGCAGCGTGTCATCAGCTGGCACCGGTCCCCTTTCTCCAGAGCTGGCAACCATCCTTTTTTTTTCTGAGCTCTGATAACGGGAACCCATCCGCGGTGGGAGCAGCCCGGAGCGCTGCTTTATGGGGGCGGGGGGGGGCTTTGCTCCCCTAGACCTCCCCTTTTCCACAAATCTTGCCAAGTTTGAGTTTCCTGATCGTGGGCTGCAGTCGCTCGCCTGTGCTCCCCTTCCCTGCCCCCACCCGTTTCCTGACATCACTTTTTATTTTAAATCCTTCTCTAGCAGTGGTCCAGTTCTGCTGGGGCACTCCACCCAGCACTTCCGAATGCAGTAAATCTTGCCAATCGGGGGACTTGAACGGTGTATGGAGCTGGAAAAACTACGGAGCTTTGCTGAGCTTTGGAAAGAAATCCCAAAAAATGATTAAGAATATTGAACTCTTTTTTTTTTTTTCTTCTCCACCGTTTCTTTTTCCTCCCTCTCCGTACTGTGTAAACTTTTTGGTGAGGCTGCTCTACCCAAAGTAGAAACAAACTAACTTGGTTTGTCTCTACTGGAATCTCCCGCAGTGATTTTTTTAAATGCTCTGGCGTAAAGGAATACATAAAATGCATACTTACTGCTTTTTTACCACTCGTGGTACCTTTCTAGATTGTCATCGTCGTCATCAGCTTCTGAAATGCTGTGGGCAGTATTTAGTTTGAGAGTGGACACACTGTCTGGCCCCAGAGGTAGAAGCTGGTCATCCTGGGGCTGAAGCTGCCCAAAGCAAAGGTTCGCAGTGCTGGTGATTATTGTAATTTCTTGGTGATCTTACTGCTATATACCATGCTAAAGGAGGGGGTTTTATACTTAAGGAAAACGTCGAAGCCCCTCCTGGTGTTATGATCAGCTACTATTCTGCTGAAGGTCCCTAAGATGCAGGATTTCCTTCCTTTCCTGGCATTTGGGCTTGTCCCGTGTGCCTGCTAATTCAAGTTATAAAAGTGGACGCAGGCTGGGTTTTGTTCTTTGTTTTTCTGTTAAGCGTGGAGACGCTGGGAGTTAAAGGACATGTCAAATGTTGAGCATCATTTCTCCCAGTGTAAAGTCAAAGTCCTTCCAGCTGCGTAAGTGGGAGAGGGATCAGAGGGGTCGCAGCCAGGTGTGTTTATAACTGGCCCCAGCGTGCTCCTGTTCTTAAGAAAACTAATTTATTCAAACAGTGGGCAACTGATGGAATTTATAGCCCAGTACTATGTGCTACAGGATTAATAAGCAGAGTCCTGTAGGACGCCTGCAATTCGCTGCCCTCAAACGCTGCTGGGAATCAAAGCACCCTCCTGCCCCGTTGCCCATCAGCTACGGATGGTGACCAGTGGCTCTCGTAGCCCAGGGCTGCTCTTTCACCGGCAGGAGAGGAAGGCTGAGTGGGGTGACTTGTGTGTGAAATGCCCTCGGGTCCTTTCTTCCACATCAGTTGGCTGATGCAAGCGTAGCCACCCCTTCTGCCTGCTCGCCTTTAGCCACGGGTGAATTTTTTGCTGGTTTTGTCTCGGTCTAAAGACACCTGCCCTTATAGGGTAGTGTCAAAGCCCTGGAGAGAAACAATGCCCAGTGGAAAAGATGTATTTTGTGGATTTAACTCTCTTTTGATGAATACTGCAGCAGGAGCAATGGGTTGCTGGTGTCAGTTTTTAGGTGACCTGGCCTGCTTCTTCGGGATGCTCCATGAACATGATCAGGCAAATGCTCCTTTTCATTTTTGTCTTGCTGAGGCTTTTGCACCATTTTCTTATTATGTTTTTTTAAATCAGCTGTGGTTATCTCCCTCACATTGGGGTGAATTGTAACGTGGCACTTGTTCTGATAGGGCCACAGAGATGCTCTGAGAGCTGGAGCAGCTCTCATATAAAGACAGGCTGAGACAGTTGGGGGGGGTTCAGCCTGGAGAGGAGAAGGCTCCGGGGAGACCTTAGAGCCCCTTCCAGTCCCTCAAGGGGCTCCAGAAGAGATGGGGAGGGACTCTGGATCAGGGAGGGGAGCC
>JAOTQQ010000023.1:16323751-16358297 GCA_026546715.1 Gallinago undulata | reverse complement strand
GAGTTCCAACCCCCCTGCCCTGGGCAGGGACACCTCCCACTACACCAGGTTGCTCAAAGCCCCATCCAGCCTGGCCTAAGATACAGGAAACGACCACGCCGTGACTGCAGCATCTCTCTTGACATGCTCGAACCAACTCTCCTGGCCAGGGAAAGGGCAACCAAAATCTGTGAGCCCCACTTCCGTGGCTACAACAGCGACGGCAGGAAAGCCTTCTCCTCCCCCTGTCTGAGAGTTAGCGAGGGGTTTTGTTTTGCAGAAGAGCAAGGCCCACCTCTGCCTGGTTTTCCTCTTTTTTTTTTTTTTTTTTGTTTTTCCCCAGCAGCAGCTCTATTTTTGGGGAACCCGCCGGGGGGTCTGCAGCACGTCAGGTCGGAAAGTAGAGCAGGAGCTCCCTTGGCGATCCCATCAGCGCTCCCCCTCACCTGCCCCTGCCTGATGGGGCTGCCGAGAAGACACTAGAGCCCGTTATCAGGGCTGGCTTCTTTGGCAGGCTTTCCCTTTGATGTAGATTCGAGCCCGATCGGATCCGCCGCCGGCAAAGGGAACAGCTGAGGGGTAACCCGGGCGCAGGCTGACCCGCCGAGATCGGAGCGACCCGGGCTGCGGACAAATTGGGGAAGATGAAACGCAAATCAGCCAAGAAAAATCTTGGGAGAAGCACTCGGGGAGGGGAAAACAAGCAAACGCGGACAGAAAATGAGAGGACAAGGCAGAGCAGAGATTGAACACGCCCTACAGAATCAAAGTCTCCCCCTGCCCCCCAGTGCTTTAGCTTTACCCTAGTTTTTCAGGCAAAAAACCCACAGTTTTGGTGGAGAATAGCTTGAGAGCGGGCTCCAAGGAGGACTTGGGGATGTTGGTGGATGAGAAGCTCAACACGAGTTGGCAACGTGCACTAGGAACCCAGAAAGCCAACCCTATCCTGGGCTGCATCGAAAGAAGCATGGCAGGGTGGGGAGGGGGGGGTTCTGCCCCTCTGCTCTGGGGAGGCACCACCTGGAGGACTGCATCCAGCTTTGGTGTCCTCGGCACAAGGAGGACATGGACCTGTTGGAAGGAGACCAGCGGAGGGCCACGAAGATGATCCGAGGGCTGGAGCCACTCTGCTGGGAGGACAGGCTGAGAGAGTTGGAGGGGTTCAGCCTGGAGGCTCCGGGGAGACCTTATAGCAGCCTTTCAATACCTAAAGGGGGCTCCAGAAAAGCTGGGAAGGGACTCTTGATCAGGGAGGGGAGCAAAAGGATGAGGGGGAACAGTTTTAACCTAAAAGAAGGGAGATTGAGATGAGATCTCAGGAAAAAATTCTTTGCTGTAAGGGTGGTGAGACCTTGGCCCAGGTTGCCCAGAGAAGCTGTGGCTGCCCCATCCCTGGAGGGGTTCAAGGCCAGGTTGGACAGGGCTTTGAGCATGCATTTCAGAAGGCAAATCACAGAATCACATACTGGCAGGGGTTGGAAGGGACCTCTGGAGATCATCTTGTCCAACCCCCTGCCAGAGCAGGGTCACCTAGAGCAGGCTGGACAGGAATGCACCCAGGTGGGTTCTGCATGTCTCCAGAGAAGGAGACTCCACAACACACAGCCCAAATGCCATCTTTCTCACCAGGACGGAGGTAAGGTCTGCAAATCCTGCAGAAATCCCTCAAGTTTTTATTCACCAACCCCTTCCCTACATGCAGGACCTCCAGCTGCTTGTGCAGGTCACGGGGAACTGCAGTACTAACAGCACCTGAGGGGCTGACCACATCCATCTCACTTCCTTAAAACCTACTCAACGCGGAGATTTAACCTGAGCAGTGGAAAATTCCCGATCTCCTTCCTAAATTCCACTTCCAATCTCAAGGGAAAGTGGCTTTCCCCAAAGAGAAGGGAATTTGAGCCTGCACACCGCAGCACTTCGGTAGTTTCCTGAAGTGCCAGCCTGGTCCTGCATGAATGAACCACCACGAACAGGAGCCCGTGCCAGCTACAGTGGTCCTAACAAGCTGGAAAGGACCAAACTCCCAACCTCTTTGGTCCTGGGCTGGGGGAAAAATTGGCTGAAGGAGCCTCCTGAATGAAAAGAGCAGCTTTCCTGATGACTGAGCTCACGCTGCCAAGCTCGCTGAGGAGCTGCATTGATTGGAAACCTAAAGGCCAGCTGTTTCTTCCTCCCTTCCCACCCTGCTTCCTCCTCCCTGGCCAAAGGAGGCGGAAAGTTGCCAGAACCGACTTCATCTAGGTGGAGGGATGAGGGAGAGGAGGGAGGGAAAGAGTGGATAACCCTCCCCCCCAAAAAAAAATAACGGGAAAGGATGGAAAAAACATACCCTTAAGAGCACAAAGCATCCCTACGACTGCTGGCTTTGCCAGAGGAAGGCAGCTCGGTCCAAGGGAACGTGGAGTAACCTGCAATCCTCCCCACAGCTGCAGAACACCCGGTGCCAGCTGCCTGTCCGTCCTGAACTCGCTCCGGCATTAACCGAGTGACAAAAGGCTTTAAGTGCTCCCAATGAAAGCGCAGCCCCCCGCGCTCAGGAGAACAACGCAGGCGTGGAACAAAAAAAAAAAATAAAAAAAAAAGAAAATAGAGAGCTCTTTTCGGTCGCAGAATTTTCCGCGCAAAGAGGTTTGGAGTCCAAGCGGGCGAGATCTGGACGAAACGTTTGATGAGATCTGGGGCTGGGGAGGGGAAGGAAAAGGAGGGTTTGGAGGTGTGTCTGCGTGACACTTCACGTCTGCTTTCGATTTGTTTCCCAAACAGCCACGCTTTTGTGTTTGAGCTACAGCTCCCTGTACCTTAAGAGCCAAAATGTGCTCAGAAAAGGCCCTATGGATCCCGAGCCAACCTTTGCATTTTCAAACAAGCCTGTTAGATGCTTTCCACTCCGCTCTGAACTCCTGGGGAAGCTGCTCCCAGAGTCTTCTCCAAGGCTGCTGCGAGGAGCCTTATGAACAGATCCAGCACAACTGTTTTGCCAAGGAGTTTTCTGTAAAAAAAAAAACCAAACAGAACTCCTTGGACTGCTGAGCATAAAGGAGTAAGAAAACCAGCAGTCCAACTGCTCGTGGAGCGTCTGCAGAGAGCTGCCAGCGTTCGCTTGCTCTTTCCAGGCAGTCTCCTCACATCCTTTTCCCCAACTGAGAGAGACCCGAAAAACCAGCTCCAACCGCAGCAAAAATTATATTTCAGTCAGTATGGCAGCTCTGCAGACCTGAGCGACAGCCCGAGGGGACACCAGAAGAGACACCAGACACCAATTCTGCCCTGACCACACGCACGTTGTCTTCTGTGCATCCCACTGGACATCAACCTGCCCCTCAGACCGTGTAGCTTTGGAAGAGCACGCTGGGATGAAGGAACCTCAGGAACCTCAGGGCTGCCCTGTGTCACTGTGGCCAAGGCTTCTCGCCATCCCAAGCTGTAGGGCAGATCCCAATTAGCATGTTCTTTTGGATATTTATACGAATAAAATATTCGCTGCAGTTAATAATGAGAAATATTATTGGGACTAGCGCCGGAGAAGCCAATCTGTCTTATTCTTTTACTATCAGAGTTGGAGTCTGTGACAGCATCCCACCAAAATTCCCCAAAGTGCCACAAGATGCTGTAACAAACGCCACCAAAAGCAGTTGGGGTGGGATGGGAAGGCTTGTTCTCCCCAAGATCCAAGTCCAAAAGGCTCAACCCCTGCAAAGCCAGAAGACCACAGTGGTCTTGAGGGTCTGTACCGCAGCAAGGTGGTTGCGCTATTACGGGCCAAGGCCACCATTACCTGAGGGATGCAGGACAACCCCTTTTCCTGAGCTGGAGGCCAGTCAACAGATTGAGGTCTGATCCAAAGAAGCTGCTTTTCTCCCCTTGCGTAACGCCTTCTGAAGACCAGCTCAGGGGAGACAACACTTCCTGCCATTTAGAAGACCAAGGCTGCCTCCAAAACCACACCTGGCTTCAGCGAGCTGCCCTCACCGCAGTTCTTCACTGTCCAAGGGAAACAAACACCAAGTGTTTTAGCGCTTAGAGATCTAAAAAACAATCGAGAGGCATTTCATTGGAAAAGCAGAGACACAAAGACACAGACAAGGCTGCTGAGCTGAAAACTGCCCCTTCTGCTTCCCCCCCCCCCCTCCCCATTTAATAACTGCATTGCTTGAAACATGGGAGGTGAGGCTCACGCAACGGCAACGATCCCGGCAGGAAACCTACTTGTATTCTGCAGGGATTTGCTTGCTAGACCCGGCATCAGCCATGCAAATGCCTGCATAAATAAACCTAATAAACTAATTAAGCTAATAAGCTAAGAAACCCCGCACGGTCCGGCCCTAACGAGTAAGGACCGGTCACCACAGCTCAATCGCCAGCGTAGGCCAGCAGCAAGTGCCACCTCGGGCACAGGAACAGCAGGGACACGGGTGGAAGCCCAGCAGAGGACCTGAGAGGATGTGGCAGCTTCATTTTGATGCCCGAGTTCAATTTACTGCACACACGGGGAGATATTCTAAACATACAAAACTCTGCCAACAATGATCACTGGAGCACATGGAAAACCACTAGAAAAGGGATCGCCAGGCAAACATTCCAAAGTGGTTTATACCTTAATTTTACTCTCCTTTGAATTAGTCTTTAGTTACGGAGTCTCATCATTTTGTTTTACATGGGACCATAGTCTCTTTTTAGTACAATGAGAAATAGTTTTCTGCCCCTTCATGTTTTACAAGTGGTCCCCAGCCTTATTTAAGGCGCACAATCCAGTCCCTATATGGAGTACAGCATTAGGAATCTCTGCAGGTACGTGCCCTAGTGTCAGGTGAGTAAGGACCTGACTCAATGAATCGGTGGATCCACAGGCTGAAAACAAAGAGCTCCAGCCATTTCGGGTGCTTAGCACATGCACCTGAGCCCTGGTGTCGTGGAGCCCCAGCTGTATATCAAACAAGAAAAACTCAAGCTACGCCCCGGAGCAATTAGCATTTCTGCACATCCCAATCAGGCAACTCACGCTGGGCACCAAGTGACAGTAAACGCACAAGTGACCTCCTGCAAAACAGCTGGCGTGGCCACCCGCTTCGAGCCAGGAGAGCATCACGCTCTCCTGTGCCTTCTCCAGAGCTTCCACCTAAGGCCATCCCTTCCTCTTTAGCTCCAAGAAGCTCTTCTTCTCCGCGGAGAAGAGCTGCACTAAACTGCATGGATTCAGAGAATAAATCTGTGCAGGGCACTAGGCAAGGACAGGGTGAAGGCAGGGTGACAGGAAAGCAGTGACTGTCACATTGCAGACGCGCGGCAGGACTGAAGCTGCAGTTCCAAACCACAGCAGCAGAGCTTAGCTCTTGAGGATCTGATTTTATACCTACGGTCTGGATTTATAAACGCACCTCCGTATTTTAAAATAACTTTTAAAAAGACCTTCTGACACCTGGAACTCGTATGGATGCTAAAACACGCAGCAGTAGCTGCATTTAAACCCTCACGCCTGCAGCCCAGCCCTCTACCACAAATAACCGCTAGCGATAGCGGGCGGCTGCGACACACGCACCCGTCACTCGCCCAACGGGTTTGCCATATTTTCTCCACAGCACAGGAACACGGAGACTGGGGGCTCCGAGGCTCAGTGCCAGATTTTGCAGCCAGTGGGCACAGCGTGTGCGTGTTACTGTAATCCATCCCAGGCTCTCTCTCCTCTCCAAATGCCCCTGCTCCTCACGCTCGTATCCCACTTTCTCCACCACCTGCTCTTCCTACAGCTCTCCCAGCTGCCTGCGCTCTGAGTCCTGCTTCACCTTCTTATTTCCTCTACTCAGAGCTTCTCCCGAGATCTTGCTTCTTCCTATTTTCTTCCAGCTCCTCCCCACCCTGTTTTTAGCCTCCTAAATTTGCATGTGTTGTTCCCCCCCGCCCCCCCAAACCATCTCCTTTCACACTCCTGAGGGAGCAGACCAGGCTGGTTGCTGCCTTCTTCAGCACAGAGGCCACATTACAAAAAAAACTTCTCTTCTTTCATAGCAGACACTCCTAGGCAGGTGCTGTGCAATTACCAGATGCCACATGCTATGGCAAATGATATTCAAGTGTATTTTGCAACTATCCTGTATTTCCAGACTGCTCTGAAATTTAAAAGATAACGATGCAGAGGCAAAGAACCAGCACAAAGAAGCTGTAAGAAGAAAAAGAAGATGTAAGCAAAGAAGATGTAAGCGGCCAGGGCCAAGGCTGATCCCTCTCACACATCCCTCTCGCCGAGCGAAGCCTCCCTCGCATCCTTCAAAAGCTCCCAGATATTCAGCCCAACGCTCCAACGACAAAACTTTCCAAGTGCCGACTTCATTATCGGGGGAAAATTCTACACAACGATCCAGGGTGACGAAGGGTTAACTTCAGCACACGCCAATTGCACTTGAGGGCATCTAGGTACATTATTTGTAAGCTTTATTTTTGGCGTCTCAAAACGAATCTGTCACGCTCAGGATATCCTGAGAAGGTCTTAACGTTTCAAGTGCTGTGGGGAGCCCAGCGCTGCCAACACCTGCAGCAGGTGGTAAAGCTCCTGGTGAAGTCAGCGCCGAACCACTGAGCATCCAAGAGTGGTCTTTTTTTGGACAACACCAAGCAGAGTCCAGCTCTTCTTCGGGCTCCTTTGGGGCCTGCGGCTCGCTTCACGGCAGGAGTTTTTTGGACTTTGCTTCGTGGCTACGTTCCAACTCTGGCAAATTGCATCTGAACCAAGTGTCCTCTGCTGCTTCTGCTGGCCGAGCACGTAAGCGCCTCACTGTTAAGTGACACGGTTCCTCCAGTAAACGCGACACACATCAACACGTCTGGGGACAACGCACAGCAACACGTATGTGCGGAAAGTTATCGATTACCATCCTGCCCATAAACCCACCGGCGAGGTCCGACGAGATAAGGCACCCAGTGTCGAGGGGAAGAGCGTGGAAGGATGACCCCGAAACGGCCAGATCCACCAGACAAAGCTTTCTGAGCGCAAACTAAGCTGCCTGTAAGAAGAGAAGAGGACCAGGAGCCTGCCCGTCCACCACATCATCCGACAAGAAAGAAGGCTAGGAGACAAAAAGCACCGCTACATTTTAAGGCAAGCAGCACCCACCTCCAAAGGCTGAATTTAGGTGGAAGATTTATGTCTTTCAGCGCTGTGAAGGTCTATGGGATGTATATTTTTTTTTTTTTGGCAGAAAGAACATACAACCCCCTCCTCCCCCCAAAAGATTCCAGGTAGTACCAAGTTTCACAAAGTTTCACGCCGGTACATAAGTCACAACAGAAATGTCCTTTTCCCCCTGCCATTCTTCCTCCCTCCCCCATCTGCAGCGGGCCACCGGTCCGGCGCTGGGAGACTGGAAGACAAATGCGCAGCTGCCTCTAGAAGCAATTGTGAGGAGACTAAAGATCAACTCGCAGCTGGCACTTCCACCCCCACCTCTCCTTAACACTTTAGTCCACTTGCTGCCAGACAAGGATCACGAGTCAGCTCCTAAGCATATTCTCCTCGAAACAATGGCTACAGCTCCCCACAGCAGCTATAGGCTACTCTGGCTCCAAGGGCCGCGCCGCGGTTAGGAAAACAAAAAAGGGCTGGATTTTAACCTACAGCAGCCCAACACCAGAACGGGATGATATAATAAGCATGCACTAAATAATACTGCACTAAACCCACGAGATTAGCCAATTTTGACATGGAACAGGCCTGAAGTCAGTGCTGTGATGAAAATCTGCAGAAGGAGCAGAGAGAAAAGTGTTTTCGGGGATCCACGGTAAAGCAGATGGCTTTTGCATAAGCCTTTTCAGCTCCAACAGGGTACAGTTTGATACAGTGGCATTGTACGCTGCAGCACTGAGGGGCAAAGGAGCCAATTTAGCCTTTGCAAATTAACTTTATCCCAAGTGTAGGAGCTTCGCTCTCAATTCTAATGGGCCACCACTCACTGCGTTCGTGAAGATGGAACTCCAGCGCTCATCTCCCGAGGACGTTTCAAGAGGATTCCCTAGAAGGAAAAAGCTTCCTTCTGCAAGGACAACGTTTCAGCTTGTCACCTAATAACGACATTAAGCCCAAACTTTAACTTTTCTGACTCAAGTGCTGACAGATGATAAAGAACTCAATAAAAGAGGTAAGAAAAACGCACTGGAGATTTCTCAGAACTAGATGTTAACTGAGGAACCGGTGCTGACCACTGAACACAGAAGTCTTCTGTGCACACAGTAAAGGATAGAC
The DNA here is from genome assembly GCA_026546715.1 of Gallinago undulata. NCBI lineage: Eukaryota > Metazoa > Chordata > Aves > Charadriiformes > Scolopacidae > Gallinago > Gallinago undulata. The sequence continues at coordinate 16,350,085 of JAOTQQ010000023.1, read as the reverse complement.
ATGAAGAGCCTATGCCCATGCAAGGCACTCAAGAAACATCAGCACCCAGGGCATGCCTTACCTGCAGACAGTCCACCCACAGCCTCTGAAGAGATGTTGCTGAAAGAGCTGTAGTGCAAGCTGACATGTTAGGGAACTCAAATCCTACCTTTCCATTTTTATTTCTAGCTAAGAAACAGGCAAAAAAATCAGTTGTCCTTTCTCACCTCACCAGAATTTGTGCTTCTTACGGCCGAGTATCACCAATTACCCTGAACAACTCTCTAACCCAAGATACCGACGTGTCTGCCAGCTTGTAGGGCGATGTGGCTCAAGACAAGCTGGAAAGGGCAATAAAAGGCTCCATCAAAACACGTTCATAGATGGGACAATTAAAGAGAAGTCTGCTTCTCCTTCTGCAGGATCCCAACAGGGATGCTTCAGGGGTCTGCATAACACAAAGGAGAAGGTTCTGCCGTTAACCCAGTGCATCAACTTTACCATCAACAAAAGCGGGAATAATGTATACATTCTGTATAAAAAGATAGCAGACTATATACATACGTATCTTTTAAATTATTTTATTTTGTGTAAGCTAAAAGGAAATTTACACACTTAAATCTCAAAAGACCTTGGGCATGCACATTGACCTTTTTAGAGGTTCTTCTACATAGCTCTCTTTTTTCCATAGGAATTTCCCCAGACATTTACAACCCATAGTTTTTTTACTGTATATACAGCCTAAAACCATAGCAATCTATGATTATGTCATTTTACACTGTGCAAAATCAAACAGGAATAGTGGTACAACAGAACATAAAAATTTTTAAACAGGTAAATTTCATTGTAAGACATTCATATAGTTTTGGTCCTTCTCTTCCAAATCAAACTGATTAAAAAGCAGACAACCTTCTAATGACCCCCCAAAAAATCAAGTGTTTAGACAGAGATCCGTAACCGGAACGAGAAGTTACTGACAGCATACCTTTCAAAAGGCTATATAGTGACACAGCCATACTATTGAAGTTTAAGAACATAAAAACTGATCAGCCAACCAATCAAACGGGGGGGGCAGGGGGGAGGAGAGGGGGAAGAAGAAAAGGAAAAACACATCTTAAGCTTGTTAAAACAGAAATGAAATTACTGGGTTTTAAAAGAAACAACAATAACTGAAAACCCGCAAAGGGACAATTTAACCTTTTGGGTTTTTTTTTTTTTTTTCCCAGCAATACTTATTTTAATATATGCAAGAAAGAAAAAGATGCTCAATGCAATCTGAAAACTTTTGAGGGGGACTTCACAGATTGTGAAGATTGACATTTTTGTTATGTGTTTCTAGGATTTTTTTTTAAAACTTTTTAAAAGTTTTGTAAGAAGGACACCACCAGTGTATTTCACAAAGACATAAATGTATACACCCCAGCACAACAAAAAGAATAGATCTCCAAAAAGATTTACCCCCAATTATTTACATTTTTCTCTAATATAAATTTAGGACTCCAGTATGTAAATAAATATACATTATTATGTATACCTTTCTAGTGCTGCTTACCAACAAATCATCTGAACTTGATTTTTTTTTTTTAATTAAAGCAAGATTGCTTTTTACGACCCACAGAGGGGAGAAAAAAAAAAATCAATAGAAAACGTCCAATTCACATCACTTTAGTCTACCTTTTCTTGGCAGCTTGATGAAGGTGTTAATGTGGCTGGGAACATCAACACCTTGGCATGCATGAAAGTTAAGTCAGGAAGGCTAGAAATCACCTTGGCAGCCTCTTCACTAAGATGTTCTTCCTTTTTAGGCTTCCTGTTGAGAAGAGAAGAATAAAGTGCATTAATCCAGTACCTGATATCCCTTGAATCAGGTTGATTGAAGCAACGTTCTGGCAGTTTGTCTCCCATTGACAGGCAATCCTCTAAGCTACGTGAAGGTAGTCTAATGTTCTAATACCTACCTGCCTACCAACAAGATGTTAACAAAGAAAGTCAGCAAAATGTCCTGAATATTGGTGCAATTAGGAAAAAAAAAAACAACGACCCAATCCTATTCAGATGTTAATTTTTATGTTGTTTTTTTTTTTGGCAGGTTCCAGCATGCTGTTCTGGGACCACTCGCTTGAAGAAACAACCGTGCTTGTATTCTAGGGATAAGACAATAGGACCATTACTTCTAAACTATCTAAAAACCAGTATAATCTTTCAAAAAAAAATCTTGAAAGGACATTCCTAACTTCTTAATACTTTAATACTTTCAAAATAAAAAGAAAGGTACATATGCTGTGTTTCCGACATGACCGTTCCCAGATTACCCAGATTAGGCATCAAACTACTCTAAATTGTGATCCACAAACCTTTTTTCTCCCCTAGGGCTCAGCAGCAGCAAAAGGTGGCTCACAACTTGTAGCAACTTGCTTTGAAGTGCAGCAGCACGTGTAGCCCTAACGATCCATACAGCAGTTTGGGAATCGCTGCCTTTTACATTATTCACAAGAATTTTCTGAGCGCAAACGAATAAAGAGGTCTGAATCCCATGTGGCTTGGTTCTCACTATTATGTAAAAACCTCACATTTCCTTAGTAAAATGAAGCCTGGCTTAGACTGCTAGAGAAGACCTCTCTCCCTTGCCCAAACATCCATATTTTACAGGCTTATCTTTGAAGAACGCTGCCTATTACTAGAAATACTCAGTTTTCCACCAAACATTATTCCCGTTCCAAAAAGGCACCTGCTACACCCTGTAACGGGGAGGGGGGGGAAGCAAAGGGCTGTGTCTTTGCTTCAGCAGTAGCCTCAGAATTTCAGCTGGGAGGAGGAGAAGAAAAAAAAAAAAAAAAAAGAGCTGAGTCAAACTCATCCTTGACATCAGTGATCATTGTGTTGACACTGAACTATCACTTTTGTTTGCTACTTCAAATCTCCGCTTGATGAAAGATCTCTAGATGAGGCAGCCTAGATACTTCATCTGACTTTCCTTCACTAGAATAGCAATATTTTCTTTTTCTCTGCTGCAGTGGAATTTCACAAGCCACCGGCTAGGCAGATTACCAAATTCTGGAGGATAAACAAAGCTGTGCACTGGATTTTCTGAAGGAAGAAGCAGAGAGCCAGCACGTGCCTCCTCTAACAACCTCACAGTCAGCTCTGTTTGCCCTGGAAGGACTATCTCTGAGCTGTTCAAATGTGGTTGTCACCCACCACCGTGTTATCAGGATCTGGTGCCACCATGAGTAATCGCTTGCCCCGAGCCTCTTAAAGGTACAAACTCCTGATGAAGAAGGACTGGGAGCTAACAAAGGAGTGTTTGACAGAGGAAGCCAAAGGAAGAGGGCTGACTCAGAGATCTGCATTAAAAGGAGTTCCTGTAATTGTTAATCAGGCAGGGAGAAGGAGCTCACACACTCCTTGCTATTTATATGCCTCTTCCTCCCCTGCTCAGCTGCACCGCACTACGAAGTGGCACTGCTGGGTCCCCGAGGCAGTGCTGTATTTTATTCGGTGTCATACGCAGGACCTTTATCAGGGGATGGTGTTATTACTCTTGGTGTAGTAGCTGGTCTCTGCGACATCATGGTCAGAGGTGAATCTCACCCCATCACGGAGGGCTGCCCTCCTGGCAGGAGGCCCTTTGCAATAATTTATCTACTTAATATGCTCTGTAAAAAGGATCTATAAAGAAGGGTAAGCTAACACGCACAGCAAATGTTATTAAACTTTGAGCAAGTTACAGCTACAGGTGCAATCCCTTGATGATGAGGCTTAAAACCATTTTTTAATTCATCTCAGTGCAGAGGGGAATGAGACAGCCTAACATCTCCGTTCCTCAATGGAGAGAGGCAGGTTCCTCCAGAAAACAGTAAAACTTGACACTGCAAGTTCTCTTTTCTGGGTAAGTCAGCACCTTCAGCAGCAAATATCACCTGGGCAAACCCTAAGGAATTACTCACGAACTCTCTAAGCTTCAAAGTAGCACCATCACTGGAGTCTGCTTTTACCCTTAAAACTTCCCAAACTGCCTAACAACTGTGATGCCTTTTGATAGAGGCAAGAGAAAGAACCATGTCAGTGGCATTAATTTCAGGCACTGCTTTTGCTGAAGATTCTCCCCCTGTCAAGACATTCTTTTGCTAAACCTTGGTCTATGGTTGCAGAACTTCCACTCATGGTCTCTTAGTTTCTAGCTACCACGGCTAACAGAATGGACACCCGAGGAAGTGGATGGTCAGCAGCAGCTCTACTACCTCTGCCTGCTTATTAGAGCAATGCATTTAAAAAAAAATAATAATCACTTTCTAATTAAGAGTTAGCCTGCTCCATCCAACACTGCCCACGAGGAGTATTTCCAGTTTAAATGAGAGTTCTTGGAAAGGTATCAGTGCTCTGCTTTCCTTCAAAAAGACAGAAGATAAACTTTTGATCTCTGCCAGTTCTGTGGAAACGGGCAAGGCCACGGAGTCTCTCTGGGAGGAATGATGCCCTGGATCCCTGACCTTCACCACCTACTGCTGCCACCAAGGGCTCAGGCTCAAGCTGAGGGCAGAGCACTCCCTCCTCTCCCAACACTTTCCTTCAGAGAAACTGACTTTTCTACCTTCAAGAAATCAGTTCGCAAGGAAAAGACGGGGCTGCTTCAGACAAAGGTGACTCTTCACATGGCTTCCCACAGCTAAACAACAGTATTTTCACTCTGTGCTTTACCCTAAAGATTCTGAGTTGAGGCAAGTCACAGACACGGGGTAGCCTCAGCACAATTTCAGTTGCCAAACTGGTGTTAAGCCACTGGCCACCTCTCCCCCTGGTCAGTTATCATGGATGTCTACTAGTCCCCATTTCCGAGTTGGTGCATCAACACCATCCTTCTTGAGGCGGCTGTACCCCACCCCTCTTATTTTAAAATCTCTAGTTCATTAAAAAAAGAATTAAAGTTTCAAAAGGAAAACAAATATATTAGAAAAAGCTAACATGCTGTGACACATTTGGCATACTTCCGAGATAAGGCCTTCTTATATCTCTGAAGGTTTCTAGCTAGAAAGACATAAAAATAGACTGCTTTTCTTTCAGAGAGCCATGAAATTAGAAAAGAGGGGGGAAACAAACCCCCACACTTGCAATTTTAAAAATTCAGAGTTGACGAAAACATACAAAATGTACTGAACAGTGGAAACAGCTGCTTTAAAAAAAGCTAATCCTTGTGTCTGTCTGAACTTAAGCACGAAGTCTCAGGTCCCCAGCATCTCTCTACAGCCCGGTCTATACCTACAGCACAAACTCTATCAGTAAGCAATGCTTACTGAAGGAAGAGGAAAGAACTTTGCCATCTGGATAAAGAGCTTTAACAGAGCAGGTAAGAGCTTTCAAGCGCACCGGAAAAACCTCGGGGGAAAACCCCCCAACCTCTCATATCAAAAGCCAACAATACACAAAAATTAAGGTCAATGTTCATTTTAGCAAAGCAGACTTCCCTGTTCTTTTGTAAGGAAAAAGCAAGCTAAGATATCTTAAAGCAAGCAAGCAGGTACAAATCGATGAATGGAAATAAAATAATTAATAATGATACATTTGGAGTCTGTACGTCCTTGCTGTGACTTTGTGGTTATTTTAAAATTGCACTATGTTTTCTAATTACTGGAAGTCCAACTTTCCCAATAGTGTACCTTCAGAAGGAGTACAAGCACTCCACAGATAGAAAAATAGGCAATCCCAAAACCGAGACACACAAAATCAGCATTGAAGCGTGGAGTTCCCTCTACTGGTTCTCCCTTGACACTTCATGCCTTGTTGATCTTTTTTATTCAGTGTTCACTTTGAATATTTTCACTGCAGTAGAACTAGTGAGATAGTTTTTTTTTTTTCAATGAAAGAGCATGTTTCCAAAGAGGTCTTGAAAACTATAGCTTTAGTAATTTTTAGAAAGCCAGCTACGTCCCATCATTACAAATCACTACATTTGCCACAACTCTCTTCGACTGTGCCTCCTCTGTAAGCGCTGAGGAAACACATTGACTTAGTTTGAGAGCGCTGAATAAGCCCTAAAGCTCACTGACGAGCGAGGCTACATTACTATCTATTAGTTGCAAAGCAACTAATATTTGCTGCACGTTGAGGCATGCATTTCCTCAACAATAGAAGCTTTTTATTTGGTAAGAATCACTCAGCAATTCTTTAATGAGCACAGACATTAATTACATGTTAAGACAGCCCAGGATCCTACTGCTAAGGTACACAGTTCCAAAAATAAACCCAAAGAATACAGGCTTATAAATTGAGAGACTATTCTGTACCCATTCAACAGGCCAAAGGAGGATGTTTGACATCAAAAGCCTTTTACAGAGCCTCTACCTATAGAAAAAGATGTACAGAACCTCACATGAGAGCCATGAAGCAGAAGGGACATCCTAAACCAACTACACGCTCATTCCTTAACTTGCAATAGCAAAGTGAACCTGATGTTTGGTCACCGAAGTTTTGACAGGTGCTAGAAATATACTGGAAGGGACAAATATTTTCATAATTATTAGTCGGTTTTATTATTTTACTTGGGGAACAGTCTTCTGTCAAAGTTCCAAGTCGCTGAACAGCGTGGTTCAGTTCACCCTTCCATTCTCAGGAATCAGCTCTGCTCTTCAGAAAGTTGCTTCTTCTAGTTAATTTGAAATGCTAGACCCATAGGATGTCCTGGTAAACTTTTTCTTGCAGCTCATGAGCTGTTTCCCATCTTATTTTAGGGTGCTATGTCAATTTGAAATATGAACTACAGTACGATGAATTTCATATTTAAATGGAATCGTTAAATTTAAGCCTTTTGATCATTCAAGAACTTCTGACCTAAAATAGCACATACATTCACTCCTCAAATTTCATGCTAACCTTAGAAAAAGAAGGAAAAAAGGTGTAACAAAGACTATTTATTTACCTTGTGGATGTGCTTGCCTTCTCCACAGTGGACATGAGTCTTGCAAACGCATCAGTCACTCGGCTGCTTGCATTGGAAGTTTCCAGTTTGGAGGTTGTCAATTCATACAACTCGGGATCCACACCTTACAGTATAAAATGATAATCAGTGATGGTTGGAGGCAAGTAGAGCCATAATTAGCCACAGACCAACTCGCTAGAGAGTGTTTTCTGTAAACATCTGAATCGTTTATAATTTCAAGATACGTGAAAAGAACGTGAGAGAACACGTCTGCGTTTCTAAAACGCTGCCCTCTCTCCCTACCCTTTTTCAGTAGCTTTTGTAGTTGTGCGACAAAACACAGACACATGGGATCAAGTCTGGCATAGAAGGTCTCAGTCTAAGAGCAAACCAACCACATTTGAGTTACCTTTTAGGGCAAAACCCCTGTAAAAATGTCAGCTGGGTTAAAATGGGGTTGTTTCAATGACTGCAACTCAACTGTCTGCGTTAAAAGAAGGCTGCATGTTAACAGGGACCAACTCTTTAACGAGATATTCTGACCACCCTGGCACGCATCACAGTGCATTTAGTATCTTGCTTTCCACAAGAAATTGTGTTAAAAAAAATATTAAGTGAGAAAAAGCAGTTTTTATGATACATACAAGTGGAATTGCATTAAAAAGGCTACATACTAATACGTATAATGCTACCAAAACTTTTGGTCTATGCTTCCTTGTCATCGTTCAAGTATTTATAAAGCATCAAGTATCTGGATGTTTCAGCCTTGATTTCTGAGTTTCAGATATCTTAAAGTCAGATGCTGAATTCTGACTTCACATACGTTGTGAATGGATTTCAAATTTTATCAGCAGAAGTCATTCTGAAAACAAAAGCAGACAATGGAAACTTGTACCCAAAAAGATATGGGTGAAATTTTACCTGGTTAATATCAAGCAACACACCTCAGTACGTAGTAGCTGCAGAATTTCCAGAGATTAAGTATGTTTTCTTTAAAAAAGTCTCTAGGAATCAGAATTATCAAAACAAATCAAGAGGAAAGACTCTTACAACACTTTTTGATGCTCAGAAGCATTTTAAAATTGGGGATATTCCCCTAGTTACACTTTCAGAACTGTAACTTTGTGCTGTGTGGGTTTAAATGAAATGTGCCTACGTGCCATGCACAATTATAAATTGTGGATAAATTCAAAACCAGCGTAGAATTTTTGTACAGAAGCACCGTGTTTTATGGACACCTGCATTCTAAACAAGTGTAAAACTAGTGCCAGTATCAAACCAGCATTTATAAACTGATGCACTGATGACTTTACCCAGTTGACTTGCCTGGATCAAGACACTTTTAGAAGCACTTCTGAAATGCCACAAGATTACTGAATAAAAGAAGAAAAATGCCTGTGCCTATCATCTGGTCTCTTGCAGCCTGTAATTGCAGTACTACGTGCACAAACAGATGAGGTTGATAATCCTCACGCCTGCTTCGTGTGACATCTCCCCAAGCAGCGTCCTGACCATTTGTCATCAGAAGTTAAGTTCTGTCATTTTTAGGAAATGAAGTCCACCAAGAGATAAAATTAAGAAAATCATCTGGTGAAGCTCCAGGAGCTGGGAGGGGGAAGATTCGCTCCATTTAATACCAGTTGATTAGAAATCAATCAGTTCTCCTTTCAACCTACATTTTTTAAGTCTGCATTTTCAAAGTTAGTTAATTTCATCCAGTTTCATGCAAAACACCAAAATATGTAAAGTCCCGAGACCAGTATACCAAGACTTTAAGTATTATCAGATGTTTACAGAACTTAGAAACAGGAAAAAGCCCAGCTATTCCATAAAATACCCACTTCCAAACAGGGAGAGGAAAACTTGAAGAAATGCACTTTGACTTGCAGAAGCCTGTGAAATCCCATTAAGGTATAAATTGTAAAACTAATTGAAACAAGGAGTCCTTTGACATGCAACTCTGCAACCAATGTTAAATGCAACCTTGTAAGTTACATCATTAAATATTCACATTTACGGTCCTGAATTCATTTTCGATGTAGTGCGATGTCACTGCTCAATTTACTGTTCTTTAGGAACCTCTTACTCAGCTACATTTATGTTAAACTATCAACATGAAAAATAAAACAATACAGTAAATCTGTGGGAACGTACTAGAAACGGGTTAACTCCCTGTTCATGATGTAGAATGCAAATTTTAATAAGAAGTGATTTTGGCTGCTGATGAAATCAGGCTAAGAATACAGCGTAGAGCTAAAGTAAGTAAAATTAAGGTCTTCAGAGAAAGAACAAACTTCTATTACAGATAAAAGTTTCTTCTTTATGCGAAAAGGCCTAACAATTTGTCTTTCAATTATTTTAGTTTATTTGTAAGAGTTGCATATTCTCCATTTTATTCAAATCATTAGAGAATATTTAAGGAAAGCATTGTGAAACCTTAATGAGATATTGAAGGAAAGTTAGCTGACCAAACCCCACACAAAGCTCCTAAACACACACACAAACACACGAGCTGCAAGCCAAGAAACAAATGACTTTCCCAGAAACAAGTCAGGAGGAAAGAAAAGCCAAAACAAAAACAAAACAAAAAAACAAATCAAAACCAAAAATAGGCACTATAGGGCATACCGGGGAAGGTGATAATACCTGTAACTTGATGAAACAACAACATAAAAAGAAAATAGCAATAAAAGACTAATAGAGTATTCCTCTAGGAATGAGTTCAGGTGGGCACACCATCAGGACACAAGGACATCCCCAAGTGCCCGGGCAGTACACGGACTGGGGACCGACAGCGTTTATGTCCATAGACTTGCACAGACTTGTAAGAGAATCTGCAAGACTCAAGCATCGTGAATTTGCTACCTATCGCGCCCACGACAAACCTGCCATCTTTTATCTGATAAAAGCCATTTCTCCCAGGTAGAATGAAAAGACACGTGGAATGCGAATGTAAAATTGCCTTCAATGATCAGATTTCAAAACTAAAAAAAGCAGGTGTTTAAAAGCTAAAAATACAATAATTATAAGCACTTATTTGAAATGTGGGAAAATCCCAAACCTCTTAAAAACTGATTTTTTTTTTAAATTGAAATCACTATGAGAAAAAAAAAATCCCTTCCTATGCAGAAAATTATCATCATGGCTTCAGGCATTGTATTGAAAGAGTATTTGCCTTATCTGCTTAACCTATGCACTCGGATAAATCCCCAAAACGTTCCCTTAAACTCCTGCAGAAAATTTATTCAAAGTGTAGGTTTTCACAAGCTCGCGCAAAATACTCAGAGCATGTCAAAACCATGTGATAAATTAATTCAATTACTTTCACCTATTATTCATTGGAGAGAGTCATGGTTTTGCCTCCTTTTAAGGGAGCAAGTTGCAGATAAAGTGTTTTGGTTTTATAATTAACATTCATGAACTTCTGATGTCCCACAAGCATGCAACTATCCTTTTTTTAAAATTATTATTATGAATGTTGTTAAAACACTTTTTCACTTTACCTTTAATATTAGTAGTTCACACAAAGAAAAAATTTACAACCTCCTGGTAGTAGCAAAGACCAGCAGGGCTGGGATGTATTAAGGCCCATAACTTTATATTCACATGTAACTTCCAATAACCTCATAATCCTATGATTTGGAAGCGCTCAATTCAGAAGAGAGAACGAGCCTCATTTTTGGGGAATCGTCACATCTGTAGCATTTTTCAATTTTTCAGTGCTTAGAGAAGTTAACTTTCAAAATTTCTCATTTGAAACAAGTGTTTTAACATCTTATTTGCAAGAGCGTAAGAGCCATTCCTTCCTTCAGCACGGACAAATATAGACAGTACCTTTTATATACCTCGCACTCGAGACAAAACATGAGAAAACAGAACAGAGATTAAAGGAAAAAACGCAGTAGAGAGACATCTTAGAGAAAGGCAACGTAAAAAATTCTCCTTGTTTATAGGAAAGTCAAGTGATGTGCTCATGCTTTTTAGGAAGTCGTTATAAAATTACAGTCGTGGTTTTAACACTCTGCTGACCTGGGATTGTGGTGGTGCTGCTAGAGCTACTGTCATCCACGGGCCCAAAGAAATCAAGGTTCAGAAGAGTGGAACCTCCACTAGCTTGAAATTCAGTGACCGTGTTGGTAGGCAGCCATATAGAAGGTAAGCCAAGGGAGGGGTTTATGTGTAAAAAGGGGTAAGACACACACTTGAACATGCAAGTTATAATTAGTGCTCAGTAGGCAATTTAAAAATTGACATGTAAACAATGCTTACAGTATTAGTTTGTACCTTCTAAAATGTTAACAACTTAATTCAGTGCACATTTCCTCATGTACAATGCAGCAAGGAAATCAACACTAGTAACTTTAAAATAGATATATTTATTTCGATCTAAAAATGAAAGAGAACCAGCACGACCCAGAGAGAAAGATGTGATCGGTTAAAGGGAAACAATATAGAGGTCAATCAATAGTCAGAATATAGCAGGGTTTTTCTCCCCTCACTGAAATCAAAAGCCATTCTTTTATCAGGAAGACTTAGCAGATCCCCAAATAGCAAAGAACCAAAAAAAAAAAAGATTTAAAGTTTTATTTAGCAGCTTTGAGCTATTAATTATCATTATCTTAAAGCACTGTGAACACAGGGTAACGAATGCCACTCTTAGATCCAGTTCCTCACTGGCAAATTATACTGTTCCCCTTTAGTACTAAACCAGAAATCAAACCAAGATACATTTTAAAGAAGTTGTTTGTTAAAAAGAAAGCGTGGTGATTGACTGAAGTTATAAGACACCAGACAACAGCAAAAGGGTCCATCCAGGCTTTCCTTCAGCAACGGTATTGCTTCTCCGAACTCCTAACATCCCACGTGTTCCCAAACACCACCAATGCAGTGAGAGCTGCGGTTTATTTTACTTTATTTTTACTTTCCAACAACTCCTCTGCCATCGATTAATTGCTGTGACCAGGCTCCTCACAAAGGTATCGGTTTCCTTACTTGTTTCTAGTCTGTCGAGCAAACAAGTTTCCAAAACTTGTTTTATTTCCTTTGCGTGCACTTACATTTCTGAGACTGGAGGCGGTGGCACAACTCACTTTGCTATTAAAATAGACATAGGTGAAGGGTCTTCTATGTGACAACTATATATACATTTACAGATATAAATAAGTTTGTAGCTACCTCTTTAATTTCATATATAAGCTATAATTAGCTCTTGAGTGTAAGCAAAAGTGGTAACAGATGAAGTAACTTTTTTGGAATATAAAATTATCTGTAAATCCGAAAACTTTCAGGTCAAGAAGTGTATCTTTTGCAAACAGTTTGTGGTTAAAATATTGTGCTTTGAAGTAGCCACTATACACAAGTTTGTCATTCAAAGGATGTCTAGTCCGTTGGTGAAAAATACTTTTAAGAAGTAAAACTTGTCAATCTAAAATGCTCATTTGTTCGTTATAATCTGCAGTTATGTATGTAACAAAGTGTTAATATTGCCACTGTGTCATTAGCATACGGCAGGAATCTAAAATAATACTTAACTTAGTATTTTTCAGACTACATAATACTTCACGTAGGGGCACAGTTAATCAGAAAGAAAGCCTGAATTTCCAAAGTTAGGAGTAAGAAATAAATATTATATATATTTATATATGTGTGTGTGTGTAGATATATTAAAAAATAAATAAAATCAGCAGATAGATGTTTGTCTGAACTTTGTAGCTTTCTTATCTCTAGCTCTGGTGCTAGAGGCTCTACGGAGAGACGTACCATCTAAAGGGTTAGTAAGGCCACTGCTACTCCAGTCAAACTGGACAGGTGGTAGAGATTCCTAGAGTTGAAAAGTCAGAAATCAGATTTTACAGTCAGTTCAGGTTACAACAAAGCAAAGCAGTTCAAACAACAGATTCTTTAGCGTCTAAATACTAAAAAGACAACTAAAATGAGCAAGCTCCAACTTTCGGGAGGTGTGTATTTTCATAATATGTACAAAAGATTCAAAGTGGATCTGTTCTACCACAGGAAGTCTCATTAAATTCTGAACAGTACAGATTAGGCAACTTCTAACTCAAAGTGGATTTGCAAATTAACTAAAACATATGAATTGGATAAAGCAAAAACCCTTAAGGCATAGTTAAAAATTAAACTACTATTACTTTCATGGAAGATATTTTGCATAAAAAGTTATGTATACACAATTATAGGGCAAATTTAGAATAGGGTTATTAGTGAAAGCTGTCTGTACATCCATGCTTTGTCCTGATTATATACAAAATCAGTTATTTACCATGAAACAGCCCCCGATTCTTGTGCTTTACTTTGCTTTCAAGACACATAAACCTTCCATGCGATAGACAAACCATCAACATTCTCCCCACTCTCTTGAAGAAAAATAAAAATTAATAAAAAATCCTGTGACTTATTACCCTTTAGCGATTAACTCATTCCAATATATAAAGGAACCATTGGTAACAAGGCTTGAGCAAGAGGAGCATGGAAGCATTGACTCCTTCTGGAAGCCCATCCTTGCCTTTTCATTGACTCTTGTGAAGCCTTTTGGTCACAACCAGGTAAATCACACACGCAAGGGGCCGTGCTTTAGGGGGAAAAGTGTGTCCTGTGTTCTCAGGACACAAACTGGATGGGACAGTATCAGAAAGGTCTGAAATAAGTTCATCTTTCTACTTTCTTTCTGCTGTCTCCCCAGCGAAGGCAACTTGTCAAGAAGTACCCTTAGCAACCTGAGCTAGTTTTGTGCGATCAAACTAACTATAAGAGGCTTTTGCCAGGTGATAGATGTTTGCAGAAAGAAAGATGATGGGAGCTGGAAATTTTTGTGTTTACTTACAGCAAACGCCTAAAAAAAAAAATTAAAAAAAAATCTTTCCTACCTAATGACTTGGAAATATTTCCAGTACTGAGCACAACTAGAAGGGTATTGACTCCATGGAGCTTAGGGAGCTGATGCTACACTTTTTATTTTGGTAATGAAATTACCAGCATTGAAACAATTTGCATGGAAACGTAACTTTAGCAGCATGGAAGCTACACCTGATGAAGTAACCATCACCAACATCAGGAGCTTGTTTAAAGTTTCTGACATCTAAAATACATTAACACTAAAAAGGGTTTGTACAAAAAAAAACCCAAAACCCCAGAAGAGTATGACAGCTTAGTAGCTTTCTGCCCTGAGGAAAATGAACTCAAATTGCAACAAAAGAGCTTCCTACCAACTCCCACTTCCTGAGGAAAACGCCCACTACGTTTTGTGTCACAAGACTGAGGAATGTGACAGAACTGCATGGAAAAGGTGGTACCACTGACTGGCAAAGCTCTGCCCTTTAATGATTACTGGATTCTCAAATTTGCCAAGGAGAGGACAGAAGAAGTGATGAATTCTTCCTAAAATGGGGGTTAAAAAAAAAATAATAATCTGACTCCAAACCAGTAAGAGTGTCTACGTGTATCAGCGTCCTCTGTGGGATGAGGTGACTCTGCTGACCCTGCAGAAGAGAGGGAGGTGGCAATAAAGCAGACCCCCTCCACAGAGGACACTGGCAGCCCCCTGTCTGTGCAACAGCAGAGTGAAAGGAGAGGGCAGGGGTAAAAGCCAATTAACCAGAAAGGGAAAGTTTTCTTGTTTTCTAGTGACCCAGGCTCTAAGAAAGCTCATTTTACTGGGACACCTGAACACAGCATGGATGTCTCAGGCACTGGGAACACACCCTTCAAATGGGAATATAGTAGTTTGTCTTTCAGAGATTGCAAGGTCGCTGGAGTGCTGCATCTACAACCAGGATTTTAATAACACGCTTTAAGGAAAAAGTGCCCAATTTAGAAAGGTATCAAGAATCAGGGCAAACTGCTCAAGCAAACTCCCTCAAGCATAGATCACAGGACATGGTACAGAAATGAAAAAGTACCCTCAGCTGTCAAGAGTCCTTCCTTACTTTGAAGGAAGTAAGAAAGAGGAAACTAAACTGCCTGCTGGTTTTACTGCATCATATTTCACCTTGATAAAAGTGAGGGATGTTTTCACACAGTAATTTTAGAATGGTATTATGTAAGAGCTTTTATAATCCAAAGGAGTAAAATGTTAAGTGTTTGTCTCAGTGCCTATGATTACCCAAAGAAAATTAAACAAACAAAAAGGAAAAAAAAAAAGGAAGTGTTTTGCTTTCTTAAAGCTGAAGAAGGGCTTGTAATACAAATATGATATCAATATTTAGATGGATTCCACATCGGAGCATCATAAACATTTCAGAAAAAAATGGTTTACATGGAAAAGCAATTTGTACCTTTCATTGTGCGTATTCATTGGCAAAATTACAACAGTTCTGAAAATTATTTCTCTCAGACCCCACCTTTAAGCGACTGTCCCGTCTGACAGAAGAGCAAGTTCTGCAACGTCTCTTCCCTGCAAATCTTTCTCTTTTACTCTGGCAACAAAGCTACACGTATTCTTGGATCTTTCTCCCATGTATAACTGGAGAGCAGTTCCATGATGGAGCCTTTGGCTGGTGGCCAGTAACATGGTAGTTTGCACCTGGCATTGTTAGAAGTCCTGATGGTCCCTTATGTAATTAAAAGTGTTTTTAAAGACTGTCACCCCATGGGGTTTAATTAAGGCTCAGTCCCTAATAGCCAGCAAGTGTAAGGTACAGATTTCTATTATAACCTGATCTCTAGCCTATATGCAAGCAGACATGCTGCCATAGGCACCCGCAGAAAATAATTACTCCTAATTTTCCTCTGGAAAGGTCTGATAAATTTCTATTCCAATATAAAACTTAAACAACAGCAAGAAATCCTGAAGTTATCCTGTATGCTGGGACAAAGCTACCACTAGGCTCTGCTAAAGAAACACAGACTCAGAGAGAAGAGGATGCTTTGAAGCCGTAACGAGAGAGCAGAAATATCTAGAGAGCTTTTTGCAAAAAAGCCAAAGTGAAGAAAGTAAATAAGCTTTAAAACTACGGTAGCCAGAGAACAGTATCAAATCAAGAGAAAGCAGGCAATGTTGACTCCAGAGAGCAGCCTTTCTAACCAGCACTGGAATATATTTTAATGGCACTGTCTGAAGCCTTGGCCGTGGTGTAGAAGCCCTCTCTGACAGATGGTGTAGAACAGAAGAACAGGGTCCCTGTCTCAGGTTTCACAGTCAGAGGTCACCTATTTGAGCCTCTTACACCTGATGTGCCTTGATAGAGTCTCTTACTTCAGACCTGATAAACCTTTGAGACATCCTGTGCTAAGATAATCCCCTGACTGCTGTTGCCTTTATTTCCTATTCTGTTTCCTGCCTTACAGTTATAAGCACAGAGGAACAGAAAAATAAGCCCCCCCCAATTGTCAAGATAACCAAGAATTTAGAAGTTACCTTCAAATATAAAACAGAGCGAGTCTACAAAAGTCTTTATACAATAAACTAACGTGATAGATCAGTCAGTAACTGAACTTGCCTGAGAGAAGAAATCATCATTTTGAAAACCTTGTCCTTTTATGGGTCAGATGGGAATTTGTCCACTGTGTTTCCACAGCCTAACCAACCCAGTGAGATCCTCTCCAGGGAAGGAGGCCAAAACAGACAGTTTATATAATAACTAAGAAAAAATTATTGCAGCTCGTTTGCTGCTTTTTTCCTCAGTCTTTTGATTTCTAATGCTCTCTAATTTACATCTCTGCAGGCTTTCCTCCATTTGCCAACAACCAAAAAAACTAAGGAGGCAGTTCTGTTTTTACAAATGTTCTTTCCACTCCTATTTTTGCATCATCACAGTCTTTCTTCCAAAATCTTACTCCCTCAGCAGGAAGTCATACATGCACACAGACAGTTGCTGATCTGTATAAAGGTCCCCTAAATGCCAGGCTTTCAACAAAGGAGACCTCTTTCCCCTTTCCTTAAGCAAAGCATAGGCATTTATTAACCAGAGCCTCTCTTTCTAACAAGGAACTCCATATGCTGAAGTTTCTGAATGTAAGAATGATCAATCATCATTGCCATCTGAAAATAGAGGCATTAAGAGGTTTTGCCCACTTAAAGTGTAATTACTTAGTTAAGCTTAAAAGATACCTAAGTTGTTGCACCTAAATTACTGGCATTTAGAATAAGAAATTTCATGGTCCCCTAAAATTGCCTATAATATTTCCATTGCATATTTACTAACATTCATAGCATAGTTCCTAATTAAATGTTTACCAAAATTGGGGCACATCATCCTAATACCACTACGATCTGGAATATTCCTAAGAGGCAGTCTGCACAATGGGAAATGAAGCTGGATTTTCCCAAAAGCAAACAGAAGCCACCAAATGGTAACAGAAAATAAGGCAAAGAAACAAACAAGGTCATGGAGGTGGAGAATTGATCGTTGAATGCCCTGAATCACTTAATTGTGGCTTCTTAGCATTCTTACTGGTTAGAGCTCTAACTCATCTCTACCCCAAAAGTATTTGTCTTCTGGAAAAAAGAACATAAGGCCAGCAGTACAGAAAAGCAGTATAGAAGCTTCTCATATGTTCTAATGGGCCACAACTATTGAACTGAGATGGCCTTGTCAAAACAAGCTATGGGGCAGGATTATCAAACTGTGACAAATAATGGGAAATTCTAATGCTGGAGTATTGAAAAGTGAAAATTCATAATTAGGAAAAAAAAAAAGAGAGACTTTGATAAGGAGAGGTTCTTATTTTCAGGATTCAGCACTATAACTGCCAAGGCAACTGAGAAAATAGCACATGTGAGAGATGCTGCTACTTCAGGCTCTTGCAGCTCTCGACGTTATGTTTAGTGTATGGTTTAATCTATGTTTTGCCCTCTGTAAAAAGGGGAACTTGGAACGCTGCAGAAAGCTAGTGAAATTTTCTTACTTTGTTCATATGCAGAAGTCACACAAGTGACTTCTTCAGCTCACACTGGTCACAGTAATCATTATTACTCCCTTTTCTAATACCCAGACCAGCTGCTCAGTTCCACTACAGTACTTGTGAGATGCAGCACAGGAAGCATCAGCAAACATGTATATTACTATACAAAGCAACCTCAGTTCTGAGCCCACTGACATACTGCTATTCCACAATTAAAAAAAAAAATTAAAAAAAAAAGGTATTTCTCATTTCTCTCCTGGTTCTCTTCTGGTACAAGCACATCGGTTAGAGCTCTGCAGAGTGGCAGAACAAAGAGGGCAAGAAAATTACTATGCTCAGAAGAATGTATTAAAAGGATAATTCTTTTTGGAATACCTTCAATCAGAAGTCAGAAGCACAGCAGGTAACGAAGATGCTGGGCAGATTAAACAAGACCTGCGCTAAGGAGGGGCACATCTGACTCTGAACATGTGTCAAGTACCACCCTAGTGACACTGAAAGCGAAGTCTCTCTGTATATCTACCATTAGCTGGTTGCCAATCACCTACATCGCAACATACCACTAAAAGCATTAAAGTGGTTTGCTAGTATCACAATATCAAAACAAGAAAACAGAATTCACAGAATTCAAAAGCTCACTCCTACACTCCTCTGAATTCATCTTGTAGCAGGCTTCTACAATAACCTTCAGAAAAACTAAATATGAAAAACATTAGCCAGAGGAAGGACAACTGTAAAGTTACACCTAATATTTGTGGAAGTAACTGTTTACTGTCTTTTAAAGAAAATTGCTGTATAACAGCAGATATCATCAGGACTCTTAAATGCTGGCCACCAACTGCCACGGACTTAAAGGGACTCCCTTCCAGTCACACAAGAGAAGTAGATCCAAGAGCAGGACTTCATCTGACACACGGAACACCTGCCCTTTACATACAGGTTTCTTTGAACACATCATCTAGATAATTTAAATATGAAGGAGAAAGCAAGGCAGCCCATTGTTTCCCCTCATTCTTTCTTTTCCTCTCTTTCCCCTTCTCTGTTTTTTACCTGGAACTGATCAGATGTACATGTGTTCATCTCTGGTGATACAGGAGGTGTCTGTCCTATTGAAGCTATTTTTTCTGCTGCAGATATTGGTTTCAAAGGTTCCTTGGTAGGCTCTAACATACCCTAAATAAAGAAACAAATTATAATAAAAAAATAATAAAAAATATCACATGCTCAGACAGATACACCCGCACTTACACATATTCCAACAACTCAAGGACTGCAAATGCAAAAGAATAGAAAACAAACTATGTAGTACTGCCCTCAACTAGGGGCTGGGGGGTAACCACACATCTCCAGGACACATTCAGTGAGGAGGACACAGAAGGAAACAGGGCAGGGGAGAGAATTATCCTGGTCCCTCAGGCCTAAGAAACATTTTAGAGCCAATAACATAAAGCCAAGAGCTTAGCTGGAGCTTGCTTTCAACTTTCAATAGTGTCATTTAAGCTGGAGGAAACAGTTACTTGATAAGGTGGCATCTTCTCCTCCCAACTGTGCATAGACTATTCCAGAAATATCAAATGGCCCCTCAGAAGGGTAAAAGTGCATTCATTCCATTTCAATAATTAAGTAATTCAGAAGAAACAAGTCAAATTATCAGTTTACAGAATGATACCAAGTACAATAATTACGGACAGGGAAACAGATGCATTAAAAAGCATTAAGAAAATAATTACACTCACTTTTTAAATTTTAAGCAAACTGTTCAAAGCTAAACAGTACTATGAAAAGATATCTGAAATCTCTGGTGTCCCTGAATAAAATTGAGGGTGAGAAAGAGATCTATTGAAAGACCAGAGTTTGCACTGAGATGTGCAAAGCACCTCAGAAAAACAAGGTATGAGAAAAGAACCACCCAAATAAAACCACTGGATTTGCAACTAGCATATTTTAAAATAATTCTAGGAAGTCAGCCACCAAGATCAGCCATCCCACAAATGTTTCTACACCATGTTAGGGGGGCTTAGGATTTAAACCACTAGTTAAATCAGTTCTTTTGGACAGTGGAGAAAAACACAAAGCAGTGTGGCAAGAGAAAGCCACTTTACTCCTACAATCAGCCCTGTCCAGCTTATTGTGTGCACAAGTATATAAAAAATTTGGGAGATAATTAATCATCAACAACAATCTGTTGCAAAAAATAAGCCCACATGTTGCATACAAACATAGTTTTCCTTACAAGTATGTTACAGGATGAAAACTGATTGCTACGAGATGTTTTATCTCTGTGTCTGAACACCACGCTTGCATTAAAGGAAATGGGCTGACCTTGATGCATCAAGGTCAAAAGCAACAGCTCCAGGAACTGACTGCAGAAGTCACTCTACAAAAGTAATCTACAGATTAAAACTGGCCTAATATATACCAAAGAAAACTGTAACCCTTTAATATTCATTCTGTGAATGACTATATAAAAGCACGTGTGTGTGTGTGTGTGTATATATAGAGGTTTTCAGAAAAAAGAAAGTATTTGTTCTGTTTAGACCAGCAAAAGTGGCAAATCCTGTCTTCTGAATGTTTTTATAACTATGAACCTTGAACAGAGTCTGAAATGCCAAATGGGAATTACAGAATATTGGCTTAAATGAAAACAGTTGGTCTTGCCGCACAAGGACACTTGAGTTTCCTCCCATCTACAGAAACCTAAATATATTTGCTATTTTTTATCTAGCAGGGGGCAAACACAACAATACTCACTATACAATTCTTCTTGTATGCATAAACAGCTTAATGTAAATGGGGGTGCTTTAGTAATAAGCCAATAACACTACAAAACACTACCAGCCATCTCTCTTGACCCAGAGACATTGAGATGCAATCAAGTAATTAATAAACAGTCGGTCAGAGAAAGTGTTACACAAAAAGCAATGCTCAAGAGCGCAGAAAAAACTTCCTACATGCATTTCATGGAGTACCAAAACCATCTAGCAGTTCTTGACCTTCCTCTGAAGCATCACTTCGTGCCAGAGCTTCCCACAACTGCTGATGCAAACCAATGTTTTGATGAATTTCCACGTTCCTTTGTCATTTTTGACAATCGTTTAACCATCCAATTTCTTGTGTCAAGTTTTAGTGGACATTTTTTACATCCATACTTTACATTCAATCATTAAAATTCAACAAGAAGTACTTTTTATTGCTGCATACACATCAATACGTGACTTCAATCATGTTATTTTCTAAAAAAGAAAGTCTCAAACTGAGCTTGGGCTAGCTAGCCCAACTTATTAGATAAGTAGCTTGCGCTATAAAATAAGTAAATCGATTCTTTTTGCATTTAAAGCCAAGTATCTGCCTGCACACCTAATGAAAATTGTGTATTTGACAATTCTTTTCTAGCATTTCATGTGATGCCTAAGCCATAACTGTACTTAGGAAAATATCTTTCAGCATACCTGGCACTTAATTTCATTTCATATATTTCATTGCATAACATTGTTGGAATAAAACCATCACTAACAAAAAATAACACTTACCAGTCCTGCTGCATACATGGGTACTATAACAGGCTGTTTCTTGTTGCCTGTAAAGAGCTGATAAAACAATGACAAAAAATTTACTTAAGAGTTTTTGTCAGTGACGATAAGTTTTTTTTTCAATGCTATATAACTTGTAAGAGAATAATATCAGAGAATAAATATTTTGTCAAATGTGACACAATGGTTAAAAACTAATGCAACTTTTAATATTAACAGGGCTTATAAAAAGTTGTCAGATGGTCTGTCATGAAAAGCTATGTTCAGTGCAGCTACACAATTAAGAGACAAACATTAATGCAAAAAGAATTCCACCCCATTCTACATTTAAAGCAGTTCCATTATTTAGAAAGCAGGTTTTACTGACAGACTCACAATGTTTCTTGTGTCGATTCCCAAGGAGCACAAAAGCTTTTTGTTGCTGTGGGAGCCACCCCACTGGTATCTCAGTCCATATGCATCATGGATATCCTGCAGCTCTGTCCACACGTCCATCACTTCCCTACACAACCCATCAGAAAACAAGTTATCAACAGGAAAACCAGCTTAGCAGTCTTAAATAGTTATTCTAGTTTTTAATGCAAGTGACTTATTATTACATCCCAATTAAACTTATGCCCAAGCACAACAACCCAGGGGAACTAAAACTGCACGGTGTTCTCAGAACAATTAGAGTACATACTTATTATTGGAAAATTATGTCCACAGCAGAAAGGACATGTTCACTACATGAATAAATACAGCAATTTATATCAAGTCTAAGACAACATATCCTGATGAACTCAGAGACATCACTTAAAAGAAGCTGATATGCTGCTGACTAAGCTTATATGCCAAGTGAAATACTCCTGGTATATGCAGTCACTGAAAACAAGCGCTCTGCTGAATAGCTAAAACTCAACAGTTTTTCCAAAATGCTTGAAGCAAACAACTAATTTTGAATTACTGTTGCATGTTTTAAGTTCCCAAAGACCACATGTTTCTACTTGATTTTAAGTTTGTTGCACTGTGGCTGCTTACCCAGCATTTGCTAAGATCTCCTCAGTTGTCACCTGCTTTTCACCTGCTTCCAACAAATGATTCAAGGAATTTATTTCTTCTTCAATTTCAAGCACAGGCATGGAAGGAAAACACACTTCAAATATTCGCTCCAGACGACTTAGCAATGTTGTCTGTATCAAAGAGAAAATACTGACGTCAAGTTTTGTTAACTGCTTTTAAATTATAAAAATAAGTGAAGTTGGAAAACAATACGTAGTTGATACAAAGTTTCACTTACCACAAAATCTACAATTGTCAGAGGATCATAGGATTTATTATTTTTTTTTTATATAAGCATCAAACACAGGCTGTGAGCTACTGAGAAACAGTAAGGGTCCTGCCCTCTGCAAAGTGAGGTCTTACAGAAGAGTTCAGAATAGTTCTTACCGGACTCACTCTTCGTTATAAATTAGCAGAAAAGATACACATCGAGCGTAAAGCTACGTTTACTTAAAATGTGTTAAAAGTCTCCAGTTCTACACATCTGAAGGGTTTTACTGAACACGTTTTTTCAGCAAGCTTGGCATTCAACATGATCTGAAATATGAACTGAAAAACAGCATCGTCTCTCTCAATGACGATGTGCTTCAACCCAAACTTCAGATGGAACATTTATTCCGGGGACAGCTTGACTTCCTACAAGATGTACACAGTTAAAAAATCTCACAAAACTCAGCCCAAGGTGCAACACGCTCATAGGATGATCACAATATTGAAAATGCTAAGGAAAAACTATTTATAGTCCAAAGACACACACACACACAAAAACTGACAGCAAAAATGGCTCGGATGTAGGAAAACCATCATCCCCAGCTTCATTTGCTACAGTTCACCTGACAGTCAGGTATAAAGCTGAAGAGCCAGAAATAAGGCGTTTAAAAACACTATTTGTCAAGAAGCGTTTGTAAGATTTGGTCTGTACTTCTCCAGATCAAAAAAATAAAGAAGAAAATTAATTATTGGATGCCTTTTTCTTGCCCTAAACCCTATTTCTGTGTTTTCATACATTAGAGTCTGTTTAATTTCAATAGAATTACTTTCCTCCAAGCAATTTCCCTTTCCTCCCATTCATGATTCAGTTGATACTGAATGCTGTGATCCCGTGGGGGTTAAAAGCCAACTTTGGGCATGTTTCTATCCCAGATCAACACACACACACCCCCCACACCCCCCCACCTCCATTTAATCGTGGCTGCATAAGAAGCCCGCTAGATACCAGCATGGTTTGCATACCCACAGCTTTATCAATGTTACTTTCTTCTGACCTTCTTTCTGCTGCCTTACATTATAAGCTCACGACAAGAATACGTGCATAAAATACTCAAGAAGTTTCGTGGGAAGCCCATGGATCTCTATTCCAGGGTTTGGAGTGACCAGGCAGGATTTCCTGCTTCTCACAGTAGTTGCAACCCTGTCTTGATGTCACCACCACTTCAGTGGCCCTTGGGAGAAAGGAAACTTCAGCCTCTGAGGAAGGCAAACAAGGTTCTTTGGTTTCACAACACAGCAAATGTCTCCTGCTTTTTCCCTCCACCAGTGCCAAGATCACCATTGCTGGGGGGGGTAAGGTCTCAGCAATATAAAGAGCATATATTGGTACTAATGGTTTCCAGGAGTTTTGGTTCCACAGCATGAACTGGAGAATTCTCTGATTCTTGCCACTTGGGCTTTAGAAGCTGGATTTAACATTAAAACCAATAAAAAAACCCCTCAAACAAACCTCCTGCCCCCCTAAAACAATAAAAAAATATTCCCCTTTTATTTCGGACAAGTTTAGTATACTTTCTTCCAGTTCTTTCCTTACATTTCTATCTCTTCTTTCTGTTATATTTCCATACAGCCACAGAATTTCAATTTTATTATAGCTCTACTGTCTCAGACATGAGATGTACCACGGCCATGGAATTTATATTCCCCCCCAAGTTCAATTCATTAACAACAGGTAACTGACAATCTCTTCGCATTTATTAAAATGTACCAGTAACAAGGTACGCTCATAAAAATGAAATGAAAGCCTTTTTTTTCTCCCCCCCCCCCTATGTAATAAGTTTTTAATAGCAGCATCCAAATTTCTTTTCTTGCCAGCCCAGCATAAAAGGAGAGCTTCTATCTTTCTACTCTGGAGTTCCACGACAGCTGCCTTCCCAGTGCTGCCCCATCCGCAGGGCAGCGCCTCCAGTGCCCGCTGTTTTACTGGGGAAAGGGGAAAAGAAACCCAGGAGGTGAAAAAAATCCCGCAGCGTGGGCTAGAACAGCTATGGCAGCAGAGCCCTCCTGTGGAGACGCAGTATATTCCAGCAGCAAAGCTGAATTTACAAACATAAACCCCAAGCAGAGATTTGTTTTGTTTTGTTTACAAATGAAATTATTTAAAGTTCAGAGAAGCAAGGCTGGTAGGTGGTAGTTGCGTATTTTAATTAGAGCAACTAATACAGCCAGGACAAACCTTTATGCACCTGAATATCTGCTTCACAACTATAATCATTGTCTACAACATTTCTTATTTGAATTTTTATCTGGAAATTCGCCTCGCCCCTTGTCTCAAATTAAGGAAGCCACCGACCACGTACATCAGAAACAAAGTAGAGGAAACACACAGAGGCAAACGCCACGTTATCGGAATATCTCGAGTCTGTGTTGGAGTCAGGATGACGAGTCTGGAACTGGGAACCAAGTCTGCTCAGTCTATTCTCCCTATTCAGTTGCTAACTGCAAAAAAAGCAGGAAAATTAACTCAAAACATAAGTTCTTCAGTTTTGCTACTGTGAAAGAAATGCCTGACAGGGGGAGTTACTGGCAAAGCACAATGTCAAAATGCCATAATTATTATACTACCAAAGGATCTGAATTACACAGCATACCTGATTAACACTTTTTTTTTCCCCTTCTCTTCACTACCTCACCGATATATTCTGACCACAATGAGTTGTGTTCTACAGTATTTAATTTTCTTTCTAATCATCTCTTAATTCCCAATCATTTGGGACATACAGTAAGTTACAAGACTTGTCGCTTTACTTGTAGGCTGTTTTGTGTTTGTTGACCAGAAGACAGATGCTAATTTACCGTTTTAGGAAGTAAAAATAAAGCACATTCCAGATTCAAACCTAGCATTTCAGCATCCAAAAAGCATGCTCTACTTCAGTTTTAAAACTAAACTTTGCCCGCTCGCCCTTATCTTACGTGAAGGGGTGATGCTTCATTTCTGTAATACAGCAAGAACACGCATCCCCAGTGAAGAGGAAGAGGCAGACAAAAAGCATTGTTTCATGAAAACAGCAAGGCATCACATTTCTTGAAAAGGACCGACATTTGAGAACAGGCTAGTGACTAAGAATATGCTCGCTTAGGTAATGAAAGAATTAACAGAAAGCAGCATCTCAGTCAGCACCCAATTTCAAATTTGAGCTTAAGAATTGTGCCAAAATTTCAGGAACAGTTTAATTATAGTATCCTTTACACTGCCTTTCATCTTTTCTAAATTCCCAGAAATGCTTAGCCTGTATTTATATACGATAGAGAAAACCTGTTTCCATAGCAAACCGCAGTAATTAATTCTGTGTGTACAAAGGGACGCAGGGACAAGTGTCCAAACACACATCTCCTGGGCAATGGCAACGGCTCTAAAGGAAGCAGCTGAGCTTGTTCCTCTAATTGGTAACGAAACCCTGTGGTCACAGTTCCCAGGTATAAAGGGCATTACCAAGATTTTGAAATGAGAGGAAGTATCCCACCTTCTACAAACCTCAATCTATCGTTTGCACAAAACAGACTGTAAGAAAATATTATTTTTGTCATACACAGTAGTGTCACATCTTTCAGGGTGAAAAATCCTGGGGGGAGGAAGTATTAAAAAAAACCCAAAAAACTTTTCTCTACTTTTCATGTCACTAAAAGCATTTGATACCCAAGCGTTCTCCACTGTTGTTTGAGAAGAGCAATTCTTGAAGGTGCTCCCTGAAGATGTGAACGAAGGCTACAGCTGCCTTTCTAAAAATTAACTGTGATTCTTCA
>JAOTQQ010000023.1:16308630-16320861 GCA_026546715.1 Gallinago undulata | reverse complement strand
CTGCCCCATCCCTGGAGGGGTTCAAGGCCAGGCTGGAGGAGGCTTGGAGCAACCTGGTGTGGTGGGAGGTGTCCCTGCCCAGGGCAGGAGGTGGGAACTGGTTGATCTTTAAGGTCCCTTCCAACCCAAACTATTCTATGATTCTACGATCAGTGAGTTCACCCACAAGTATATCCTAACTCAGTTTTAATGAGCACGAAGGTCCATCTCTGTCTAATGCAAACCTGCAGCTACCAACTGAAACCAACTACTATTTCAGGTGAAACTGACGTTAAATGATTAAGGTATACTTCAGTATTAATATGGGTTCAAATAGCAGCTGGCGTATCTGTGCCCATCAGCCTTTGAAACTGGAACCTTTTCTAAGGGGTTACAAATTCTTCCAGTAGTTGTAACTGAATGCCATGTCCTTTTTCTTCTCTCCTCCACCCAACGCTACTGAACAGAAGAAGTCAGCATGTTACGAACCCTGCATTTCAGATTGCACAGAGGATTCAGAGAGCCTAAGACCAAAGGCAAAGGAGAAAAGACATAATGATCTTTTTACCACTACATGTCACTATATCGGGTCATTTTTGTGACCTTTTCCCTCTTATTTTCTTTTCTTCTTTTATAATCTATATTTTGTAAGAAAAAAAAATGGATTTACTAGTTGAATTCTAGCAAAGTGTAGTTTTTAATTAAACATCATACCAAACCCACAATCTTTAAAACAGTTTGTCTGACTGTTTACAGTTTATATTGTGATCGAGATCACATTCAGAAAGCACAAGATTTTGTTGCTGCCTCCATAACCAGAATACACAAACTAAGGAAACAGAAAGGAAAATATACAGAGACCACCAGCAAGGGAATTTAAGCGACTGGTAAGTAACTTCCCTTTCCTGCTGCATTCTGGATGGATGAAAAGTGCCATATACATAATTTCCACATTTAGCCAGAAATGCTGCTGGCTTGGGATGCAAAAGCAGATATCTGAAAAGCAGAGAATTACACTAGGGTCGTTCTGTTTATACGCCACTCAAAATGATTTCTCTACCAAGTTACAGTGCCTCTCCCGCCTCAACAGCGCAGATCAAGTGTGCACAGGATCCTGTAAGCGATCCTGGGCCACCTTTAGCCTTCACCGACGTCTCAATTTTCACGCTTCTCTCAAGTGGGGAACAGACACGTTATTTCTCTCTTGCACAGCCTGCTCCCTTTAAGTTGCTAGGGTGGGTGCTTTTTAGACCTGCCAGCAATGCACTGATGCAAGCGACCTACTCCTTAGCCTTCTTTGGCCAGGGTAATAAAAACTTTGTTTGCTTACCTCTCCCTAGCTTTATTTTGCACGTAAGTGTTTCGTGCTTTTGCCTCAAACAGCTCCAGAACTCAACTTTAATATGTGAGAAACAGAAGTGCAGCAAATACTTTGAAGTGCTCTATTTTGTGGCTTGTCCTCGGGGACATCTTCTTAAATGAAAGTAAAGAAGCCGATCAAGATCTGAATTTAATTTTACTAAGATTCTGTACTCAAAGTACTGGGACTGTCTGCCGGCTCATGTTGACTCAACTAATCTCAATGGTTCTAATGGCAACTTAAACTGTGGCTCCATGGATTAAAAACAGAATTACTACTTAAGATTAAAGTACTTTTTATATTAAAAAACAAAAAGTTTCAATAGATCCTTCCAAAACTTAAAGCACTTACAGAATACACAGTAAGTTTTGAGAACGTGTAACAAATTGTTTTAAGAGTTAACTAAAGCAAAAATAACGTAGCAACTAACAGTCACTGCAAGGCTAAGGAAACTATTGCAACAGAGAAAACATATCCAGCTCGACTTCCTCTCCAGCTTATTTGTGTAAAACGTTCTTTGGGTTGTACTTCCTCACTGCCAGGGGAGGCAGAGCATCACTTTATATCCAAACAGACAAAACTGGCTGTAGTATCAACAGAAGGAATAAAAAGAAAATCAGAAAATATTTAATTCTTAAAATTTGCTTTACCATCTAACCAAAACACTGTATGTCTTCGTGACAGATCACTGAAGAACCTCCATTGGAACTTGACTTTTATCTTTTGTTCAGGCAGAATTGGGGGGGGGGGGGAGGGGAATTATTACAGAACCTTTGAATGTTCTGCATTTATAAACACCTACATTTAGAAGTGTTTTCTATTGAGACACTACCATAAAATTATGGAAAATTTTAAGTAAAAATAAATGTCTGAAACCTTCAGACTATCAATTAGTAGCATGATTAACTATAAAAAAGGGTGATTTTCTAGAATCATCTCCCCACCCTCATCTCTTTGTCAAATTCTTTCAAGTGGCAACAGCAACAATTTAGATTAATTGCACTAATGACCTTCGTACTCTCCAATTTTCTGGGTGGATGACCAACAGAGTAGGTGACAATAGATTCCTGCTTTCAACTTGAGAAATGGACCCACACACATTCAGGTGATGAGCCAGGTTTTGCATAGGCACAGAAATCCACCTGCAGGTTCACTTGCGAGTCTTTTTTTGGCTCATAAAGCCACTTTGAAATCTGGTGTGTTAATCCCTGCATAAAACAGCAAGAAGTATGTGTCAGGAGCAGAGGCTCACACCTTTTAATGTGACAAGAAACCAGACCTGAGCCCCCAAAGCTCCATTCTGTTTGCTGATGCTTGCAAAGCTCCTGCTGCCACAACTTTCTTCCAAAAAGCCATTTCACCTGTCACTGGTAGGAAATGAAGAGGCAGGGCTGTCACCAAGCCTATAAGAGGTCCTAGAAGAAAGGACTTGCCCCATTTCCTTTGACTGCCAGAGAAGATCCATACCTTTTAGACACGTATTACCACTAATACCCTTTATTGCTGATGTTGTTGCACGTTTCAAAAAGTCAGAGCATATTCTGAACTAATCACATGGGGTGACATGATTAAAAAGAAGCAGTGGAGAGAATTTAAAAATCAATTCGTTGATCTGAATTTTCTAAAAGTCATATTAAAAATTATGTATAAACAGGCACACATCTCAAAAATGACTGGTAAAAACGCTTCGGAAGGAACTGATTAGCAATTACATATACATAGCAACTGAAGTAGAAACACTAGGGGCAAGAAATAAACTTATCTACTTCACTCGCCCCAAAACTCCCAATTAGAAGTAGCAGCAGCTTTAAGAAATCATCGGTCCTATTTCTGTGATGCTGCTGTAAAATGGAGCTTCCCACAATTAATGTGTAACTGAGACTTATTTTTAAGTAACTTTAAAATGGTTAAATTCCCAGGAGTTGGAATGCCAGGACAGAACTCCATAGGTCATACTTTATCATGCTCTCTGCTCTAACCAAACGAGTGCAGTGAATTAAAAATTATCATAATTTTAAATCAGATTTTGAAGACGGGATAGAGAACGGTGGTGAAAACCAGTAACCTCAGCTTCCAGACACACCACTATTTTACGAAAAGGCAACATCAGAGTGCCCACCCCCACAAAAGGCAGTAAACTATGAAGCAAAGAACTATCGCAGACTCTGAAATGTTTGACAGCTTATTCCTTTGATCAGTTTATGTAAAGGACCAAATATAATCATCAAAACAAATGCATACAAGTTGCAGCGTACCCTACTTATTTTTTCTGCAGGAAGTAGCAGTGCAAGAGATAGAAGATGCTAACACAGCAAACTATTTCATACCAGCCTGTCTCACCCGCCAAATTAAATCTCTCCCCACAAGACAAACAAGGACTATCCAAACATTTGTTGGACGCAGAAGCAGGAACCAGGAAGAGCTGTATGCACAAGAGCAGAATAAGACAGAATGAGATCAGGAACACCCTTACCTGAACTGAAGGTGCTGGCTCTTGAGATTGCTTACTGGTAGTTCCTTGGAAAGATGCTAAAGCAAAACTGTCCGTCTTGTGCAATACTGGACCATCAGACGCCTCTGTCCTATGTGACTGCCACGTCTCTTTTCTGTGATGAGATTCACCAGCTTGGTCATCTCCAAAGGCAGCCCAAGAACAGCTGTCTTTTTGTTCGTCTTCAAAAGCATTCCAGTCTGTAGCCTGGTTACAACCTGCTGAACTGAAGTCCGCAAAGTCATCAGAGTCCTGAAAAGCAACACACTCATCTTGAGGTTTTGGCACTGAATCAAAGTCCCCAAATTCACTATCGTCACCTTTTTCTACCTCAGTAGTACGCTGGAAGTCTAAGCCTGAAGTTTTACTGGTAGTATCACATTCTAAAGTGTCAGCAGTCTGATTTAGTTCGGCTTGATCCAACCTCGCTGGCTGCTGAGAAACAGTACTTGTATCCCTGAATTCACCAAACTCATCATTAGGTTCATCAATATGTGCAGGCCGTTCAGAAACTCCTTCAGAATCTAGAGCATTTATGGATTCTTGAGCATTAATGAAGGTGGGAGACACACTGCTGACTGAACCAAAATCACCAAAATCATCATGCGTGTCACTGCAAGCTACAACTTCAGTACTGCTCGCACCATTCTTAAGATCTTCAGAATCACCAGTTTTTTCTCCTGCAAGATGACAGCTTAGGCTTCGGATCTTATCGACCTCGATGTCCTCTGTTCCCGAAGAGTCATCAGGCCTAGTAAAACCTTTGCCATTCTCTATGCCGTGTTGTCTTCTCCTCCCACTGCGTTCTCCGTTTTCAGTAGTGCACATTGAACTTCCAGTTGTTTGAGACGTACTAGAATTTGCAAATTCATTATCTTCCAGTGCTGAGGGACCCTGTTCACACCTAATATCTGAAATGCAAACCTCTTCTTCAACACAAGTTACTCTGTTTATTCTGTTGTTCTCCTGAATGCTCAGAGAGTCTCTTTCATTAAGAGCATGGCATATTGTAGGTCCTGTTCCCTCTAAATGGATTGTTTTTTTGTTTGAGAATGAAGCAAAATCTGCAAAGTCTTCACCTGAGCTAGGCATTGAGTTCAAATTTTGCTCAGTACTATGGACGCTAACTGTTTTCAGTCCCTTTGAGTCACTGATACTGTCTAGATCTTCTGTTCCCTGAGGATTTACAGGGTCTGATGCTGCAAATCCATTTGTTAGAATTTCTAGACATGGAAGTTTCTCACCATTACAAGCATCTATTTGCTCATCCTGGCTCTCAACTGCTATACTAGTTCTCACAACATGAGAAGAAAAATCCTCTGATTTCCCAGTATTGTCTCTTTGTTCCCCTCTTTTGTTTATATCTTCTAAAGCATTACCTGAAGTTCTAAACTTAGATTTTTCTTTGCTGGTACTAGTAGCTGACATATCAGAAAGCTCCTTACTAAGAGTAGGAAGCTCTGCAATGCAGTCTTTATCTTTAACATTTTTAACAGATGTGAAAGTTGCAATGCTAGCTACATTGTCCGAATAATCATGAAGTGGGATGAAATGATTTGTGGGTATAAACTCTTCTTTTGGATGACCATAGTCCGGTGTATCAAAATCAGCAAAAGCTACGCCAGCAGTGCTTACGCCAGAAAATCCTCCAAATTCTCCAAATTCATCATCTTCATCGTCATCGGCTCCATTGTCTAATGGTGGAGGGGATGAAGAGTACATTCGAATAATATCTGGTTCCATTGTTTAGTTCCACTTCAAAGTTAATGTATTTCTACGATAGGAGGAAAAAAAGAAGTACGTTAGAATTTGGCTAGGTTTTGTCATCTCTTATTTTTTATTCTTACTGTTTCACACTTTATTTTAAACATGTGTGTATGAGTCAATGTCCACATTAGATATGAGAAATAAACATACACCAAACCCATTTTCTAACCAATTCTTTTGTTTTAGAAATCACAGAGAATCTATCTACTGGGGACAGTTCAAGTCTCTTGTAAACTATGACACGATCATCTTCTCAGCAGATGGTGCCGAAATGTCAGAACACAAAACACATCCGTCTTGAGCCGTTGTGCAACACACTGGCACAAATGAACTCAGTTTTAACCCATTGGTTCTATACCTCCCATCACCAGTGATTCATAAAAAAAGCCAATGATCCTGGTCCATCTTCCACCGCGCTCATATGTGTGCTCAGCTGACTGTGTAACAGAAATTAAGACGCTTGATGGACTATGCTACAACACTGATGCATGCGAGGCACTTTCAGCAGCACCAAAGATGTCGCAAGGTGTTTCCATAAGCTTTGAAATTGTGAAGGAGTAGAGGAAGGAACTGCTGTTATAATCATAGTATCATGTAGGTTGGAAGGGATCATTGAGTCCAACCATTACTACCATACAACCTAACACTGACAAAACCACCACTAGCCCATGTCCTTCAGCACCACGCCTGCCCATCTTTTAAATACCTCCAGTGCTGGTGACTCCACCACTTCCCTGGGTAGCCTGTTCCAATGCTCGATAACCCTTTTGGCAAAGACATTTTTCCTCGTATCTAATCTAAACCTCCCCTGGGGGACCTTGAGGCCATTTTCTCATGTGCTATCACTTATTAGTCACTAGCTCAGGATCCACTGCCCTACTGCTTGCGTTTCTCTCTACTGATTCATGGGTTTCTGTTCATTGGATTTCGTAACTGTGAGCCAACACACCATCTTCACAGCTGCTGCCACCAGCCTGCTTTTGTCTCATGAACTGCCACTTGGGAAATACCATTATGAGCACCAGCAAAGCCTAGAGCAAAACAAACTTCTTCATCGAAGCTTACTCTCAAAAGCAGAACAGAGCCAGATTATCGCTAAAATATTTAAAGGCAAATCACTAAATCAGAGGAGGAGAGAAAAATAAATTAGAAGAAAGTAGACCCATGGCCTAAATAGAAACAGATTAAGGACTGTGTCTTAACATTGAGAACCATTACAGTAACAGCAAGGTATAGACGGAGAACTTTCTGTCCTAAAGAGTCATCTTGATTTTTTCAATATTGTGTGTAATAAATGAAGCAGTAACTACTACTATTTACAGACTCACAATTGTACACATCACTTTACTTGTTGACACGTTAAAGTCAGAGCTATGACCAAGTTCCCATTTCAAATTACACTTGTCATAAATAAATCTTAACAACATACTAAGCATTATCTACAGAAAGAGTTGAAACAACCTAGACACATTAGCAAATATTTTCATTTCTAACCAGCAGAATAAGTGCAGACTAGCACACTGCTAGTTCTGAAGCACAAATAAAACATGATCCTTAAATGACTTTGTACGTGCACCTAAACAGCTGCACACAAAGGGTGTAACAACACCAAGCTCTGCAATTCTTCTCAAGCACAACGTACCTCAGCACTGGAGCTCCTGGTATTTACTAGGAAAGTCTGGTGTCTTTAAGGTGACTAACACACTTATGATTTATATTTATTTTTTTTTGTAAAAAGGGAATTTTGCAGTTATAAAAGAACATCATGCTTATCAGATGAAACCATGAAGCAATTGGTATCATCACATGCAAACTGAAGACGACTGGAAATGTGTTTAGAATAAAGAGTAAGTTGTCAACAAGCTCCCACATAGGCTTACTCAGCACCAGCTGCTTAAGAAGGTATTTGAGAGAAGAGCTTCGCTCTCTTATCTCGGAGGCCTCATCTCTCAAGAGCACTCTCCTTTTTACATCAAGGCCTAGCAACTGCCATTTAATGTCATACGCGAACATCAAAGATCCTTTCCAAGATCTCTGTAGAGTGGGACTTTGTGTTCATACCAAGATCACTCCAACCCGCTTACTTTCCAAGCTTCTGGGTTTTCAATCCACTAAATACAACATTAACATTTCTTCTTTGTAACTATCAGAGCAGCCATTCCTTCTTTATATCCGGATTTCCAAGGTCTACTGCAGTCAACCATCAACACTAACATTAAACACCCAGTATATCCAGACCACAATTGTTTCCTGACCGTTTCACTGCAGAGGAAGATCCATACATTATTCACAAAGATATGCCCTGGTGCTGGTTGTTCTTTTGTAGAAAAAAAAAAAGACTGGTTAGGTAGATATCAGTATATATTAGCTGTGCCCATCTGAAGGCACCTTATCTGGAGGAACAGCACTATCTAAAGCTCTAGGGGAGGTGGTTAAACAGTCAATGGCATTGTATCTGCCATTCATGAATCAGTGGCTCTTTAGGAATTTTGGACATTTATGAGAGAGGACAGAGAAAATGGCATCAATCGGGACAGGACTCACTCCTTCCCTCTGATTCCTGGAAAAGGGAAAGGATTTCTTGGTTTCTTTTTTTAAATTAAAAAACAAAACAACAACAACAAAAGGGACCGGGTTTATTTGGTTACAACAAATCATCCCTCGTAATTAAATCTGAGTTCGCAAGTTTCCAGACAAATCTCAGTAGAGAGTGGCATAAATTTATTATTAAACTTCCTGAAATTTAACAAAAGTTGTTACACCTATTTGGAAAATTCAGTTGACCCAATATTTACCATCTTACTCCACATCACAAAAGCTGAAGAGATGTAAAGGCAAGATACTACTCCCTGAAAAACAACAACAAAAAAATACCCTCAACAATATTTCAAGGACAGCACTGACTGGATACGAACCTTCATCATCCCAAAAGAAAAAGAAGCTTGAAGAGAAACAGTGAAATGGCTGGAAAGAAGGAAAGTGAAAATAAGAATCCTAAAAAAAACCAACCCACCCCAATCTGTAGGGTGGGATAAGCAGCTCCTTGGCCAAGACCAAGTATCACTATTGAAGCCACTGCAACCTCAATAGTTGTTTTATGACACGATTAGACATTTTATTCTTTATTAGGCAGAGACGTACAAGCCCTCTAAAGCCATTTGGCAAGAAAAGATTTTAAAATAGAAAACGACAGTTCTGCAGCATGTTGATTTACATCATTTTTACAGAAAAAGCTGTATAACTAAACCCATAGAAATCTGAAGCGGAAACCCAATTAAAATCCACAAACATTTCAATTACTCTCAAACAGGTAGTCTGTAATACATTACACGCTTAACAAAGTCAAATGCTTGTGTGCTGACACAAGCTAAAGCTAGAAGTTTGATTTTGAAACTTTTGATTTTGAAACTTAAGATTTTTGAAGTCCACAAGATCCAACCTTGAAATTTTCATGTAGTACAAGTAATAAAGATCAAGTTTAATACAGAAGTATCACACTGTATATAAAATAGTTCCAAATGGCTACAAGATCAGGTTTTTCTTTTGAAACAGTTTTAAAATAATCAAGTCACGCAAGCAATTGTATTCAAGTAAAAAAAAGAGGTAGGTAGACCAATCTCTCCTCTCCTAGAAACTTTGTTTTTATTGATGAAAAGTCATCAATCCTCCCCAAAAGAAGGGAGGGGGAGGAAGCTGAAGACAGAAGTAACCCCTAATTTTTTTTCCACCTGGCAAATATATAAACTTACAGCACTGTACGTAAAGAATGACATCAAACTATGGTCTTGCTGGTTTGCTAATAAAACAGATCTACATTGTGCTCTTACAGCCTAAAGTTTGCTAAAATCTTGGGAAGTAATTTGATCAGCTGTAATTTTTCTCGTTAGCTAAGAGGCACCACCAGCTCAGTAGCCTACCTAGATTACATAGATTACATTCATGGATAGGAAACAGATGCAAGAGTGCTGATGAGCCTCTTAATGTATGCATTATATAGGCCAATATTACATAAACTAAATAATAAAAGTGCAGTCATCACAATTCAGACTAAAAAACAAAGCCTAACTAAAAAGTTTGTGGGTTTTTTTTTCTATATCTCAAAGACACATCATAACACTATGAAGCAGAGGCCTTGAAAAAAACCTCTGAACTTTCCCAATAAAACTTGTCTGTATGTTTCACCAAAAGCACACGTGTTTTGTTTTATTTTTAAACCTTATCAGATTTATAAGCTTGTATAACTTGATTTTCACTTGAATTATTTGAAATATCACATTCAGCTCTGTATTAGTAACTGCTCCGTCACTTGACATCAGAAGATCTCAGCCAAAAAATGCTGACAAAAATGAATTCTTAACCTGCACTGGACATACATCCATATATTATCCATCATAACAACTCTACCCATATTTTTTGCTGACCATTTATTATATTATTATCTTAACCTCAGTTAAAAATAAACCATAACAGAGTTGAGAAAATCCTTAGGGGCAAAGATGATCTAAAAAAAAATATCCCAAGACGCAGCATTCAGAACACAAACTGAATAAAGTGAGAGCAGCAAGCACCACAATCAAAAGGGAATTTACCTACAAGACTCCTCTTTCCAGTTAATATAAAAAAAGGGAGGCAAGGAAGAAGAATAGTAGGGACAAACAGGGGACAAAGATAACATGAAGAGGTAGCATGGGGGATGAAGCAGAGTGCCAAAGCCTAATCAAACACGTGGGAAGATCTCCGACCATCTGAAAATGTTCTCTCCTGCAATTTTTGCCATAGAGAAGAAGAAAATTCCTTCAATTTTTCATTTCAAAGCACTTTTAAAACATCACAGGGACCATTTACACAGCAGCAGTTCAGCAGCACAATACTCTGCTCCAGATCCGTTTCAGTAACAGTTGCAAAAACAGGATCTGCAAGGAACATTAATTGTGCATTTAAAAATCTGATCATAGGTTTGTAGTCTACTACCTGTTTAATCAGTTTAACCCATAAGAACCAACTACATAATCAACTGCAGGACTTGCATATATTTTTTTTAAAAAGTCTGCTATTTCCGATGATGCTACAGCTGCATTTTAAAAGCCAAAGTTAAAGAGCTCTAAAATGTCTAAATCTATATTTAGTCTAAGGTTGCTAACACAACTGAATTGCTCTCTACAGAACTCAAAAGAATATCACACTCAGAGTGGAACAGAAGGAAAAAGAGTCATACCAGTATTCCCCATCCCCTTTACTGACTAATTAGTGATTTATTTTTTTTAATTATTATTATTCTTTTAAATCCCAGTTCTCCTTGCAACATAAAAAAACAACATGGGAATTTTTAGCCTTAATGTAGTTGGGTTTTTTTCAGAAAGGGGATCATAAATAAATTTTTTTCTCAGGATTCAAAAGCATTCCACCTGCCAACCATAAACTATTGAACCGAATCCCTTGTCATCCACCGGAACATTAACATGGAGGAAACCCACAGGTCTGACAGAACAACAACTTTGTTCATTAAACCATTTAGTTAATCCCTGCTTTGTCTGGCATCTCAAATAGGGCCTAAGAGCTGGAACTGGGGCTTCATCTTTTGTAGTACTTTATACCCAACTCAGACATATTCTTGGTCATGACATTAGGCTATATAATTTTGTAAAGCTGCTATTTCGAGCGATTAACCCAAAACGTAATTTAACTTACAAAGAAGAATTTGAACAATATGCAGATTATTTATCACTCCCATATTTTTGAGGGAATCAGCTCCCAAATTTAAAAGTCAGCTATGAAGTTAACAAGAGCTTTGAAACCTATCTGCACATTCATTCTTCAAACATGCAAATTTTAAACAAATGGAAAACACTCATTTTTCAGCACACTATAAAGTGAGGATGCTGCTTTGAGGGAAATTACAACAAGTTTTTACTTGCAAATAATAGGGCAGCTGTTTCCGTGATCTGTAACACACAACAACCCAGGTTTCTGGCAGCAGACCTTACACCTTCACAATGAAATTTCAGTACCAGAAATATCTGAAAGTCATGCTATAAATGTAATCCACCAATACACTTAAAAGTACATATCGACATTTTACTTTAAAGTAAAAAAGAAAAGAAGAAAAAAAAAAGGAAAAAAAAGAAAAGAAAAACCCCACAAACATTGCTGGTTAATTTGATCAGATTCAATTCTGTTACTGCAACTCTTT
This sequence comes from Gallinago undulata, assembly GCA_026546715.1. NCBI lineage: Eukaryota > Metazoa > Chordata > Aves > Charadriiformes > Scolopacidae > Gallinago > Gallinago undulata. The sequence continues at coordinate 16,309,074 of JAOTQQ010000023.1, read as the reverse complement.
GTTCAAACCTTTTTCTGAGGTCACATGAACTTAAGAATGTATCTCGGGTTGATTAAAAACACTCCAAAGAAGAGAAAAAACACAAATCAGTAACACTGGATAAGATGAGAGTAGTAGTTGATGTAAGATTTGAGAAGGCAAGAATTCATAAAGGCAAAATGCATACTCTTATCTCAAGCCACTAGCTGAGTTTCTAAAACATTTACTATCAGACAAGGGTACCTTATTATTTGCTTGAGTAAATAGGGAATAGTATCTCCTTTCCTCATACACAGATCACAGAATCAGAATCACAGAATCACATGGGGTTGGAAGGGACCTCTGGAGATCCTCTAGTCCAACTCCCCCTGCCAAAGCAGGGCCACCCAGAGCAGGTTGCACAGGAACTTGTCCAAGTGGGTTTTGAATGTCTCCAGAGAAGGAGACTCCACCACCTCTCTGGGC
>JAOTQQ010000023.1:16296532-16308622 GCA_026546715.1 Gallinago undulata | reverse complement strand
AACTGGGGAGCCCAGAACTGGACCCAGTGCTCCAGATGGGGCCTCACCAGGGCAGAGCAGAGGGGGAGGATGACCTCTCCCAACCTGCTGCTCACGCTCTTCCTGATGCCCCCCAGGATGCCACTGGCCTTCTTGGCCACAAGGGCACATTGTTTGTGCTTGTGTTGAACACACCCTTGTTCATTACCTTTTTGTAGGATAACAGTAACAGTCCAACAAACACATGGCAACAAAGAGAACTGTGTAACTGCAATACACAAAAGCAGGTATAAATAGTTCCTCTGCGTATCTTCTAAGGCAAAACTTGAAATAGCATGTTTGGCTCTTACATAAGACCTAAATAAAACAGGGAGGCCACAAACAAAGAGTATCTCTAAAGAAATATTTGAGACGTGAATTTAAAAGAAACCGCTCGTAGGGCAGAATGTTCCCTTTAACTCCAGAGGCAATGGATGACCTCTCAACTGTGGATTATTCTGAAAGCAAGGCTGAGTTAAGCAACCCATCACTTAAAACATAAAATAGAATAATCATAATGGCATGATCAAGATCTCCGTGACAGAAACGACAATGTTATTGCAATGCCCTTCAGTGAAGGCCTTGCAATGGCAAGGAGATGGGCTCAAGTCAGTAGCCGCAAGCATCTGATGTTTCCAAGAACACTCTCCTGCTGCAAGGGAATTCCTCAAGCAGATACCAAAACCACCGCAGTAAGGGCCAGATTTAGACTTCTCATTGCAGCAAAATGTTGGCTACCAATAGGAAAAGCTGCCCTCTTGCATTTTAACTTTACTTTTTCATTGGCTCATGAACAACTGAAAACGGACTTACAGCCTTTCTGCATCAGACAACTTATTTCTAGAGGGGCCATTGTAAACAAGGAGAGCTTGTCTGTTAAAAGAGCATTCCTGCATCCAAAGCCCACTCTCTAGAGAGTTGCTGGCCAGGCTGAAGTCAGTATATTCTTAAATTGCTTTAATAAGCTTACTTTTATTTTTTTTTAATAAGTTACCAGCAAACAAAATACAGCAAGAAAATGATTACTTCATAAAGCCTCTGAGAAATCAATGTTTTCGATTTTGAATCTATTGCTGTTACAGCCAGAAGGTCCATTACCCAAAGCAGGAGTTTCAAAGTACTTTTTTTTTTGCTTGGACGTATACGAGTTGAAGAAAACAATGTTCTCCAGTTCCTATAAGCCCAATGTATCTAAGCCTTATTTCTCATCACCTGCCATTTGGAATTAATCAATAGCAGTGCACATTACTGTGGTTTCAACAAACGCCGAATACGCTAGACACCTTCTATTAGAAAGCATATGTAAAATGAACATTAAGTGACAAAACTCAGGAGAATGCCATCAGGATTCAGGCACTTATCTCCGGCAGCTCATTCCTCCCCAGACAATCCAGCCCATATAAGATTCAAACCTCTTTTGACAGTGCTCCTCCTCACCACTGACAACGCAGGAAGACTTAAGTTAGGTGGCACAAATGTAATATTTAAACAGATTTGGCATATAGATGTCTTCCTTTAAATCTTGTTAGATTATATAAAGAAGCAACCAAACATACTTCCACTAGATGCTTTTCCCATTTCATTTAGGCTTAGCTGTAGAATCAGAGGAACTTTTGAAAAATACAAATCTAAATGTTGTGTTAGTTTATGAAACTTTTTTTTTTAACCAAGAATAGCATCACTTGCCCAAAACCAAAAGACCAGGTTATTTTCATAAAGTTAATCTAAGCAAAAAATTTTAATGTTTCAACTCAAAATCTACTGATCTGCTTCAACAGCTGCGGATAAAGACACACACTGTCTGTCACTCAATCCAAAAACAGCGGGTAAAACATTGTAACAAGCATGTTTTTAATTCATACAAGCAAATACATCTGGCTGGGAAAAATCAATTGGATTTAAGATTTGGCTCCCCAGGAACACAATATTTGTGTGCCATGTAGGGCACACATCCACACAATGTATAAAGACAGATGTCTTAAGTAACACCAGTGGGATATTTTCATTTCTTAAATTCCTTTTAAAACAGCATTCAACTAAGTGAGAAAATTTGCTTCTGGATGTTACCCTGAAACATGTTAGCTGGGAACCTGCTCTAAATTAAGATGAAAAGATGCTGGATTAGAAAGTATTAGAACTAGATTACTTAAAGTCAGCTGTTCACAAAGATTTATTTACAGAGCAGTGTGTTTTCCAAAACATATAAACCTTTCAAACTTCACACAGACTACAGTGAAGAGCAGATTACAACTGCCCAGGGATGCACTCTTATATGATGTGTTCTCCCACAGCTTGGCAGAGGAAATAGTCAGACAAACATCGGTCTTCCTCCCATGATTGCAAACTTTTGCTTGTTTTTAAGTGAACAAATACTTTCTTCAACATACAGAAAGCAAGCAGGTGAGAAAACAAAACAATAAAAAACCTGAACCCTGACTGAAAGGTTAGCTTACATTATTCATCATTCATCCCGCCTACAGACATTATTTCGTATTAAAAACACAATATGGGGGGGGCACTTAATACTCAAAAAAATAAAATCTATTTTCTGTCACTTTTCAAGAGACATACGGACTTGAAGCTTCACATTTCCTTCCCCTGGAACTTACTTTTTGAACGTAGTAAAGTGAAGACAAGATTTGCCCCTTCCTTGGGGTTCCTCCAAAACGGGACTCTTGGATTTGAAAAACCCAAATCATTCCCCTTACAGAAGCAGACTCATTACATCACCTCGCCACTGGTACCAGTACAGAAACACCTCCTGCAGTGTCAGTCCAAAACTTTAATTGCTAAAGACATAAGCATGGAAGAAAGTCTACTGGAACTGAGACTGTCAGCTCTCAAACAAGGCATGTTCTTTGCACGCGTAACAGCGGTTTACACCGTGTGTTTTCTGCAGAAAGGGAAAAGAAAATTAACAGACAAAATTTCTGAAACCTAGCCATGAGCAGGGTCTAAGACACGTCCCTGTCAGGACTATTCAGAAAAAGTTATGAATATTTTGAATCTCCACAAAAACGTTAGCACATCGTTGCACTGAAACGTTCACAATGATGTAGTTTAACTTGTCAAACGGTACGATAGCACAAAGGAACGAACGTTTTGTTGAAGAAGATAATGAGGATCTGAAAGAAGAGTATGCTGCTGAGTACAGTGAAAACAACCAGATCCAGCATCAGTTTCTTCACCGCTGGGTTTTCAACTGATACCACTATATATCCACAACGAAAGCTCTATGAATATTTCAAGAGGAAAGGGCAAAGAGTTGACAGAAGTCCATCTAAGCCACTCTATTATTTCCACTGTGAAAGACAAAGCTTTTCAAAGCCCTTAAAGTTTCAGAATATTAATTTACGTAATTAGAGCATTAAAATGCATGTATTAACTTAATAACTTCCTAAAACAATTTTTAAATATAAACGGAAGATTACACGCTGTCTTCATCAACAGAAGTATGTAACAAATATGATTAAGTCTGCATAACTGAATTTTATAGACTATTAAATCCTTTGCTAAACAAAATAATGATCTGACTAAAAATAAAATGGCAATAACAATAATAAAATAATTGGACAGCACAGACTCATCTACTGAGGCCGAGATCCTTCAACTGCTTACTTATAAACAAATTAAGGAAGTAAAAAGAAGAGGTCATACTTTCACACAACCTTAGAAGGTCACACAACGTGTACTTTATGCAAACATCATGTAGAATGGAAACACCAGAGCCACATTAGCTTTTCTAGAATCCCTTTACTATACAGTTACCTCGTATTTTTAAGGTTAAATCCTCATATCCTCAAAATGCTATTTTATTTTAAAGGAATGTTTTAAAAAAAAAAAAAACAAAACACAAAAAAAACCCATCCCAAACCACCTCAGGAGCCACAGGTACTTCACCTCTTCCCCCAGCTCTCCCAATTAATGTTATATTCCTCTAGGTACAGCTCCAACCTCAGTACGAGGAACCGCTACCCACACATTAGCTCTATGAGCACGCATCAAAAAGTCTGCGAGCACCAACAATACAACCCAACATTTTTATGCTTAAAGTAGGCTAATTGGTTTTCCAAGCCTAGCTCATGCGTCCAGAGAATAAAACAAGGAGGAAACGCTTTTAATTTTGCTCAACCTCCAAGGAGCAGCCCGGGTTAAAAAGCAGCATCCATCAAACTCACTTCACCACGGGCTCAACAGCTGAAGAAATCAGTTCTAATGAAGAACATCACGCTCTTCATCGTGCACGAAAACTAAACTTCTGTGACGAAGGCAGCACAGCTCTTATCCACGATGCTGCTTCTCCTCGCTCCCTTCATTTACCAACACACCTTCATTTACCATGCTTTTAAAAGGAGCATCAAACTTCTGAGGGTTTCAATTTCTGTGCTGAAGCTGGAAGGAAGGAGCTGTTGCCACTCAGAAGCCAACTTACTGATGGCCTGGCAGGGATCCCAAAGTTTAACCCTTGGTTTAAGGGACTGTCTCCTCTAAGGAAAAAAAAAAAAAAAAAAAAAAGGAGTATTTTTGGCTCATCAGGTAACAATAAGAAACTGGAGTGTCAGCACTTAATAAGCATTTCAGATATTTGTTCCATTTTACAACCCTGCCTCAGCGTGTCATCTTTAGCAACAGACATGCTTTACGCCCCTTAAAAACAAAAAACAAAACGAGCTTATCAGGTAAAAAAAAAACAACCAAACATGCAGGACGGCTGAACTTCTTCTCCCTCATCACCCAGCCCTCTCTCCCAGCTGCGGCCCTACTGAACCCCACAAAAACAGGAGCAGGGGGACACATTCGCCTCAGGCCGGCTGCCACCCCATCGAAGGACAAAGCCTCCCGGCCTCGTCCCCTCGTTCCGCCGGCGGCAGCGGGACGAGCTGAAGGAGAAGCGCCTCAGCGAGGGGGGTGGAGAGAGCTGAGGGGCTTCACCCCCCGCCCGGCCCGGCCTCCCCGCCCTCCCCTGGGGATGGACGGAGAGCGCCATGCCCTGACAGGGCCCTGGCCGCTGCAGGCCCCCGGAGAATGAGGCGGGGGGAGTCCCCGCCTGCCTTCCCCGGTTCCCCTTCGCCGGCCAGGCCCTAGGGGAGGGAACCAGCCGCTCCGGAGGTAGCGGCGGCGCCGTTTCTTACCTGAGGGCTGCCTTGGGGGCGGCGAGGCCCGGGCGGGCATGGCGGCGGACGGGGAGGGAAGGGGGGGAAGGGAGGGAAAGGGGAAGAGGGGACGCGGTCGGTTATCTGAGGCCTCCCGCGGCAACCGCCATGGAGGGGGAACCCATGTCACGGCGACAGGAACCGCGTCGCTACCGGCCCGGCCCCCTCCCGGCGGCCACCGCCTCCTGCCCCGCCACCGCCCACTTGGCCTCCCAGAAGCCACCGCACCGCCACCGCCCCCGGCGCCGCCACGCTCCACAGTGGCGGCCAGGCGGGGCGGGCAGGTCAATAAATAAATAAATAAGCGAGCGACTAACGCCGCTATGGTGATACCTACCCTCCCCTCACCGGGGGATGTAGGCGGTGGTTGAACGCCGCCGTCGCTGCCATCTTAAGTGCTGGCAAGCCCTCTCCCCCCCACCGGCAGGGCGGCCATCTTGGGCGAGGCGTGAGGCGATGCCGCGGCCGCCATGTTGGGCTCGGGAGGAAGAGGGCAGTGCCGGGTTGCGGTGTTTTCTGTGCCCAGGCGTAGGCAGCATGAGATGTTTATATTTGATATATATATGTATTATATGGGTTTTTTTTTACTTCCCTCCCCCCATCCCCCTCTTTCCAGGGGTATTGTGTGCGCTACGCCAGGTGAAGCCCTTGGGCCTGGGGCCAGGGATCCTCCGTGAAGGAGGCCGGGGCCGTGCGGGCGGTGGAAAGAGGTGGTGATGGAGGAAGGGAGTTGGGGGCGAATCCCCTCTCGCAGCCGGCCGGCGGTGCCGGGAGGTGGCGTGGAGGAGAGCGGGCCGAAGGGCCACGCTTTCCCGGTGGGAGCTTGGCCACCACCACCAACGTAGTTACGCCCACGCTGTGGGAGGGTTTAATTTCCAAGTCTTGAGGCTCAGGGTAATATTTCTGCGTAGGAAATTGTTTACTGCAAAGTTTTGCCCCCTTTGAAGTGTGGGTGTGTGGTAGTCTGATCCCATATGTATGATCCTGCAACCCTGTTTCCAAACCCCCCTCGGGAACAGGCTGCCATACCACTATTCTGCCTTTTTTTTTTTTTTTTGGTCTCCTTGTGACTAGAGGGAAAGTTCCTTCAACTTCAGAGTCTGCAACCCGCTTAGCCCAGGTGGAATCCCTGAGGGCCTGTCTGCATAGTGCTGAGATCTTGTCTGCTGGAGTTATCACCTTCAAAGAGTAGCTTGGTATAAACTTGTTTCTTGGGAAAAAAGGAGATTCGTATGTGCCTCGGCTTCATAGGGAAGGTGCGTGCGTAGGCTGGTGACATCTGCAGCACCAGTCAAATCATGCTTTAGCTTTTTACCATTTTGTTTGCTTGTTGGTTTTACAAATCCTGTAAAAAGAAGCAGAAAGATCATCAAAAAAGGTATATAGGGAAATACGCTATTTTTAAAAATAATTTTAGTATTTTCTCTATGTGAGAAATGAGCTGAATTTTGCTTCAGCTACTTGGTATATTTTTGTCAGTGTGTCTGTATTGACTGAGGAGGCTTGGTGATAGTGGAGTCTCCTCCATTGTATCTAACTAACCCTTAGAAATGCCCAGTAGTGGTCCAGAGACTCTGGTTTACGAAAAGCAGACTGTGAAGGCGATAAGCGAACGCACAGAGAAGCGGTTGAAGACACACTGATAAGTGAACAAAGGACAAGGAAGGCTGATAAGTGAATGAAGACCACCTGGAGGGTGACTAAAGAAAATAAAGATAAGACCACTAGATCAAGAAGACGACCACACGGGTGCTTGTAACTACTAACACCGGACAGTAGATGATAGCAAAGACTGTGAAACAATGTTTAGTGTAGTTAACTAATTAGAGTTTTGTGCTTTGTAAGGTAAAAAGGTATAAACTAGATCTGTAATAGGTCAGGCGGTCGGAAAGAATGTGAGCTCCAACTTCTCAGCCAGTGAGAAGAGAGACAGGTACTCAGGCGGCCGGGAAAGAAGGGTATAAAATATCTAAAAAACTAAAGATGTGTGTGCCTCTGCTTTGAGATGCACCAGATTCAGCGCTGTTTTGTACAATAAATCTTTGCTCCGGTGACTTTGTCCTTTTTAAATTCTAAGTGTGAGCCGGTGTTTCTCACATCTGTATATCTTATTTGCCCCTTTTCCCAAGGAACAGAAGTAGACAATGGTTTGACCTCATAGGTAAAAAAGTTTTCACAGCAAAAGCACTACATGAAGTAATGAGAAATAACAACACATGCCTGCTTCCCTTTTTTCTTTTTTTTTTTTGTTTGTTTCTTTTCAAGTACCTTTTAACACTGTACTGGTGAATTATTGTCAGAACTACCAGCACATTAGGTCTTTAAAAATGCATAACATGGTTTATATAATGCGCAAAGCCTGCTCTTCATCCTCTGGCAGTAGTGAACTGAACACTGTACAGCAGTTACAACATGTTGGCAAATTACAATAATAAAATAGCGATCAAAGTGTAATATTAAAGTTTTGTTCCTACAGAGGCTTACGCATATATTTGAACACGCGGTAGTTTGGCTGAGGAAGGCTCAAAATAAGGCTAGTTGTAGAACTTTTCATGTCTGAGACAGGTTGGTGGAATAAAAATGCCTCAAATACATTTTAACAGTAATTATAATTAATCTACTAATTTAATAAGCAATATAAGGCCTTTTGTGAAGCATGGGGAAATTATATTGTTAATACAAGGTTTCTGTTGCATTAGGCATCTTGTTCCAGTAGCTGAGGGTAATCATAGGTGACTATTAACAAGGCTGTATGAGTATTATCTTTCGCCGCCTGGTGGCTGTTTTCATTTTAATGTTTTTTTTTTTGGCTTCGTTTCAGAAATGAAACTAAGGTTGTGCTGAGCTGGCAGGACCAAGGGTGACGGACTGAGGGAACTGGAAGGTTCAGGGAAGGTAAAGGGCGATTTAGCAGTCACAGATCTTTGACCTTCACCCAACACAACAACGTGTTTAACAGATCGTAATGGTGAAGAATCTGTAAAAACAAGTGAAATACTGTGTTGTAAAGCAACAGAGAAACTAGATCATCTCGTCAGTGGCACTGGTTGTTGAGTTCCAGGGGCCTAAAATACACCTCAGTGTGTGATGTTGGTCTGTGAACAATTGTTTCCCGTTCCAGCTGTGTTTAGTTGATGATCGTTGGCCACAAGTGTTAATCATCCTTATGGCAACATTGTAAATAAAGTAATTAGAGGTAATTTAATAATAATAATTTAATAAAAATCTTTAATAATAATCTTCTCTTCTACAGATGATGAACGAGCATACAGAATAAACACAGTGCCCCTAAACCCCCCAGTCAGTACCCTGACTAACCTAACATTCTGGAAAAAAAAAAACAAAAAAAAAAAGGGTAAAGCCCTTCTGTGGAAAAGCCCAAAGCCACAAGCACAGAAAGATCAGCAGTGTCAGTAATTAAGTTCTAGAATAGAAGGAAATTTGTTAAGTAAAATTCCCAGATGCTTTGAGGAAATGACTCGTATCCTAAGCTACAAAGAAAGGCAGAAAATCCCTCCAAACGGTCCCTGCCAGTTTGACCAGAGGGAAATTTCCTCCTCTTTCTTTGGTGGCGTTCACTGGTTCCTGGGACCGGGAGTTCTAGTCAGTGTGCAGTTTTGAGTTTGTAAAATTAATTTTGCTTTAACGCAGGATCAGAGGAGAGGTAAGCCCTCCATATAAAGAAAAGAAGGTGATCTTCACTTAGGCATAGTGTGACCGATTGACAAGGCGTGTGGGATTTCTTTAGTTGCTCCTGCCTAAGCTTTGCTGGTTGAAGGAGATTACGTTTGCTTACGAAGGCAGACTGACTCTTTATAATAGCATTATAGCTCTGTGAAACGGAATCCAGGGGTTACAGCGCTAATTTCAAGGTTATATTGAAAGCATAGGAAAGTTTCCTTTACAGGATTGCACGGATTGTAAATACTGTATGTTATTTGGACATCATTCTAGGGTGGTGTCCTATGCATTGGGTTTTTTTCGTTGTTGTTGATGGTGGGTTTTTCCATTGCTGTTCTTTTTTTTTTTTTCTTTTTAAAGCGTATTCTTGCAGATAATTTATTTGCTTACAGCATGGTGAAAAAAGGTTGTGATTTGAGGTAGCCGTCTCAATGTGAAGCCCCTCTGCATAGTGCCATAGAGGTTTCAAGTCAGGCAGGACTGATCCTGGGAACCCCGAGGTCCAGCCTTGACTTTATGCCACAGCAACGCGGCTTTGTCACTTTGTCAGGAGAGGGCGCAGCCTCCCTAGAATTCCTAGGAGAAGAACTGGAAAAAAAGTACCGTGGTGTGTCAAGATGATTCAGAAAGGCTGTCTCCCAAAACCCCACCTGGTCCGGAGGCTCAGACACTCCTCCTGGGTTGGGAATTGAGGATGGAAGGGAGAACTTGTTATGGTCTACGTCCATGTCCTTTGTAAAACAGTCATTAGTAATTCTGAAGAAAATTGAGTATTTACAGGGAAACAATTTAGCTTTTTATTTCTCTTTTTGGAGTTTACAATGTGGTTCCTGAATGTAACGTTTAGTTATACTGTAAATTGTACTGTATATTGTGTAGGGTAATGCAGAATATCTTCTGAAAGGGGTTGGGTTGTTAGTCCTAGCAGTGGGTAGTGCAGTTCTTGTTCTTTTTCTTTAATATTTATTTCAAAAATACGTACAGTACAACATGGCTTTTTCTGGCTATCCTGCTCAGTGTATGGGGAAGAAAACTCATTCTAATCAAAGACTAGATAAATCTTCAAACTTGAGACAGTTTGCTTCCCTCTCTGATGTGTCTGGCAATGCTGCTGATCAGAAACTTGTTAGCTGGTTTCCTGAGAGATTTTTATGCTTGATTTTTCTTTCTTTTTTTAATTATAAATTTGCAGTTGAATTGGACAATTTGAAGATTTGAAATTATCCGTAGAATGAATTTAAAATGATCTTTGGACCTACCGGATCATTTCGTTTAACTAATGCCAAAGGCTTTCATTTCTGCTATTGCCAGTGCAATGCTAACTAATTTAATTTTTTAATGTGGAAATGAAATATAAAAAAGTAAAGCAAGTTGAAAACAGGAAATCAAACCATTGTGATTTATTTTCACAGAATGTTTTGACTTTTTTCCCACCCTTACATGAAACTGAAATCGCACATTTCTTAGAAATGTTTTTAATTCAGTAAAGCTGCATTTATCTTACCCCATTATAGCTGAAATAACTCCTACTACTTCATTATCAAGCAGAAAGAGCTTGTCTGACTGAATTCACCAATCAGCCTCAAAAGCTTTACGTGAAAACAAGGTGGGCATTACCAAAGCTAGCTGAATTAATAATACGTGCTTTCCGCTGGCTTCTAAGTGGGCAACAATTAGTAAAAGAAAAATTCTGTGATTTCTGTTACCTAAGATAAGTAAAGTTGCAGCAGCAGCACCTCTTAAATCTTTTCAGAAGCACTGGGATACTCTTCTAAACATCTCAAATGGCCATGTCTTCTACATCGCTGCAACTTCCTATGGAGTTGACCTCTGGGCATGCAGAATGACCAGGCACTGGTTTCTCTTGTTCCGGGGATCCAACAAAGGTTTGGTTAGTTTTTCCCTGCTCTTCAAGGAAGGGACTGTCTCCATCTGTTCTAGTTGCACTGGCATAAAATGTAAAACACTGCAAGACGTGTTTTAGATGCGACATAAAAATATTCTGTTTGGAGTGCAAGTTTGTTACTGTTTTATACAAATCTCCCTAACTATATTTACTGGAGTCGTAATAATGAAAGCTAGAAGGCATTATTACATCAGCCCGTTCTCAAGCCATTAAAATTCCCAGAACTGTCCTTAAACAATCCTAAATGTGTTAGCTACAAAGAACCCTATGTAGTTACAGAAAACAGATGAAATGGCTGTTATTTTGGGGGGGGTCTTAGAAATCTCCTACGTCTGAAGGATATGTAGATTCTTTGATTTTTAGCTCAGAGTTAATTGGGCAAGGATAGGGTTGCTGAGAGCAGTGTTTGTCGAGAAGCTTTTTTTGGTTGTTTGTTTGCTTTTCTTCTAAGGAACTCCTTTCTGAGTCTCTACTGCATTTGCAGCTGATTTGGAGCCTCTAATGAACGTGCAGGCTCACATTCTTGCCATGGGAGGGCTACCCAGTGGATTAACCACCTCATGAATGTCAGAACAGCCCCATTTTCCTGCCTTGGTCTAGACCACATCCTCAAAGTGGCAGAAGTTAATGACTTCTGTGCGGCAATATTATGCAGGCATATTTTTAGACGTAACTCATTGGCACGTAGAAATAGTGTGCATGCATTTTAATAACAGCAGGGCTGGTCAGAAAAGGCATTAGACAAACCGATGTAGGTGGCAAAAACTGGGAAGCTATTGGCAGTGCTGGCGTGTTCAGGTGTGAAGGAGATATAACAAACGTTAAGATGAGTGCAGGCTGAAAACAATCTGATTTCAGCCCAAAATTAACTGTGTTAGTCAGGCAAGTAACATGTTACTCGGGCTGAGAGGAAAAAACAGCTGTCAAGTGTAGCAGCCCAGTAATGGACACCCAAAAGGAATAATGACAGCCTTCTGCTCCGCTGTGAGGAGACCCCACCTGGAGCTCCGTGTCTAGCTCTGGAGTCCTCTGCACAGGAAGGACATGGAGCAGGTCCAGAGGAGTCCATGAAGATGGTAGGAGGACTGAAGCCCCTCTGCTGGGAGGGGTGGCTGAGAGAGTTGGGGGGCTTCAGCCTGGAGAATTATAGGCTCCGGGGAGACCTTAGAGCCCCTTCCAATCCCTCAAGGGGCTCCAGGAGAGATGGGGAGGGACTCTGGATCAGGGAGGAGAGCAACAGGACGAAGAGGAATGCTTTTAAACTGGAAGAGGGGAGATTGAGATGAGATCTGGGGAAGAACTTGTTTGGTGTGAGGGTGGTGAGAGCCTGGC
>JAOTQQ010000023.1:16283509-16296432 GCA_026546715.1 Gallinago undulata | reverse complement strand
TCAAGGCCAGGTTGGAGGGGGCTTGGAGCAACCTGGTGTGGTGGGAGATGTCCCTGCCCAGGGCAGGGGGGTTGGAAGGGACCTTAAAGATCATCTCATTTGAACTCAAACCATTCTGTGATTCTATGACGTACAGGCAACACATGCTGTTTCCTCCCAGGGCTGACAATTCTTCCTCCTTCTAGAAGATGGTATTGTGTGGGTACCTCAGCTGTCAGGAGGAAAGCAGGATTTCTAGCTCTCTCAGTAGTCCAGTGGGACTAATTGTTTGTTGGTTTTGTGTTTTATTTTGTTTTGTTTTGTTTTAGGTTTAGGCTGAAACTTACCTCTGCAGCTGTTATTTATATAAGAAGACTTGCAATATCCTGATATAACCGCACAGGTTCATTTCACATCTATATGTCAAAACATTCAGTGAAATTCAGGTCCCTGGTTCAGACGTTTTGGACAAGTTTTCCTCATGAACTCGTGTTGTGTGACTGGCAGTGATGCATATCAATAAAAATAATTTGAGATTTTTTTGGTTGTTGTTGTTTTCAAAGATCATGTCCTTTCCTGTTTACAGTGAATGGCAAAATGTCCATTAACCGTAAGCGAAAGTAGGATCCAGTTCCAGGCTTTAAAATGGAAATGGCTGAGTTTTTTTTTTTTGATTAATGACAACTCCTATCTCAAATGCAACTGCCATGAAAGAGGTTTCTTTTGCAGATATTTGTCGAAATCCTTCTCATTGTCTTTCAGACCCCGATGCCTGTTTTCAGTAGCACATATGCCAATTTTATCCTCTGTCATATCTTCCTGCAATGAGTGTGCTTCCTTGGTCTGTGTTCATTGAGATGCAGAGCATCTGGGATGTAGGCACATAGCAAGGGTAGATCTCACAAAAGCAGGATCAGTTTCTGGAAAGCTCTTATAGGAGAAATATGTGAGATTGGCCATATCTGGTCCTAAACTGCTTGACAGGGTTGTTGTCATACGTAAATGATAAACGACGAGAAAAAATTTAGAGAGAAAATATCATGCTCCAAATAGTCTGAGACCCTTAGACCTCAGTTGGTCACCATGTGGTCCCCCTACGGTTATCTCCCAAGTAGAAAGAAACAAGACCGAGACGTTTGTACCAAGGAGAGGCAGAATGTGGGAAGGAGGAACAGGCAGAAGGAAGGATGGGGAGAGCTGGTCAGGGAGGGAAACAGCAGGATGAGGAAAGCAGGCACAAAGACGAAGGGGCAGATGAGGAGATGAAGTCCAGTCCCCACCCCTTCAATATCCAGGATCAGTCAGAGATCTCTGGAGAGCAGCCGAACCAGCTCTGTTGCCACACGGAGAGCTAGGAAAAATGAGATTAGGTAAATCCAGGTGCCCGAGAAATCTGTTTAAATTCACCAGGCTCTAAGCAGGAACCTCCTCTATGAGATCGTGGCTCACTGGGTTTCAGCCCTGGGAAGGGCTGCTGTCTCTGAGCCAGCTGCTTGGTCCCAGTAAGCGTGTGTGATCCCAGCAGGTTCTTGTGGTATCGCTTGCCAGGGAGCGCTTCCCTTTGCTGCTCCCTGCATCTCTCTGCAAAACCAGTCCAGTCGAAGTGTCGTCTTAGCAGCGAGCTGCAGCCCCCCCCGTCTCTAACCCTGTTGAATTCCTTTGGGCATTAGTGGTGAATTTGGTGCGTGGTTTTCAGTTTTTAAGCACTGAACTGGAAAAAAAAAAAAGAGTGTGGGAAAGTAATGGAAGATTGGCGAGGAGGGCTGCAAGTACGCTCAGGTGACTCGCATGTGGGGTGCTGGAAAACACATTTATCACACTAATCGTTGCTTAGTTTTGTGTGCTCAACAAGTAGAACATCTGCACTTAGATAACTTCGGCCTGGGATGGACTCAGGGGCACCTTATCAAACCTGATAAGGTTCTTACCCTGAGAACGCCTTACGCCTGAGATTCTTACCCTGCTGTTGAAGAGATCGAAGCCCAGCAGAAAACTCTGCCGGCCAGAATCCTTGAAATACAGGCCCAAACAGCAAGTGGGAGCTCCCTCACTCCCTCGCTCCCTTGCTAAGGAGGACTCTCATGCTATTAAGGACCCTCGCTCTGCGGTGCCTGCATCCCCTGCTTACCTGCCTCTGCCCGGGTGCTGCTTCAGAGTTTCCCCGATCCGTGAGGTATTGAGATTAAATTTGTTCTTTGCCCACAATCCATGGTTTTGGGGTTGTTCCTGTGTCCTGCCTGCATTGGCTCACACAAACGTTTAATAAGGACGATAAACCTATCAATTTATAGGGTCTAGCGCTCGTTGCAAGGAGCCTCAGTTCCCACCATAGCTGAGAGAGGACTATTTTGAGAGCACCAGTTTGGGCTCTCATCTGGCCAAAGAGGGATCTGCAGTCAAATCTAGATGAGGAATTGTTATACCCTCACCCTTCCACCTACACAGAGTTGGAAACACGGCTCCAAGAAGCACCCAAAGCACCAAGACCCATCCTTCCCTAAGACAAGCTGATTGCTAGATGTTTCAAAGGAGCAACTTTGTCTCGATTTCCCCTGTATTTATGGCATTGTTTATAATGTCGGCCTACAGGGAATTTTGCTGTTTGCTCGGACAGATGCAAGTCAGAAGTTCAGTGGATATAAATGAAAGGCTGATGGCGACTTACAATTGGTTTGCATGGAAATGGCATTGGGCCAGTTGCCCAGTTGTGGAATGTTATATGAGCGGAACAGATATAATTATTTCCAAATTTGGCCACAATCCACATTTTCTCCATATTTAACCATATTTTGCTGCAAAGGGTCTTGTCTCCTTTGGCAAGAAATCCCCTGGGCAGAAAGCCTATCCTCAGTAACTCACTGTTTATCCCATACTGGGTGGAGTTTCCAACAAATTCTCCTCTGAGGGGGACCCAAGATGCATGACCCTTGCTAGTGATGCAGCTATCTCCCAAAATCAGACCTCTCTCTCCTCGGCAGCCTGTCTCACTTAGGAAACGTTGCAGTTTATGAGATCATTCACAGCTCTCTAAGCAGCGACTAATTCTTGACACAAAACCTGTTGGCAATAGCCTGGATTTTTTGAGGAGCAGATATTCCTGTGCGTCTCATCACGTGGAGCAGGAGGAAACTTCAGGAGCACTGTAGAGATCTCTCACCAGTTGGGTGCTTGTTCTGCTTATTCAAGGAGGTGGTGGGACGTGAACCAGCTTTTGTTCAAAAATAACGTAGGCATTTTAGCTCATGACTGTCCCTTCCCCATCCCCCCCCCCCTCCAAGCAGGTCCTTTTGTACTGATGGAACTTGATTGCTATCAGGCAGGTCTTTGCAGAGATGCTTCAGGGATGAGGAAGATGACCTACTCTTCTCATAGCCAGCCAGTCAGGGATAGATGGTGTAACCACTTCATGGCTGCAGAGCCATGAGCCTGCTGATCTTTTTTCCCCTCTATAAACGTCTTCAGATGCAGTTTGACAGCAGGTTACACTGAGAAGATTTTTCCTCCCTACAGTTCTACACCATCAAGACATGCTTAAATTATCCTACAGGCTGTGCCTTCAGAGAGGCCTGTGTTATTACACATCTCTGCTTTAGGCTGATGATTTATATGCCGTTACTAGCTAGGCCACTTCTCTGGAGAGTCCCCCTTTCTCAATCTGACAGAGATACAGGCTGACAGAGCTAGAACTCCATGCTACCTGAAAAAACCCAGGGTGATAACCCTCTACAAAGCGTGACAAAGAGTCACCGTGTGCTCAGGTTTGCCTTGGGGCTGGTTTGCTTTTACAGAGCTGGACCAGTTTCTTTTAAGGCAGATTCTGTTATATGCAAGCTAGAGTGGTGCCTTAAATTCATTTTAAGAGTAGATCAGATAGGTTTCTTCCCCCTTCACAATTATTGCCTTGTTATTGCTCTGTTTGTTAATGTGTGTCCTGATAGCATTGCACAGCTACAAGCGTGCCCCAGGGCTTGGTGCAGTACGTGTCCGTGGTGTGTTCTCCTAATTGCGTAGGAGGAATCGTCATTGAGTTATAAACTTATCTCTGCAGCTTCTCGAGGCTCATTCTTGCCCAGGGGAGAGCTTCATACCCCAAAAGTGTCAGGCCTGGCTTCCTGTGGGGTAGGCTGGAGGGTTATAGCCTGAGCTGAAAGATTGATCTGCACTGGGGCTGATAGGAGGGAGCAGAAAGCAGTAGGTCAGAGCTGTGTGGGACCTCAGCCTAATGCTGGCCCCAAGTAAGGCTCCACAGCAGTCCCCAGGTTTCCCTTGGGAGTCATATTTTGGCTAGAGTAAATACGATGGTGAATGAGTAAGAACAAGAAGTAATCTCTGCAGTTGTGGCAGCTGGTGGTAGCCTATGGAAAATACATAGCCTTTGTGTGGGCTTCAGAGCTCCAGTTTTATTCCTGTGATTCTTTTTGGGTGATGACTTCAACCATTTCACAACCCAAGTGACAGACATCACTACCACAGGACCCCCCTCAGTGCACAGTGTTTGCGTTTCCCATTGCACCCATCTCACTCAGCTGGAAAAAAAACAGAATCGCTGTTTTACCAAGACAATAGGTGCTGGAAAAGAGGAGTCTCCCAAGACATTATAGGTTGTAAGTTGCTCAATTGGTTGAACATAACAAGTTGTGGTGGTATCTACTTAACACACATATGTAGGCTTTGCGCTCACTAGAATTAAAAATATTTTGAAGGTTGGGAATAAATCAGTGTGTGACTGCCTATATGTATTTACACCTTTCTTGCAAAGGACAGAAATAAAAGAAAGTGGTACCTAGGGTATTTTTGTGATTATGAGTGTTTGTCTGCATGAGGATTGTTTTCTCTGACACTTTTGTGCCTGGTCCTTTACAGCTAGTGGGCTGCTCCTGTGTAAAATTCCTTCAGAGGATACTCCAGAGGAGCCAACTGCAATTAAACAACAAAAGACTGTGTCTTAGTCTTTCTGTGACATCTGCTTCTTTGACTTCCATTATCTTTAAATTAGTGCTGTCACTCTGTCAGAGTAGGTCCACCTTTGCCTAGATCTTTGCCCATGGAAGGCTTTGTGTAGCCCTAACCTAGTTAGGAATCTGAGGATTTTCCTCCTGTTTTTTTTGGAGTGTATTAAAATGGATTCTCTTGATATGAAGACTATAAAATAAGCAGAAGAAGGAAGGAAGGAAGGAAGGAAGGAAGGAAGGAAGGAAGGAAGGAAGGAAGGAAGGAAGGAAGGAAGGAAGGAAGATCCAGGTTCTGAATCTGTAAGCTCCAAAGATCTTACCATCCTGAACCCCACTGGGAATAAGAAAAATACCTGTAAAAGTCTTGTATCTCCCAAATCTTCAGGTTGAAAAAAAAAACAGATGACCATATCATTGTCCCTCTGTTTTGCAGTCCATCAGAGCCTTTAGCCCCAAATCTTTGCTCAGTCTTTAGCTGGACAAAGTAGACAAGGAATGTGAAGTGAGTAGGAATACATGGGGAAGCCCGAGTTTAGCTAAGACCGCGTATAAAAATAATATTGTCTTAGAAAATGAAAAGCCTGTGCTCTGCATCTGCTGAGCAAGGGGTTTCATGCCCATGTTTTTTTTTACTCCGTGCTGGCAGGTTCACAAAATGGGTTGCATTCTGACTGTGGCTAAATAAGCAGCTGGAGGGCTGTTATCTCTGCGCGGAGACACGAGACTGTTCCCTTTCTGTTTTCAGGCACGCTGCCTGTTCCCCCTCCTTTTAGGGGGTGCAGCTTTATGGGAGGGTGAGCACGTTCCCCTACATCGTAGCACATCAGCTCGCTGAGCCCGAGCTCAACAAATCGCTTCTGTCCCGTTCTCCCAGACGTGGTCACTTCATAATTAATACCCGGTGATTATACCTTTTGGCAAATCACTCTGAAAACACCTTGTCGGGCTGACTTGGAGCTTTGTGTAGCCCATGATCGTTCACCCATTCTCTGCCATTCAGCCATTTCAGGGTGATAAAATGTAGGCTATGCACGAACCTGGCAACCCAAACCAGCTGAGATCAGACCTGTTTGCTGCTGTAGCCTCCTCGACACCAGTAGGGTACCAGTAGGGTACCAGTATTGTTGCCTCTGCGTTCAAGAGCAGGAGACAGCTGAGGATTGAAGGCTGGATTCTGAAACATTGAGCATCCCCAGCGCTGTTCGCAAAGAAACCCACCAGCCAAGAGCTATTTGGTAGCCTGGATTCTGAGAAGGCGTTATTCTGTGCCTTCCTTTATATGCTGGTACTGAACAGTTCAAAAAGGACAGGGATAAAACAAATTTACCCTCTTCAGTCTAAGCAAAATGATAAATCTTCTCTCTTGAAATGTGATTCTGGTTTTACTTTTGGTGGAAGGGGAGACACGTGGCGTTTTCCTATCACCACCTGTTTCTGGCAGTGCAAGACCTACTTGAAAGCTACTGAAAGTTCCCGCAGCCAATAATTACTTTGGGTCTGGCTAATAGGAAACTCTGCTCTCAGCAGTATGGAGAGTAATTAAAAATAAATAAAGGTCACGTGCTCATAAAGCCCTTTCCACATCATTTAGTGTTCCTAGTTGATAGAGCTGCTTGTGTTTCTTACTCCTACGTGTAGAAGATGCTTGCGTCACCTGTGGGATGCTGAAGAGGGATCTTGTGCCTCGGTTCACTGAATTTCACTGAATTTCACTGAATTCTTTTTTAGAGTTGGAAGGGACCGTAGAGATCATCTAGTCCAACTCCCCTGCTGAAGCAGGATTGCCTAGAGCTAGAGTTGCTAGAGTTCCTTCCAGGCCTCTTTATTCAGATCTCTTCCCAAGCCTGACAGGGCTGGTGAACCCCTGTGGAAGCAGAATCGCAAGTGTCTTCTTTGTTGTGTGAGTGATGCCTAACCCTCTGCCTTCAGCACTGAAAGCCTTTGCTGTTCTTCACGTTCTTAGGGTGGTAGTTTCCTTCCTATTAGCAAGTCCTTAAGGAAACATCTTGAGTCACCGAGTCATCTATCTGTGGTCTCTTGGTTCCAGCTCGCTCTCTTTTATTTTTTTTTTTAAAGCTTTTAACACGTGTGTGTGAAGGGGAGCTCACACATCTCCGTTTGTGTGTTTGGTAGAAGGCGAGTGTCCTCCAGGTCCCTTTACAAACATGGGAGCTGAGGCCTCTGGAAGACCATTCCAGGCATGAAAATTCTCTCTGGAGAAATGTCTCTCTTTCTGCTGCCTATATAGGGAGCCCACAGAGACCAGACTGAATTACCACAGCTGAAATTAGACGCTGCAGAAGGTGCCACGGACACCCCTGCAGTTTCAGCTACTACTCCCCCACTAAAAAGCTTCCAGTTTTCCCATTAACGTAGCCACTCGGCTGGCCCAAGCGAAAAAGCAGTCTTCGCGGAAAAGTTGTGTATTAAGCATCAGACTTTTTATTGCACCAAATAGCTCTTGTAAATCCTCGCCCTGGGAAGCTGTTGACACATGTTTAAGTCACTCTTCCACCTTCTCCCAATAAATGCGTGTGTAATTGTATTTCTGTGTACTGGTTACACGTTGCTGTGGAAGTTTTGGCAGGCTGAGGTAGATCTGCATGCCAACCCTCCCAGCCTGTGGTTTCACGGCCGTATATGGAAGTTCACCTGTGAAGGTATCCAGAACTTCCCTTTGGATCTGTTTGAGGTCTAAACCGAGCAGCTCAGAAGAGGGCTTCTCCCTCTTCTGCCGCTACGTGCCTGAGATGGGTGGCACAGTCTGGCAGTGAAAATTGTGGCCTCCTGTTTCAAACCCAGCTCACATCATCCTGAACGCCACGAAGGATGTTTCTTCCTGCCATGCCCTCTCCGGAACAAGATGTTCCCTGCGGATCGGTATGCTCCGAAAGGCCGCTTCTGGCTATTCCCTTCCGGCACAGCAGGAAGAAAAAGATGGCTTGAACATAAAGGAAGCCACAAAAATAAGTTGGAGGCTGGCCAGAGGCAGGTGGGAACAGGCTGAGGAGATATGGTGGTCTGTTTGGTCTGGTGCTTGTGTAGATTCAGCGTCTAAAATCCCTTGTGGGGAAGGAATGACACGGAGGGAGTCATTGCCTGCGGTTAACTGGGGGGGGGGGATTCCTGGAGGCCAGGGCTAGGAAAGCTTGAAAGCACACATTTCAGCATAATTAGAGGCTTTTCTGAAATGAAGATAAAACTTGATACGCAAAGTCTGTACAGTGGGGTTTCATGTTGCCCTACACCCCCTGGAGTAGGCCTTTATCTTACATCTACGTGAGGATATTAAGCAATATACCACCACCTGCAGTTTCCTTCGTGGAGACTGTTCATCCTTATCGTGTGGATTGAAGCCAAGTGCTAAAATGTTTTAGAAAAGTTCCTGTTCTGGTATTTTGGTCATTAGGTTGAAGAGGACAGTGTACCTTCCAGAACACGGTAATAAACATTATGAAAGTGTATACGAAGCTGAATTATACTGAGAAGGTAGTTTAGGGTCTTTATTCATCCACCTATTAATGGATAAAGGGGCCTATGTTGAGACAGAAGAGTGGTATATGGAAGGCAGACAGGAATTTTCTTTGCATGGAGTATGTTGTCTGTCATGAACAATATCAGAATGCATTAAACATAACAGGATTCTGAAAAAGATCCAGCATTTAATAACCTCCAACACCAATTGCAACCGCTGCAATAGCAGTGAGAAACACATGAAATTCAAGACTATTGAGTAGGTTTCAGACCCATTCCACTTAAAGAGAATTGAAAGAAGAATCTGCCTGGGGCAGGCTATGCTATAGCTGTCTGCCACAGCATCCCTTGTGCTGCCCTTCAAAACACATTCCAGTTAGTGCAGCCAAAGGCTGGGAACTATTTGGACAGCCAGTTTTATCGAGTAGAACAGTCACCACGCTCCTGTGATGGTCTGTGGTCATCAGTTTATTTATATTTAATACAGCAAAAGTCTGCTGGAAGATACCTGGCATTCTCACACCTACCGGAACGGCCACCGAATGCTTCAAGTTATTTCTTCTTCATTAGTTATTTCTTCTGCAAGTGAACCCGAAGTGTGCTCTACTTAGAGCCACTTGGGTTGGTGCTGAGTGGAAAGGTTTAGACTTTGATGGGTCCTGTCTAAACCAGCCCGATGACGGGACTGTTAACCTGGCTGGTATTGTTCCCAGAGAATCTGAAACAGCTTCTTCTGCTTTACAAGGCGTATAAATGCTTTACGAGACGTGTAAGTTCCAAACAGATGCTGCTGCACATCTGCTCCGCACAGGCAGCTCCTGGTGACCTCCCAGTCCACTTTGCTTATGGGCAACTTGGCCCCAAGAACTGCATGCCCACATCTGTGCAGTTTTCTGGCCAGCTGTAAGCCTTGCACTTCTGCAACCTCGATAAACTTTAGTGAGCCAGGGACCTCTGCACCCCGTTGGGCAATACAGACACCTCAAACACTGCTCGCTGGCAGCTGAGATCCACCACCGAGCCCTTGAAGGGTATCTGTAGATGGCCATCAGCCATCTGTGTTATGGAACCAGGCAAGGCAGGAGAGAGATGGACACTCTGACCTGCAAATGCATCGTCTCTTCATCCTGGAGAGTGAGATTCTGCTTTTTACCAGGTTCCCTTTCAGGCTGGCCAGTGTGAGGCACACACACAGCTCTCGGGGCACTCTCTTGGAGGTATAAAAGCTGTGCTTGCCAGTCGTTGAACTTCTGGGCTGTTCATTCCTGCCCTTTCCTCCTACCCCAAACAGTGAAACGCTTGCTAGTGCTGTCCAGGAATTCATCTGCTGGCATTTTAATATGCGTGTGTACCACCATCCAATTGCTACAATTACACTGTGGGAATCTTGTTTCTAAAAATACCCCCATCTCTGCCGTTCTCCAGCACTAGCATGAGGTATTGTATCGTGTTCCCTAGCAGCCAGCCACACGCAGGATGAAGGTAATCAATACAGCTGGTAATACATAAAGACAGCGATTATAATTACAACCAATTTCCCTTGAAAATATCATCTTCTAGCCTACGTTATCCCAGCTTCAGCTGTACGGTGCATGAAAACAATCATGGGCTTCCCTTTGCTAAACAGAACCCCGTTATTTTTGCCCGAGAGCACCTTTTGAGTAGCTCAAAGAGGTTAGGTTCATTAGGGGGAACCCTCAACCAGTTTGTACTCCAGGAAGCACCCAGTTGCTCTCCATCCATGTGAACTTCCACCGGGATCGAGAGAGATCCCCCCGTCTGTGTGGCTCAGGCTGTGATTGCTGTATTTTGTCTGGGAAAACGTGTGTGCACGTTGTCTTTGGAGCTCCAGGTGCAGCAAAAAACTGCCTGCTAACAAACCTCATCTTCCGTGTTCCATCCAGCTTCTCTTCTGCAGGATTTAAATTCCAGGTGAAAGCACCGTCAGTGCAGTGGAGGCTGCAAAAAATGGACGGGATGCCATTAAATTTTTACTATTTAAAAAAGAAAAGCATGTTTTGGAAGGCTTTTGCATTACAAATAGCCCTTCTGATCCCAGAGGAGCTACGCACAGGGTATGGCATTACTCAATCTTGCGGTTGGATACTCTGGTCCAAAATACCATGTCTGCCCGGGGAGTGGAGGAGGGGGCCTGGGAGTCTGAACTTCAACATTGTCTCCAAAAGTCACGGCGTTGAGGCATTAGGTGTGTGCAAATCAGTATATTCCCAATCACGGGGGCGACTGGTGAGAAATTGTTGTTCCATCTGGAGCACAAGCCTTATGGGGAGAGGCTGAGGGAGCTGGGATTGTTCAGTCTGGGGAAGAGGAGACTGAGGGGAGACCTCATCGCTCTCTACAACCCCCTGACAGGAGGCTGTAGAGAGGTGGGGGTCGGTCTCTTCTCCCAAGTTACAGATGATAGGACAAGGGGCAATGGCTTCAAGTTGTGCCAGGGGAGGTTCAGGTTAGATATTAGGAAATATTTCCTTACTGAAAGGGTTATCAGACATTGGAATGGGCTGCCCAGGGAGGTGGTCGAGGCACCATCCATGGAGGTATTCAAGAGACAAGTTGACATGGTGCTTGGGGATATGGATTAGTGTTGGGTGATGTTTTGTGTGGTGTGAATGTGGTGGTGTGTGGTTATTTTATTTTTTTTTTTTTTTTTTTTATTGGTTGGACTAGATGATCTTAAAAGGCCCCTTCCAACCTAGGTGATTCTGTGATTCTGTGAAATTCTTTACTTTGAGGGTGGCAGAGCACTGGAATAGGCTTCCCAGGGAGGTGGTGGAGTCTCCTTCTCTGGAGACATTCAAAACCCACCTGGACAAATTCCTGTGCCACCTGCTCTGGGTGGACCTGCTTTGGCAGGGGGGTTGGACTACATGATCTCTGGAGGTCCCTTCCAACCCCATATGATTCTGTGATTCTGTGATCTCTGTTCTTCCCTCTCCCTGCCCACAGAACAAGAGCAGGAATACCAGAAATGGCAAGGAGTAGTCTTGAATTAATGCGGGTTGTGAAGTTTGTCAGTGCCTTGAAGTTCCTCAGCGAGTGGCGCTGAATAAAATACACCTTGGCCGGTGTCTGTAAGGGCTGTATAAAGCTCTGAAGCTCCAGGAGAATTCCTCTGGCTGCAGCGCTTCCAGCCACGGTTCTGTCTTGTGGAGAGGACCTTGAGAAAAGGCGGTGGAAATGGAGAAGAATGGATGTGGAAGCTGTCCATATCCTTCGTTTGGGGCTGGATCTTTCTAGGTGGTGATTATCTTTCCTGTTGAACAAAAAATTCCTTAGAGAGCAGCCAGGAGAGAGCCCTCTCTGCCTCTTTGAGCAGGCAAGTGCTGGAGCTGCTACTGTAGCTTCTCATACATTACAATACTGTCAGCGCTGGCTCTTCTCCAGTCACAAGGGCTTTTTGGAGCCAGGAGAAGGCAGAGCCACTGGGAAACCTCCAGCATCTCCATCAGCCGGCCCAGAGCTCTGCCTCTCTGCCCCTTTGAAGCAACACCTGCCCGTGGCTTCTGGGCCACAAAGGGAGCATGGCTCCTGGCTGTTAATATCAGGCTGCCCAGAACTAAAACCCCCGCCTTTCTTCTGCTGCTAGGATTTACTGTTCAGCTTCAATTAAGTTGTTTTTTTTTTTTTCCCTAATTAACTGGGCTTTTGTTCCTACCTTTCAAGGAAGCCCTGCTCTGCAAACCTGGAGTCAGCGTAGCTCTGTTTCACTGTCACTTCTGACTGCTGAGGGGGACTTGCAGGTCTTCTTCTGCCTGTTGGGAAGAGAGCTGCTGAAAAGCATCTACCTTCTCAGGGTCTTTCACTGAATGACCCCCCCCGCCTCTCCACCCCCAGCATCAGAGCCCTGATCTAGCAAGGCACCAGCGTGGAAACTGAAGCCACAAAACCTGAACAGGATGAGAAATGTGCAACCTTTGGAGAATGCTGGAGCTGACGTGATGTTTCAGAGCCAGCGTCTATTCTTAGAAGAGTGATGAAAGTCATAATTCAAAACCAAGATCCAGCCACTCGTATTTGTGGTATTCCTGTGAGTAAATCCCTCAACATGAATTGGCTTGACTTCAAGCTCAGAAACACTCCACCACAATAAGGCCCAGCTGTGAGGTGTCCGTAGGACTGCTCTGAATGGGAGAGAAGTACACACAGCACCTTCCACACCAACCACTCTCAATGGAGTGGGCAAGCCCCAGAGCTCACGCCCGTAGTTTCCTCCGTGTTGCAGGTCAAGGGAGAGCTTTTCAAGGGTCACTATAGACCTTAGCCAATGCAAGTGGTGAAAATTTATGTATATCAATATACATGAATGTATACTCTGCACTGGTGAGGCCACAACTGGAATACTGCATCCAGGTCTGGGCTCCTCAGCTCAAGAGAGACAGGGAAGTACTGGAGAGAGTCCAGTGTAGGGCAACAAAGATGAGGAGGGATTGGAGCATGTCCCTGATGAGGAAAGGCTGAGAGAGCTGGGGCTCGTTAGCCTGGAGAAGAGAAGGCTGA
>JAOTQQ010000023.1:16270815-16281107 GCA_026546715.1 Gallinago undulata | reverse complement strand
GCCCCATCCCTGGAGGGGTTCAAGGCCAGGTTGGAGGGGGCTTGGAGCAACCTGGTCTGGTGGGAGGTGTCCCTGCCAAGAGCAGGGGGTGGCACTGGATGGTCCTTAAGGTTCCTTTCAGCCCAAACTATTCTATAATTCTAATATATGTGGGGGAAAAAAAAATACCTTAGTGGCATGGCTATTCCTATTATTTATTTGGGAGCCTCTTTCAAAGAAGGCAGGTAGGAACATGAACCCGTTCGTGGTTTCCAAACTTGTGAGCAATGCTGGCTTTTTTGCTGCGTGCCCTGGTGGGGGGTTGCAGAAGGTGGCAGCTAAGAGTGGCAAATGCCCGTCCCTGGGACACTTGTCACGCAGCTCCAACAGCCTGTGCTCTTGGCTGGCTCTGAGATGCCCACTGCCTCTCTCTGTACCCGTGCTGCGTTAGGGCTACAGCACTTCATGCTCCCCCAACACTACTACCAAGCCTGGGAGTGCCAGGTCTACTCTTTTCTCCTTTCCTCCCCAGTGAAGGGTTCTAAATGGCGGAAGATAAAAATCTCAGTGCTGCTGCTCCCTTACATTAAAATCTCAGGGCTTCCAGTCTCAGCCTCCCGGCGGGAGAGTGACAGGGGTGGGAAGCTGGCACAGCAGAATGGTGAATCAGGCTCTCCCTTTGGTTTTCAGGCTGTTTACTCAAAACAGCCCTTGAGAAAGATGCTATGCCTCAAGCAGATGTCACATTCAACCGGTTTAGCAATATTACGCCTATTTCTTCTCAAGCTAGTCCAGGAGGGGAGGGAGAATATAATCTATGTTAGTGCAAGTTCACATAGACAACATATGAATATTTAGTACAAAATGTTCTTTCAAGGTGGGGCAAACGTTTCTAATTGTGACACAAAAAGAAGGTATTTTGTAACATTTTTAACAGCTTGGCTGTGAAAAAGCATTTATGTGAAATATGTTTAGACACAGACTACCTCACATGATACTGCAGTATTTCAAGGCTCTTTCTGAGTAGGCAATAACTTTGGTTTGTTTTTTTTTTTAAATTTAATTAAATCAGCTTTATCACAGACAATTCCAAACAGAACTAAATTGGTCATGGGTTTTTTTTTTTTTGGTTGGGTTTTGGTTTTTTTTTTTGCTTTTTCCAATTTGGAAAAAATAAAGCTATGCTAAATTGCGGCATTCTGCTCCTCATGGGTTTTACCCATTCAAGGCTTCTTTCATTTCCTCAGGAATGTTCAGCAAACAACTTCTAGTGTAAGGTTTCAAAAGTTGGTTCACATTCTTACTTAGTCCTGAAGAATTGTGGCTTCCAAGAAGCTCACAGACTGCTTCTCCCTTCCGAAAAACATTTCAAAAACTTGGCCCAATTTGGAATCAGTCTTATTTCAGGTCTGGTAGGTCTTATACCCAACATGAAGACCTAAATAATCCCTAACTTGTGGAGACCAAAGGATTCAGATATAAATTTTGCACCACAGTCTCCCATCTTAAACGTTGGGATTTGGCTCAAGGTCCAGCTGAACAGAAAAGTTTAAGGCCTTGGTTTTCTCTGACTCACACGGCACGGAGATGCGTTCAGCAGTAGCTTCTGAACACCATCAGCCAACGTAAGCCAAGCACGCGTGGAAACAGCCCTTGTTTATATAGACATCGTCCTTCTTTCGCCTGCCATAGCCTGGTGCTGCCCAAGAGCACAAGAAAAGTAAAAAGGCTTCCAAACCGGTGTTAGACAAATAGATGTGGAAGCCTTAACAGTGGCTTCCTGCCCTTTCCTGAGCTCTCAGCCAAACCACAACCCATCAGAAGTGGGTTCGTGGCCCTTCTTGCCTCCGAGCCTGGCTCAGAAACCACAACGGGGCCAGACTCAGGTGGTGGGCGCCACAGTTGGCGGAGTTATGCAAAGGCAAAACCAGACTCGGGTTCAAAAAAGCATTTTCCCCCCGAGATGAACTCCTGGAGCAGGAGCAGAGGCAAGGCTCTATCACTAGACCCCTTCCCCTGATGGAGACGTCACTGTCGTGACAGTGCCTTGAGGTCATCTCAGCATCCCCAGCCTAGGCACTGTGCTGAGCCGAGCCTGTGCAGGAGAGAAAAAGTCCAAGGGGTGTGCTAAGCTATTCCCGCTACCGGGAATCCCCAGCAGCTGAAAATTTAAGTCAGCCAAAGCGCTTTTACTGGGCTACAGTAAAGGCACAGAGGAGGGGACATCTCTACTGGCATTGTGCTGTCAGGGAGATCCCTTTTGGTTTTGTGCTACTCCAGGGTCACAGTGCCACTTACTGTCTCCAGCCTCCTACTTATGGCCCGCTGGACCAGCAGGACAACCTCAGGCAACCTTGTCATCAGCAAACCTGGCTTCACAGATCCAGCTGGAGAAAGCGCTAGGCAGGGAGGGTGCTAGATGTCTCTCCAAAGAGAATTCATCTTCTACCTGCATCCGCTTTGGAACTATGGAGCATTTCCAAGCTGGAGAAAAATCCAAACACCTCATGTAGAAGCACCTTTCCCTTGGATTTTTATTATTATTATTATCATCATCATCATTTTTAAGAATATATTTTGTACCGAAACACTGTCAGCATTCTTTATACAATGGAAAATGACACAGTCATCATGTAAAAGAGTAAAAACAGAGCAAGATAGGAACATTTCATATCAAGATTCAATGTGGAGTACAAATAGAATCTGATATACAATTTAAAAGCCACACACCAGATAAAAGGTCATCTGGAAAACAACAGGTTCTCTCTCAAATTTGGAAAAAGGAGGAAAAGTCAGGGAATGTCAATGTTAAGGCTAAAAATTCCATTTAAAACTTGTATTTTCTAGCTGGCAGCCTGATTCTTACCTCGCCTGCAGCAGCAGCAACACCCCCCTGGCTTTACAGAGAGATTTGCACTTGCATGAAATAAGAATCAGGCTTCTATGCTCGGAGGACTCTGATTGACCTCAACAGGCTTTGGACTAGAGCCACAGTTGGAATTTCAGCTTGCAGTCTAAGGCTTCTTAACTGCAGGCCAAATTAGCGCAAAATGAGGCTTTACAACTGGCACTCTACCTTTAACTTTGGATATTCCAGTTCTGGTTGCTTTAAACCACAGCTTTATTGCAGGTTTAACATAGTTCTGTTTGTGAGGTTCTTCTCTCTCCCCCCCCCCCTTTTTTTTTTTTTAAATACTATGCTACAAAGGATGTTTTTGTATTCTGTGTCTTAGAAAGTCCCTATATTACATGTTTTCAAAGTTGCCTAAATACATGTTTGTACCAAGATTATAACTACTCAGAAAGACCTGTTAGAGTCTATTGTGAGCAGCCAAGGAAAAAAGTGTATTTAGTCCCAAAGAAGTCAAGAAAAGTGGCTGTGTTCATTTATAGTGTAGAGCAATGACTGTGTTTATACAGCTATACCTACTATTTAAAAAGCTACTTGAGAAGTTATTATTCATGTGCAGTAGCTGATTTTCAAGCATTAATAACTTGGCTGTCTAGACAAGTTTTAATTGTCATATCAAAGGCCGAATGTGTTCTCAAACAAATGCATAAAAATCTCCCATCTCCCTTGGAAAGAGGTTGGTTCTCTTTCTGAGCTAAGAGACTGCCAAATGTAACTTTTTCTCAGGTTATAAAAGCCCAGTTAAACCTACAAATTTGCTGTTGAAGTTTTTAAAACAGATCCAACTTTTAACTCAAACCTATCCTGTGCAGCAAAGTTAGTAAGCCCTGAAAAACAGTTTCTAGTGAATATGCAAAGAGTTCCTCCCACCCCCACCAACTACCGTGCCCGCATTTTCCCAGGGCCTAGAGGGCTCCATTAAAATGTAGCTAAACGTTCGATAGGAAACACGGTTTTTCCAGAATGATATGTAAAGTTTACCCAAAGAACCTAAGACATTTTGTACATTCAAAATGTTTACACTTTGCCGTTCTTAACCATCGGTAAGATTGTTCGTTTTTGCTAATAATACATACAATGAGTATAAATAAATAAACTACAGATAAGCTTTAAAAATTGTATTAACAATACATTGTGCAAAAAACTCGTTAACGATCTACATTCTATGCAAATACCCTGACTAAAATATACAGGCTGTGTCCTCGCACCCTCATTCTGTTTTTTGCACAGTCCTTGGGCCAAATCAGCAGCTGGGAGCGACCGGCAAAACTCCACCACGAGCCATGGAGGTGATGCCCATTTACAGCTGCAGGAGAGCTGGCCCCCAGGCGTGCGCAAAAATCCCACAGGAACCAGTGGGAATTGTGCTTGACTAAGGACTAGACAGTTTTGATTGTACCCCATTAAAGTGAGTGGGAGCTTTGCCATCGATTTCCATGGGACCAGGCTCAGGCCCCCGGGGTAAGGACATCAGCACGTGGCCCTATGTTGTGCTACACTACTCCACTTCAGTGCAGAAACAATATTTGCAAAAGAAAAACGATTTTTTTTTTTCCCTCTGTGTGTGTGTTTGTGTGTCACTGCTGTGCAGTAACTGGTTTTAGCGCTGCATTTCAGAAATTGCCTTTCTGTGAGATCTGAAACGAGTCTGCCAGTCTTTCTGAAGGATCCACTCCCATTTGATTATCCAGCACGGGCGAGCTATTTTGATCCAAGAAAAACGGCTCAATGTCTATTAACCAACAGTGTTCTTCATTAGGACAAACAACAGCCCGGTTCATCGGCACAGGAGTGAAGAACTGCATGCAGAAAAAGGAACGAGGCAGCCTTCCTACCATAGCTTGTGTCCAGAGCCGGCTGTCCCTTCTCCAAACGGGCGATGCCGCGCGCGCGCGCCGGTTTGGAATCCGCAGTCCCGACAGGCTCAGCCAAGTTTCGTAAGCTGAAGGTCTCCGTTTATCTTTATCGTGTCAATCGCTGACAGCGTTTCAATACGGTGGTAAAAATCAAAGAGCTGATGTCCGTCCACAAATATTCTAAACCGGGGATGCTCGCAAAGTATCTCGACCTGGAAAAATAAAACCACGGAGGGTGTTTGCTCGCAGTGGGACTGGGAAGCTGGTGCACAGAATACAAAGAGCCCCCCGTTAGCCGTGTCTCGCTGAGGTTACACGTGTTGCTACTTATGTGCCACCTAAAAGCCAGGGCTGACACCGGTTTGCCCCCACCACACCAGTTAAGCTATGGTGGATCTGCTCTAACTTACTTCACAGGGACGTTAATCCCATCTCACGCTGTCCTGGGTGGGAAGGACTCTGGAACCCAGTCCCACTGGCATCAGGGAGGTTTTGCCTCTTGCAATAATGCCAGAAACAGACTCAAACTGCTATTACAGGGAGAAGAAATTGTATCCCCAACCCCAAATCTTGCATTCCTTGCTGCAGGTTTTGGGTTTGGTTTTTTTTCCCCCCCCCTGCAGAATGAAGGGGCAGTTCCCTCTGCAATGCTTTCCCCGCTTCCGTTAATTTACTTGGAAGGGAGTCGACAGGAGAGGAGGGACAGGTTTGCCCTCCCCTCCCACACATTCACACAGAGCTGCTGCAGAGCTAAAAAGCCTTCACTGCTGTGGCTGCAGCCAGCCCAGGACTCCCTGTTGGGACTAGACTCCATACTGGGACTACAGCGAGGGAAATGCGGTGCAGGATGCCTTGAATTTCTCCAGACGCTTCGCAGGAGGTACAACCAGGATCAGGGAGGGACAACAGCTCTTCCCTCCTCCTGGAGCCCTGCAGAAACGCTCTGGAAAAGCAACAAAGCCCGGAGCTGAACAGGTTTGGACAGGTCAGAAGATTCCTGGTGTTTTGGGGTGGCTCAAGAGGGTGCCCTGTAGTTGAAGCTTCGCTGGAGCCGTCCCGGCAAGAAGCAGGGATACGAGGGCACGGAACGCGGGCGCTTTTCCCAGGCCCTTGGAGATCTCCAGGCCCAGACAGGCTAAGAAGAAAATCTGCAGGGAAGCCAGGTGTAAATCCTGGGTCACCTCAAGAAGCTGGTAGTCCGGAGCGGAGCGCTGCTACCAGGCACCTGGCTCTGCCCACTATTGCAGCCCACAGCAGCAGGAACGTGGCGTGCCGAAGCCCCAACCGAGTTGCAGCAGACAGCTGGGGAGAACCCCAGCTCCTGGGGACCCAGTGGCACACTGGGTATGTGGGGACATGCCCGCACGTCGTGCCTGTGTCACCGCAGCAGGTGCACCCAGCCCTAGGCCACGCTATGTAAAGGATATGGTTAGCCTCAACGCTGCTTACCATCCTTTTTCTTTTTTTTTTTTTTTCCAGATCACCCTGGGCCATGCCAGAACAACAATTGGACTCTGGATCAGAAGTAATTGGCAAGAACACTTCATAATCTAATTCATTCACCCAGAGGGAGACCAGCAGAGGTAAAAAGCCAACTGGGGGCCTGAATTCCACTGTGAGTTTGGGGGAAAAAAAAAAAGGAGGAAAAAGAACACCACCTCCCTTTCTACCGTATCTCATGCCAAACGTGCAATACTACTCTCCTGTCAACTGCCATTAGTGGGACACCCATAAAAACACGTAATTTGTCTGGCCCAGCCACCACCCACTGCAGCAGGTCGTTGGAACCAACCTCCTCTGCCGGAGCAGGACCAAGCCTCCAAACCCTTTCAACTGCCTTTCCCACATCCACCAAAAGGGTGTTGCCGGCTCCGATGGGAGACTTTGGAGCAGCAAGTCGAGGGCAAGCCACCGGCAGAGACACCGGTCGTAAAGACCCTCTCAATGCCCCAGCATCTGGGGGAGATGGTGGACTTTGGGGGTTGGGGGAGATTCTCTTGGGGGCAAGGGGGATTAATAGAGTTTGGCAGCTGGTCAGAGCGCTGGCGTTTAGCAGAGGGGCTCACGAGGTTTCACAAGAGGGGCAGGGAGGAGGAGGAGGGTTTTTCTGGGTCAGCTGTGTGGAGAAGGCATGCAACCTTTTTTTCCCCTCAGTGTAGTGAAGCCGCCGAGAGAGAACAGGCCCTCTGCAGCTGCAGACTCTGTTAGTCCTGATTTGCAAAGACATCTTCATGTAACCATAAACACCACAGATGGGAATCTGCTTCTAGGTCAACCCAGTCCATCCCCTGCACGGCAGCGATTCCGCGTACACCATTTCCAAGCGACTACAGACTTAAATTTAACAGGGGATTTAATCCCGGGCTTCAGAAAAGAACACCACTATTGCTTAGCTGTTTAATCTGCTAACGCGAAGGGCTACGGTCAGCCCCAGCCTAGCATCCCCGGAGACAAAGGATGAACGAGATCCTTATTAGCTGCGCTAAACTGCAAACACTACCTCCATTAAAAGCACCATCAAAACATACGGCAGCCCCACCGCGTATTTACATTCTCCAGTAACAACCCGTAATATCCACTAATAACGCAGAGGTGCTTTTTAATTTATAGCTGTAAAGCTAAGCTCAGGAAGCGCGCGCTTCGTCACGCCGGCGTTCCAGCCTCCCACTTGTCATAGCAGCCCGCTGAGGTGTCCGCAAGCCCCGTCCGCGCTGCCTGGGGCTGCGGGAAGCGGCGGGAGCTCTGCGCAGCTCCCCGGGGATAACGAGCCATCCCACATCCCACAACCTGGTGGCTCGGCTGGAGAAAAACCGGGAATTTCAGGAGAGGCGAGTCGGGGTTCCGCCGTCGCTCTCATCCTACCACACTTTTATCAGATGTAGGCGCCCGGTGCCGCCGCCATCCTGCTACTCACCCTAAAAGGCTGGTCCGGTATAAACGGGAAATAAGGAATAGATGATTGCTCTTCCCCCCATTCTCCGGCTACGCAAGAGTTTCTGACAAACTGTCTGTCCGTAAACACGGCTTTCAGTTCGATAGCCACATCCGCAGGAGGATCCTCCGACTCCCCGCAAGTCAGGCTGATGCCAAAGCTGCAACACACACGGAACGGCTCTTGGTCACCCAGGAACAAACAGGCGGAACAGCCCCAAATTCCACCTGTCTCCTCGCTCAGCTTATTAAAAGCCACCGAGGGTACGGCGGCACAGGGCAGGGTGGCAGCTCAGCTCATTCAGGCAAAGCTCAGCAGGGACAAGAACACGGTTACAGCATATATATATGTGTGTGTGTTGTGTGTATACGTGTATATATACATATATATATATATATGCTCCTTTACTCCCAAGCGAAACGGTGGGAAACAGGATCCCTTAAAGAAATGCCCCCTCTATGGGTCAAAAGAGGAAATCAGCACGCTATATTTAAAATGATAAAAATAATCCCTCTCCAGAAAGGAGGGATTCGTGTGTTTGTGGCCGTGTGCGTGTCATGTCCCACCCCCCCCACCCCCCCCCCCCCCAAGCCCCTGCCTCGTCGTTCCCCCCCCTCCACCCTCCCGACAGCCCTGCCCGGGTGTTACCTCTCGGGGTTGAGGTCCACTATGCCCATAACTAAGATCTTCTTTCCCGGCCTCATTCCTCCTTTGATGTGCCCACAGAAGGGGACGATCTGGAAAGGACAGGGGAAGGGGGGGGAGTGTGTGTGGGGGGGGGAGTTGGCCAGGGTCACTCGGCATCACCCGTCGTGGCGCAGCCGGGGGTAAAAGGGGGTTAAAAAAAAAAAAACCCAAACCCCACCACGAATACCCGCCCCCCCCCCAAAAAAAAACCACCACCAAACCCTACCCCTCAAACCCTTCAAATAAAGGTGCTTTACCAAGCGAGGGAAGTACACATCAGCTTGCACCGGGGATCCCAGGGAGTTGTTTAAATGCCCGTCCTCTATTTTCTGCAGGTAGAAAGGAGAGCGCTGATGCAGGGGCAGCCGCGGCCCCTCCCGGCTTCCCCCCCCCGCCAACAAACCCCCGCCGGTGCCCACCGTGGGGGTCCTGCCTTGCTCGCCCCCCCCCCGTCCCCAAGCCCCCGTCCCCAAGCCCCAGGGAAGAGGGGAAGGGGGGGCAAAGCGGCACTCACCAGCGCGTCCCGCTCGGCCACGGTCCCCGCCATCTTGTGGAAGCGGCGGCGCTGGGGACGGGCCGGGGGGGGGGGGGGGACCGGCGGGGGCGGGGGGAGAGGAGGGAGGGAAGGGAGGAAGGAAGGAAGGAGGGGGGCTGTGTGGTAGCTCCGGCGGCTGAGGGGCAGCGGCGGAGCCGGAGCGGAGCCGGTGCAAGAAGTAGGAAGGCGAGGAGGAGGAGGAGGAGGAAGAAGAGGGGGAGGTGGCCGGCTCTGCCTCGCCCGGCGGGGAGCCCAGCCCATGGCCCTGGGGGGGCGACGGGCAGGGCGGGGGCTGCTGCTACCGCCACCGCTTCCGCGGCGGGGCCCGGCTCTGAGGAGGGAGGGGAGGCTCTGTTGAATGGGAGACCCTGGCCCGATAGGGGCCGGCCATGAGGGAGGGAGACCCCGGCCCGGCGGGCCTGAAGAGGGGGACCGGCGGGGCCCGGTTTCGCTCAGGGAGGGAGACCCCGGCCCGGTGGGGCCTGGTCCCGCTGAGGGAGGGAGATCCCGGCCCGGTGGGCCTGCCCCTGAAGAAGGGGACACACCGGCCCGCTGAGGGAGGGAGACCACCTGTCCCTGAAGGAGACCGGAGGGGAGGGCACCGGCCCCGCTGAGGGGGTGGCGGAGGTGGTGTTGGGCCCGGGCTAGGCCCCGGCCGGCCTCCGGGCTGCTGAGGGGCCCGGGAACCCCTCAGGTGGATGAGTGCTTGGAGAAGGAGCCACAAGAGCCCTGCACCTTTATTTTACTGGCACCTTAGCCAAACTGGGCGTGTTGGCTATCTCCCCTTCTCCAGAGGGGGGAGAGGTGGCTCAACCTCCCCCCCTCCCCAAAATGACTTGTCAAACCCCCCCCCCCTTCACGGGGTCGAGTCCCCGAGTGGCCGTTTTTTGGGGACACGTCTCCCAGCCGAGTTGGGCTGGCAGCTCCTTTGAAATCCTCCCCGCCGACCTCCTCCTAATGAGAGGCAGTAATTGCATAAGGCTCGTTAGAGAGCGGGGAAGCTCCTATTTACGTGTGGTGTCCGCCAGTTATGCAACGCGGCGGTGTCCGCGGGTGTCCTGCTCTGCCAACAAGCGTGGCCGAGGCCAGCAGCCCTGCAACGCCAGGAATCCCTCGCCTTTACCACAGCAGGAGTGACTTGTTCCGGCAAACACGCTGTAATAAACCTGTTGATGAGTTCAGGGTCCTGGGGGAAAGGTGGGGGAAGAAGGGGGGAATTGAGAAAGGCTTGCTCGCCACTGGGATTTGGGGGCATGAACACAGAATCATAGAATCACAGAATGGTTTGGGTTGGAAGGGACCTTAAAAATCATCTAGTTCCAACCCCCTGCCCTGGGCAGGGACACCTCCCACCAGACCAGGTTGCTCCAAGCCCCCTCCAACCTGGCCTTG
>JAOTQQ010000023.1:16249569-16269507 GCA_026546715.1 Gallinago undulata | reverse complement strand
CCCTCATCCTGTGGCTCCCCTCCCTGATCCAGAGTCCCTCCCCATCTCTCCTGGAGCCCCTTGAGGGACTGGAAGGGTCTCTAAGGTCTCCCCGGAGCCTTCTCTTCCCCAGGCTGAACCCCCCAAACTCTCTCAGCCTGTCCTCACAGCAGACTATCTACCTCTGCCCTGCCCAGCGGTTTGTGGAGCAGGGTTGCCTTCCTGGGCATCATTGTGCCTCCCCTCCCCACAGAAGAGCTTCCTGGTGACCCAGCAGCTCTTGAGGTTTTGAGCTTGCAGACCTTGTGGTAGCAGCTGGAGTGACACAATCAGTGTTTGTGCTCCCCTGAAATAACGCTGAGGTACAAGCTGCTGAACTTGACTGGTTGACCAAGTACAAAAAAGCCTTGTGGGTGGGTATTGTCTTCCGGTTTTGGGGACTGTACAGCCCTTGGCTCAGGGGGAGCCTGGGAAACACTGACAGTCGTTTTAAGGATTAAAAAGAAGTCTAAACACCTTTCTGGGACCAGTTAATGACATGCCCAGCCCAGCCACCAAAGCCATCGCTGAGAACTGGCAAACCCAGAACTTCGCCTTAATCCCGGCACCTTCTATCTTGCAGCCACTCCCTTTGATGATTTCAAAAAGGTGTATCTAATTCTTAGCTGGCCTTCACTGGAAAGGAATGCAGCACGATGGCAATTTTGGTGTGGTATAATTACCCTGCCTTTCTTGCCCCATTACCACCGACATCGCTCTCCTCACGCCTGGCGTTATGGGCTGACTCGTACAACCTCTCGGGTTTGTTTTGCTTTTCTAATGACGTTGGCGAGAAGACAGGGAGGTGTTTGCTTGGTTTCGTGGAAGCTTCCTTTTGGTTTCTGGGTGGCGAGGCACCGAAGTCCCGGTTTTTGTAAGACTCAGAAAAAGCTGAGTCGTACCATAAAGGAGAAAATTCGGGAATAAGTTCGATTCGGTGGCTGGAGCCAAGTGCTTAACAGTCCGGAGGAATTCCTCCTTTTCAGAATTACAGGAGTAAAACTGCGGC
The DNA here is from genome assembly GCA_026546715.1 of Gallinago undulata. NCBI lineage: Eukaryota > Metazoa > Chordata > Aves > Charadriiformes > Scolopacidae > Gallinago > Gallinago undulata. The sequence goes on along the minus strand of JAOTQQ010000023.1, from coordinate 16,268,480 downwards.
ACTGATAAACAATTATTTGGGCTGGGTGGGTTTTTTTGTTTTGAACTTTGTGGCTTTGTCACTGCAAATCCTCAGGCAGAGCCCTGGGAGACCAAACCCAACCTTGTCTAAATTTGCCCTGGGCAGGTGCCCGGGGAGAGGACAGAGCTGAAGATGCATTGCAAGGGGCTGGAGGGCAGAGCGAGAGATGTTCTACTTGCCTTCTTGCCCTGTGGCTTCAAAGCCTCCCGAGGAGGGAATTCCCCAGGCGCTGCCTACCGAGTCTGAAGTGCAGGGTGCCACGTACCTGCGGAAACGTTCCTGCGCCTGCCCTCCCACGCTGCCCCGTGGGAAAGACAGGTGACAGTTATCGGTAGGGACAGCGTGGGGAGGGTGTTTAGTTCACCTTCACAGGCCAGCGCTGTCCCATCCTCGTGGACATGAGGAGGGAATCCATTGCCAGGAGCAGCAGCACCCCCCTGTTGACATTTATTTCATGTGGCTTCCTTGGCTTCTTCTTGCCTCCTGAATTATTCTGCTCCAAGTCTTGCCCTGAGGGTTTCAAGCTCTGGCTGTGCGTGAATCCAGGGGAGAAGGTCGGTTTTCTGGGGGCTCTGAGTGACAGAGGTTGTGAAAACTGGTGCTGCAGGAGTTGGCCCAGGTGAGAGAGAGTCGTTTGGTGGCAGGCAGAACCCCTGCGCGGCCGGTGCGGCACACGCATGCGTATGGCAAGTGTTGGTCTTGCAGATTGTTTGCCGGAGCCTGCGCCAGGAGCCAAGGGCAGGTACGTAAAGGCATGTCAGATAAGGCACTACTTACTGGCTGAAGTACAGGTTCACGTTCAGGATCTTTCAGATCTTCCAGTCCTTTCTACAGAGAATCGAGGTCCAAAAGCATCAGAGACTGGTCCTTCCTGCTGTGTCTTCTTTGGGACTACTTTGGTATTACCACATCACAGCAATTTTGTTGTGTATCTCATAGTCTTGGTTCTTTTGTCTCTCGGTTTCAACTTTGAGGTCTTTGTCATTTCACAAATCCCTGGGTTTTATTGTATTCACACTTTTTTTTTTTTTTAAGAGGCAGTTGCAAGCAGTTTGACGATTTGGCTACTTCCCTAACAACTGCAATCTAGCAGCAAATAAAAAGCACCATTATATACATATATTTAACAATCTTGTGATTTTCAGTCCAACTTCATGGTTTTAAAGGTGAAGATTCGTGACCATGATGCACATCTACCAGAAGATGCAGAAGATGACTGCTAAAGGGCTTTTACCCATCATCCTCATGTCAGAAAGTTTCCTTCTATGTACATTTTAAATTATTAGTTTATCCTCTTTCTCCCCGTTCCCTAAAAAGAGGTGACCATGCCATTTTGGGAAGAGTAAAGATGCAGTTGTAATCCTCATCACAGTGGCGCAGGGAGACCTGCAGGCACAGAGTGGGGACTGACTGCAAATGCCCCAGGAGTGGGCATGGGAAATCCAGGGAAAGCCACACATGCCCCAGACCGAGGTGACGTGGCTTAAGGACCTCCTGGCTAAGCAGGTGGCAACTCTGCCTTGCTGCTGAGTGGAAACCCCAGCCACTGCTTCCCCATGAAGCTGTTGAGCGTAAAGTTGAAGAACATGGCTGTTAAAGACCACGGCTGTTAAAGACCACAAGGCAGGACCAAGCACAGGGCAAGACAGTGAAAACAGTTGTGAATGCCCAGTTCCCCACAGCCACAAGAACTCATCTTACAGTAATCATAGAATCAAATGGGGTTGGAAGGGACCTCTGGAGATCATCTAGTCCAACCCCCCCCCGCCAGAGCAGGTCCACCCAGAGCAGGTTGCACAGGAACATGTCCAGGTGGGTTTGAATGTCTCTGGAGATGGAGACTCCACCACCTCCCTGGGCAGCTTGTTCCAGCGCTCTAGCACTCTCACAGTGAAGAAGTTACTCCTCACGTTTAGGTGGAACTTCTTATACTCAAGTATACACATACTCAAGGTTGTGGCCATTTCCTCTTGTCCTGTCGCTGGGCACCACTGAAAAAACACCGGCCCCATCCTCCTGCCACCCTCCCTTTAAGCATTTGTAAGCATTGATCAGATCCCCCCTAAGTCTTCTCCTCTCAAGAGTGAAAAGACCCAAGTCCCTCAGCCTTTCCTCATAGAAGAGATGCTCCAGGCCCTTGATCATCTTTGTGGCCCTCAGCTGTACCCTCTTCAGCAGTTCCCTGTCCTCCTTGAACTGAGGAGCCCAGAACTGGACACAGTGCTCCAGATGGGGTCTCACCAGGGCAGGACAAGGCAGGGCAGGGCAGAGCAGAGGGGCAGGATGACCTCCCTCCACCTGCTGGCCACGCTCTTCTTGATGCACCCCAGGAGACTGTTGACCTTCTTGGCCACAAGGGCACATTGCTGGCTCATGGTCATCCTGTTGTCCACCAGGACCCCCAGGTCTTTCTCCTCAGAGCTGCTCTCCAGCAGGTCAGTCCCCAACCTGTACTGGTGCCTGGGGTTATTTCTCCCCAGGTACAGGACCCTACACTTGCCCTAGTTAAATTTCATCAGGTTTCTCTCTGCCCAACTCTCCAGCCTGTCCAGGTCTCGCCGGATGGTGGCAGAGCCTTCTGGGCTGTCAGCCACCCCTCCTAGTTTTGTGTCATCAGCAAACCTGCTGAGGGTACATTTCATCCCTTTGTCCAGCTTCGTTGTCCCTAATGACAACCCTCTGGGTCCTGTCTTTTAGCCAGTTTTCAATCCGTTTAACTGTCCATTCATCTCACCCACACTTCCTAAGCTTAACTATGACGATGCCGTGGGAGGCGGTGTCGAAAGCCTTGCTGAAGTCAAGGTAGACAACATCCACCACCCTCTTCTCATCTGTCCAACCAGTCATGCCATCATAGAAAGCTATCAGGTTAGTCTGACATGACTTCCCCTTAGTAAATCCACGTTGACTACTTCTGATAGCTTTCTTTTCCTCCATATACTCTGAGATGGCACCCAGGATGAGCCATTCTATGACCTTTCCAGGGGTGGAGGTGAGGCTGATTGGTTTGTAATTTCCCAGGTCCTCCTTCTTGCCCTTTTTGAAGACCGGGATGACATTGGCCTTTCTTTGGCCTTTCTCCAGTCCTTGGGCACCTCACCTGTTCTCCAGGACCTCTCAAACACAATGGAGAGTAATCCTGCAATGACTTCTGCCAGCTCCCTCAGCACTCTCAGGTGTATCCCATCCAGACCCATTGACTTGTGGATATCCAGCCTTCTTAACTGATCTCTAACTTGGTCCTCTTCCACCAAGGGAAGATCTTCCTTTTTCCAGACTTCCTCTCATTCCTCCAAAGTCCATGGCTCCTGGGGGCTGGCCTGAGCAGTAAAGACTGAGGCAAAGGAGGCATTCAGCAACTCAGCCTTCCCTGCATCATCTGGTTCCAACCCAACTGCCCTGGGCAGGGACACCTCCCACTGGGGCAGGTTGCTCAAAGCCCCATCCAGCTTGGCCTTAAACACTTCCAGCGATTGGACATCCCCAACTTCCCTGGGTATCATCCCCCGCCTCAGGTCCAGCAGCACCAGCGGCTGCTTCTCCTTACCCACTGCAGCCCCGGCTCTCCAGCCCCACATCAGGGCACCTCCTGCATGGCTCCCACAGTGCCTTCCCTCTGGCCTCAGTGCCTCTCGGCCTCTCTCCTTGTTCTTCCCCTCCCTCCTACAGCCCATGGTCCAACCACCACCAGGCTGGAGCAGGCCCCTGCCTTCAAAGGCAGCTGCCACAAGAGCTGCTGCTTCAGGCACTGTTCCAGCCCAACGGGATGGGCTTTATTCCTCCCCGGGGGGGCACTTGCTGCCCAGAGGAGAGCCAGCCAGCAGGACTGCTGAGTGGGATCCCAGCTGAGATGTGCTGCAAGGAGAGAGGCAGCTCCGCAGGCTTCTCCCCCCGCAGAGGGGTCCTCAGAGCATCCTGGCGGATGGTGGGGCAGGTCCCTGGCGCTCTGGCTCTGCTGCTGGCTGGGTCTGCTCCTGGAGGTCAGGAGAAGTGGGTGCCTTGGCCTCCTAACTGTGTGTTGGGAGTGAGAAATTCAAGGTAGCCCTTTTGCTCAGGAGCTCCAGCCAGGGCAGAAGCTGCCAGCTGGGCATGCGCTGGTCCAGGCACGGCACGAGACACGATCTGCAGGTGGCCTCTTACTTCAGTGTCCCCTCTGTTCTTGGGCTGCTGGGCCAGCTGGGCTCCTCCTGAGGGACGAGCATCGGGGTCCTGGAAGAGCTCCTGGACTAAGGGATTGAGCCAGCTGTTGAGAATGGTGCTGTCTTCCCACTCCTCCTCGGCCAAGTCCTGTGGCCTGGAGAAGAGGGAGCCCAGGGGCTCTCCAGCTCTGCCCGTCGGCTCGGGCCTTGCCTGCACCTGCCTTTTTTTCCCTTGGGAGAGACCAGGCACAGAGGAGACTTGGGGGAAAGTCATCGTTTTTATTACTCTATAAAGCCTGCATTGTCACACAGAGGCTGGTGGCTGGATGGCCAGCGGTGCCATCCATGCACCCGTCCTTCACGTCCCTCCCCGTACCACTCCCTCTGGGCCCTGCGCAGGCTGAGGGCCAGCCGCCATCTGTGGGGATGTTCCTGGCGCTGGCAGCCGGGGGCTACAGCTCCTCCGGTACCGTCATGCAGGAGGAGCAGAACGCCCTGCGCAGAGTGCGCAGCCTCTGCCTGAGGAGGGAGGGCTGTGGCTGTCGGTGTGGGTCGTGCTGGAGGGTGGAGATGGCTGTGGGGGGAAGGAGAGCTGCCTCCTGCAGAGCGTCCTCGTGAATGCTGGCACTCTGCGGGGCAATTCCCTGGCACTCTGTCTCTGTTGCCGGGATCTTCTCTTTGAGGCCAGGAGAAACAGGAACCTTTCTCTCCTCCTGTGCCTCGGGAGCCAGAGATGCAAGGAGGTCCTCTTCCTCAGGACCTCCAGTTAGGGCTGAAGCTGCCCGCTGAGGGACGGCAAGTCCATTTGGGGCAGGAGACATTCTCTGGAGGAGACCATCTTCATCTTCTGTCTCCTCCAAGCCTAGTCTGTGGTGACAGCTGGGCTCCTCTTGGGGATTGGCATCAGGGTCCTCCAACAGTTCCTGGACCAAGGGGTTTATGTAAATGCTGCGGATGGTGATTTTCTCCAAATCCGACGCATCCAAGGCCCCTGGCTGGTCCTCTGCCATTGTCCTCACTCTTGCCCCAGGTCTCCTTTTCCTGCAGTTGCTGATGGGCACCGGTTTAGGCCAATCCCATTTGGGTTGTGCCAGGCTCCCCCATCCATCAGGCTGTGGTGTGGGCTCAGCTGCAGGGGTCTTGCTGCCATTAGTCACCTGTAGCTGATTTATGTTCTGGGGGACTCTGTCTGGGGGAGGTGACAGCGGCTGCTGTCTGGGTCCTGTGCCAGCTCTGAACACCTTGCAGAGCACCTCTCTGGTGATGCTCTGCGCAGCGTCCTGCACAGTTGTGGGGCTGAGCGGGGCAACCCTGACACTCCTTGCCATCATGGCTCTGCCCACCTCACTGCAGAGCCCCCCAGCTGGGACCAGCTGGTGCCTGGGTCCTGGGCTCTCATTGAACACCTTACAGAGCACCTCACTCGTGATGCTCTGTGCAGTCTTCTTCACCATTCTGGGGCTGAGAGGGGCAACCCTGACACTCCTTGCCATCATGGCTCTGCCCACCTCACTGCAGAGCCCCTGAGCTGGTGGGACCAGCTGGTACCTGGGTCCTGAGCTCTCATTGAACATCTTACAGAGCACCTCACTCGTGATGCTCTGTGCAGTCTTCTTCACCATTCTGGGGCTGAGTGGGGCAACCCTGACACTCCTTGCCATCATGGCTCTGCCTGGCTCACTGCAGAGCCCCTGAGCTGGTGGGACCGGCTGCTGCCTGGGTCTCTGGCTCGCGTTGAACCCCTTACAGAGCACCTCGCTTGTGATGCTCTGCACGGTCTCATTTAGGGCTGTGGGGCTCAGTGGGCGAAGCCTCACTGCACTCACGGCTCTTCCCCGCTCCCCACAGAGCCCCTTAGCCTGGGGGACTTGCTGTCTTTGGCCACGGGGTGCAGCGCTGTGGGCTATTTCCCAGTGGAATTCAGAAGCTGTAGAGGGTGCTGCTGGCAGAGGTGGCAGCTTTAACGCAGTGGTGGTGGGTCCCTGCAGCCAAGGTGCAGGTGCCGCTGCTCCCGTGGGGACAGTATCCCGCTTCAGCACCACCCTGTTGCCGGTCAGTCTCTTCCCAAGTTGCAAGCCCTCCATCTGCAAGAGAAGCCGAGGAGAGAGGTTGCGTGACTGAGGCCCTTGTCCCCACATCCCAGCTGGCAGAGCTCCTGTGGATGGGATCCAATGCTAGCCCCCCGGGCAGCCCTCATCCCCCTGGAAGAGGGCTGGTCCCCCCACAGCTACTCTTGGGAGCACGCCAGCATTTCCAGTCCCAGCTTGCGACTAGGACCAAGCCCCCCTGTCCCATCCCGCACCTCCCACACACCATCGGCAGCTCCCGGGATGGGGAAGACATTTGGCCCCATCTCCGGCAGGTTGCCTACCTGTGTGCTCTGTCTCCCAGCAGCCTGAGAGTTCTTGGGGCGGGGGAGCAGTGGCAGCCTGACCCCATGGACGGACAAGTCTGGCCTCTGCGGTCCCTGTGGCATTGCCTCTGGCAGCGTGTTGTTGTCCTGCAGGTGGGATGAGGAGAAAGGTTGGGATGGAGTGGGCAGAGCCTTGGCACAGCGGCCCGCACGCTGCCCGCAAGCCCAGCAAACCACCCGGGCAACTCAGTGCAGCCCCATCCCACCAGCAGCCTCTGCCTCCTGCCCCTTCCCTCACCTGGCGCCTCTTCTGCAGGCCGCGCCGCCCCATGGTGGGGCTGGAGTGGGCATTCGCCTTCTCTTCCATGGCGTTCTATGCCCTCAGCCGTAGAACTGCCGTGGGCACCCAGGGAAATTGCTGCTTCCCGAGGGAGCTGCTCTCCTGAGTGTGGTCACCCCAGGGATCCCGCTCCTTAAATACCCCCAGCACCGAGATGTCACAATGGCCTCGGGGCGTGACGTGGTGACGCATCACAATGGCCTGGCGGTTGCCAGGGAGATGCCCAGGCCCATGAGCAGCTGGCACCGGCTCTGCCCAGCTGTGCCATGGCTCTGAACTGGCTGGGCCTGGCTGGGCCACGGCTCTGAACTGGCAGTGTGGGAAATGAGCGAAGTTTTGCTTCAGCTAATTGCTATCTGCTTGGTAATGGAGCTGTGCTGACAAAGGAGTCTTAGGAATAGTAGAATCTAATAAATTGTATCCAGTTAATCCCCCAAAATGGCCTTGGTCTGTCAAGGCATCCTTGTTGGCAGAGCGTTATCGGTAAAGAGAAACAAACTGGAACATGGCCTTCACCACAGGAACCCAGAGGAGAGTGGGGTATCGGTACGGCCAAAGAAGCCAGTCTTGGACAGGAAATGTGCCCAGTAGATGATAGCAAAGCCTCCCCACCTGCAAAAGGGATTCAGGAGACACAAAAACCACAAGGGTTGATATAGAAGGAGGTTTAATAGACTACCGCTAAATAATGAACGCTAATAGTCAAGAACCAGTATTAATCCCAATACTGATAGAAGATCTACAAGGATTATACTCAGCCAATTCTTATCAGTAGGAAGCTGTGCGCTCCCAGCAGGGACAGCAAATGTCGGACACTGGGAGCGCAACAGCTTCAGGAGGAAGGGACGGCCTGAGGGTTCCGGCACCAGGGCAAGGAGTTGTCTGGACCGCCGCCATGCAGGGAGAGAGAGCTATGCGGCAACCTTTTCTAATTTGTATTGAACGGGACCTTCATGGTATGAAATAATCCTGTTGGCCAGCCTGGCTCAAATGCCCAGGCCTTGCTCCTCCTGGCCCCTGCACCTGTTAAGGCTCGAAAGCACTAACCATGAATCCCGCAGAGCCTGGCTGGCTATAAAGGGAATATTTTCACAAATTCAGGCACTAGAGTCTTCTAAAAGTGCAATTTTCCCCAGTATCAGAAGAAAAGTTAGTCCTGTGTCTCTCAACCCAGGCCAAAAATGAAAAGGCAATCATGAAAAAGGTACCAACAATGAAATGTATACAAAGCTGTATCAAGCTCCCAGGATAATGAGAGAAGAATCATAGAATCCCAAGGGACCTGTGGAGATCGTCTCGTCCAACTCCCCTGCCAAAGTAGGTCCACCTAGAGCCTGTTTCACGAGAATGTGTCTGGGCGGGTTTTGAATGTTTTGAGATGGAGACTCCAGCACCTCTCTGGGCAGCCTTTTGCAGGGCTCTGCCACCCGCAGAGGAAAGAAGCTCCTCCTCATGTTTGGATGGAACTTGCTATTTTCAAGTTTGTGCCTTTTCTCGCTTGTCCTGTCACTGGGCACCACTGAAGAAAGACCAGCCCCATCCTCTTGACACCCTCCCCGTAAGTAGTTATAGCCATTGATGAGATGCCCCCTAAGGGTCCCCTTCGGACATCGGTCGTTGAAGAAAGAGGCTGACCCTTTGATCCCTCAGCTTTCATACTGAGCATGGGGCAGACCCTGTTGGTCAGTTGGGGTGACCTCTCCTGACCCATCCTCCCCACAGCTAGGACCCTTGCATGCAAATCACAGAATTAGCTGACCTTGGTGGTTACAGCAATAAGGATAAGCAAGAGCCTCTCTGCACACCTCTGTTCCCTGGCATGGAGTACAAACATTGGTCTGATCCCGCTGAGAACCGACAGTTTTCACCACAAGATGCTGTTAGTTTCAGAGAGTAAGGAGAGGCCTGGCTAAGAAGTCAAAGGACTGAACTGAGAAAATTGGTTCTGTTTTACCTCCAAGCGAGACACCTGCACACCTTTCCCTCAGGGGCCAAAGGCAGCAGCCTGTCCCCGAGAGCACTGAGAACTGCTCCCTCTCCCCCGACTCCCACCACCTGGGCCGTGTTGTGGCCCCTTCCCACATCCCTCTTCCCTGGCACCACAGCCCAGGGCTCAGCATCAGCAGCAAGTACCCAAATGCCCCTAGGGTGGCTGGAGAGCTGAGAACATGCTCCTGGCATCACCACACTCCCCGAGTCCAGCAGCACCATGGCTCTGAACCTCTTGGGAATGGCTGCGCCATGGCTCTGACCATGCTGGGACCAGCTATGCTATGGCCCTAAACCTGCGTGGTCTGGCTGTGTCATGGCTCTTGTTTGGCACCAGTGTTGGCAGGTCATCCTGTTCAGCTTATGCCAGGCTCCCCCATCCATCAGGGTCTGGCGTGGGCTGAGCTGCAGGGTCAAGGCTGTTCTCAGCACAGATGCAAAACACCTATGCATGATTCCGAAGGATTGTCATGATTAAGCTCATCAGACTGCCATGTTTATGGACTTAATTTTCACATCTTAGTACCCTCCTCATCTTCATTTGGCTGTGGCACCACTGGAGGCTGGTCTAGGTTCTTCCAGTCTTCCTGGGGCATTCTTCCAGTCCTCCTGCAAGAACAGCCTCTGGACATCCCAGGCCCTGGAGACGTGGGGGAAAGGCTGGAGCAAAAAAGAGATTACCATTGTGTGAGAGGGTCTTCTGGGCTTAGGTGGCAGAGCAGAAGTTCAGGCAACACTTCAGCCAACTGTAGTTACCCAAGTTCCTGCTAGGCTTTGCTGGAGCTGACTGATGAGCTGGTGAGGCCACTCCAACAGGGAGATGTGCCTGAAGACTGGAAGGATGCAACCACCACTGGGGCTGTGCCATGGTTGGAAAAGCAGCTGAGCAGCTGGGCCCAGAGGGTGGTGACCATCAGCATCAGCTCTGGATGGAGGCCAGGAAGCAGTGCTGAAGGCCAAGGTGAGGGGCATTGCCATCAGGTGGAAGCAGGTGTTCCTTCCCCACCACTGTGTCCTGCATGGGGCTCCCCAGTGCAAGGCAGAGATGGCTATACTGGAGAGAAGCCCCATGCCAGGCCCCCCTGGGGCATCTCCCACTTTCTTTTAGGCTTGGACCATTGGTCCCTTGGAGCCAACAGCCACCAGCGCCAGCAGGATGGAGCTGCTTTCCAGCAGCCCTGGGAAGAGGCAGGGTCTGGTGGAGCAGCGCTGCCCCAGCACCGTCACTGTGCTCCCCACAGTGCTCCCCGCATCCTTGCTGTGGCCAGCCGTGCCATGTCCTTTGTGCACAGCCAGGGTGCTCCTGACCTGAGAACGATGGGCCAGGCCAACTGCTGCTGTGGCTCCACATGGGCTCCCCTGGTGGCTCAGGGACAGGCAGGCACAGTCTTGAGTGTCCCTTGAGTGTCACTGTGCAGGTTGGGCAGCCCAAGGGAGGACGTCAGCTGGAGGAGCAAGGAGCCTTGCTGCGCAGCGCCGCTGGACGTGGTTGTGCGAGGACAGGAAGCCTCTGCTGCTGCCCACGCCTTGGAGGAGGGCAGGGTGAGGGCTGGGCCAGCATGTCCTGCCAGCTCTGAGAGTCCAAAGGCTCAGCTAGAACCCTTGGCCAGGCAGGACTTCCTCCAAAGCATCCCCGCCAAGCTCCTGGGGTCCGTCCTCTATGAGGACTGGATGGCAGCAGTGGAGAAGAGCAGCAGGAAGGAGAAAGTGGAAGAGCTGGAAGCATCAGTGTAGGCAGCAGCCTGCCTCTTGAGCAGGAGCCCTGAGCACTGGCTGAGAGCCCCGAGCAAGCTGTGCAACACGGCTTCTGGCTCCTGCCTGCCGTGGGCAAGTCTGGGGAAGGACCGCTGTGGACAACATCTCCTTTAGGAAGGGGGTGTTCCCCTTCCCACAGGGTGGCCCACAAGTTGCCTGCAGCCAATCTGGTCCTGCTGAAGTGGCTGCTGTGGCTCCTGCAGCATGTTGGGTGCAACACAGCTGCCAGCAGCATGAGCTACAGCAACCTGGCCATCTGCATTGCATCCAACATGTTGAGCCCACCTGAGGAGGGCCACCTCCTGCTGGAGGCCATGCTGGAGGTGACAGAGAAGGTAGGCTGTATCCACCAGCCGCCTGCAGCCTTCCTGGCCCATCCGAGCTGGGCTGCTTTCACAGAGCTGCCTGGCTGCCTCCTCTCTGGAGCAACTGCTTCTTGGGGGGGTTGCCAGCAGGAGCAACCCCACAGTCACAACTGCCCTCCACGCAGAGGCCATGGTGCTGAGGGGTAAAGGCTGCTTGGTCCATTCTCAGGCAGCAGAGTTGAGACCGAGGGTTTGATGTGGGCAGGTGAAGGTGCTCGTGGAGTTTCTGGTGGAGAACGCCAGGGAAATTCTTGGGGAGGAGATGGCTGGCCTTTCCTGTCCATCAGCCAAGGAGTCGCCAGTCCCCCCGGCAAGATGCAGAGGTGAGAGGAGGGACGCAGCTGGGGGAGATACAGTGGTGGAGTCTGAAACCATAGCTCTTTTACTCATAAGTGTTCAAGTTGCATGTTTCAGATTACCAGTTATGAATTAGAGAACTTGTTAGTTCGAAACCTAATTAATGGAGCGGTGAATGAGTGAATTAATGTGTTAGACTAGTCTGTACAAGGGGGACTGAGCCCTTGTTTGCCATTTTTGTCTGTTTTTTTTCCTAATGAGCTCATAAAATATAGTTGAATTTGTAGAGTACGTTGTCCTGTAAATGTGAGAGGTCCACCCAGACCATGACACTGCTCAGTTCAGAGAGGGCTTCCTGTTGCTTTGCACTGTCTGCAGGACAGGGGGGGGTGCCGCTTACTATTTTGAGAAGCTCAACAGAAAATATTCTTCATCTGTACGTTAAAAGACCTGCTTTAATTTTTTTTTTTTTTTTACAGTGCTTTCTGCATATGCAATCTGGAACACGGAAATCACATTTTTATATTTTAATTGCCAGTCACAGTAGTTAAAAACTTACCCAGAGCAAATTCTGCACTCAATCATATATGGGCAAGGCAGTGTCTCCGTGGATTTGCTCACTGGTTGGTCCAAAGTAGTATTGGTGGATGAGAAGTAGAGTCAGCATCTGATTGAGTCCCAAGCATCAACAGATCGACAGGTACAGGACAGGACTGAGAACTGCCCTTCATCCTCCAGCAGTGCCATCAGAAGACCCAAGGCAGGGAAGGAGTCCATTCCTGAGAAGAAAAGGAGAGATGAGAACTGCGCTGGGTGGTTGATCAAGGGCAGGGTTTCACTGCCTGTGCACATCGGTTTCAGGTGCCGTGTTCTCACTCAGGACTTGTTGCGGTCTGAACTCATCTTCGTCATACAAGGATCATATGAGGTATCCTCCATTAGTGACACTTTGCTCTGACACGCATCCTGCTATGCATTGCAGCAGTTCACAGCTAAATAATTTATTTCGGAAGCACGTTTTGTACACGACTTAGAAAATGGAAGAGGACAGGGATATTGCAACAGTGAGCTGTGGGGTGGACAAATACCTCCTTCCCTATGGTTTCTAAGCATTGCACTTTGCCATCCATTGTTTCAAAATTGTTTTCTCTCTAATAATTATCTTCAAAAGAGGAGATTGATCCAAAGTGGGTTTGTTTTGTTTTGTTTTGTTTTTCAGGGTGGTTCATTGATTTCCATTTTTAATAATAAAGATGAATAAACAAAAGAGAAAAAAAAAACCATGGCGATATATTACCTAATATTTAAAATAGAGAGAAGGCACATATGTGCCACAGCACACTTCATCTGTGGACATCAAAGCATCTCACAGAGGTCATAATCCTCAGTTCAAAGATGAGGAAACAGAGGTGCTGAGAGGGAAAGTTGCTTAGCAGGTTGGTGGCAAAGCTCCCCAGCCTGTACTGCAGGCAGAGGTGAGGGAGCAGAGGAGAACAAACCTCTCCTCACCTAACCAGGACAGCCCAGGTCCCATGAAGGCACAGCGACACTGTGGGGAGAGCAGCAAATTGTGTCACAAGCTGTGGCATCAGGGAAGCCTGGTTTCCCCCAGTTTTGTCCCTAAAGGGCAGTCTGGAGGTTATCTGATGGCCTTTGGTGGTGCAGTAACGGGGTGCTACTGTGGCCTTTCTCTCACTTAAGGGCACTGGTGGAGCCTGGCTCCTCAGCTTTGTTGTCTGTTTTCCCAAAACTTTTGGGTACTTGACACTTTTTGAGCCATTCTATCAGGTGTGATCACCGTGAGCCAGTGGAGACCCAAAGAACACATCCTTGCATGCACACACACATGTATGTATACATGCATGGCAATATAGGGGGTACCTTATCCTATGGAACTGCGCAATTAGTCAACATTTTAATATCGTAGATCTGAGAGTTTGAACTTCTCTTTCTCTGTAACAGAGTTCTGAAAGTGGATAAAGAGCAGTAACACAAGGACGTCCACACAGTTGATGCACTAGCCACCATTGTTTAATCTTACAGGAAAATGCTTCCCAAGGGGAGACACAAAATTGGGCTTCCAGCTCTCTAGCTACATCTTCTTTGAGCCTGGAGAAACTCACTGTGAAGTGAGACTCATTCTGGCTATTCATTTGATGAGTAATTTGAGCAAGACTTTTTTATGCCTGCAGCCATACCGCCTTGGGTCATGATCCTGTTGTATCTCGTGACTTGTAGAGGGAGAGGTTAAATGGGCATTTTGGTGTGAAAATAATCAGGGGCGGGAAGGATAGGAGTGAGGGTGGGGGCTGTTCAGCCTCCTTGATGTTAAATTGGAACCTACTGGTAAGAGGTTGGTTTTCTCAGCTTTAATGGACCCACTAAAGGTAGGCCATGGGTGCCAAAGGTCTGCTGGCCAAAAAGTTGTAAACAATTGCTCTAAATAAGACCCCTGATATTTCAGGAGCGCTTTTCATGTCTCAGGAAAGAGCATCTTTCCCTCTCAGGACTAGAAGACAGATGCTCCATGAGTGTATAGAGTTTCATGGCATGATGTGGCCATGAGTTAAAAGGTGGGTAGTAAGGGCGAGTTGTCTAGCTTTGACATTCACCCTCTTTGACCTTCAGCTCTTTTTTCTCCATGAAGTCCATGTTACCTGTCAATTAAAAAGGCACAGTGTGGTTCTTAGCCCACAGGAGGGTTGTGAGAGTCTCCATAATGAATTCTTCCGCATTATCAAGTGAAATGCGCTCTATAAATGCAGATTAATGGTACTAGAAAGCCTGCAGGTTCTTTGCCTTGTGCGTCTCTTCTGTGGTGTCTGCCTGCAGACCTGAATATATTTGCTGCTCAGATTACTAATCTCAGAGGTAGTGTATCAACAGAACAGACTTTTGTTCTTTATGTTTTAAATATTAAAGCGCATTGTATCATGCAAGCTATGATAATACTGTTTAGCATCTCTGTTATTAGAACATCTCTTCATGCTTTTGTTGTTACAGGTCCCAGAGGCATTGTTTATGGGCAGACCTCAAAGGCCTAGGAGTAGTAGTTCTGTTTTCCAAGAAAAACTCTGAGCCAGTAGTATAGAAACTGGATCCCCTACCTCTCACATGCTTTCCCTCTAAGCACTGAGAAACTGTGCTTTCCAAAGCACTGAAGATATAAACTACAGGACCTCAACGTGGAGTTTGCAAGTGAAAGTAATTCTGCTGAGCAGAATTTTTTCTTTCCCCACGTGCTGTGGGTGACAATTCCACAAGGAGCTGCAGTGGATGGAATCCCCATGTGTCTGGTTACTCTTGGTGAGATGATTTATCTGGAAGGGAAAGCCCTCACCTATTCTATTGGTTGGATACTGAAAGTTTCACATCCCCAGGTGCTTCATTAATATTCTTCTCTCAATACCAAGGCTTTTTGCTGGTTACCAATATGTTCCTTGGACTAGCGAGGCTGTACAGACTGTTGTTCAAAAAGAGTTATTTGGAGAACATGCACAAATAGTGGTGGAGAAGGGATACCTGGAGATCCCTCTTCTTCACACCTTACCAGGAGAATATTCTTATTACTGGGCTAGGTGGTCATGGCCCTCCATCTTTTCTGTTTCTTGAACTTAACATTCCTTGCTGTCCAGTGGTCTGATGTCAAGATGAACCACAAAATATGTGAGAAGTAAAGCAAGGAACAATCCTTGTTGTGCCCACCTACTGGGGCACAACATCCACCTCAAGGAGGCAGGGGAGCCATTTCTTTATCTTATTGTCCTTTTTAGGTGCTAATTGCAATTACGTGGCAATTATGGTACCTCGTATTGGAGGTGTGAACAGCCAGGGTTTGGGCATTTCACTGCTGGAGCCAGGCACCTGAAAGGGAGGTGTGGAAGTTGCTGTCACCACATCTAAATCCTTTGTCAACCTGGGGCCAGAGTGCCTGAGGTGAGTAATTGTTATTAATGGAGGAGCTGCCTGCCTTGTCCACTGAATAAATGAAACAGATTTTCCAGCTGTTCCCTCCTCCAAGTCTCTCCTTCCAACTTCCCCACATCACTCTCTTCTCCTGATCTCCCCATCTTTTCTCTGTGATTTCCTCCTGCTCTGGTGGGCAACTCCCGGGGTGGTACGGTCTTCCCAACTGAAGAAGGATTTCGAAGGGCAACCTGATTGTCCCAAATGTTCACCTGTTCAACCCTCTTCCCAAAATCTTCAGTGTCAAAAAGTGATGGTTTTGCCTTAATCATATTTAATTGTTAGTTAAATATCAAGGTCAGAAGCCACTCCTATTCCTGAAGAAGCTCTATGCCTTTTAAAAAAGCATGGAGGGCAAAGGCATTTACTGACCAAACCATCTGTGGAAGAGTTACATTTCCATTTGCCCTTCAAAGCCAATTTTCCCCGAACCTGTGACCTGAATACCAAGGTAGTGTCCTGCCAGGGTGGATGGTCCCGGGGTGCCCATGCTTCCCGCCCCATGTCTCAGTAACTGCAGTGATTTCGGTTACGTGAAACAACTCAGACAATCTTTCCGAAAGCAGAAACACAGCACGATGGGGACACACCAAAACCCCTTTTGAAAGCAGCACAGTAGTTAAATGGACAGACCCTGCCAACGCTCTGGGTCAATGTGCAATAACGGCAGTGCTAATTCCATCAGAGCAGCTCTATCACATTGATTTGTGCCAGAGAATAGCTGGGTAGCTTTTTTTTTTCATGTGTAAACCCCTTTCCAAACTTGGCAGGCTTTACAGCACAAAAAATGTCAGCAAGATATCGGTGCTTGTTTCTTCCATGGGTTCTGACAGGGATGTGTATCTGGTCCCCTTTGCTTTATGCCGTTCAAACGTTGAAGTCTTTGCATAGCTGAGGTACCTGTGGTTATTCTAGCATAAAAATGTGTGTGTTTGCATGGTTCTGGGAATCAGTATAAATTATGCCATCAAGAACATGGATTTTTTGTTTATATGTTGGGAAAGCCAGTACTGTAATTGAATATGACTCTAAACAAAATAAGCCTGGTGTTATTTTTCACTCACAGGCCACCCAGTTGAAATTTTTGGTGTATCGCCGTATCACTGAGGGCGACTCTGAGGGATCACCTGAGCTGGAGTCAGACTCATCTCATCCCCTTCTCACCATCTCACCTTGCCAGCACTGGAAACTGGGGACCCTCTGTATAAAGGATGTTAGGATGGGATGGTCTAGAATAACCTGTTTCTACCCATTGAGGTATAAAGGAGCCCAGAACCTGCAGCTTGCAGTGTAAATGTCCAGTATTGGTGGGATAAATCCTGTGTATGACCCCTGAGATCCTCAGCAGGTCTTCAGACTACCAGTCTCACCTCCCACCCACCCGGGCACAGTGCCCACTGCAGGTCTATGGCACCAGTCCCTGCTCAGCCTGTCTTAATTAAAACCAGCTTTATTATCTGATAGGTACTGACGGAATATAATCCATGACACAGAAGGCTCCTGCCCTGAGGATGTTTCCCTGTAAATATGCCAGAAAAGCTCTGCTTTGGAATGTTTGTGATGCCTTTCCCTTTCGCATGTAGCATCATTGATGGGCGATGCAGGCTCCCGGGTACAGAAGAGCTCTTCAAGGCCAAGGCAGCATGGAAAGCCTTCATCAAGGGTAGAACGTGAAACCCGGGGAAAAAGATGCGACTCGTTAGTATTCACCTGTGGGGATTGTATTTCCAGCAGTCCCTCTGGCTCCGTGGGTAGCTGCGGGGTGGCAGAGGACCTCTGCCCGGGGCTGGGGCAGGGGGGGCTGCATGTACTGGGCTGAATGCTACAGACCAGAAGCAGATTTCACCAGCTGACATCACCACTTGAAGAGGGTCAGCGAGGATGGAGGTGGCCGAGGTGGTAATTAAAGCCCTGGCATTCCAGCCGGAGGCATGGTCGTCACCCTGCTTCTTCTGAAGCAGAGCCAGGCTGGCACAGCAGAAGCTTTATGCAGTCAGATTTTTCATTTTCGGGGCAACACTTTCAGAGGAACCGCATGTGTGGGATTTTCCCCCTGTTTATAAGCTGGAGAATGAGTGTAACTCCGTCCCCTTCTGTCTCACACTTCCTTAGGTGTCCTGCACATCGGGGAAGGAGGGTTTGTCTTTGGTCTAACTATGCGAGGCTTTCATTTGCATTCCTTCTTTGTTCCGTGGTGGGATAGCAGAGGTTGGCGCTGGCATGCAAGACATTTTTTTTGTTTGTTTGTTTGTTTAATTGCCCCTCTACAACCGCAGCCAGGTTTTGGAAGCATTTTTTGGCACCTTGCCCTGCCAGCAGCCCATGATCCCAGCAGCGGCTTCTCGGGCTGAGATGTTTTTTTTTTTGTAGCGATGCACGAGCCCATCTCCACTATTGTACAAGGTTTTCCTTTTCTCGTTGTCTGTTTTGGCCGTATCAGAGGATATTCTGATACATTATTATCAGAATATATTATATATATTGTATATAGAATATATATGATATTATGGTATACATGATATATAGAGTCATAGAATCATTTGGGTTGGAAGGGACCTTAAAGATCATCGAGTTCCAACCCCCCCTGCCCTGGACAGGGACACCTCCCACTAGAACAGGTTGCTCAAAGCCCCATCCAACCTGGCCTTGAACCCCTCCAGGGATAGACTTCCCTGGGCAACCTGTTCCAGTGCCTCACCACCCTCATATATAATATAGAAGCCAGCAGGCTGGAGTAATTTGTAGAAACTCTGCCAAGAACATCAAGTTCTAGAGAAGCACAGTCTCCGCTTAACATCTTTAATCTTATTATCTCTAAGCCTTTTATCTTCAAATTTTCTTAGCTGTTTGTTTGTTTTCTTTAAATTTGTTTACATATACCAAACTGAAAGTTTTTCTGGAAATGCTGGTATGGCTTTTAACTGTAAGAGTGATTCACCGAGAATAATTAATTCAAAGATTTTGGCATCTGATTTCCTTGTAATCTGGTGGTGGATATTCTGTGATTTTCTTGGAAGGTTTCCCCCCCCCCCAAAAATGTGTGTGTTTACACTCACACCCACACAGACTCACACACATTTGCAAATGCAGACACTTCCCTCTTCTTCTTTTGGAGCTTTTAAGTTCTGGAGGAGCCCAACTGATTAACCGTTTCTGGACGATTAACCTTTTCTGCTCTGTATCACCTTTATTTGTGTCCAAAAGCACAACAGAGACTTACCCCATAGGTTTTTGTCCAAACTATAGACTCCCCTAAGTTTGCAGAGCCAAGCAGGCACAGGAGAACTGCACTTGAAGAAAAGTCTGTGCTGGGTGGTAGCTCCTGCAGTTCTTCAGGCTCCATCTAGGAGACTGCTGGCTGGCCTGGGTCAAGCCAAGCATTTTTCTAAGGCACTAAAACCTCCCAGTGCCCAGGATTGTTCCCCAACATTGTTTAATTTATAAAAAAAATAATAAAGTAAATTATTAAGGAATAATTAGAGAAGAAAAGGCTCTAGTGAGACCTTAGAGCTCCTTCCAGTCCCTAAAGGGGCTCCAGGAAAGCTGGGGAGGGACTCTTGATGAGGGAGGGGAGCAATGGGATGAGAGGGAACAGTTTTAAACTGGAAGAGGAAAGATTGAGATGAGATCTGGGGAAGAACTTCTTTGGTGTGAGGGTGGTGAGAGCCTGGCCCAGGTTGCCCAGA
>JAOTQQ010000023.1:16212859-16247556 GCA_026546715.1 Gallinago undulata | reverse complement strand
GCCCAGAGAAGCTGTGGTTGCCCCATCCCTGGAGGGGTTCAAGGGCAGGTTGGAGGGGGCTTGGAGCAACCTGGTGTTGAGTCTGGTGGGAGGCGTCCCTGCTCAGGGCAGGGGTTGTGTGGAACTGGATGGTCTTTAAGGTCCCTTCCAAGCCAAACCATGATTCTATAATTCTAAACATTGTTATTGATAGAGAAGTTATAACTTTTTCACATTTTAGCATCTATTAGAAGCAAAAGCACTGAGTTCTGCCTCAGAAAATTAAGCCTGGACTTTGCAGTCTGTGAAACGAGCTTATACAGAGTGTTAGGGGTAAGATTTCTCCACTGGACATGGAGTCTCTCATGAAATTTGGAGTGGCTCATCACTGTAAACATCAGTAGTTCTGGAACTATTTCCTTTGTGGGGCTCACAGTGTCACTTGGATTGTAGGCACCTAAAGAGAAATCAGGGTGTTTAGGCACTTTTGAGGAGCACTATCTTATTTTTTCTCTTTGTTCTGGAAAAAAAGTCACTTCTGCAATGCCAAAATCTCTGTGGCTTGGTGCTTTGCGCTGTCATTTCAGAAGTTAAAAGCTATTTTAATCACCAGCACAGCCTGACATTTGCAGCGATGTTCATAACACTGCGATACGGATGGCTCCCGTAGGACCTGGACAAACCAAAGAGCAGGCAGCAGGAGAGCTGGGTTTAGTTAAATAAATGCAGAATGCGGAGTCACTCCGGAGTTACCCTCCTGGTTTTTCTACCTTGTCTGTGAAACAGAGTCACTGGAACAGGACAGCTCCTATAAATTCAGGGAGGGTCAAAATTATTATAACTAACTATAACAACACTTGGCTCTTTGAGGGCTATTATCCAAATGTCTCCAAGCCCTTGCTCTTCACAAAGAGAGATAAATGTAATTATCACAGTTCTAAAGTGGGGAAAGCTGAGTCTTAATTACCTGCTCATGGATATACAGCAAGTCAGTAGCAGAGATGGGAACAGAAACCAGTTTTCTGACTCGCATTCGTGCCCTAGTCACTGGATCCCCAGTGCCATCTCCATCAGGCAGCTACTGCAGCAGGATAAACATGACAAAAAGTCCCAACAGGATAAAGATAAGAGTGCCCCAAAGAGTACATAGACAGCCCCACAGCCAGCTGAAGCAGCTCTGGGATACAACCATTGCCTGTGGTCTGGCATTTAGTGAACATGGTTCCCAAAGGGAGAGCCACAGGCCCGGAAAAAGAAGCTCTACTAAGAGGTGCAGAGATGAGATAAGTCACACACTGATTCCTCAAAGGCAGCGTTTGCCTCTGTTCTCCCAAAAGGCTGACAATGGAGAAGGATAGCCCTAAAATGATGATGATGCCCCAAGGGCTGGAGCCCCTCTGCTGGGAGGGGGGGCTGAGAGAGTTGGGGGGGTTCAGCCTGGAGAAGAGAAGGCTCCAGGGAGACCCTCGAGCCCCTTCCAGTCCTTCAAGGGGCTCCAGGAAAGATGGGGAGGGACTCTGGATCAGGGAGAGGAGTGACAGGACAAGGGGGAAGGGTTTTAAACTGAAAAAGGGAAGATTGAGATGAGATCTCAGGAAGAAATTCTTTTCTTCTGACAGAAATGAATGTGCTGGACACTTCTTCTGTTCCTGGTTTAAATGTACCTTTGAAAACTTGCTGTCTTAACTAGAATCATAGAATCATCATAGAATGGTTTGAGTTGGAAGGGACCTTAAAGATCTCTCAGTTGCAAACCCCTTGCCTTGGGCAGGGACACCTCCCACCAGACCAGGTTGCTCAAAGGCCCATCCAACCTGGGATGGGGCAGCCACAGCTTCTCTGGGCAACCTGGGCCAGTGTCTCACCACCCATACAGGAAAGAATTACTTCCTGAGGTGTCACCTAAATCTCCCCTCTTTCAGTTTAAAACTATTCCCCCTCATGCTGTGGCTCCCCTCCCTGATCGAGAGTCTCTCCTCATCTCTCCTGTAGGCCTCCTTTATGTACTGGAAGGCTTCTATAAGGTCTCACCAGAGCCTTCTCTTCTCCAGGCAGCTCAATTAGGTTGAGACGAAGAGGTCACGGACATTTTTGGATGCCACATACATATACATGTATGTACATATATGTATCTCCTATTTAAGATTCTCCAGTGCGACTTTATATTCACAGCTTTCAGCTCAGATGACACTTAAACATACGCATGTGCTGGTTTTTCCCTCAGATGCTTAAAGACAAAAATGGACTCTGGCTGCTTGTTCTGGTGGTAGCTTGATCCAATCGCCCAGCTGCCTTCTTCTTTGGAGAAATCTCAAGTGAGAGGAGCTTTAGAAGGCCAGTAAAGGTACTTATTTGTGAAAAACAGCCTGAAGACCAGAGGAAGACAGCAACTGTCATCTGAAGGTGCTGCAAGTGGAGATGCCACTACAACCCCCACTTCCACCATGCAGATGCTAACAGCTGTAATAGCACCCCCAAGTGTAGCACAGGTTTCACCAGCATCACCAGATCCAGAAGCTATTCTTGGACACCACCTACTGGCATTTTTCCCTATTACCTAGTCTCAAGATGTGCAGTTGTGTGGGGTGTCAGTGGCATCCCAAGTCTGGAGGCAAAGAGATGAACTTGACCTTCCCAGACCTTCTCAGTGAATGCCCTGCGTGTTTGTCTGAGAGAGGGGAGCTTGTGAAAAGCTCCTTTTTTTTTAAGGGAATGATTTTTGCATGGGACCGGGAAAAGGGATGACGATGTCAAAAGAAGCGCTGTGAATGGAGGTGGGTGAAAGAAACAAGAAAAAAAAAAAAAGAGAGAGAAAAAAAAAGAGGGAAAAAAAAAGCCTGCAGGCACTAGTGAGGAGTAAATCAGAGGTGTTCCCTACCACAGCTCTGGAGGAAGGGGCACTTTATACCCATCAAGTGCCCACTTAGATGTCCTTTCAAGATCCAGAGTATTTAAGTCCACGATCTTTCTTTTTTCATGAAGGTTTGCGTGGCACTGAGAAAATATTTTTTAATTTTTTTTTTTTAGTTTCTGCATGCAGTATTTTAAATCAGAAAGGAGGAGATATGGCTTCTGACCCCTCTGCTTTTTGGCACCAATACCAAAAACTGTAGTGCTGGTGCTTATAATTCCTGATAGTTGAAACAATCCATCCGAAAAAAACAACAAATGAAGGAGCATAATGGTCAGTCATCCTCTTTTGCGCAGCAGGCAAGGACTTTGCTCAACCACAGACATAGTGTTACTGTATGCAGTTAGAAGAAGCCTTCCAGCTGCTATTACCACTCATGGAGGATGCAGTCTCTGGAGATCTTCAAAACCTACCTGGACAAGTTCCTGTGCAACCTGCTCTGGCAGGGGTTTGGACTAGATGATCTCCAGAGGTCCCTTCCAGCCCCATGTCATTCTGTGATTCTGTCCAGCTGGGAGGCCTTAGCTTAGCATTGATTCTTCTGCATGATTTGAGCTCTTCCATGCTTTGTTGTGGTGCTTTTGGGCATAAGTCTGCCTTTCACTGGTGGCTGGGAGGACAGAAACATAGTTCTGGTGCTGCGTATCCAGGGGTCTCTGTGCTGCAGGATCTGAGCAAACCATCAGTATCTACAGAGATCCTGCTGGCATCTCTGGGTCTCCTCCTACTGATGGTCAGGGTGGTGTAGGTAGTACAGTCTGCTGAGACTCTGAGGGGGTTTGTTTGGGTTTTTTTCCATATTAATTTCATTTTCTGTTGGATGGTTGTAGATATTGAGGGATAAAAGGTACATCTGGCAGGTGGAGCAGCCTTGGGAAGGGGACTTTGTTCAGTGTGGTGTACACAGGGTGTGAAACCATAGCTTAATGGCTATTCGTTATTAAGAGCTTTCTATAGTGACCACGATTAGAGAGAGGCCTCTTCCTCCAGCTAAACCGAAATCCTCTTCCTTCAAACACTTCCCCTTTCTGAAGTATGGTGTATTGCAGAAGAAGGCTTTCACTGCTGTGCCACATCACCCAGGGCTCTCCTTTCACGCGAGTCCTGCCCAGGGGAGAAATGTGTGCCTGGAAAACACTTGCATGTCTGTCTCAACAGCATTGATTGGGCAAGCTTTCTCTTTATGGCGAGTAAAATCAGAGGAGATTTACAGCCTGCACTGGTGTAATGGGATCCAGACGTGACAGACAGTCCTTTCATCATAATGAATGGTGGATCTATTTGTTATTACTTTGTTTTATTACTGTAACATGTCGTTTGGAGCTACACTTGCCGCAAAGCATGAATGTGGTAGGCTGGAAAGAAAACACTCTTATGGTTCAAATTCACTTGAGAAGGAGAAAGGCATTGCATGTCAGGTGTGGACTATTTCACATTGCAGGGGTAAAAAAAAACCCCAAAACAACCACCTTACTCTTGGGGTTTGCTCTTTTGAGTGTGTGTTTCCTAATTTTAAAGGTGGAATTCATGTGTTCTTCTTCTCACCTTGCTAGTGAGGCCTCTGAGAAAGCATCTGTAGTTGGAGCAAGTCTCTTCATAACTCATACTAGCCCTGATTCTTCTTGATTCCCAGTTGCTTACAGGAGGGTCTTATTCCCAGTTGCTGTTCCAAGTGGGTCTTATCACCTGGTGTTGATATCTAAGAGCTGCGCAGGGCCATGTGGTAGACTGGCAGATTGTGTAGCCTAGAAATTACTGTTTTGCAGTGATAACCTTTCTGTGTCTGTGTCTGCTAGGTGAGTATGATGCTCTGTAGACTTAACTCTGTCACGTCCATAGACTTTTAAAAGAAATGGAATCATGACACACCTGAACTTCTGTGGTGGCCTGAGCTTCTAAAGCTGAGGAAGGCCTGCGTGGTGGCCCACTCTACATGCCAGTAGTGTGCCTTAGACTGTGAGACTACCAAAGCCCTGTGCTGATGGCACTTTCAGACATTTGGAAGCTGTCACAAAGAAGAAAAGGGTGTTGTCATACTATCTGGAGAGCTTGCAGTTCAGCTGGCTTCCCGGGCACCGGGGAGAAAGCTTGTAGTGATGGCACTAAACCTTTGTGGATTTTGACTCTAGACAAGCCACAACAGAAAAACCAGATCAAAACTGCTAACACAATAAGTTTCACTAAAAAAAAAATTAGTAGGAAGGAAGAAAAGGAGGAAGAGCAGGCACTGCTTTGAAGATGGAGTTGCACAAAGTAACACCATGATACCCCTGAAGGGTATTTGGATGAAGACAGCATATATTTTGGCCTTCAGTGGAAAATATAGCAAGAGGCTGATGTTAGAGAGTTGGTGCAGCCTCCTCAAGGTGCATAGTACCTTGGGACTCTCAGCTTTTGCTGACACCCTGGAAGCTCAGTCCTTGTCAGTTTGCCAGTGGCCTTCAAAAGGAGTGGCTGCTCTTGCTGCTGACCTTCCTGGATGCCTGTTCTTTAGACACCTTCTGATGCTACCTGAGGAAGGAGCTCCTCCAAAGAACAAGCCGTTTCTAAGGCATCTCAAATCTGAGACAGAGGTTACCCCAAATCACCAGGTGCACTGGGAGTAGGTCCTCATTGACACCTGCAGGAGCAGACAGGTCTCAAGTGGTGTGTAGTGGGGCCTGGGAGCTTTGAAAGGTGAAAGAAGCTTCTGTGTGAACCTACATTGCACCTCCCTGAGATGGAAAGCCCTTGTTTTCAGCTGGTTTCCCAGGGGCTTACTGGGTCTCCAGCTTGAATGAGGAAAAACAGTCTAGTGCATGACCCTGGTGGGGCTGCAAAGCGCCCTGAGGATATCCATATGTGGGTGTGCATATATGTGTCTTCATCAAATGCATTTACTGCAGGCAAAAAATACTACATTGTTTGCAGTTTTGGCTTTCTTCCTTCTCCTTCCTGCTAGAACTCTCTTTCTTCACTTCTCACTTAACCAAAATTTCTTCTTTGGCTGCAGTTTTCCCTTGTTGCTGCTGTTTTTCCATTGTTTCTTGCTTGCCTCGGGCTTAGCTTTTGTCTGAGAAGTTATAGTAGAAAAAGTTTTTTGACTAAGTTTAGGAGGAAACCAATGTTTTGTCTTAAAAATGTCTGACTGGCATAGCTGTCTGATTATTATAAATGTTCTTCCATGTTCTGAAAGGCAGCCTGGAAATTTGCCCAGAAGATCAGCCTGGAGTAAAGGGTGTGCTTTTTTTATTTTTTTGCCTTTGAAAAGTAGCCAAATAATTCTATCAAGTTATAGGTCTGTGAAAATCCTTGTTGTGGGAAAGGAGAGGTTAGAGGTCGATGGAAACAACCTTTAGAAATGGTCTTTTTCCCTGAGAGGAAGGGGATGAGACACTAGAGGGGGGTGAGTGGATGCACAAGGAAGGATGAAGGGATGTGGGAAAGGGTGAATGAAGCTTGTGTGGTAACACGGACACAGAGAAGCAGTTGCTGTCTAAATTTGCCACAATATACAGAAACTTTTAACTTCTGCATTCCTATATGGCTAGCCAAAAGCTGTCTCATTTGTTGCCAAAGTTATCCCCTTCCCTGGTCCATGGAAGATTAACAGATTTCAACTTGTATTGGCTGTGCCGGGTTCTCATGTGGTTAAGAGCTCTCCCACACAGAGGTGTTAACAGAGATACTAATAGTGCTGTCAGTGGAAATGCATGGCTGAAGACCCCAGAGGAACAGCAGATAAAGGGTTAAAGTGGCATGTATCAATTGCTGCAGAGCCACCCCATGTGTTTCATTCAAATAGCCAGAGGACAAAGAACAAGCCTTAGAGATAAGGTGAGAAGAAGATAACAGTGCTGAAGCTGTGAAATACCTAGATGAGGGGGACAAGACTCAAATTTGCCTGAAATTCTTGAGGTGTGAGGCACAAGATCAGAGAATACCATGCTAAAGAGTACAAAAGGTGCATCTGAAAAAAGAGAGCAGCCAGGGAGGTGCAGGGGGGGCCATAATGGTGTTATCCCATGTGTTTCCTCCTGCACACAGGTGATCCTGGCCAGACTGATGCCCACAGCTCTGTGTGTGTGTGTGTTGATGGGACAGTGGGAATGGGTAGAATCAACTTATTGGGGTCTCTTTAATCAGAGTCACCTTCTGTGTCCGTAAGGTCTTGCGATGAGTTTTGTTCCACTAATTCACTAATTTCCCACAGTGATGGTATTAAATGTTCTGGTTCTGCTAATGATTTATGTGGGAGGTGATATATCAAATGCCATCACGTGAGTAATATATGTTCCAGTTGCCTTTTAAAAAAAAATAAATCCCTATATAGATAATTAGATTGCAAAATTGGTATGTTAAGGGAGCGTTCATGCCAAAGCCAGGCACTCACCTGCTGTGAACTGAAGTTGCCTGCTCGAGCTTCCTGCAGCCCTCTTGTGGGAAAGAGTTGAAATATTTGCTGTATTTCTCATTTTCTAAATGCTCAACTCAAGATGCACCTGGCCCGTTCGAGAGATGCATCGGATGCTGGTCAGTTAGAGGCCACAGTACAGTGTTTAAGTGTGTTTAAGAGCTGTCGTCGTCCCCCCCCCTTCCTACCTGCCTCTGTTCCTGACCACGCTGAGTGGCCACGTGCTTCTTAGAAAATAACAATCTATACCCACTGAGGGCTTGTAGATGTCTGCTGTCGGTGGAAAGGGTTCATCACCTTTTGCTCTTTCTCATGGGGCTGTGGGGAGAGATAAAAGGAAAATGCTCGTGGAGGATTCAGGGGTGAGGGTGGCGAGGGCAGAGAAAAATCTAGGAGGATTTTCTCTGAAAATCTGACTTTCTCTGATTTTCTAGGAGGAGGATAATGTGTCTGTGTTCCTAAAGTGGGTAAAGATCCAGAAGTGATGCTGGCCAGACAAGGTGCTGAATGGATGCTGGTGGCTGTGTCGCTCCTGCAGTGACACAGAGGAGGACACGGGGGAGTCCGGTGAGCAGCTGTCATGCCACGTGACTGAACAAAATGAAGATATCCAGCCCTATAAATGCGCCCTGGTTCATCCCTGCCTGACTCTGCTGGTTTTGTTGTCCCTTCACAGCCCTCCTGTTTGGAGGCCAGGTGAGTTTTGGGTTCCTTGTACCCATACTCTGCCTGCTGCTGGGCTCCTGGCCTGTTGCTGCCTGCCAGGCACTGCCACCAACCCTCAGGCTGCCCTAGAAGAAGGCAGACCTCCCTGTGCCTCACCAGAAAGTGAGGACATCTGGGGAGGAAAGTATTTTGTGGTGTTTGTCTCATGAAGCTTAGCTTAAAGGCAGAAGCATGTTGTCCTTTCTGTTGTTCTTTCCCCCTTCTTTTCTTGCAAGAACGGGGCAGGGTTTTTGGTTTTGAGTTACTTAAACGCTTTACAACAAACACTTTCCTTAATCTGAAGTTCAAGGAAAAGATTTGGTGGAGATCAATCAATGAATTTCAGCGTGACAGCTGCCTTAATGTCCAGTTTGGGGGGAAAAAAAAAGTGGGTAGTGGGTATTTCTGTTCTTGCTCTCCCAAACCTACAGAGATTTCCCTGCTGCTGAAGGGTGGATCTGCTCTGCTCTCCAACAATAAAAAGCAGATGATTTTTCCCTCTTAAAATATCCTGCCCTGGGGAGGCCCCATCTGGAGCACTGGGTCCAGTTCTGGGCTCCCCAGTTCCAGAAGGTCAGGGAACTGCTGGAGAGGGTGCAGCAGAGGGCTGCAAAGATAATGAGGGGACTAGAACATCTCTCTTGTGAGGAGAGGCTGAGAGACTTGGGGCTTTTTAGTCTGGAGAAGAGAAGGCTGAGGGGGGATCTGATCAATGCATACAAATACTTAAAAGGTGGCTGTCAGGAGGACAGGGCCAGTCTCTTTTCAGTGACAGGAGAAGAAGAAATGGGCACAAAATTGAAGACAGGAAGTTCCATCCAAACATGAGGAGGAGCTTTTTTACTTTGATGGTACTGGAGGCTGGCAGAGGCTGCCCAGGGAGCTGGTGGAGTCTCCATCTCTGGAGACATTCCAAACCCCACCTGGACACGTTCCTGTGGGATCTGCTCTGGGTGGCCCTGCTTTGGCAGGGGGTTGGACTAGATAATCTCCCAAGGTCCCTTCCAAGCCCATATCATTCTGTGATAACCACTGTCCTGGCACTAGTTTTGTTCAACTACTTCTGCCGGTCTCCAGATAAGAGAGGAACAACTCTGTCCCAGGTGACATCAGGGTCTTCCTTTGTGCCTGTGAAATGGCTTTTCTGGAGCTTTCTGCTAATGACAATATGTGCCATTAAGTGGGTGAGATGCCCACAGATGAACTTGTCTCATTTCCTGCACAGTGCAGGAATGAGTTTATTTTGGGGAGGGCAGGGACTCAAGAGTAGTACCTTGAGTTAGAAAGCAATTGGTGCTTCCACTTTCAGTACTGGGACACAAACTATCTGTGTTCATAATGTCTAATTTCAGCCAGGAGGATCTGTGGGGTTTTTTTTGTTGTTTTGGTTTGGGTTTTTGTTGTTTTGGTTTGGGTTTTTGTTGTTTTGGTTTGGGTTTTTGTTGTTTTGGTTTGGGTTTTTGTATCTTCCTCTTGTCAGCAGGGCATTAATTCCAGTGCAAAGGCTGCTCACGCCAGCTCAGCACCTTGTAAATGCTGAGGCTGCATGGGGGGAGTGACAACAAGGCTCCATTGCAACCTGTCCCAGGACTGCCTGTGGACTGGTGCGTGTGGAACGCACCATGGTGCCGCAGGGAGCATGCATGGGCAAGGAATGGGCATGGTAAGTCTCTTCTTGAAAAGCAACTTTTTCTTTCCTATGGAAAATTACAAATGAGAACTCCAAAGATGGACCCAGCTGTGACATTGGTTCCAGTGATTCCATTGTTACTGAGCATCTTGATTTCGGGACATCTCCTTTTGTGGATGTGGATGGCATCACATGGGGAATCACAAAAGGGATGGCTCCCCTTTGTGCATGCAAATATGGAGAGCCATGTCTTGGCTGAAATTTATATAACTGCATTTGCCGCTTCCCTGAAAATAACATTTCTCTTCCTTGAAAGGCCAGCAAGGATATTCAGCTGAACCCCACGTGGAAGACGTAAGTCTAAAAGTCCTTTCAGTGAAGGATAGACTAGAAAGGTAGGGCTTTTACACCAGTGCTTGCTTTGAATTTGACACTGGTGTGTCCTAGAGCTGTAGTTGGACTGAGCATTCCCGCTTCTGGCAATGCTGTGGAGCACGAACTTTTCAGTTTTAACACAACTATAGGCACTAAGTAAATCCCTCTGTACTTTACAAACACAGTTTGGGGTAATTTTCGCAGAGCTGCATGATAAAAATTGAATATTTTATCCAAGACCTGTGTTGCAAGCTCTTCTGAGGAAAATAACTTTTGAAACCCGGAATGGGGGCCTAAAGCTTCTGCCTGGCTTACTGTGACGAAAGGACAAGGCCGCTGCTCTGGTGACACTGCCTCCAGTTTTCTCACTGCAATAAGAGAGATACGTATATAATGAGGGACAGAAAGATGCCGATGCCACCACGCCGTGAGCTTGGGTCTTGGTTTCTGTCGAGGGCCACAGTTAGGTGTGAGCAGCTCTCGTTTGAGATCAGCACGTGGAGCATCATGTGTTGCCTTGCTGATAGGAAATAATCATGCTGAAGCATGATTCCTCTTTGGAATACCTTCAAAGGGTGGACCTCAGGTGCCCTGCCCTTCCCCACAGCTGGCAAACATCTGTGGTAAGGTGGGTTTTGTCCCCCTGCCCCAAAGGCCCAGGTTAATCTGTTCACTGCTTGGTTCACATGGGGGAGTCCCTGGTGAGACTGTCCCCTTTGTTAGGCACTCTAGTTGCAGAAGATAATCTTGTGATGCTGAAGCATATATATATTTTTTTAATTGGTCCTAACAGTTTAGATTTGAGGGGAAAGAAGCAGAAATAGGAAAGGAGTGGATGTGGTGATGCAGAGATGCAAGTGAAGACTGATGAGCTGGTGGGGCTTGCTCTGCTTCTGTGGGACTGGCTTGTGGTGGGAACAGGAGACTTTTCTGTATCCAAACAAAAAAAAAACTTCCTTATGGGATATGCTTGAATCAACCTCAAAAAAACCCAACCAAACAAGCAACAAACGCCAAACCAACAACAAAAAAAAAACCCACCCCAAAACAAACACCAAAACAAACACCACCACCAAAAACAATTTGAAAAAGTCCATTTAGCACTTCAGGTTTGGGGTTATCTTCTCGATTCTGACATCAGGAAGGTTCTCCTTGGGGTTTCTAGAGTCCTAGTTCAGATCTAGGAATTACTTCTAACAGCCCAGCTTTGAGACCAGGTTTGGGTTTGTTTTTTTTTTTTTTTAACAGAGTACGTGTTGCCCTGCAAGGAATAGGTGTGCAGTATAAAAATATAGGCTATAGGCAGATCTATAGGAAGATCCATATCTGCTGGCAGGATGCAGACCTTGCCATGTGTTCCATCTCCAGCTTCCCTAAACCCCTGCCAAATCCAGGCTCGTTCTGCAGTTTCTACCCCTTCCAGCATCCCCTTTTCCCACGCGGGACTACTGCCCTAGCTTTGATTTATTTTTTTTTTAATTTAATTTTTTTTTTTGAGATCCAGTATTTTTTTTTTTTGGATGGGAGCCCTGGGTTTCCCTCCTGGTGGCAGAGATGGGGAAGGAGGGATGAAGCGGGCGGAAGCTCGCTGGCTTTTGTCTGCCAGCCAGCTGGGAGGCTCCCATGGTTATAAAAGTCCCTGGTTAAGTAATCACATCTCTCTTGCATAAGTACTTGTTTTTGGGGAAGTGTTAGCCAATGGGAGGCTGCAGCTCGCGGGCGGAAAGCGTGTCTAACTCCTGTGAGTTTTATTTATTTATTTATATTTTAAAAAAAAAATAATGCCTGATTATTAATCTGCTGGAAGTTGTGTGAAGTTTGTCCCTTTCGATAAGGGTGAGCGGCGGAGACTCCCCGGCGCTGGTGGTGGCTTGGCCACAGCTCTAAGGGGCTGCCCAAAAAAGCCCACGTGGATCCTTGTGAGTAATATTTCTGATTCTTTCTCAAGGGTGTTTGCAGCTGGTAACTGCAGGCAGGGGAAACGCTGCAGACGCGTGTCGCCAGCAATAAATTAGAGGGAGGCAGGAGGTGAGAAGCAGCAGGGAAACTATTGACCGGTTTTTAAGGTAAGTCTTTCCCCAGAGGCTTCTGTAAGTAAGTATGGGTTTCTCCGAAGCTGTGTAGTCAAGGCTTTTCCAAATGTGCTGATTTTTTTTAAAAAAAAAAAAAGGTGTTGAAATTATGTTCAGGAGAACATAAATCTGGCCTGACTGTGAGATCAAAGGACCATCAAGTCCCACGTACTGGTTTGGAGTGGCCAAAGTTCAATGTTCAAGGGGAGAATATATAGAATAAGACAAGTGTACAGTGATATTTCTTCTCTTCTATTGACCTGCGTATTTCTGAAAGCCAGGAAAGTCATTGCATGAGTCAGAAACGATATCTTTAAGACAAGTGGATTTTTCTTTTGAGAATTTACTAATTCGGTGTATCTGCGGAAGGCAATGTGTTGTTTTGGGATCTGACTGACAATAAATCTAATTGGGATTTCCCATCTTGAGTTAAATGAGCTCTTCTACTTAGGATTTTAATTAAAAAATAAAAAAGGTGGCTTTCTGTTGAGATTCAACTGAAAAAGGGGAAAAAGCTGGTATGGATTTACAGAAAACAGAATTTCCCCTCCTGCTTCCTTATGATCTATCTGGAGGCAGCTCAGCCCATGAGCAAAGCCCGGAACTGTGAAAGCATCCACTGAAGTGGGAACTGGAACTTATGAGCTCAGTGCTGAGCAGCTCGAAACAGCCCTGTGATTCCTGCCAACCCTGGAAGGCACTGAAGTGCCATTGTATAGAGGAGGCAGCTCGAGTGCCGAGCTGGATGAGGGGAAATAAAGCTGTTGTCTGCAGTGCAGATGAACGTATGCTTACTCTAAGAGGTGGCACAAAAATGTTCCTTGAAAGAAAAATGTTGAACTAATGGAGATCACTTGGGAGAGCTCAAGTCACTACTTACATTATTTATTTTTTTTCAAGATTTGTAGGCTTTACAATCTATAAGGTTCTTGAGAGCTGCGAAATGATTTGAATATTATTTTTTTTTTGCAGCCAGTAGATGAGGAGGTAATAACACCAAAGAGAAGAGGTGTTTATTTTTTAGGAGTTATAGGATTTAGGGGTACATGTGAAAACCTATACTGAACCAAAAGGTACTCGGCTGTGAAGCCAGATTTTAATGTTTTCATATTTCCTTCCTGAAGAAGGGAAAAACAATAGGCCTGCTTGCTTCAGCAAAAGCACAATAGTGATGCGGGATAAGCCGAATTCCTCTTTTATACTTCCTTGCTAATTACTGAGATAACAAAAAAAAAAAAAGGCACCAAATAAAAGTTAGCAGTTAAAACTGTAAAACTGGGGAATTTCACTTCCTTATTTCCAAAACAGTCTTTGGGATGTGGGACAAACCCAGGCATGCATTAGGATGGCCAAATGATATTTCTAATTTTTTTTTGTAGGGTAAAATGGATGCCATCTACAAGCTGAAAATTTTTGTGATGTTTCTGTCCCTGGCTGCTTTCACAGTCATGGTGATACTGAATGCTGGGAACGCCACTGGGATATTCAAAGGTAACGCAAGCAAACTGTCTTTGTTCAGAGAGGTGGGTTTCATGCAATCACATCCTTAAATGACATAAGGTGCCTTGGATAAGTCTGTTTGTCACATGATTGCTTTTCCAAATACACCTTGATTTGTTGAGCGATGGAGGTGGCTGGTGCATCCTGCAGGTGTTACATGCAGGTGCCCAAGTCCTCTCCAGGCCTTCAAAATCAGAGAAGATGGCCTTATCCCCGGTGGACCAGGATCTAGTGGTCCTTGTATCCCTGGTGGAAGTTCTTTGGACAGTGGTGCTTGTTTTGAATGCCACCAAGCTGAGCTGGTCAGAAATGTGCTCCTCTCTGGCTTCCATGTGCAACCAGCTTTTTTCTGGCTCTGTGGAAGCAGGAAGGTGCTCCAGGGCTCCCCACAGAGATCTCATTAGGAGTGTCCAAATGCAAGCCAACTGCAGCACGTGGATTGTTTTCACTAAGGGCATCCTCTCATTGCCCTTGGATCCACCGAGGTGTGGTCTAAGCCTGGGGGAAGATGGCAGGGGAAGGGAATTCAGTGGCCTTGCCCCATCCTTAGTATGTAGTAACACTCTTGCCTGCAATAACATTCACCTCTGCAGGTCTGTTCAGGACAACCCCTGGGAACATCTCGGCCAAGTACAACACTGACTTCACACCGGCCGGCTGGACTTTCCTCATCTGGAATGTCATCTATGCCTGGCAGCTGGCCTGGCTTCTCTATGCCTTGTCGGGGATCTGTCGAAGGTATTTTCCCTGATTACGGTATAAATGAGGGACAGCAGCTCTTACCTTCTGTAGCTCAGCCTTTTGCCTCCTTTCCGGGGGCTTTCTAGTCAGAGAAGACGCACTGCCATTCCTCTTGGCTTGACGTGCTGAAGCTCTGCTGCTGGAGCATCTTCTAAGTTCAGCCTCCAAAGCTGGGAGGCAGCTCGGGAGGGTGTATGAACTGCTCTCCTGTGTGGACAGGCCACAGAGCTGGTAAACTGTTCTGATTTCCACTAATTCCTGTGGTTCTGACAGAGTTACCCAGTAGCTGCACTCACCTGCTGCTGGGTGATGAGAATCCCCAGGGACAAAATGAACTAATGAATTGATGGAGGTAATGGTGGGGGTTTACTTGCTGTTGGAGATCGGAGCATCGTCACTGAGGAGGCTCTTGGGTCATTGAAGTGGACACAGTATCTGTGACCTGTGCTGGTTTCTGTGGGACAGCCTTGCCCTGCAGCTCTCTTGTCAAGGGCGGGCTGCTCAGTTTGACTCCTGTGTGTCTCCTGTTTTCAAGTGACATGTAAGAAGTCACGCAGTTCATGCTGGCCAGCACAGAAGGTTGAGGGAAGACGGAAGCATGTGCTTTGTACAAGTGATCGAGTCCGTGTACATGCATGTAGAGCAAAAATATACACATGTACATAATTATACTACTGTGCCAGGAACTTTTTTTATTTTCTCCAAGAGCTAGGCTAAAAATCTCCTGACTGTGCCATTGCTTCCACCACCCAGGCCCCAAGCTTTGCAGCATCCATGGCACAGTTCTTGGCACCTGCTGAACCTGTGATGGTGCAGAGACCAGTGAGACGTTCTGTACCACGGTGGTGAGGCACTGGAACAGGTTGCCCAAAGAAGCCGTGGCTGCTCCATCCCTGGAGGGGTTCAAGGCCAGGCTGGATGAGGCTTTGAGCAACCTGGTCTGGTGGGAGGTCTCCCTGTCCATGGCAGAGGGGTGGAACTGGATGATCTTTAAGGCTTCTTTCAACCCAAACCGTTCTACGATTCTGATGGGGGCAACCACAGGGACTCTGTTATATGTCAGAGGAGAAGTAGGTGTAAGCTGCGATGTTTAACTCAACATAGAGTAGCTGTTAGTATGAGGAAAATGAGGCCAAGAAAGTTTGGTGAATGTAGGTGTTTGTTTTCCTTTCTCCATACTCACTTTTTCCTGGCAGGAATGAACTTGGATGTGTCTACCTGAAGCCAGCCTTGCTGCCGATACCTTTTTACGTGATGTGGATTCTGAACAATGGCCTCAATGTTGGATGGCTGTTTCTGTGGGACCGAGAGTAAGTCACCTTTTGCTACAGATGTTTCCTAAGCCTCTTGTTGGGACTGCCCCAATGCTTCATTTTTTACCCCTTCCTCTTTAACCATACTGCCAAACTCCGTGGCAGACCTTGGCAAAAGGCAGCCTTCATAAAAGTTTAGAGGTTTGCATGATGCTTCTGTCTTGCCCATGAGATGGATCAGTTATTGAGGTCTGAGGTCTCCTCAAAGGTGGGTTGTTTGTTTTTTTTTCTGCCACAGGTAGGACAGGAACCATACCTCTCTTTGTAAACACAACTAAGCTCCTTGCCTGAGACTTGTTTTCATAATCATGGTCACATGAATGGCTTATAATAGCACTGCTGTCAAAAGGTGAAGAAATCAGTTGCAGTCAGGAAAATAATAATTTTTTGATTTACAAAGTAATCCAGCAGTATGTCAAAACGAGGGTTACATGTAGTGATTACTTTCATTAAAGGCTGATTAGCTTAAAGTCAGTACAGACCAGGGACTAAACCTATGAATTAAGGCATTGTGACACCACTAAAAAAAAAAAATGTATGTATGCATGTATTCTTTGTCCTAGATACCTTCTCCCAGCCCTGGTGTTCCTGGCAGCCCTGACTCTTACCACATGTGGTGCCCTCTTCATCTCACACCGAGCGCTGAGCATCCATTCCTCCTGGTTTGTGAAGGGTCACAAAGCTGAGCTCTGGCTCATCCGCGTCCTAGTAGGTGGCATTTGGGAAACTGTGCTGTTGGTAAAGGCTAAGGGGGGAAAAAAAAATAATAATCTGTGCTGAAGGTGTTAAGAATAAAACAGGAGATGGGTAAAGGGAATATTTCTGCCCTGACTTTAACTTGTGCCTGCTGCAGGTCTACGCAGGCTTAGTTGCACCTCAGTTTCCTATCAGATTCAGAGCAAGGTATATCACTTGTACTTCAGCTACTACAGAATGAAACTTTCAGTGACGTATGAAAACTTCAGCCCAGCCTTGTGCTTGGGCTGTGGAGAATAATATTTATTGCAGAGGGAGAAGCCGTTGCTGAAGGTGGCTTCTGTAACTCTTGATGAAGTTCTCAGTATCTGATGACACAAGAAATACATTATTTATTTATTTATGGGGAAGGGTACACTGTTCAAGGTTTCAAATGCATCTCCCTTTGAGTTTTAACAAGTTTTGGAAGAAAATTGCTTTTCTGCTGTTTCTGAGATGAGTAGGTGTGTGTTTGCCAAACAAATCATGCAGAGAAAATCAGATAAACATACTCGTGCTCCACTACTCCTCTACTCCCTCCTCGTGCCTCTCCTAGTTCAAACCTCCTACCCCAAAACCCTTCCTTGCTCCCCACCCTGGCCACCTCATACTGCAGTTGGTTGTCCCATGGTGCTCTAACCACCTTTGGTTCCTTTTGCTTGATATTGGCATTGCCTGCTGAGGAAAGTGGGCCAGCCTGTGACAGGATTTCTTCTTGGTGGAGGGGAAAGTCTGCAAATATGGGAGGTTCTAGTTCCTACCAGCTCTGCTGGGAAAGTGTCATAGAATCACAGCATGGTTAGAGTTGGAAGGAACCTTTAAAGATCATCTCATTTCACCCCCCTGCCATAGGTAGGGACACCTACCACCAGACCAGATTGCTCAAAGCTCCATCCAACCTGGCCTTGGACATCTCCAGGGACGTGTCTACTTCTATTGGCACAAACTGGGAGCGGGCTCTGTTCTTTACACCCTTATATTGTGGTTCCTGAGACACGGGTATAACACAGAAATGGGAGTAGCTGGGCTCCCTGTCCTCACTCAGAAGTGACACCAGCACTTGGTATTGCTTGTTGCAGGCTCCGTGTAGCAAAGATGTTTTACTGGGAGGCTGTTGAGATTCAAAACCTGTTCTCTCTGCCAGTTGCAGTAGCCTGCCCCTATTGGGCTGGGCAGCCAGAGCTCTGTGCTTTGGGATGTTGGTGGGAAGCCCCTGCTGGGGAGCTTTGTACATGGAATTCTGCAGGAATACTGGTGTACTGGGGCACTCTGGGGACTCCAAGGTTTCAGCTCCTCTCCATGTTGAGGGGCTTCCTCTGCACCTAGGTCTAGAAGGCTGGCTTAACAGCCCCAGAACCCATGGGTCACAAAAGACAAACAGGATTTACCTTTTTCTATCGCTGCTTGTCACCTTGCTGTGCTACGTGGCAGGTTCAGAACGGGCTGGCGCTGTACGCAACGTGGACCACCATCGCCACCCTGCTCAACTTTGCCGTTGTCTTAATCTACAAGTGGAATGTGTCCAACGAGGCGGCGACAACTGCTTCTCTAAGCATCCTTGCTCTTCTCCTAGTAGTATGGTAAGCAACTTCCTGGGTTCCCACCAAGCCTGGGAGACCCCTCCATCTCTCACAAACGAGTTGAGTTGTCTGTCCCCATACTGACGCTGAGGACAAAGGCCTCTGCTAAAATTCGTGACAGGGGAGCAGGGAGCCTGGGCAGAGCTTTTCTTCCCTCAGCAACACCAATAAGGGCATGCTGTGGGTCAGGAACAGGCTGCTGTGACTTGCATGAGCCCAACCTGCACCAAGTTTGCAGGTGAGGTCTATGAATACATAAGAAACGCAGCTTTATTTTTTTTCCCTAACCTTACCTTAGCAAACTTTTTATTAATCTTCTGAATTTCAGTAAACTAACAGTTTTTGGATTCTAGTCCAAACTGGCCTGTGGGGAAAAAAAAAAAACAACAAAACATTGTTTGTCCAATTACTTTCTTTAAACTTTCTGTGGGGGGAAAAAAAATGTACTGAGACAATGTTTACGTTGGTCACTGTTTTTCTTTACAGGTTTTATCTAGAAAACTTCTTTCTTGACAAGTACGTCCGCTATAACCTTACAATCTACCCAGTGGTCATAATAGCTCTGACTGGCAGCGCGTGCAAGAACGTCTCGTTTTCATCCCCGACGACGAACGGCATTTTTATAGGTGACTCTTCTGAACTGTGCCCAACCCGTAAAAGAAGGCCAATAGACACTTCCACATCTTTCCTGTGTGTCAGGGGCAGAAAGAGAGACTTGCTCTTTGAAAAGTGGGGCATTTTTATTCATTTATTTATTTATTTTTAAAGTGCTTATTTATTAAAAGCAGAACTAGGGATTTATTAGAAGGTCTTTATTTTTGAGAAGAGTTGAGCAGAAGTCTTCACCCATGAGTTTTGGGGCTGGATTCGGACCTCATGATGCCTCAAGTTCACTTCCCAGGGCAACATATTTGCCCCCTCCAATTCTCCATCATCCCCTTGGGTCCTCTTCTGGTGGCTCTGTCTGATAACTGGGCAGGCCAAAAGAAGAGCAGGGTTTGGATAAGGGCTGTGGGGTTCCATCTGCCCTATATCATTTGGGGTTCAGGAGCAGTGTGTAAGTTTCTGACCCTAGGAGGGGGGTCAGAAATTCTTAAATTTCTGTGCTTAAATTTCACGATGTGAAACCCTGCACGTGCTCCCCTCCTACGCAGAGCTCGGGCTAGCCTTAACAAGTCTTCCTGGGATTATTTGGCTGCTGCAGGCCACCAGCTGAGCGTAGTCATCCATCGTAAAAGGGCTTAAGCTGTCTGACTAGGCAGTCACAGCCTGGCAAAAGCTCTGCTGTTATGGGTAGGTTTGTGCTGGTATGAAAGGGCTGTGTGAACTCTTGAGTCCTGTTTCCACCATAGGGTCAGCCAGAAGGGACCATGTCCCTACCCTTTAGGCTCCCCACCCATTATGTACATGGTGGCAAAAGCTAACTGCTGGGCTGCCACTCCAGAAAGTGTTCCCTTTTGCTGTTAAGGGCAGTTGGAGCCTGGTAACATCTAAAAAGGATTTGGCAGAGCTTGTCTGCCAAAGGCCTGAATGTGTTGGAGGCTCATCTCCTGGTGGCTGCGGCCACCAGGACCACTGAAGGTCCACAGCTCATATGATCTCTGGCCCACAGCTGTGCTCCTCCAGTAGGTGCACTTCTACCAGCAAGAACATCATGCTCTAGTGGTTCAGCTTGTTTGGCTGGTAGCAAGAATGTTTTTCCCAAACTACTGTGTGGTTTTTTTTTTTTACATTGTTCCACTGTTCTTGGAGTGTTTTGTCAATGCATTTTTATTCCCGTGTCCATAAAGCCCTCCCTCTTTCAGACATGCCTTGACCTGGAAGCACAGGATGATTTTGACTGGGTACTGGTGAAACTCGGTGAAATATAGCTCTGGTGGGGGGGGTGTAATGGCTCCTATACAATACAAACCTGTTTTTTTGGTGGTTTGTTTTTTTTTTTACTCTTTCCATGAGGGCTGGGGTATGACAAGAGGCACTGACTCTGTCTCGTGCTTTAATGTGCTTCTGTGTGTTTCTTTTCTAGTTTTTCTGCTGGGGACAACTTGCTTGATCTTCGCTGTGCGGCTGGGACTAGTCACGTGGAGACACTATGAGAGACCCCTGGAAGCATCGGAAACCCCAGACCCATCAGGCAGAGTGGCCTGAGACCTCTGGTATGTTGTGGGTGATACTTTAAATAGCATCTGCTGGTCCTTCCTTCCAGTGATGGTTGCCTTGTGTTCTTCTCTAACCCTTTCCATTCCAATCATGGGTGGCTTGTGTTTGCAAACCTGTCCCGCTGCCACGTTCCCTCAGATCAGCTTCTCACTGCCAGCCCCACCTTGAACCCGCACCGTCCTTTGTTTGGTTTGACTCTTTGGATC
Source organism: Gallinago undulata (assembly GCA_026546715.1). Lineage (NCBI taxonomy): Eukaryota > Metazoa > Chordata > Aves > Charadriiformes > Scolopacidae > Gallinago > Gallinago undulata. The sequence continues at coordinate 16,227,256 of JAOTQQ010000023.1, read as the reverse complement.
AGTGCAGGGGAAAAGTCCTTCAGCTGAACAGCCCCATGATCACCTTTTTGTGATGACTGAGCTGTGGCTCTCCTCTCCTGGGCTGCCACCAGGCTCTTGACAGGCTTGCACAGGCAGTTGCCCACGTTCTTTCCTTGGTAGTTTGGTTTTCTTAAAGGGCATCTCTAAGCGGACTGTCCCTGGGAGCAGAGGTGGGCAGCAGGAGGTCCTTTGTTCCTTTGGTCATTCCCAGCTGGCTATCTGCAAGCCCTGGTGGTGTGAGAAGGTCCCCAGGCAGTGATTGCTCCCTTCCCTGTTTCTCTTCCCCATCATGATGGGGACAGATCTTTCAGCTCCAGAGATCTGCCTTTGCAGTGTCAGCTCCAAGGAGGGGAGGAGGAATGGCTGAATACTAATCACACAATTGCAAGCCTACTGGAAGTAGGACTAGAAACTGAAGATGTGTTCACTTTTCAGGAGCTACTAAGGTTTCTGGGCCTCTGCCCTGTTTTGTTGCTTTGTTGGTTTTTTTTTTTTCCTGACTTGAATGAGAAAGTTAGTTGATGTGCACAGTTTGTGCCTCCTGCCAGAGGATGGGTTGTAGCCACTCTGGCAGGAGGTTAAGACGTACAGGTGAGGTGACACCTGGTCTGGGGTAAAGCCTGCTGCTTCAAAGGATGCCTGTTTAAGGAAGGAGGAAAAAAAAAAAAAAAAGAAATAAAATTCTTTGAACCAGTAGAGTGATCTCATCCTGGAGCAGTGTTTTCTCATATGGCTTCACTCTTACTGTAAGGAAGCCTAAAAGTGGATTGACTGAGCTGTCAGATCGCTGCCTCCATCTCCTGTGCCTGCCCAAGGGCTGATGGTGCCTCCCTCACTGGTGCCTGGAAAGCTTTCAAATGCTGAATATCTTGCAATATTATTACAAAGGTGAATTATTCTGAAATAAAGTGTACTGCTGTTTACACTTAAAGAACAAAGTCAGAGAAATGTGGCTGTCTTTGTCATTCCATCACACTGTTTTATTTTCAAACGAATTGGCTAATCTCACTGCTCTAACTCCTTCCTCCTGGAGCCAGCTGCCCCCCTCACTCTTCCTGGGGTGCTCGGAGGTGTAGCAGCTTCCACTGGTTGTGCCTTCCTCAGCCTTAGAGGCAAAAACTTGGGTGATGCAGTTTCCTGTGCATGGCTTAGATTCCTATGTGTGACTTGAACAGGGTGCTGGGCAGAGGAGTTTATTAAACTCCCATTCCTGGCAGGAGGGAGCTCAGCTCACAAATTCCCAGTGGTGTCTCTGTAAGCTGTTTTCTTTTAATGAAATTAAATCCCAAATTAAATCTCCTCCCTTGAGGTGTGTGGTTGGTATAAGGCTGTGTAGCCGTGAAATGCAGAGGGAGCCCTGATGGATTTTGCATCCTCCCAAGCCAAGAGCTTCACAAGTAGCCCCTGGACCAGGGTAGCTTTCCCCAAAGCATCAAATAAAGCCTTCAGGGGCTTTCTCCCCCTCTCTACTTGGTGTTCTGTACTGGCTTGATGACTAGAAACTATACTACAGCTACAATTATTGAATAGCTGGGGAGAGTCAACAGGGCTTCAAGTTATGTCTTGCACCTCTCCAGTTCTCTGAAGGACTCAAAAAGCATGTAGGTAAGGGGCAACTGGTTTATGTTGCCACTGGCTTCTAAAGAAGTACAAGAGATATGGCATAAAAGTCAATGTCCTCCCTTAAGTTATTAAAGCTGGACCTTAGAGGAGGGCTGCTGGTGGCAGGAAGGGAGGCTGCTGGTGGCCATGGTGGACCTAGGCTAGACAATGAAGCAAGGGATGGTCTGGTTTGATGATGGGCTGAAGGAGAAGGTTGACTGGGGAATTGCAAAAAGCTCTTATGACGTGGACAGTAGAAAGGATGGATGAAGTTCATTTGCAGGTTGCATAAGGGAAAAACCAGGCTGCGCTTCACCTTTCAAGTGACGTGCTCTGAGCTGGGCCCTGCCTCTCACCTGCGAGAGTTTGGAGCCACAGGAGCTGTTCTCACCCAAATATTTCCACATCTGGCAGCAACAGAGGCAAACCCTGTATTGGGGATGGTTAGGAAAGGAGTAAAATGGAGAACACCCTCAAGCCTCTGGAAAGCTGTCACACACCCCCATCTTGAAGGCTTTGTGCAGTTGAGTCCTTGCCCTTCCAGAAGACTGTCAAGGGTTTGGGACAGGCTTGGAGAAGAGCAATGGCATCAGGGAATGAGCTTTTCTCCCTGCCCATTCCTGCACCCCAGAGCTGAGGAGGGGGTGCGAGCCCCTTCCCTGTGGCCACCTCGCTGCGAGTGGCACCGGGCCAGGGGGCTGCTCCTCACCCCACTCCCACCACTCCGAAATGAGCTGCAAGAAGAGCCTCAGAGGTCTGTTTCTGAGTGGTGATGAGGTGCCACAGCAGTACCCAGTTAATCTTTCACAGACCTCCCTGTGAGAAAGCCCCTGGCAACCGCCGAACAGGATTATGCTGAGCTAGTCCCAACCCCTGTATGACCACCCACAAATAAGCTCCTGGTCCCCAAAAACCCTCTCTAAGAGCTATTTCCCAGGAGCTGGGGCAGGCAGAGATCCAGCCAGCTTTGGGAAAAGTGGCTTTCCTTGCATCTGTACAGGAATAGGAGTCTAAAAATACCCTGTCTGCCCCTTTTTCCCCTCCTCCAGCTCAAAGAAAAAGGGATGAAAAATAAGTGTGAACCTTCCCCTTCCAACTTTGGAGCTAAAGATATCCCCAAGGCTAATTTTAAAGGCTTTTTTTTTTTTTTTAAGTATTATTTATTCTGCAATACCTTATTTTAATTTGTTTTCAAAAACCACTGATACGTGGTTTTGCCCACAGGAGATTTTCTTTCAGCAAAGCTGCATTTCATGAACCTGGAAACCTGCCAACTCTCCAGCAAAAATAATCAGTCCCGCTTTTGTTTCCATGAGTGATTATGGGATTTGAGTGAATTTTACCGGATTTAAAATTTCTTGGAAAACAGGCGGCCTTAAAAAACCCAGAGCCTGAAAAATTAGTTTTGTTTCTGAAAAGACAATTCAGGGCCCTGGAAAATGTCCACGTTGTCTCCTAACCCAGCCTTGGATGTGTCCCGAGTCCCCTCAGCCACCTTATCTTCACGTGGGGCTGGAAGACGGATGGAGCTGGCAAAGCCAGACGTGATATGGTTCCTGGGATGCAAAGGCATACGTTACTTTCTGATACGAAAAGATGGCTTTACACTTATCATCCTCTAAAGGGATTCATGCTGTGGATAAATAGGGGGACAGGGAAAAGCAGGGTGATCTTCAAACCACCCTTGGGTGGACAATCCCAGCACTGAGTCCAGGAATGCCTCCTTCCCTTGGCTGGGGCCAGCTCCTGCCCAGGCTCCCTCCTGCTCTGTGCCTGGCAGCCTCCATCCAAGGATGACCCATCGTTTGAGCCATATTTTCTCCAGAGGGCTGTGTCAGCTGGGCTGGATGCTGCCAAAGACAGCAAGAGAGTTGTTTACATAAGAAGTCCCTGGGAAAATCTGTTTTGGAAGAACGTTGCATGGAAGAAGTTGTGGGTCAGGGGAAATATGCATTTGAACTGAGAGAGCAAACGTGCTAATTCAGAAGGAATTTTTAAAAAATGGGATTATAAGACCCTGGATCAAGCTCTCAATAAAGCCCAGAGGAAAACACGTCTCATTTCTTGGATTAGGGCTCAGCCAGCTCCTCCTCAGCCACCATGAGAGTGGAAGAGATGCTGGGCTCGGGGCAGGCTTCCCTCTGACAACTTCCACCAGCAGAAGGTGCTCCAGGCAGTGTGTCTGGGAGCCTGTCCTGCTTGTAGCCCCAGGCCACCACCATCCCCTCACCATGCCCTTGGCTATGGAGCTCAAGCAGGCTCTCCTGCTGGGCTCCCAAAAAACCAGCACACCCAGCCAGAGGAGACATCACGTTACACCCTCCTTTCTTCTGGGCTTGATGCTATCCTCAGTACTAATTGCTTTGTATTAAAGCATCCGTGAAAATAAATAATAAATAAACAAAATTGAGCCTGCTGGGGAGAATAGGTGTTACCCCATGATGCAAAGCACCGAAGCAGAAAGCAAGACTGCCTTTCATCTGCAATTTGGAGCAATTTTGCAAACCCATTGCCAGGCTACAGCCATCACCACCAGCAGGAAAAGGTAGATGAGACTCTTGCTCATGCCTTGCCATGTCTCTTCTTGGCCTTGGAGAGGAAACACAAAGTAGGCTGGCTTGAGACACAGCACCCCCCAGACACCCATCCTCAGGAGCTGGAGGGTGGGAGGTGGTGAACCTCCATTTCGTTATCCTTAAAGCAGAGATGGAGCAGGACAAGCCTCCCCGTGGAGGACTGTGAAGAACTCCAGATAAAAGCCCCGAATACATATGAGGATGATTAAGGCACGGGCGCCCTTTGCTATGCACAGAGTCTAAACACGCTGGGGCTACCCCGGGCTCCTTGAAAACTGTTAGATGTTTTCAAGCTAAATATTTATTCTATCTGCACGGAGCTGGGAGAACCCCGTGTCAGCTCCCTCTGTGAAAGGCATCTCAGCAAAGAGTTAGGGGCTTGGGTGGGACTTGTGCACGGGCTGAAGACATGGGAAAAAAGGGCTGGAGCAGCCCAAGGTCCTGACCCTGCTCCCAGCAGAGCCAGGGCACCAGCTGGAGCAGGCGATGGGCATTCCCGGCTGGAAACTTTGACTAAAAACCCTTGAATTAGCTGCACCGGGGTGCTTTATTTTGCCTCTCCTCTTTGGGAAGAAAGGGTCTCGAGGACCTTTGCCGCTGGTAAGATGCGATGTTTAACCAGCTGAGAAGGGCATTACTGGGCAGTATTTAGCTTAAGTGACCCCTGACACGAATTATTTTCATCCCAGAGAGGAAAAAAAAAGGGTGCTTTCGTGCCTGTGGTTGCTATGGCTTTCCCTGCAACACATGTTTTGCCACATAGTTTGCAGGAACAGAATAAATGACTAATTTGCTATGAGGTGGCCCTGGGGCTGAGAGAGGAACAGAGGGGTTGAACTGAGATGTCCAAGAGCTGTGCCAGAGCCTGGGTTTCCTCACAGCCAATCCCATTAGAAATAGCAGGGAGAAAATATCTACCTCCTGTCATTGCTTTGGGCCGTGGTCCCCACCAAACTTGCAGCCTCCAAGGAGACACACTGCGTGCACCCTCATTCAGGGGGCACTTTGACCCCTGCAAATGTGTTTCTGCCCCATCCTACCACCCTCGGAATGTGAACCGTTTCCACTAGGCATGGCAATGGACTGGGTATGAAAAGTCCCACCAGACAAAAGCTCATCCTGGGTGCTTTTAATGAAGATCAGAAATCATAAGGAGACACCCACTGCATGCTTGGTAGCAGCAGGGGCACAGTCATGGTCCATTTCCAGCAAAGAATATTATTTTATCAAAGAATCATAGAATGGTTTGGGTTGGAAGGCACCTTAAAGACCACCCAGTTCCACCCTCCTGCCCTGGGCAGGGACACCTCCCACCAGACCAATTTGCTCCAAGCCCCCTCCAACCTGGCCTTGAACCCCTCCAGGGATGGGGCAGCCACAGCTTCTCTGGGCAACCTGGGCCAGGTTCTCACCACCAAAGAACTTCTTCCCCACATCTCATCTCAATCTCCCCTCTTTCAGTGTCAAACCATTTCCCCTTGTCCTCTGGCTCCCCTCCCTGATCAGGAGGACCTCCCCATCATCCTTGTGAACTGAGAGTAGTGGAATGACTTCAGTGGGTGTTGGTGCATGGACAAAGAGGGTGCCCCGGCGTGCGTGGGATGGGGACTAATGCATGATGAACTCCTGCAGCACCCATTGAGAGCTCGCTCATGCTTGAGTTGTTTGGGCACTCGTGCATAAATTAATCAATGATGCTCATGCATCAACTCGTTGGGTCCTCATGCATAAATATGCTGGATGCTCCTGCATCAGCTTGTTGGGCTCTCATGCGTAAATTAAGCGCTCATGCAGGAATTAATTGTCTGCTTATGCATTAACTACTTGGGCTCTTGTGCATAAATTAATTGGGCACTCATGCACAGATTAAATAGGTGCTCGTGCATGAGCTACTCATGCATAAAATAATTGATCACTCGTGCAAGGACTAATTGTCAGCTCACAGGTGAATGCAGCCAGCAAACCCCACAGGTCGGGCTTGACATGCCACTGTCCTGCAATGGCCAGAATGGCTTAGGGCTACACGTGTCCTTCACCGCCCGCTGAGCAGGTAGAGGGACGTCATTGTCTGATCGCTCCACAATACCCAGGACAGGCCCTACACATCAGTGATGCTGTGGACATTTCTACCCCCTACGCAAGAAGCCACTGTTTGGCTGCTTCCGATGTCTCCTTGGGAGGACACCACCCAGTCTGCTTTGGGATACTGTCTTTGTGTATCTCCTCATGCTATCGCTCCGTCACGCGCACCAGCTCTCTCACCTGCAGAACTGGGCTCACCTAACCAAAAGCGGATGGGAAATGAGGGGCCTATTGTCCCCCTATATAACACTCGCCTGAAGAATGCACCCTACTCAAAACAGTAGGAGGAAAATCTGCTGGTGTGGTTTCTGAGGGTGAGTGGAAAACCAGGAAAAACTCTTGTTGTGGTTCCCCAGACGAGAACATCTTGTTCAGCCAAATGCAAAGGCAGTCCTTGAGGACACTCCTGAAGAGACAAGGAGACGGGGCGATGGCAATAATGTCAGTGCCTGGCTGGGAAAATAGAAAGGAAGCATTTGATAATTATCACAGCGCTACCACAAAGCGTGTGCAGGCAGCGTAGTAATGGGGTCAAGACTTCTGCAGCAGCTGGTCCTTTTCCCTTTTCTTCCAACACCGGCACCGCGTGGAGGATGGGGAGGAAGGCAGTGGCTGAGACCGCCCGTATCCCAGGCTGGGGGCAGGGAGGATCCCCGCCACCCTTTGGAGAATTTGACCTCGCAGCCACCACCAGACCAAGGTGTCCATGACATTGGAGAAGCTCCAGCCCACCAGTGGCAGTGAGGATGCTGCAGCAAAACCAAATCCTGCAGTGCTGGCCATGGCTGATATGGATTTCTCTGCTCTCCTCAGCAAGATCTTGAACGCAGTTACCAGTTGCATGTTCTCAGCTTGTTTCAGGAGGAGCTGAAGCCAAGCAAACGGCCATCCCCCAAATGCCCACGACACAGCCGTGCAGCAGCTCGTGGTGCTGAGCTGTCCTGGCCATCCCTCTCAGATTTCAGTGTCCACCTCCCTGAGTGGCCACCAGCCCTGCTCACCACCTCCTTTCCTGCCTGCAAACCTGTCCCCAAGGGCATAATCCAGGCAGGGATGCTGCTACGTTATGAACATGGAGGGATTGCAGCCCAGGCCTCGGGGCTCGTGCCCTCGTGTTAAAATCCTGCCAGGTTTTAACGCGCCGGATGCATACTGAGGGTGACTTGCACGTAGACATCCACTGACGGGTGCAGAGAGCTTGCTGCAGTCAGTCGAGATGATTCGAAGTGGCGTGATGGTGCAGTGGGACGGGGGCGGGGGGGGGGGGGTTGTTCAATATTAATGAACCCTTCAACGGTTCATCTCTGTTAAATGGGAGGAAGCGAGCGGCATGCGGTCTCCTGGGGCTGGCTCATACCAGCCCTCACTCTAGGTGAAACCCAAGTTTCGCTAGTGAGATGACTATGTAGTCCCACCTAAACCCTCCCGCATTAAGTTAAAAAGCACTTTCCTCCTACCCACCTTGGGGAACGCAGAAGTGTTGGTGGGATGGGCAGGCAGCACCTTCATCAGTGTTGGCTATCCAATGACCCCCAGCAAGCCTTGGCCCTGGAAAGACCATCAAAAGACCTAAAGCATGTGTAGGATGACACTGACTTGTGGGGTTCCCTGTGACATTGCCTTTGATGTGAGGAGTAGAGAAACTCATGGGGGAAAAGGAGCTTCTCGCCTTCCTGCACTGATGCTGTCCAGATGCAGAAGTGGTTGAGCCTCTCAGAAGACACAAGACTTGGATAAAGGGTTCAGATAGCTTCCTCACCATCCCCAGCAGCCTCCTGATGGCTCTTTCCTCATTGGTCATCTCCTCTCAACCCCGCTGCAATCCTCTTGATCTTCAGATGGTTCTCAGAAGGCCAGTATACTTGGTGTCGGGCGAGACTCGAGTGGCTGCCAGCATGCTGCCTTCCACGGTGTTGGGGTGGAGATGGTCAGGGAAATGACTCCAACTCGGTGAAACAAGCCTTTCTTTTTTATTTTTTAGCTTTTTCCTCCTCTGATAGAAAGGCATCTCTCTTCCTCAACCATGGTGGGATCCCCCCATCTTTGAACACTTATCAATCAAAGCAACCACGACTCAAAGCAATGCCAGGTCTTCAGCTTCTGGAACAGCACTTGCTGCTGCTGCTTGCTGGGAGCAGCATCTCCAGTGGACATTATCACTGCTCCTTTGATCATCTCTGCACAGGATCCCAGGTTCTGCTTTTGGAAAATGCTGGGTGAGATCACAGCCTGTAACTCTGAGTGTGGTTCCCAAGGCTTGTTTGCCAACTTCTCCTCTGCGTGCCCAGTAAATTATTTTTAAGGAGCCTTTGGTGGTTCCAGGGCTTGAAGGGTACGTGTGGAGGGGGTCAACAACCTAGGAAAAATTGGGGTCCTGTTGCCCCACAAGAAAGACCTAGCTGAAACCTCACAGAAACAACCCCATTCCCACATGACAGCAATGCCTGCTTAAGATCCAGGTTGAGATGCTTTTTGAGCTGGGCCTAATTATTTTGTTACACTGAAATTATACTAACGAAGGTTGGGAGGGTGGCAGTGCCCAAAACCTCATGTCTGAGCAGAGGACCGTCTTTTGACTCTTGCAAAGCCAATCTGCTTGCTCAAGCTTTCCCAGCCAGGGTGTGTAGAGCAATAAAGAGCCTCTTGAAAGCTCTTGACAGCTTGTTGAAGGAGATGTCTTCTGCTGTGCATGCTGAAGGTATGCATGGCATGGAGTACAGGCCTCTCTAAGGGTTTTGTCTGGCAAAACTGGCTTTCAGGAAAGACTTGTTGTTGGGCAATGTTTTCTGTCTTCACCACAGGGGGCTTGAGCAGACTTCAAAAGGGACAACAAATGCAAAAATGCTGACTTGTGGGTCGGAGGCTTCAAGACGACATGCCCCTCTTGGCAAAGGAAACGCAGGGGGTGGCAACCAGGTGAGAAAATTCGTCCTTCAAACCTTGAAAACCCTTTTTCCCACACAGCACGGTTCCATCTCGGTTGCTGGGTGGCTCTCATGCGCAGTCAGAGAAGGCTCTCCACTTCCACACTGTACATAAACACATGTCATGTTCACCATCCAAGGGTGATAAACACTCTCTTAAGTGTGTTTATCTGTTGGCTGACAAGCTCTGCTTAAGAGCTTAGTTTGCTAAGCTCGGAAGAGGTGTCCTCCCTCCCAGTGCTGATGCCAGGAGGGTGCTGGAGAGTGTCTGGTGCTCCACGGGGCAGAGCCTTGTTGTTCAGCCCACTCAGAGCTTCAGCTCCCTCTAGCTCCACCACCTCCAGCTGGGGCAGCGGAGGTTGCATTTCTTTGAGAGGACAACCCACCCGAGCCCTCCCTTAAGATGCAGGAGGCAAGGCTGGCTGGGGCTGGAGGAGAAGAAGAAAAGACAAGCACTGCGGTCCTCTGCGGAGGCGCTGAAGCTCCCAGGACACTTTTGGAAGCAGTTGGCCCGCATAACCCTGTGCCCATGGGCATGGTTGGAGAGGGGTGAAGTGTCCTCCTTCAGCTACGTCCTGGCCAGGGCAAGTTTGGACATCCTCTGCCCGGCATGTGATTCCCCTGTGGAGGGCAATTCCATGTAAGAAAGGACTTTCCAGGCAGGGAGCAAATCACCTTGCCCGTTGCTCTCTCTGCTCGACCTCCTCTTCCTCTAGAAGCATTTCCCATTGCGTTTCGGCACAACCTGAGCAACGGTGTCTTCTCCAAACCCCACCGCGACCGTGTAGGGCGCTTTGCCTCTGCAGAAATCACCCCCTGAAGAGCCCCCTTCTCCTTCCACCCAGGGCTACAGCTGAAAATGCAGCGCAGGAGAAACAGGCTCTGGCTGTGAAGGGCTTTCAAGGGAGGGTGTAGAGCACCATCTAGTGAAGGACAGCGAGGAAATCACCATCGGCTGCAATGCCCGTCAGGGGCTCCTGCTCCTGGTCCAAGCTGTGTCCTCCTCCTTTTCTCCCAGTGTTTGGATGGGGGAAACTGGTCCCAGCAGCAAAGCAGGTGGAACTCAGGGGGGAGTGTGATTTCTTGTGCCTCTTCTTTTTTCTAGCTTTCTCCTGTCCCTCCCGGGGCAAGCAGGGCAGCCAGGACACGTACATAGATGAGCAGCTCAGTTTTTCTCATCTTTCAGGCAGACACCGTCCCTTCTGCTCTAGCTGAGCAGAGCCCTTTGTGAAAGGGCCTGGGTAGGATTTCACGTGGCCTCAACTTCATGTGTTTGGACCTTGACTGGTAGGGAAGTTTTTTCTATGAGACCTTAAAAATACCCAAACCCTCTTTCACAGAATCACAGAATGATATGGGCTTGGAAGGGACCTCTGGAGATCATCTAGTCCACCCCCCCTGCCAAAGCAGGTCCACCCAGGGCAGGTTGCACAGGAACTTGTCCAGGCGGGTTTGAAATGTCTCCAGAGAAGGAGACTCCACCACCTCCCTGGGCAGTCTCTTCCAGTTCTCTGGTACCCTCAAAGTAAAGAAGTTCCTCCTCATGTCAACTTTCCCTGTGTTCTTTTTTCATGCATGACCTCTCTCCACCCAAGACTTTGGCCCGAGCAGCTGGAGAGTCAAGATCCCCTCGCAAAGGTGGTGAGATGCCGCAGGCTTCCCTACCTGCCACCTACAGTCGCTTCTAATTAAAACCTCGAGGATGAGTTAACATGTCTTTTTTCTTTTTTTTTTTTCTTTTTTTTTATGGACGTGTTTGAAGTGTCTCATTGCTTTGGGCAGTCTGTGCTGTAATGAAGTTATTAGCAACAAAGCTGAAGCTTTACGATCACCCTTTATGACAAAACATCTCAGAGGGTTGTCAAGCAGATTTATTAGAAAGTGAAAACACCTTCTGATGCAAGAGCAGGCATAGATGGGTGAGAACAAACCAGTAACGGTATATTGCTGTCTCCACTCCCAGCTGGGAGCAGACTGCCTGGCGATGAGCTGAGCTCATTGTCACTTTGCTGGGTCAACCTCCAAGCCCACTCCTTCACGGCAGCCCAGCACCGCTCCAATGATGAGTTTATACTGGTGTCTGAAACCAGGAGCTTCATGATGGGGTGTGTCTCCTGGTGCTATCTCCTGCTAGCTCTCTTCACCCACCAAAACTTTGCTTCCCCAGAGGTGCAGGCCAGTTGCCTTTAGATGTCTCATGGCTTCTCTGACCTCAGGACGTGGTGCTTGGCCCTAAATCATTCCAAGCCCTTGACAGGATCTCCAGGCAGGGATTCATCTCTGCCTGCACCAATGAAGCAAAGTCACTTCCAACACCCCACCCTCCCCAAAATCCTACTTGGCTTAAGCAGTCGATAGAAACAACTTTCTTTCAAGCCCAATGGCCACCAGGCCCCCAGGTACTTCGTCTTGAAGGCTCTGCTGTGTCCGGCTGACCAGAAGCACTATGCCACTGGTGCTGCCAGCGCCACAGCCTCCGTGAAGGACAGACCTGCAGCTCCCACCTTCTGCAGCCCCAAGGCCCCTTGGCTACTGGGCTCTGTACTGGCAAATGCCAAGTCTGGAAGGCAGAGCTGGGGACATACTGGCTCCCTGCCCCAGCTGTCCTCCTTGGCAGAGCTGAAGATGCTCGCATGGGCTCAGGGCAATTTGGGGATGCTCTTAACACCATTCTATCCAAAGCAGGACCTCGGGGAAAGGAAGGACTGTGTCCTGGGGTCCCAGCCCATCCCCAAGATCATGGCGTGGCCGTTTGCTGGCTCTAGAGGGAGCCCCGATCCCAGACATCCCTGGCCAGGCCCCACCAGGCCACAGAGCTGGTGTGTAGATGTCCAGGTGTAGGTTTTGTGGGGTTGTTTTGTTCTGGTGGTTTTTGTTTTTTTTTTTTCTTTTAAGGCTCAATGGTCTCAATGGGCCACAGCTCCGGTCTCACTTGACCTCTCTCAGCGTTTCTGCATGCTCCCATCTCCCCGAGTGCGTCCCCACACACCTCCAGCATCTCTCTCCTTCAGACCTCACTGAAGGTGAGGTGAAGTGCTCTGTGGGGTGGATGCTGCCCTTGCATGGGCAAACCTCGTCCCTCACAGAGGGCTGGCCCCATGCCACCCTGGCCCCAAAAGCCAGACATGGTGATTGCAGCATCTTCAGCAACCCACTGGGTGCTTGCTGGGCACACAAAGCCCTCCCAGATCCCACCAGGCCAAGGGGTCTCTGCTCACCAGGTTGTTTCTCTAGACTGTGGGCCTCCTGAAACCTAACCATGGAGTGCAGGGAGGTGATGGAAGTTTCTCCTGTCTTGATGGTAATGGGATGGCGCTGAAGCTTTCTGTTTCCTTATATCCACCGAGTGGTCCATCCATCAAATCCATGCCCTTCCAATTTAGAAACCAGGCGGGACGGTGTCAAAACGTATCGTGCCGGAGTGCGACTTGGAACATTTTGGGGCAGCAACTATCCTTATTGATATTTATAGCTTTTTGCAGTCCATGGCTGGTCGTTAGGGAGCCCTGTGCAAGGAGCATGGCTTTGTTTCCTTGCGGATCCCTGGGCAGTGGCCGCGATCCCAGCCCGTGCTGACAGCCAGCCCAGGGCAAGCAGGAGCCTGCTTCCCACGGCGAGTTGCTGGGCAATGGCAAGGACTGGCCTTTTGTCCCTGCCTGGCAGCCAAAGCATGAAAAAGGATGCTCTCAACACCATCCCTCCAATGCCTGCCCACCTTCCAGCTGCTCGCTCGGTCCAGCGATGGGTTGTGGTGGACCCCTCTAGCCGCTGTGTAGGAGCGGGTGTGAGGCAGGACCCATCGGGGTGTTCAGCAAGAGCCACTCGTGAATAGTTTCTAGCAGAAGCCTCTCAGTGTTCCCCTATTTGGTGGGGCTGAGACAGGGCTTGTGAAGGCTCCTTTGGCTGTTTCTGCTGCTTCTTGCAGGGGTTTCACCTTTTAACCAAGGGGGTGCAAAGAGGAGGTCCTGCGGGAGACGCTGAATCTAGGGGTATCCCAAGGGAAATAGCCAGAACAGGACTATGTGTGCATGTCTATAATAAAAAAATGGTCAAGGATAACTTCTTCTATTAATCTTAGAGTATGTACCACGGTCTGATTGCACGCTGAATGGGAAAAGTTGCCCAAGCCCTGAAGGCTTTGTGCCCGACCTGCTGCCCATCCTATCCCCAGAGAGCATCCCATCTTTTCTGCCTACCCCTCTGTCCTCTTCTTGTCACTCTGGGCTTCGGCGTCATCCATCCCCAGCAGACATCCCAGCATCTGCACAAGCAGCCACTGGGTGAACTGGGAAGAGCAACGGATGCTGCTCAGTGCCACTGGAGCTGCTGTCCTTACCAGCAGCCAGGTTCTGCCCATGGTAGCTTCCAGTGAGGCTTGCAATGACTTTCTTCCCCATCCTCATGCCTCCCTCCTCCTTCTCATCTCACTGTAGGAATAAGTCCCACGGATATTAACCATATCAGGATGAAGGTCCTGCCGGATTGCCTCCTCCAGCCTGGCTGGATCTTCCCTCCTTTCCTGCCTGGTCCTTTATTCATTTACAAGTCCTGTGAAGTCCCGACGCGACATCTGATTTCCATCCAGTTGGACAGTAAACTGACATTTTTCTCACGGTCTCTGTGCTCTTGTGCTTTGGGTCTCTGCCAAGCACTCCACATCTTTAACTTGCCTTTTTTTTCTTTTTTCTTTTTTTTTTTTTTTTTCTTTCAGAGTGGTCATGGCCCTCCCTCCCCTCAGCCTTTAAAGGAAGCAAAAGAAAAAGGTCAACAAGAAGAGCCCAGCTCCTTCCCGGACTCCCCAGGGATGAACCCGCTCCCCTCCCTCTGTGCCAAGTGGCACCGAGATGCTTTCCTGCAGCCCCAGCGACGGCGGCTGCTCAACTCTCTGCTCCGAAAGTGGGACATGCAGCAGCCAGTGCTGATAAAAGGGCTTGTTCTCCCCGTCCCTGCCTTTTTGCCAAGGAGTCCTCTGCCTCTTGGTCACAAGTCGCTGCCCGCAGTCATAGAATCAGAGAATCATAGAACGGTTTGGGTTGGAAGGGACCTTAAAGGCCATCCGGTTCCAACCCCCCGGCCCTGGGCAGGGACACCTCCCACCAGCCCAGATTGTTCCAAGCCCCTCCAACCTGGCCTTGAACCCCTCCAGGGATGGGGCAGCCACAGCTTCTCGGGGCAACCTGGGCCAGGCTCTC
>JAOTQQ010000023.1:16147446-16177790 GCA_026546715.1 Gallinago undulata | reverse complement strand
AGAGCTTGTGTCGAGGGGGGGGGCATTTCTGCCTGTAACGGCCACGAAGAAGATTGTTTTAAAAGGCAGGGGAAAGGAGCAGCAGTTATGTTTTCGGTTGAATTTGGGGGGGGGGCTTAAAAGGGATAAGGATATTTTAAAGCGATTCTTATATTTTTATACTGAAAGCTCTTTTCTTTTTTTTTTATTCTTTGTTTTTAAACTATCCCCGCAAAACCGGCAGCTGTTCCACCTCTGCAAAATGCAGCTTCTAGAATCCATGCAAGCCAAAAGCAGCCTAGCTCTAACGCTTGGGTTTCTGGCCCTACTTTTTAAAGGCCACCCATTTGTTTCTGCTGGGACCCCTCAGCCGTGAAAGCACGCCGTTTGGTAAAATTACAAAGTGTTAGAGGCAGACAGAGCTGGTGGTTCTACGTTCGAAGTGCGGCAGGTTTATTTTTTCCATTTTGAATAAGTAGAGGGGTGCAGGGGGAGAGCCAGGGAGGAAAAAAAGGCCGTTTCCGGTTTCTGTTCAGCAGCTTTTAGTTTGGTGGGGTTTTTTTGTTTGGTTTTTGTTTTTGTGGTTTGGTGTTTTGTTTTTTTGTTTTTTTTTTTTTTTACGAAGAAGCAGCTGGATGACCTGTTGATGATACATCTTCCGTCGCTTTCTCAGCCAAAAGATTGCTGGTAGGTTAGGGGGGATGAAACCTTAAGCCAAACAAGCTACCCAGATTTTTGTTTTGCGTGTGTCGCTGTGTGGTCTGTGTGACTTTGTAATGTTTTAAGCCAACGATTTTGGAGTGAGTAACATGGTGCCAAAGTTCAGATGTCTACCCGGGACACTTCCCCCTCTCCTCTCACCCGACCCCCTTCCCCTTGAGAAAAAGCCTGGTTCGTAGAAAAATTAACGCATAGTTGAAAAATTAGACCTTTATAGTGCTCTGTAAGATAAGTGTTTTAACTCCTTTTGAAGTCGTATGAATGGCCAGGCAGGAAGCTTTAGAAATTTGGTTTAATTGTATATAGGCACCTACTAGGTACCTTAAGCTGAAACGTCTCCTATTTCAAACAGATTAAACTTGTAGCAGCACCTACGTTATCCTGAGTATAGTCTTGTGAAGTGTGCCTAATGAACGTTTCCGTTCTTAACCAAACACTGAAATGTATTTCTCAATGCAGCAGGTCACTGTGCTCATGTTCATCTTGGAAACTTAACATTTTTGAGTGAAGACTAGTATTTCAGTTAAAGTCGAACTTAGTGTTAAAGTCTGTCTGCTACAACTGTTTTGTATTTTGGTATCAATACTGGTTTCTATTAAGAAACTAGGGATGGCAACCAGGATCCTTTCACTTCAGGATTTATAGCTAGAGACTATGTGTTTGTAGATGCAAATAGAGCATCATCTGCTTGGAGCCAGTGGTATTTAAAGCTCTTATTCATTTGGAAGGAACTAATTACAAGTACATTTTGATACAAAATGTCTTCTCAGACAGGAACTCTGGAATACAGGAAAGCAGAAAACCCAAAGCTGTTTGTAGATGCTAATCCATGCCCTAAGCTAAAAAAAGGAAGAATGAGGGTGTTTCAGGAGAAATCAAAGTCACCTTTAAGTGCCTACTTATAAGCAAAATTACACAGTTGATTAGGAATTCCTGCAGGATGCCAATAATTGGAGGTACTTGTTGCTAGCTGGTCACTGTATTGCCTTGCCTGTTAGATCGTAAAAATTTTGACTGTAGGTGGCATCAAGAGGAAGAAGTCCAGCTCTTTTACTTCCCAGGCATTCGTTCCTTAGTCTCCAGCTTCACGGCTGTGCTGACAAACTGTCAGAGGAAGTGACAGCCAAGGGATGGTGTAGGAAGTAGGTCGAGCACCGCTAAATGCTGCTGAGAGAGTTTCAGTGGAAAAAAAGCAAGCGTGTTTCCATCTTGATCTACTTTCTGCTTTCTTTCAATCTACTGGTTAACAGGATGCACCGGTGAACCTCGTGCTCCTACTTGTAGTCCCCTAATTGGGCCCAGTTCGTCTACCTGGATGGAAACCTTCATAGGGAAGAAGGCAAAATAGTGATATAGTTCCCATGTGAGGTGCAAATTGTGTCAGCTGGGCAAAGCTGAAGAGGCTCTGTGGCTCCTGGGGTGGATTTCCCTCTCCAGTAGGGCAGCTGGGGCAATACAGTAGCATCGCGGCGTGGACTTAAAGTTTGGCAGTGGATGTGGCAATTAATAGTTACAAGCAATTTTAAGTGTTTCTTGTTTAAAATGTTTGAGTTTAGGTATTCAAAAACCTGCTTTCCAAGTTAAAAAAACAAAAAAAAAAACCAAAAAAAAAAACCACAAAAAACCAGAAAACAACAACAACAACAAAAACAACAACAACAAAAAACTACAAAGTTCTTTGGCATGCTAGAAATCTTCCTTAAACTACAAAAAAGTGAGCTGTACCCTGTTGCTGCTTTCTCCTAAAAGCAGTAAAAACTACTGACAACAACTCGATTTGCAGAAAAGTTACAGCCTTGCACTATGGGTATGTTCTTTTCCAAGTATCCTGTATTTGTATCGATCGGGGGGGGGGGAGAAAGGGTCATGATTCAAGTAGGAAGAGGTGCTTCAATGCTTTGCATGAGTGAGTGTACAGGTTATTGGCTACCTAGGTGAGCCCTATGCCATGGACTTCTGCTGCTGACCCATATCGTGTGATTTAGAGCACCAAACGTTGCTCGTTGCTCAAAATGACCTTTCTGGAATAACCTTGTGACCGTGAACGGATGTAAAATAGTCAAAACTGCAGGCTCTATGGGAAAATTCTTTTGTCCTCTGCTGGCACCCTGTGCTGAAGGTAGGTTTTTGAATACCTCAGGAGCACAGTTCAGTTTCATGAATAGGAAATAAAAGTTAATCTGCTGACCTTGTTTCTTAATCCACGCTGCTGAATTCGGTTGTGAAGACCTGGCTGCCACCGGTGGCACGTATTTACATAAATGCAGAATTTCACGTACTCGAGAGCAGAGCGGACTGAACCTTGCAGTGCATTTCTGGCTGCGGTTTTCAGGATCGGGAGTGTCCTATAATTTTACTTGTCTAATTGAAGGTATATGGCAGTTGTCAGAGTAGGAGCGGTCAAAACCTCTTGGTCTGGTCCTCTAATTAAATTCCTGTTGGGAAGAGGGTTCATTTGATTCACACATTGGAATACTTTCCTTGTTCATGTATGTTGTAGAAGACTTTGGATATGTGTCGTGCTGGCTCAAAACGCCCTCGATCTCCCTTGATGTTAGCTATACAGTGATGTCAACCAGATGTTTTTCCATGCCGACCTTGTTTGTAGCAGTTTAATTGCATAAACATGTTTTTTTAGAAGGGGGAATGATGATAGTTGACAATATGAATAGCTACTAGAGGATGCTGTTCCGTGGATTGACTGAGGTTTTGAGCGAGTTGGATATATCAAAAAATATTTTGTAGCTGATTGGAGCAAGTTGGTCAAGTAAGATTCTTTAAGGGGTAGTTTATTGGAGCTACGACTTGAAGAGGAGATAAGGGAGGGGGAAAAACCCCAACCAAAACATGGCAAACCATACACAAAACACAAGTCCAACCTAGCCAAAATTGTCTTGAAGTAGACAACCATCAATGTTTTTTCCCTTCCCTTGCCAATTGATTCATCTGCCTGGGTCTACCCGGCTGCTTGTATTTCAAGTATGCAATGTTTCTGCAACTATGTAACTCTTTGGGCTTTGTTACAAACGCTTCAAAATACTCTTTCCCAAGCTGGGGTACCTATTTTCCTTACTTCATGGGCGGGATGGGCGACGGAGATCAAATTTGAAGGGATGGATTTGTTGTCTATTAAGATGGCTGTGAAGTTTTGCCGTTGGCATTGGTGGAGCTCAAGGCCTGTGGGAGTTTTTGGAGGTGCAGCAAGAGCAAATTCAGTGATCTGATTTGAGCATCTCACTCTGTCCTGCTTTGCTTCATCAGTGCTCCTGCTTAATTGTCTGACACTTGCTCTGAGTAGAGTAGCAAGCAACTGGAAAGTAGCAGCTGTTAAGTTTCTCCTTCCCTTCTGCCAGCTTGTCCTCTAGGATGGTAACTCCTTGACCTGTGTCAACAACGCAAATGTCTTAATTGTTCTTTGGGTTGGGGCAGCCAAGTTGGCATCTCTGGGTTAGGTCCAGCTGGTCATTTATTTATTTATTTTTTGCCCAAGAAGTGCTCAGCCACAGCAGGGACAGCACACGAAGCACCTAGGTGGAACCGTGGGCTTTAGGCATGGGAAGTAGCAGGCCCGTGTCACCTGCACACATGGCCCCCTTTAACCATCAAGTCCATGGGGATGCTGTGTGACAATATTAAACTAGTATCAAAGTTAGTCTTAGGGTTTTGTGTGTTTCTAGTTCCTTTCCTTCTGTTAAGATCATGCCTCTTTGACGGTTACAGATCTGCCCCAAAGTGCCCTTGGTTCCTTCTGCTTCTACTGGTTGAGCAGTATTAAATAATAAACTTAATTTTTAAATTGTACAAACTGGACTATTTGATCTGTATTTTCTTTGACCTAAGACAAATTCTTTGTGTTAAATGCTAAATCGGTCCCTGAAGAATTCCTGCTAAGATATCTCAAGGCTCCTCTTAAGTGTTAATATGTATACAGAGATTTTTGTCTGATGCTACCTTGATATCCTTTCCATTTATCTGAAGCAGCTGTAGTTCAGCACAATATTTTTACAAGAGTAAATGCTGCCTTAATCGTGGCTTAACAGAATGTTCAGCTGGGAAAATAAGTAATAGTTCTTTTGTCCTATCATGTAGCTGAACTATTTATTTGGTATGAGGTTAGGGGAAAAATCCAAAATGCAGCACTCATGGAGGTTTACTATAAAGTAATTTCCTTCCTTTTAAAACTTGTTGCTCATTTTCCTTCTCTAATGCACCTCTTGGGATAAACTGCTAATTCTAAAAATATGTCAGTTCCACCATTTCCCACTCATATTTTTTCTTTCTTTGTTTGGCTTTGGTTTGCTTTTTCCCTGAGCTACTTTAAATACTCTGAGGAATGCTCAACATGGAAGAAAATAAATGCACGTAGGTATTTGAGTTGCTGTATTTAGATCACTGCTGTATTTCCAGGCCAGCAGAAGATGGCTTTGAACTTCTGTTCTACAGTGAAAGGGGGACCAATCTTTGCCTGAGGACACAACCTGGGCTTGGATGGCCGACACAGATGAGGCAGGTAAACTAGGGCTGGAGAGGAAGAGGAATATGCTTGCTGTACACTGCTTAATGTTTTGGTATATTCAAGTGACTTAACTATTTTATCCTCTTTCTGCTGTAAAAAGAAGGAATTCAAGCCACATGGAAAGGCTGTCTCTGTTTTCATGCAGAAAACGTTTCCAGCTTGTTCTTGCACTGGTTATAGGTTGTCTTTAATTGGCATTGTAATGTTAAAATATTTTTAACATCAATAGCAATGATTAGAAGTTGAGTAGTTAGAGGGGAGAAGATAGTAGTCAAACTGTAGGACGAGTCATTGGGGTAACAGCTCACTTCAACACCTGCTGTTTGTCTGTGTTGGGAGGATATTTGTTTAATATCCCAGCAAAGAGCTGGGAGAGATCCAGTTCAAACTCCCTGAAATTTACGGGAGCAATCAGTAGAAATGGCTTTTTAACAGGGAAAAGAGCTAAACTTTTTTTTTTTTTTCAGCTTTTCAGACAGGTAATGCAGAGAACCAGAAGGCCTGAAAGTAGGCTTCTGGGTGTTTCATTTGTTCCTTTTCTTGGGTGATAATGTTTAGGCAAATTTGTGATGGTAGTGCTGACACTTTAGATACGGTCTCCAGTCTCTTGTCCCTGCACCTCTTAGAGTTAAACTATTACATATATTTTATATACGTATTAATAAACCATATATCTACACCCTGTATATAACCGTGCACTTCATACCCTGGGATTAGCAGACAGAGTTTAAAAAAAATTATATTGTAATGCATGTTGACCTGAAGACAGTTGATCACCCCTGTGTGCTTAGATGACTTTCACAGCCAAGTCAAATCCCCTTGATTTTTGTGGTAGGTGGATCCATCACACTGGATCCTTGTTCTTTTGTTTTATTATTATTAATAGTGTAATTCCTATAATGCTGATAGTCCACATGAATAGTTTTAGCATTCATTTGGTGCTGGATGTGAAATACTGTTCCAGCAGAGCTTTCCCGTTCGGCACAGCGTGACCTGTTGCCTGTTGGTTAAGGTTTCTGTACACTACTCCAGGTTGTGGAGGGTGATGAGGGTAGCAGCTGGGTTGCTTTTGCCTTTTGTTTTTTAAAATAAGTGATGCATTATTCTGTTGAGACTGTCAGCCACCTGCTGAAGTTGAGGAACTCGACTTGATCACGCGAACAGAAAAATGCACGAGTAGCTTTTATTTTTATCCACTTTTTTCTCTGCATGTGTGTGTGTTTTTTTACAGTCAGTGCTGTGGCCAGTGTATCAGCTTTGTTTGAATCAGAGCAGCAGATGATGGTGTGGAGCAGGTCCTTCTACCTCTCACTGCTGGCAGAGATAAGCCAGGATGCCGTAGTAAAACGTGGAGGCCAATTGTGCCTTAGATACAGCAACTGCTTTTGAATTTCTATGCCAGTATAGATACACTATTTAGGTTTATTTTTTTCCCTTATTGAAATAACTATTCTTACTTCACTGTTCTGAGATATGCGTAGCAAGGGAAACTCCTGCCTCTAGAGGGAAAGTGTTACAAGCATATTTCCTGCAATCTGTCACTGACCGTAACTTTGGGGAGGAGCTCGTTTAAGTTGGCAGTATCTGAACAGGAGCAGAGATGGGAGCCTGATCCAAAAGGTGAGGGAAGAGCTAACCTTTACCTTAAAGCCCAGAAGGACCAGTCCCAGGGAGAAGGGAAGAGCTTATTTATCCTGTCAATGTGTAGCAAGCATCTGGTATCTTTCAATCTCCTAAGAGTCCACAATAGCAAGTATTGTAGGCATGCTGCTGCCCTGCGTCTATTAATGAGGAGGATTAACAGTCAGGTTTGTCTGGCCATTTTGTTACATGTTTCGAAACCTCAGTCATCAAGAAATAGCTGTTTTAAAAATCTAGAAAGTGTAGAGTGAGATGGCGTGAGAAGTTTCCTGCCTTGCTCTGGGCCGATATCAAGCGTAGCATTGCCTGTTTTCTCTCACTCCCTGCTTTCCCAAGGCAGGGCTGGGGCTGTGATGCTTCTGTGCCAGCTCCTCATCCTGGCCGTGAAGGCAGGAGGTGCGTGTTTACTTCTGAGTTGCTGGCAGATACGGGGAAGCGTGTTTTAGCCCTCCCACGTATAAGAGAAAACCTAACAAAGCTAGAATTTGCGCTCCTCTCTCCTGTCCAACTAGGAGTTCAGTGTATGGGAGGTGGAATTGTCAGAGTTGGAAGGGACCTCTAGACATCATCCAGTCCAACTCCCCTGCCAAAGCAGGGCTGCCCAGAGCACATCACTCAGGACAGCATCCAGGTGGGGCTTGAAGATCTCCAGAGAAGGGGACTCCACACGCTCCCTGGGCAGCCTCTGCCAGGGCTCTGCCACCCTCACCATTTTTCCTCAGATTTGAATGGAACTTCCCATGTTCCAGCTTGTGCCCGTTGCCCCTCATCCTGTCACTGGGAACCACCGAAAAGGGTCCGGCTCCATCCGCTTTCAACCCACCCCAAAGATCCTTGTGAGCATTAATAAGGTCTCCCCTCAGCCTTCTCTTCTCCAGGCTAAAGAGCCCCAGCTCTCTCAGCCTTTCCTTATCAGAGAGGTGCTCCAATTCCTCCATCATCTTTGTTGCCCTACACTGGACTCTCTCCAGTAGTTCCCTGTCCCTCTTGAACTGGAGAGCCCAGAACTGGATGCAGTATTCCAGTTGTGGCCTCACCAGTGCAGAGCAGAGGTAGAGAGAGAAACCTGTGTGCAGGGATAATGGATGATGTCTCCAAAGCCCCAGCTGGGTGTTAGGCTTGTCTCCCTTTTTCTTTTTCGCCCCCCTTATTTTAATAAAGGTGAGAAACTCACAGGTGTGTTGATACTTAATTTGCTCATGTTTGGCGGCTGCTGCAGAAATGTGAATTACTATTCTGTTACTAATCAAATCTTGCTCTGCTCTGAGGCATGTAAACTAATGAAGTACCAACAAATGTGAAGGTGAAAAAACTGACAGTGCAGCGTGAGTTCCCTGAGTTCACGCTTCCCCTTTCTTTTTTCTGCTTCCACTGTGTCAGATGTTCAGAAGTGTCAGCGTGACCAAGGACCAGGTAGAGAGCTTATCTGAGACACCAGCCTGCTGCTAAGGAGGAAAGCACAGTGCTTTGGAATATGGAGAGGTACGGCATCTGTTCGTAACCTTTGTCACAAGTGGAACAGATTATAAAAATGACAAAAACTGATTTTTTGCCAATCTGCACGTGCTCAATTGCACGAAGCACACCAAGTAGATTTAATACAAATGTTCCCTCAGAAAGATCACCTTGATTTAATTTTTTTTTTCAGATGCGTAACATAGAAATGGTCTGAGGCTCTCTGCTCTTTAAAGATTAAGTGCTATATTTCTAGCTCTTGGCAGACATTGTCCACGAGTACTTCATGTTCCTTTGGGCTTATGCCAAATTTAATGTACTGTGTGTACTGAAAGCATCAAAACCAGACTTACTTTAATTTTAGATTTTACAGCTACCATTATTGATTTTTCTTAGAGCTGTTCCATCCAATCTGCTATCGTTTTACTTTCTTTTCCCTGCAGGAATTTGGAGAGGGCTCTTGACAGTTTTTATTTGTGTGGCTAGGGACTGTTTATGTGAATGAGAGCTGTAGATCAGACATCTCTGCAATGGCCAAACTCTCCATTTATAGAAGCTAAATCAGCACATTGTCTTTAATACTGACTGGTGTGCTGTGGCTAAGGGTAGGGTTATAAACGGAGTCCATCAACTGTCCTTCAAGAAATTTGAGTTTTATAGAAACCTGAGATGGGAAAGGAGTGTTGCAATCAGTTAAACGTACCAAAAATTGTGAACTTTCATTTTTCAATGCTGGTATGATGTAAGAATAGTAGAAGTATGCCCGTAAGAACTTGGACTCTAAAGAGACAAAAAAGGGAAGGGGTAGGGGAGAGAAACAGAGCACAAGGAGGAGTTATGGTTTAGTAGACAAAGAGAGGAAGGAAATAAGTGAGGGGAAGAGTAGGGTGAAGTGCAAAACAGTCAACCACCATGGGCTGGAGCACTCGTAACGCTACAGTCCTCAGGTCTGCCGATCCCTGCCTGACAGCTGTGTCTGCTGGCCTCATATTTTGGCTGTTCATCTTTGTATTTTCAACCCTCGGGGCCGAGTAGCTCTGCATAATCGTGGCTTCTGGCCAGGTGGCTCATAGCCCTCGGAGTGAAGCAGGATTCCCTTCCATTGCGTGGAGAGCATGGTGCTCAGCAGAGCCTGGCTTTTTCCCCCTCCGCCTCTTTTACTCCTTCTGCTGAGCCTCCTTTTATTAAATGACAGTCTGGTTTGGTTTCTGCTTTGCAACTTTACCTTCTGCTAGTGTTGCTAGAGCGCTCAGCTCTTCGAAGACATGCATCCAAGTGGGGAAGAGAGGTGTCTTTTGGTACAGAGAGACTTAAAATCCCAAGGAGTTCTACCACTCCCTATTAATAGTCATTAATTCTAATTGAGATACACGGGAATTCCTAGTTAGTCTTTGTTGTAGGCTTAACCAGGACACTCAACTGTTATGCCAAACGATTGAGCGTGGTTTTACATCTTTACAACTTCAGTTGTCCAGTCCTCAGACGTAGCCTATAGTTCAGATTTTACTCCATCTTAAGTATGGTGATTAGTCTTTGGAAGCATCACTTAAAGCTTTGACAATCTTCAGATACTATCTCCCAGTTTTCAGAGGCTGTATTTTCTGTCTTCCTCCTCTCTCTTCCTTGCAACTTCGCAGAGGTGCTGGAGCCTCTGCTGTGGCCTCTTCAATTTCTGAAGTTAAACTTGGCCAAGCAGTGCTAGAAGATGCTTTTCCAGCACGTGACCAAATGACCAGTGTGGAAAAACTATTGTTTTTTGCAACTGGACCCTAAGATGTGTTAATGTTTGTGTACCCTGAGTTTTATTATGGCAACTGGTTATGGAAATAACTTGTATTAATGTTGGCAGATAAACTGGGCCTTGTTTTTGCTTCCTAAAAGTATCTTGGTAATTTTTATCTTGGTATCATCCTCTTAAGAGGAACTGGTGCTATGTCTTGGTGCAGAACTGAGTGGGCTAGTGATGTTCGTCTTCCTTTAATCTCTTGAGAAAAGCCCTACACCCCCAAGCACAGCAAAAACTGTAATAAAAAAAAAACTTGTCGGATGGAGAAATGTACAGGAAGTGACTAAATCTGGTGAAGAGAGAATAAAGGCCTGTTGCAAGTCTGCTTTTGTAACTGAGAACTTGAAATTTTTAGTTTATTACTGTTACTGTGATTGTTTTCAAGCTTAATTTTCAAACATCCTTAATATAAGCTTAGCATTAACTCAGTATGCATGTTAATAAGATTATTGCTGTACTAAGCTGTCTTTTGCTGATGAATGTAGCTTTTGTTACCTAAAAGAACAAAACAAGTTGAATAGAAGAGCGAGTACAAAGAAAACAAAAATTAGCTCCAAAGTTAAAAATAGGAGTGGTTATGTTCCCTTGGTTTTCATGATTAAACACGGCTTTTAAGTGCTGCTGAGGAACAACCTCTATTTCTTGTCATCTCGCTATTAATTAGTCCATTCATTTAAAAAGAAAAAAAACCAACATCAGAACTTTGCTGTTATTTGGGAAATGAAGACAAAGTGCACGGCATGAAAGATGGGCCCAGCTCTCTGTTTCTCTCCTCTGTTCAGGTGCCTGCATGGAACCTGGTAAATCGAATTGAGGACTTGATCAGGGAGTGAATCTGTGGACGCCGTGGTTGTGCAAAAAAAAAAAAAAAAAGAAAAACACACCCAAACAAAACCCCTTACGCCATCTAAATGTAGGGCAGCAGGCGGGACCGCTGTGTTTGCGGTATTCTGTGCTGCCTTAAAATTGCTTAACCACAGAATGTGCTCTGTGAAAGTGGTAACAACTGAGTGCAGGCATTCCTGCAGGTCGTGAGAGAGAATAGGAGGTGATAAATAATAGTCCTGCCACGGCGGCGCTTCCGTCTTTGCATGCAAAGCTCATGCCTCTGCCCTAGCGGCTCGGTTTGGCAATGAATTATTAATTTATTTTGGAAGGGAACTCTGGAGATCCATCTGGTCCAGCTCGCCCTACACAAGGTAGTTTGAAGTTAAAGCCACCTCTTTCATCCCTTTTATTTTGCACGGTCTTGAATAACGTACGGGGAAGGTGACTGCTGGCAATGCCTGTCTAATGCCGATCTCCAACTGTCCATCTTCTGTAAATGTAAAACTTAGACTTATCCTAGGTAACTACAGAACATGTTTTTTGTTTTGTTTTGTTTGTTTGTTTTTTTAAGTTTCAGCAAATCTGGAGAGGGCTGAAACCAACTGAATTATTTTGAACAACTGAATTTTTGAGTTGCTCTGCTCCGGGAGCACTGATTGGACACAAGTATATGCTGTTTTCAAAGACGCGTTATCTGTGCTTTTCTCCAAATGCTTTTATTCCAGTAGACACTGAGCCAACATTGATAAACCTTTAGGAAACCATTCTTGACAGGGGCTGTGGGCAACAGGTAGGCTTCCCAGCTCTTCCTCTCCCAGCTGACAGTTTTCAATTGGTGATGCTAGCCCTTTGGTGCTGATGTGGATGGGGCTTAACCATATGGTCTCGCTCTCGCTTTCTCTCGCAGTGTTGAAAAATGTTGTCCCGTCTGCACTAGCAGCTAACTGATCTCAACCCATTGTTGA
The DNA here is from genome assembly GCA_026546715.1 of Gallinago undulata. Taxonomy (NCBI): domain Eukaryota; kingdom Metazoa; phylum Chordata; class Aves; order Charadriiformes; family Scolopacidae; genus Gallinago; species Gallinago undulata. The sequence goes on along the minus strand of JAOTQQ010000023.1, from coordinate 16,165,900 downwards.
CAGCCACCATCATCAACAGGTCCTTTTCCCTCTGCCAGCCTGGCTTTTGATTATGTATCGTAAATCCAAGTGGAAGTACGGTTACAATCTCGCGGTTCTTGGACACGGTGAGTTTACTTCTCCACGGTTGCTCTAAGAGAACAAACTTTTCTCCTTGCACCTGAACTTCTCTGTCTGAAAAATGTAAGGGGGAAAAAATTCAGTTACTACTTCTAGAATTCCCTCAAAACACACCTTTCATTTTCCTCTAAGATTTTGATTGAGATTAGTTGCAAGAAGTGCAAGTGTAGAACAATGCAAACTATTAGTACTTGTCTTGCTGTTACTGTCCATAATAGTATTTGTTCTCTAAACTTTTTATTATTTTTTTTCAAGGGAGAGAATGCTTTAAGTTGTTCATTGGACAGCATCTTGCTACAGCAGCTACGCCAATCTTTTATAAAACTGCAGGTTATATTGGAGAGGTGGCTGCTAAGCTGTACCAAACTATACTTTGACATGCCCTAGTGTTGGATTTCTACTGAAGGTTGTCTCTTGAGGCTCCGAGCTGAAATAATACTCGCTGCCTGCTGCGAGGGATGCTTCCTCCCCCTCATCTCCCTGCTCTGTGTGCACACATGGCCTTCCTTTCCCAGGCCCCAGTTGTGCAGCCTCGCACCCTTCTTGGCTCCAGACCTGCTGACCAGAGTTTGTCCACAAGCTGCCTTTTCTCACTACACCCAAGAGAAACAAATTTTTAATAACAGGTGTTTTCGAAGAGGTTCAGGGAGCTGTCTCTTAAGGTTTTTTTTGTTAGGCTGACTATATACCCTTCTGATGTGGTGGGCTGAAAATTCTTACGTTGCTTTCTGTAGCTTTGTCTGTGAATATATCTGTGGCTTGTTCTTTTTCCTTAGCCCTCTGCTTTGAGGACAACAGCTGCACCAAAGTAATAATGTGGTGTTGTGAGAAGATCAACTTTTCCTTGCTTGGACCAGTTTTCATACCAAGTTAATGCTAGTGGAATTAAAAGTACAGCCTCAAGTACAGTGGGTGTGACTAATAGTGAGAAGGCTTCTGGCATTATGACTTTGAAAATGTTTACAATTTTATTTTGCATCTTGGGGGATTGGAGCAAATAGGTATGAGATGCTAATCATAATAATGTTTTTCATGATCAAAGATATCAGTACTTCAATGGCTGCTATTTTTGTTTAAACTGCCAAGGTCCTAAAGCTGGTTGTGAGCAGTCAGTATTGGTGGTTAACAGCCCATAAACATTTCAAGTATAGAAAACTCTACTTCATTATTTATTTCACATGAGTTTGCTGACTTGGATTCATTCATATTTCCTTTATTTTCTGATCAGCTCTATATTCTTTTGTGCCCCCGGGTCTTCTGTGAAGTTTCTATTGTGAGCAGATTCTTACTTATTTCAAAAGTACTTAACTCTGCCAGTGCGTTTCAAGGTGAAGCTCAACAGATAGTACAGTATGGTCTGGAGCTTTAATAGCAGTGTAGCTGTTAAGAGTTTTGTTTTATCAATTTTGGAGTCTCATCTGTTAGGAAGAACTTTGTATCTAATGAAACATGGTGGGTCAGAGAGGAACGACCATGTTCAAGTACTTGTGTATGAGCCAAAACACTCGCAACAAGCTCCCCTTAAGAGTGTCGTTCCTGAAGAGCTGTGGAACACAGTTGAAGCTGGTGGCTTGAGAAGCTGGAAGGTTTCTGGTGCGTGAGTGCTTCATCTCTTCAGACAAACAGTATGCAGCTTAAACTGACAGCGAACATCGTCTCTGACGGTACTGTAATTATGCTGAGTGTCTGGAGCTTATCCAAAATCAGAGTGGTGAATGAAATTACACGTCCAACCCAGGTCTGCTCTAGTAGAGTCTTGCTTGGGTAGGGTGATAGCGATCTTGCTTACGCTGGTTAATTCGGTTGGCTTCAATGCAGTTGAATCCTTACTTTCACCTGCATAATGAGGCGCAGGTATCAGGTTTGGTGAGGTGGCCCGGTGGAGGAGCAAAAAAAGAAATTGGACTTTAGTTTCTTTTCCTTGCTAAGTACACTTTTACTTCTTTTTTTGTTGTTTGTTTTTTCACAGTGCGCCTAGAAACAGCCCTACTGCTCAGTACGATTGGTCATCTGTTAAACAGATGAGCTACAAGCCTCAGCTTTTATTATATTTTTTTTTTGAAACATTGTGAAGGCTTAATATAATAATAAAAAGAGAGAGAGAACTCAGTCTGTTGCTACATTACTGTGCCAGGAAATAATCCTTCCTCCCTGAACAGTTCCTTAGCTGTTCCAGCCATGGTATGATGTAGTTTTATTAACAATGGCTTTATTTAGATTATCCTTTTAACTAATGGCTTTGGCACACTTTAAAAAGACACTTAAGGAAGAGGATCCTGTTGCAGTATTCCACTCTGGGCTAAACTTACAGGCTGCAAGTGTGTAAATATATATATATTTTAAATCTAATTAGAGTTTCTTCATTTGTACCACAGTAAAAACCATCTCTGGAGCACGTTGAGTTTGCAAGCAGCTATCCAAAAGGCTGAAGTTTTGCTAAAGGATGCAGTCTTTTGTAGGCTGGAGTTGGTTTAGATTAATCTCTGCATTTCTGGTTGGAAAGAAATTTCACGTTGCTTCTGATTAACAAGGAAGCTTTTCTCATGATCTTGGATTTCAATTGGGTGCTGCTTCGCTGGGAATTTTGATTGTAGTATTTCAGTGTCCCTTTGTTTTAGGTCCTCTGCTACCTTTGCTTAACTTTTGTATTCTGGACCTTTATTTTTTGCAGGTAAAGACAATTCTTGCTGTATACAACTATAGAGCTGTTGCTTTGGGGAGAGGGGTTGCAGCCTTTCTTTTTCTCTTTAACCAGTTTTTACTTTTTAGGTAGACTGCTATATCTAAAGTTAAGGAATAAGCACCATGCTATAACTTTTGGGAAACCCAGACATTTAAATCTGTAAATAAAAAAATTAGTAACACATGAGGATGCTGGGATGGAAATCATGTTTATTGCGATTGCATTAACCTTTTCGTTGTGCTGGGTGAGGAAGGGTGACTTGAAAAGACAGGTCTAGATAGAAAAAGGAGCCCAGTAATTCCTAAACTTGCACCCCTTAATGTTAGACTCGGTCCCATTCTTAAAACGAGGACCTAGGACAAGTACAAACCCAGTGAGTCCCAGAGTTGGAATTCTTCAAATCCCAGTCCAGCAAATAGGAGCAGTAAAAAAAAAAAAGGCTCTCTCCAGCAAAACTGGGAATGTGTGGTTATTCCCAGGAGTGGTGCTCAGCTCTAATCCATGGTTCTCGTCGGGCCAGTTTCAAGAGTGAAGCTTTGAGTTAAGTTGCACTCCTGCGCTTTGGCTATGATGTCTGTAGTCCTCTCTTAAGTATATTTTTTTAATTGGATAATTCTTTATTTCTTTCTTGTTTCTAATATGACAAAGGTACTTACAACTTTGATAGATTTTAAATACGATGACAGTTACATAGCTGTATATCTGATCACATTGATTTTAAAGTGAAAACTTTCTTTAGAAGACAGCTTTTTTTGTATTTGCTTATTTTTATTGGGGTTTTTATTTGGTTTGGGGGGTTAGACGGTGGTTTGTTTTTTTTTTCTGCAATTAAAATGAAGCGTTTCTGTTTTAACCAGGAAAAAAGTTTCAGTCAGCTTGGAAGTTGTTACTAAAATCAAGATGCTTGACCTCAGAAACTAATAAAATTTTTGAAGCTGATACACTCCTTACTCTTTTGGTTCGGTGGTGCTCTGTAGTGTTGTTAGCATTTGAGTTGTTTGGTGCTGCTGATCTTGCATCTTTCTGTCCCAGCAGTTGTGTTTACAGACACAGAATAAGCGCTAAGAGGAGGGTGAGCTTGTGACAACGCTGTATTTATTTGTCTAGTTCAGAGTTTATTTTGGGGACATACACTTCCATCGGTGAAATGCTCAAAGTACAGAATGACTTCGGAGTTTTTAAGAGGTTGGTTGTTTGTTTTGGTGGTTTTGTTGTTTTTTTTTAGTCCAGCAGTGGCTGCAAAGCCAGAGAAAGGATTATTACTATTTTTTTTTTCCCCTGTCTGTTTAGAGAAGTTGCATTACTTCTACAGCCGGTGCTGTGGTGAGACTGAGCATGCTTGAAAACTTCTTTTGGAAATTCTAAACACAAAATCCTGTGAAGCTACGTGGAGGCAATAGATGGTGCTAAGGCAGCAGCTCGCCCATTAGTTCTCTCAAGCTCATAGCCTTTCTCCCACTTGCCTGACTCATTCTGGTTGGTTAATGGCAAATGGGCTATGCTGACTTTGCCATATTGGTAGTTCTTTAGTACTTAGTGTTTCTGGTTTGTAGTTAATTGCTTGAGTGGGCTCGCTTAAGTGTTTTCCCTACTTTAAAATCGCGTTGGTCCAGGAGCTTGAATGAGGTCGGGCATCTCTGCTGAGTCAGGGTAGTAACTCCTTAAGGTGTGCCAGCTCGGTTGCTGGTGGCTGTTCATACCCTCTGCTGCTGGGTTCTTTAGCTCTGCAAACCGATGACATGAGAATTCAGAGAGTGGTCAGGGTTGGAAGGGACCTCTGGAGATCATTTTGTCCAACCCCCCTGCCAGAGCAGGGTCACCCAGAGCAGGCTGGACAGGAACGTGTCCAGACAGGTTTGAACGTCTCCAGAGAAGGAGACTCCACACCCTCCCCGTGCAGCCAGTTCCAGGGCTCTGCCACCCTCACAGGAAAGGAGTTCCTCCTCATGTTCAGAAGAAATCCTTGGGCAGGAGGATAACTAATGACAAGCAGCAAGTTCAATGTGAGTGGGACTTCTACAAACCTTCATGTGAACGAGGCACCGCTGTGCTCACCATGAGCAGCTCTTAGTCGGTCATTTGCAGAAAAGTTCATAAATAATGTCAGTCCTGAGAGGGCCGAGCTACACCTAAAAACTTGCAAAGATGACCCCCGAAGAGCCAGATTTCCTGGAATGAATCACTCTGCACTGGGGAGCTGACTGAAAAAGGGCAAGTGAAGCAGCTCCTCTGCACTAGATTATTACTGTTAAGTTTGCTATACTAGAAAAACAGGACTTAAGGTTTCCGAGGTATGCCGAGGTGCACTCGAAGGTACTCTGGTAGCTGGAGTGCTCTCTGTAGGTTAAAGCGGAGGCTTCTCTCCACCTCCTTCTCAAGATGCAGTACAGAAGAAGCCTGTATTATATTAACCAGTTGCTTTGGTTAATAAATAAACGCATGCTGTAAATCATGTGAATTTGATTTCAGAACTGTGTAAAGTACTACTGTGTTCTGAATCATCTGGTACTGTTTATGAATTACTTGGTAGTGGTGCTGTCAAAACTGTGACTTTTTGGGGCTCTATGCCCTCTTCCGTGTATTTGCCCAATGGTGTTTCCTATTTCCTGAGTGGAAAAAGTTTTTCTTTGAGAGAAAATGATTAATTTCTTTTCTGCTGACAGCCTGCCTCTTGGTGCTTACAGGTACAAAGTGCAGAGCCAAGGGAATGGCTAAAGTGAGCATGTGAGTGTTAAGATACTTTTGCATTTATCTTTGCAGGTCAGAAATGCCTGAAATGAAAAGGTTTTTCTTTCATGCGTGTGCTAATTCAAATCCAATCCAACCTGTAACTGGTTTTGAGGCTTGTTCAGGTAACTCAGAAATACAAGCTAGCATCCACAGAGAATCAGAGTCCCAGCCAGGATACAGCTTTAAGTATATGGGTTTTTTTCAGAAGAAAAAAAGTATGGAGCTATTTTGCTTGAGACTATGATGTGGGAAATAAGTAAAATTGCAATGGATGATGAGAAATACACTGAACTTGTGTCCCCAAACCTAAATTTTACAAATTTTACCGATTCAATTTCTAGACCAAATCTTGATAGTTTGCATCCAGACAGAATTCTGTTGCATTTGGATCAAGGAAAGCCATATTTTTTTCATCTTTAGGAGCACTTTCCTCACTGATGCCAATTACTAAGAGTCAAACTGCTCTCTGGCTAATGTAATGTTGTTAGGGTTAGCGATGTGACTTAATATCATCGAAAAAGCAAGGGCAGTTCATGAAACTAGTGGCTGAAGGTGTTAATGCTTTCCAGCAATGGGGACATGCTTTGGCTGTTCCTGGAAAGGTGCTCTGCCCCAGTGACCATCCACATCCCTGTGCTCTACCAATTTTAAGTCACTGTTGTCTTCACGTGCTAGACTTTTGTCTGATTTTTCTTTCCTCAGTGACATAATCTGAGAGGATAAAAAGCCATACAGATTTTGGAGAGTGTGGTTATTTAAACAAACAAAAAAAACCAGCAAAACAACCCAAACATGCCACTATCTCAGTATAAAAATACTTGTTGGTGTTTTTCAAAAATGTATCATATGATCAACACGCTTGAAAATGTATTTCTCTCGGAGTTCTTCTGGTTGTAGCTGAAGACTATACTGTCTTAAAGTTGCCATGTTCAGCCAGATACCTTCTCATACTTGAAGGTAACATTTTTCTGCGTACACAGCAAACTGAAAGCTTGAAACTAGTGACACCTTGAAAAACTCCAAGTCAGATGTTAAACATAATGATTTCCTTAGCTCTGTATGGTCAGACCAGAGTCCCTTGGGTTTCTACAGTAGTACAGCTCCAGCTCCCTGCTTGAGGTATTCTATCGTTGGGGTTGGCTTTTTCTTTTGTGCCAAATATATTTTCTCCCAATAATGTCGTGACAACAGCCAAGAGTACTCACCAGCTTGCTGCTTGAACCTGACAACAAAAAACTGGATTCCTTTCTCAACCAAGGAATAAAATTGAAGGATGGCATCCTAGCGCTGAATTCTTACTACTGTTTGAGAATGACCTTTTCGTTGTCAGGTGTTAGTGCCCACATAGAGGTAAAGGAAAAGTGCATCTGCCTGTTTATTTTTATAAGCAGCAAACCTCTTATCTAAATTGGATTAGAAGTGTAGGAAGTAAAGTATTGCTCTTCCCTAGATGTGCTACATCATGCGCTGCCCGTGGGATTATAAAGGAAAGAAAAGGGTATAATTGAATAGCATGGGATTTTTTTTTTCTTTGATTGGTAGCAAACTAGGAACAGGTAAGTGAGAAGGTGGAGGAGATATTTGAACTTTGTCCTGTTTGAATTGCTGGCTGTAAGAGGTGATTAACATGGAAGCTTATGCATACAAAAATTTAGTTTGTGTTTATGTATAAATGCAAGTTGTATTAGTATAAAACCTAGTTAACTTTATCGTTAAGAGAGAGCTTTTGATGTACTTGAGAGAGATTAACATATCTCCATTAGAAATCTATTGCATAGGCAAAGCAATCAATTCTTGTTCTCCCTGGTTGCTTTCTAAAGTGACCTTTGTTCTGTACCTGAGCTTGTTCAACACTGTTTAAAATTATTCCTAAATAGGTATCTTGAATGTCAGAAATAAGGGAACCTGAGGTACCGAACCAGCCATTTATGTGTAGGGCTATAATATATCTTAGCTGGCCACGATAAAACCTGACATTTGGCTTGCAGAGAGTAGGCAGACTTCTGACACCTACCTAGAGGTATGTGGGTCATGTGCTTTTATATGTAAATGCTGGAGGTGATATGTTTAGAAAGGGGCAGGTTTTGTACTTTATATAGAGACTGTCCAAAATGTGAAGTTGTGAGGAGGAAGGATATAGTAAGATGGTACACTTATTACCAGTGACTTATAAAATATTCAGGTATGAACTACAGACTTGGGACGTTCGCATGCAGAGGTGAGGAGAGCAGTGTGGAGGTTATCCAGTACTTTTTTTTTTTTTAACTGGAATTGCAGTTGAGCTACAGTCGAAATGGTGAGTGTCAAGAGTGTAGTAACACCGTGGTGAGGAATTTAGGATAAAGCAGAGAGAAACGCTATTGGATAAACTTGGCTTTAGTGCTTCACAACCTCTCTGAGGGAAAAGGCACTTATTTTAAGGTTTCCATTTGTGTGATGTGGGAGTTGAATAGAAACTGTACTGAATAGTTTTTAAACTTTGTCTCTCTTAGCATAATTTTTTTTTCCTAAAATGTGAGTGTGCGGAGCCAGGCTGAATTTCTATAACTGAATATTTTTTCTGTCTTTTTTTTTAATTATTTTTGCTAATCTACGTGAAATGTTCTTCATCCCTGAAAGTGAGACAGAGATGTGTGAGTATTTCTGTCTGTCTGTCTTAACTTTCTCAGAAGAAGTCCGTGGTCAAACCATGCAGCTTTGTGGGAATGAAAACTTTCAGGTAACGCAGGTTCAGCTAGTTGTAGAAGGTACCTTAAAAGTTTTGCAAGCAGGAAAACTACATCTTGGACCTCCCTTTCTTTATTTAGGGGAAACCATAATACCTGAAGCTCAGTGAATTCTGAGTTCTGTTGTTCAAAGAATGCAGAACTACAGCTAAAAAGTTCTTTGAGGAAGCACTTGTTCATAGCCCGGGTTAATTGAACTTGCAGATAAGGTATTTGGCTTGCAGAGATTTCAAGATCCAGAAATATTCTGGGAGAACTTAAAAAATAATTTAAAAAAACACTTTTCACAATAGCTGTTTCCAGGTACTTGGGAAACTCAAGTTGGCTGTCTTGGAAAGAAGCCTGGTGCAACTACATCTGCCTGGTTCTGACTGAGCAGATGGCTTACATCAGTTTGGCCTTTGTGGAAACAAATGTGTTTACTTCAGAGTGATGCCTTACCTCTTATCCTTTCGGTCTTGGAGTTTTAGGAATCCAGCATGTCTGATGTTTCAGGCTGTTGTGGATCAGCCAGGTGAGGAGTCATCTTAAGAGCAGCTCGAGTCGGGAATGTCTGTTTTGGGCCATGATTGCTGTGAATAGAGTTCTGGAGTGTCAGTGCTGAGCTGCTTATTGGGACACGTTTCTGCTCAGAAGCTTGTTGTAAAACACAGGGTACGCCATGGGTCTCACCCTTTCAAGTGCTTAATCAGCCCAAACAATCTTTGGTGTGGTTACAGCAAGCTCTTTGCTGTAATTTTTGCCAATTGTTTTATTTTAAGCAAACGTGGAATCAAACAGTCATAGGAAGGCCGTGAACAAACATGAAGCTCAGACTGGTCTGAAAGACTCCTTGTCATCTGCAGTTCTCCAGCATTTGGTCCGCCTTCCCTATTTCCTGAGGGAATGCGTGTCTGGCGAGGCCATTTCATAGATAAAGTTCCCAAGTCTCTTGCAGTAATAGCTGGAGATCTGGGAAGCCACCTCCTGCTTTGAGCAGGAGGTTAGACTGAATGACCTCCTGAATTATCCTGCAAAACCGCTTCAGAAGAAGGGAATTGATGCAGCCTCAGTAGTCCTGCTGTCCTGGAGGTATTTCTTTATTCCTGCCTGAAATTCCTTCAGCTCACAGTAAGGTTAACTATGAAATATGTTCTTGGTGCGAGGATCAGGAATCTTTCATGCGCTTTTCTAACGAGTTCTCTGCCCTGTAGGAAGCTGGAAGTCCTGAGGGGTTATAGGGCTAAGAGCCATGTGTGCCTGCTGAAGCAGAGATCAAGCTGGAGACAAAGGGACAGTTGTTTTTCAGTCTGCAGGATGGGAAGTGGATTGATGGTAATGTCCTCGGGTGGAAGGGCTTCCCTGGTGTACCTGAAGAGCAGGCACACAAAGATCTAAGGGTGGAATGGGGCTTCATAAGAAATGCTCGTTGGGTTTGTCTGATGGCAAAGGATGACTCGAGTCATGGGAAACTCTTCTCAGCAGGGTTGATGATTTGTTGCCTCTCTGTAACTAGGCTACTGCAGCTTTGGTGACGAATTGCTCCACAGTTGCCTAAGGATCACTGTAGCTGTTGGATGACAGGCTTCTTTGGAGTTGGCAAATCCCTTTGAAGGAGAATTTGCTGTGCCTTAAGAACTTGAGATTCTACTTAAATCTCTCTTACTCAACTGTCCTACCAATCTAATGAGCCTCTCCCACCGCTGCCAGAAGTGGTCGGTGTGGAAGAGTTCATAAAGTACCGTACACCCTCTGTGTTGTGGCAACTTGAGATGCAGCAAAGCGTTCTCTGAAAGCTGTAGCTATAACAATGGCCCTTTGTTTGCTTGGCCCTTTACAAGAATTTTCTTATTTCTTGCCACAAGGCAGCACACAGTAGTGCAGGGGATTAGGTAATTTCCTTCCCTCCTCCTCTTCCTGCAGATTATTTGATTAACATTTCTATTGTATGCTCTAATTAGCATGTTCTTGGCTTCAGGCTGCTTTTCCCCACGCCATAACCTCCTTAAAACACTCTAGTATGACTTCATTAACTGTATAACATGGGAACTCCTTTCACCGGGGTTATACACGTGACATAACATAATGAAAGTTTAATGGAGCTGGCAAGTCAGTAGTCTTCCCCCCTTTCTTCTTCCCCCGTGTACCTGGGGTTGGACTTCTGGGAACCCCCTAACTGCATTCACACTTTTCAACACATGAAGTATTTGGGATTTGGGAGCATCATTGGGTTTGTTCAGAGTTCAGCTACTGACTTTTGTGGGAAACTGAGCTAAGGTGGGGGGTATATTGTGTGTTCAGCCTTCCATATTGAGTATACAAATCTACTTCCCCCTTGGGAACACTAGAGATCCTATTCTTCCATGGGTTTGCTCTCCTTTCTCAGTGTTTCCTTCGGTGTCCTTTCCCCTGTACCCTGCCTGTGGCAGTTTCAAGCACTCATCCTGTCTGGGGTTTTTATCCCACTGCCTGTTTTGTTAAATAAAAAATATCAACAGAGACATGTTTAAAATGTCCTTCTTAAAATTTAGGGGTGATACACTGATCAGGGTAAGCTTGAGGAGTTTGCTGCTTGAGCTTCTTGGCTGCCTGCATGGTAGGGGACATAGCATTGCCCTTTGCCCATATCTGCAAGGCTGTCTTTTTAACTGATAGAGCTGGAAATTCATTCCTCTTCAAAGCTCATTTTGAATGTCAATGTGAAATCACGTAATTATATCAAACTGTACAGCATCTGCTCGTGAGTCAGATAGAAGAACGTGACGATACAGCCCTTTATTTCTTTAACAACTTCAAGGAAAGAACCTCCCCTGCAGTTAAGCATCACTTCATGAAATTAGCAGTGGTATCTTGGGCTACAGATTTCATTGTTTTAGTCTGGCAATGGTCGGCAGTATCTCTGCTCCAGGAAAAAAAAAAAAATCCGATAGCTTGCCTAGCGACAGCGTGCTTCCAGTCCTCAAGGCAGAGCACGGGGTCTTGTGTGGAGTGGAAATCATTAAGCCCTCCTCTTAATAAAAGTGAGGGACAACGTTGACACAGGACTGGGTGAGTAGAGCATGGCTGTGAGTAAACACAGGCAGGGAAATAAAGCGGTCGGAGCTCTGCGGAGTGAGGTTCAGAGGCAGCAGTGCATCTAAGGGCAAAACAAACCATCAGAAAAACCTGCTTTAAGATGGGGACAGCGTGCTATGAAAAGAGCATAATGTGGTGTGTTTGCCCAGTACCAGAAGACTCTGCTCAAGAATACCTTGGGTCACTAATGGGAAGGCAGGTGGGGTGCAGAGATAAGGACTGTTATCTGTGGTAGGCTGGGTTGGGCAATAGAAGCCATTTCCACCTCCAGTTGCTTGTTCTGTAACTTCTTGTGTGGCTGCAGCATAAAGTAATCCACAGGTTTTATTCCTCTGGACTTTGAGCAGTGGCATCTCTAAGAGGAGAAAATAAAGGAGCTCTAGAAGCAAATCAGTCTTAAGTTCTTTTCGGTCTAAATGCTTCTGAAACAGTAAAACTGGATTGTTATGGCCTGTGGGAGGAAAGTAACGATGCCTAGAAATGGTCATACCAATGCGACTTATCACTGCTGTTGTGTTTGTTGGGGTTTTTTTCTTCAAAAAAGACACAAACCCCCAAAACCAAACCCTTTGAAACAGTTTGAAGGCTGCCAACCTTGTATAGGCCGGCATAAAATACAAAATACTTGGAGGTGATGGGGGAGGTGGGATTAGATGATGTTTCCACCACGGGGAATGGTGCCATTTTTAGGTTCTGCAAGCTAGCAGTGGAAAAGCAAAGTGAGTGCCTCTGTCTTTTTGGCAAGGAGGAGGGCTCAACTTTAATCTCAAGATGTGGCTTGATGAGTCTCAGCTTTACCGATGAGATTGATGCGTGAGGTTCTTATCCCCCCACTTGCGTTGCCATAGTGGGTTTACAGAATAACCCACAAACAGATTAGCAAAATTATTTGGGTTAGAACACTTGGGGGTTCTATGTTGTGCTTTGTTTTTTCCTAAGCTTGTTACCAGCTCAGCAACCTGACAGCTGTGATAATGACCATGCTGTCCAAGATCATTATTCAGTGGTGTGTCCTCTTTGGTGGCCAGAAGCAGAAGCCTAGAGAAGAATGGGAATAGGGGAGCACCTGTACATCGAGGCTTCTTTCTCCAGGTACTTGGTATCTTTGTGCATAGTAGTCTCTGATACGAGTGGGGTGGGGAGACACTGTCTGTGAGCCTATGTATGGTTTTATTGTCCAGAATATCCTATGGCAAGGAGTTCTGCAGCTGAGTTTGCCAGGTAGGTGGCATGTAACAGAACAACCTTACAAGTATTGGGTAGTAGGGGAAGGCTGGCAGCAGGGTATGGGCCAAGGAGAGAGGAGACTGGTGTTTGCCTTGTTCTCAGCGGTGAAAGCTGACTTGGGTGGAATTGGAACTTGTGCTGTGTTAGCATACATCCCAAGCACAGGTCTTGTGAGGAGCAGCTGATGGAGCTGTGGGTCTTCAGCCTGGAGAAAAGGAGGCTGAGGGGAGACCTCCTCGCTCTTTACAGCTCCCTGAAAGAATGTGGTAGCCAGGGAAGGTCGGTCTCCCAATGAACAGAAGATGGGACAAGAAGAAACAGCCTCAAGTTGCCTCAGGGGAGGTTTAGGATGGATATTAGGAGAAATTTCTTCACTGAAAGGGTTGTCAAGCACTGGAAGAGGCTGCCCAGAGAAGTGGTGGAGTCCTCATCCCTGGAGATACTTAAAAGCTGTGTAGATGTGGTGCTGAGGAACATGGGTTAGCGGTGGTTTTGGCAGCGTTTGGTTAATGGTTGGACCTGATGGTCTTAACAGTCCCTTCCAATCAAACCAATTCTGTGGCATTATGGATGATGAGTGGGTTTGAGAGTGGTGAGCTTGGAGTGCTGCCAAGTAATGTGCCTGCCCTCCCCACCAGTGGGTTCTGCTGGTACCACTGCACGCTGTGCTGTGAGCTGAACTGGGAAACGGACCTGGCTGAAAACCACCTGAGCAGGTAAACCAGCTTCTCAAAAGCATGGATGGATTAGGGAAACCAGTCCACGGAACAGCACTTGCAAAATGGAGGAGGCAAGCTGAGGAAAGAGTGGCAGAAGCGGGGAGCAGTAGTCATCTGTGGAAGTTGGGAGAGGACAGCGGTCAGCCTGCATAGGCATGGCTTGGGCCAAGGTAACCGGGAACATCTTCTTGGGCTTACATCAAACTTGATGTAAAGGTTGAGGTGCTGCCTCGTATCGTGCTTGCAGCAGCCTGGGAGCGTTTGCGTGATGGCTTCTAAGAGGCGGTGGTAACTTGGAAGCGGCGGGTAACTTGATCACCATTTTCTGGCTCAGACATCTCAATTATCCCACCCACAGGCTTGACGCAGTGACTTCCATGGTGGTGGAATGGGAGCTGAGCTCAGGAACTGGTCTGGCACCTGCAGGTTTGTCTTTCCTGAACGTGCATCCTATAGGAACGAGCTATAGGTTGGCCCTGGGAGTCGGGTACAGGTGGGCTCTGCCGGTGTGTCCTGGATCCGCTTCCACAGCGTTGGTGAAACCAGGGATGGCGATGCCTCAAGAGGTTCTGCTGGTTTAATTCTCACTGTATTAAGAAATCGCTTTTTGCATGGGAGGTGAGGAAAGCTGGCTGGGCTAATAAGTGATGATTTAAATTTTAAAAAAAAAAAAGAGAGAGAAGGTATAGCGTGCATGGGTACAGTTATGTAAGGGGAGCAAGCGGAGAAGGAAATAGATCGGCGTTTTCTCCGAGAACCTCGTTCCCGGAGCTGGGCGGCAGGATCCTTCTTTTCAACGTACCCTCCCTCTTCCTTTTTTTCCTTTTTGGGCCCGGAGACGGATGGATTTCTGGAGGGGCCGAGCGGGATGCAGGCTGTGCCTGCAGCCAATGGAGCCTGGGGCGGCAGTGTTTACCCGGCTGACGCAAGGCAGAGCCAGCCCCTCTCCCCTCGGAAGGAGCTACCCAGTAAAAGCACAGGGAGCAGAGGCACTCGCTCTAGTCTGGCAGTTGCTGGGGGCTTTAAAGGAGTTGGTGGATTTCGGCTGGTTTTATACGAGCTCAAAGAAGTGGTTTGATTTTTATTATTTTTTATTTTCTTCTGTACTGCGTAGAAATTCTGAAAGGATAAAAAGATACTGGTAAGTGCTCTGCGTGCCGTCGCGTTCCCCTTCTAGTGTTGTATTGTTTGCAGTCTCTTTTCGAAGAGCCTCCTCGGTGTCAGTGTTTTTTTCAGTGGGAAGTAAAAAGATGGTTCAGTGATGTGGTCGGAAGGGGAACTGAGAACAGGCAGCGTTTCTTCCACCTAAAATAAGAGGAGACATTCAAAGTGCATAGTATAATAACTGCCTCTTGTTTGTAAGAAGTGTCAGTCGCTTCTCGTTCATAGGGTGCAGAGCAAAGATGCCTTGAAACTGTCAAGACCTAGCAAAATAATACCAAGGACCAATTGTAACTCCTATTTTTGCAAGATGATACAGTATGCTACGTGAAAAGGCTTTAGCGTAACGCAGACACCTATTTAGCGGATACTTTGGTACGTAAACCACCTCATCAGGAAGTCAGAGGCTCATAAAAAAACCAGAACCGTAACGTTCAGATCTGTAGGACAAGAAGTCATTGTGGTTTTCTGCAAGCACGGGGTCGGTGGCTGTGTGTTCTAATTCAGGTGCATCAGGCAGCAGATCTGCCTGGGCTCAGTCATCAGAGCAGAAAAAAAAGCTCTGTCTGTTTGTGTAGCGGCCCTTCTAAATGTAAAATACCTCCGTATATGGTATAAGCTCCAAATCTGTGTATAGATATATGTATAAAAGTTGTGCTTCTGGCACTGGCTTGCAATGAAAGTTGAGACTGCCTATTTTTAAGGTAATACTGCGTAACGTGTCTGAATGCAGTATAGGACATAATTTTAAAGGATCCTGCCTGCAGAGTTCTCTGTATCAGAACCATCATTTTTACCACGTTGTACCAGTATCGTACAAAGCTCTTCTGGTTTGATTTCACAGAATCTCAGGCTGGGTCTCAGCTTTCAGAAACGTGGTGATGCAGGAACCCGATTCCTTATTGATCGCACTAGTGTAGATCAATGCTTGTACTCTTGCAAGGCACTCCCCAAAGGTACAAATAGGTAGTGCTATGGCTAATGAACACTTAATTGTCTTTCAGGGGGCTTCTGCTTTATTGTTTTATGGCTTCATGCATCGCAGGTTATCTAAATAATCTTCCTTTTGATAATCTGAGCATGAAATCAAAGCTATCCCATTTTAACAAAGCATGCAGAGTTTGCTGTCCCAGCCCAAGTGCAAGTAGAGCCAGCAGCTCAGGTAGAAAGCTGCCAATTAATCTTCTTAAAAGTAGCTGGTGTGAATAACTTTCACAGGTGGCTCAGCTGATTGAGCAAGTCCAGCCTGCGGCGGCGTGCGGGACCCGGTGGTGCGGGGGCGGCTGGCGGAGGAGCTCTGCCTCCTGCGAGGATGTGCGCTTCGTCACTGGTGTATCCCAGAGCTGACGTGGAGGACATAGGTGGTAAGGGGGCGTCAGGCTGCATGTAAACGCCGTGGGCTCGCTGGTGAAGCACTTTCTTGGCTAATTAAGGTTATGGATAATATCGCGGTGGCAGCTTTAAAATAAGACACCTTGTGCTAAAAGACAAATGTTTTTCAGCTTCCCACACGCAGTCTGAATTACATCATTTATAACCTGTAGGAGGTTATCGTGGTTTCCTCAGGGGAGGATCAGCTGTTGCTTTTTGTAACTGGGAGAAAAAAAAAAAAAGGCTGCATGATTTTTATTTAATTACTGTTTTTTCCAGGGGAATATTTTCAGAATTTTTGTTACTCCGTCAGGGTGGATCGTTAGTGGTTACGTAAATCTTCCAGGTTTAATACTCCAGGCCACGCTCTCATCCCATCGGCAGCGGTTCAGAATCACGGGACTTGAAGTTAGCAGAGGTCTGACTGAAATCAGGCCCCTGTGCTTAGACAATTTTTTTTCCATCTTCTGAACAGGAACGCTATTTTTGAGTACTGTCATAAAGTGCAGACTGTCATATAGGCTATAATAGAAGTCTTGTTCTAAAGCACTTGCCTTGTTCATCGGACAAAAGTGCTTGTCCTCACGCTCCCGTTCCTGCCTTCCCTAAAATTGCTGAGAACTCCTCAGACTTGCTCCTGAGGCTGAAACAAGGGCTTGGAGCAGGACACTGGATGGCAAGCTGGCTAAAACTGCCATTTTTTTTTTAGCCTGGAAAAAGTTAGCTGTAGCCTCAGTTTAAAGCAGGAGGTTTGCTCTTGCGTATCAAGCCAGTGCCTCTTTGAAAATGTCTACAAGCAGCATGCCTTTTTTTTTTTTTAATGGTGTTCTGTGACTTTTGTATGACTTGTTTTCAGGATAACCAGCCTACTAGTGGCACATGTCCATGGTAAAAAAGATGCTTTCATTCTGCTTATGACGATGAAATGCCCCCTCTTGAGATTTTACAGATGTTCTCAAGACACGGCAGCAGATAGTTGTTTGCATTGTTCCACATTTGTTACCCTGTGCAGGAGGAGACTGCTTGCTCATTCCAGAGCTTGGCCTTGTCTTATTTTCACTGCTTTCATATCATAAGACACTTTTGTGTGCATGGTTGGATGACTAAGCTTATTCAGAGGTTATAAAAGAAAAGGCAAACAGTATAGACTAAGGAAAGAATAAGCCATAAAAAAGCAAAAGGCTGGACTAATTTTCCACAGTCCCAAGGCTTACTTTTTTTTTTTTCTGATGAACATCTCCCTTTTCTAGAAAGGGTAAAATCAATTATCCTTCTTTAGAAAGGTAAAGTAGGGCTACTGACCCAAAGTGACAATGCAGTTTGAATAGGTAAGAGCTGCATCGCTGTACCTTGCCTGGGCACCTGTAGTGAAGGATGCTGCAAGGTGTAGTTCAAAACTTGAAAGTGGAATATAAAACCTGCAGAACTCAAAGTTCCAGGTACGTGTGTGAAGGGAAATGTGAACTTGTTTTTAACTGGAAATTGAGGAAGCGTGAAAACTAGTTGATAAACACATATTCTTCTGTGTGCTCTTTTTACCCAGGTGATTGCTTCGGTAAAAACTATTTTAATAAAAGCCACCAAAGAGCTTGCTAGGAAAAAACAGTTAAAGGAGAATAACTTCCCACTGGTGATTTAACCATCCCATAGAAGAAAGTAATTTATAGAATGATAGAATGGTTAGGGTTGGAATCTCAATCTGTCTCAGCTTTCAGAAAGGTAGTGATATAAGAAGCCAGTTCTTTATTGCTCACACTACTGTGGATCAGCAGGAATAGCGTTGCTATTGTTTGTGAAATCTGGACTTGTATTTGCACAAGAAGGCAGTCTGCTGAGATTTACTTTAATTTGTGGGGGTTTTTTTAACTTTTCTCTCATTACTTAGTGCCTTTTCTTTCATCCATGCATGCAAATACCCTTCACCTTGAGAGACTAGAATTCTGCATGGGTCCTTCACATCTCACGGTGACTTTAACTTTGATATTCTGGTCCTTTAAATCTGGAAGTCAAGATTTTTGCCTTTGAAGGGGTGAGATGTAACTGTAGAAGAGATTATGCAGCACTGAATTACTCTGCGTGTGTGTGTGTTCAGAGGAGTTTGGTTTCTGATCTTGCAGCTGCAAGAAGGGAAACTGGAGTACTAAAGAGCTTAAATATGTAAATGGTTGTTGGCAAACTGGGGTCCTACTGGTGTTTTGTCAGGTAGCTATGCTATTCAATATTAAACTCTTGGTTTGAAGAGCAGGACGGGGTTTTAAATACAAATAAAGCTATAGATAGTAATATGTAAATCTCAGGATAAAATTTGGTTTCATTGTTAATGGAGTTGCTCATAATTTAGGTCTAAGTGAGAAAAATGCACCTAAGGTGCATATTTCGGTTGCTCAATAAAATGTTGTGTTGGGCTTCCTAAAATTAAGTGTATTCCTAGAATAATTTAGGTCGGGAGATTGTCTCAAAATAAATGTCCCTCTACTCAAAGCGGGACTGGGCAGCCTTTAATCAGGTTGTTATGGGGCATGTGCAGTCAAGGTTTGGGTATTTCCAAGGATGGAAATCCCACAAACTTTCTGCATTGGTGTTTTTGTTTGGTGGGGGGGGGGGGGGGGGGGGGGGGGGGGGGGGGGGGGGGGGGGGGGGGGGGGGGGGGGGGGGGGGGGGGG
>JAOTQQ010000023.1:16084273-16109311 GCA_026546715.1 Gallinago undulata | reverse complement strand
TTATTTTATGAATATAGCATAAAGAGAAAAGAGGTGAGCATGAATGCATATTCTACATGTATATTTCTGGGGGATTAGGTCCAAAGAAATAGTTACCAGCACATCTTAAGATTTGTCTTCCCTAGATTTTTAACATTTTGCACCCGCTTCACCTCGGTGCTAGGTTTTAAAAAAAAAGAAAAAGATCTAAGTATTATTCTCAAAAGGTGGTGGATTGGCATCCCATGTCAAGGCCACTCTGCCTGCTTTGGGGTAATCCCTGGTCTCAGCTTTCAAAAGCTATCAAATTTTTTTTTTTATTTAGCTCTTTCATGTCTACTTGCACTCATTCAGGGCTTTGGTAAGGCTTCAGAAAGACATGATTCTCGTGGGGGAAAAAAAAAAATCACGTTTTTTTTGAAGATTAGGTTCAGATTAACAAATTGAGCCTAACGCTACAGAAAATATCGAGTGGAGACCCCACGCAGGGAAACTTGCTGTTGCCACAAACTGCTGTCAGCTTCTGTCAGACTCCTTTTGTAAAGAGTCAGGACCTGAGCGTTGCGGGTTTTGCTCTGGCTGGTGCAGTTCTTCTGCCTTTCCTCCAAAATGTCACTGCTCCGTGATCTCTGCCTTTGGCGTGCTTCTGGCTGGAACGCCTGCCAGGACTTCTTGATCTTTGCTCAGCTGCGTGCACCTCTGTGGAGCTATAGGAGATGCTCATATTTCACCATTTTCCAAGGGAAAATGCACTCAGTAATTTTGGTGCCTCAGAAAAAGAAAAAAAAAAAAAAGGCACAAAGAGATTTCAGTCTCATCTTGTGTGACAGTGTGGGCAACTCACCACAAGGCCTTTTCTTTTCTGATACATATTTTTACTGCTTTGTTAATTGTTTCTGAATGATTCCACCACCCCTGGCATGGAAGAACTTGACACATAATGAGCTAAATGGCTGTAGGAAGGTGTGTTCCTCCAGCACGGAAGCTGCCTTCTCATTTCAAATTAGTGTTCAGTTAGATTTCCGGATGAGAGGAAGTGCATCACAGATGTTTCATTTAATTCTTTTATTCAGTACCTGAATAAAAGTGAAATACTACTTTTCAGATAGCTTGTCTATAGGGAGATAAATTCCAATTTTTGACAAAATGTTTACACTTGTGCATTACTCTAAAGAGCTTGTGCACACTCTTCATTCAAATGACAATATGATGTTCAGTGATAGGGCTTTTTGGGTTTATCTTCTTCAGAGGATCTTATTCTTGTCTTTAAAGAAGTGAGGTTCAACTAAAGCGTTCATTGTTTTTTATTCTACACTACTGTTCAAGTGACCTCAGCTGGGGAGGACAAAAGAAACGAGTACAAAATACAATAATATGAAAATCAGATGCTGTTTTACCCTGCCTTTGTAGATGACCCATAGAGCTTTGCAGTGGGAATGTAGCTGTCCCGGTCTGTTTTTGTAGTCTGATTACTTTCCTTGCCCGTTTTTTGCTCCTCAAAATGAGGAGAACATTTTGAGCTGGCAGTATGGAAGAGATGATCCAAGGGGCAGGTAGTGACATTACTCTTTAAGCTGTTCAAGTGCTCTTGCTTTTCCATGCTTGTCATTATGCAGTTTGCTGAGAAAGTGGCACGGTCTGGCCCAGCTCAGCACCATCCAAGGAATTACAGAATGTGCTGGATTAAAACAACACGGACTGATGAGAAATGCAGATTACCCCTATTATAGTTTACTCGTCAGGTTGCTTTCATCCCAGCAGGGCTAATCCTGGATGGTTATTGCTCATGTGAATTTTGCAGAGGAGGTGCACCCTCAGTGTGGGAACACAAGGCTTGGAAAACTATTACAAGATGTGCAGAACACACTGAAATGATGTGAGTTCATGAATCATACAGTCACAGAATGGTTAGAGTTGGAAGGGACCTTGAAGACCAACTGGTTCCAAACCCCTGCTCTGGGCAGGGACACTTCCCACCAGACCAGGTTGCTCAAAGTCCCCTCCAACCTGGCCTTGAACCCCTCCGGGGATGGGGCAGCCACAGCTTCTCTGGGCAACCTGGGCCAGGCTCTCACCACCCTCACACCAAAGAATTCCTTCCTGAGATCTCATCTAAATCTCCCTTCTTTCAGTTTAAAAATCTTCCCCCTCCTCCTATGGCTCCCCTCCCTGATCAGGAGTCCCTCCCCAGCTTTTCTGAAGCCCCTTGAGGGACTGGAAGGGGCTCCAGAGTCTCCCCGGAGCCTTCTCTTCTCCAGACTGAACCCCCCCAACTCTCTCAGCCTGTCCTCCCAGCAGAGGGTCTCCAGCCCTCCCAGCATCTCCGTGGCCTCCTCCAGCCCCGCTCCAAGAGGTTCATGTCCTTCTGCTGTTGGTGGCCCCAGAGCTGGAGGCAGCACTGGGGGGTGTCTCCCCAGAGCAGAGCAGAGGGGCAGAATCCCCCCTCACCCTGCTGGCCACGCTGCTGGGGATGCAGCCCAGGATGGGGTTGGCTTTCTGGGCTGCCAGGGCACATTGCTGGCTCATGTTGAGCTTCTTACCCACCAACATCCCCAAGTCCTTCTCTTCCGTGCTGTCCTCAATCCATTCTATGCCTGGCCTAGATTTGTGCTTGGAATACAAATATACCTGTCTTTATTAGGCTTTCAGAAAGTCTGGCCTGGCACAGGCATCTCTCCAAGTTGTGTAAGGAGGTTTGTTGTTGGTGTGTGCATCAAACGTAGATGGCTTGCCACAGGGACGTGTCACAGCTGTCCCCTGACTCATCATTCCCCTGATGATCATCTCCTTCCTACTCTGAAACCCCGGGGTGGAAATAGGTGTTCAGAAAGAGCTTGAGTTAGCAAAAGAGCTTCCGCAGCCTTAACCTCATCCTCTGAAAACTGCTTAAAAATTTCTTTTGAAAGCTGACCTTGGGTCATCTGCTGAGAGAGGGGTGTCTGTCTTGGGGCACAGAGGCAAGAGTGGAAATTTCAGCCCAAGGAACAAGCTGGTTGAACAAAATCGTAAATTTGCGTTAATCCAGGCTGGTTGACGTTGTCCTAAAAAGGTGGTGTGTACTTTGCTCATACCACGGTTTCCTTGTTACAGGGTTAAATCCTGCTGATTTAGCAAAAAGAACTGTGTAATAGTAGCAGTGGGAAACGTAAACTTTTGAGTACAGAGCAAATATATTAGACAATAACAGGAGCGTTGGTGGCTGTTGAGGTCCTGGAAAGAATCCTTTATGTGTTTGTCTCTTCAAGTTACGTTTCAGGTATCCTTTGCTTTAGTAAGTATCTCTGGTGTTTATCACTTCTAGAAATGGTGAAATATTTTGCTTTACTGTGACTTGTGATGGTTTTCTATTCCGGAGGGTCTTGGGTAACCAGAGCAGGACTGTAAAAATGTTTTGATTTCAGTCTTGCTGCCAGACAAAGCCAACGCTTAAAGGACAACTTGTCCAGTGTTGTGTGGTCAGTGGGAGCCCTGGGCTCTTTCCCCTGGGTGCTTAGTGTCTTTTCCCAGACATCACTATTTTTGAAGCCAGAATCGAGTTTGGAGAGCAGATTCTATGGGTGCTAAAAAACTCTGAGTTCCTTCTAGCACTAGCCAATTTATCAAAACTACCAATTTAAGTTGGAAGGTCTTGCTCGAAGGTTGTAAGATTTATTTTCATTTTGGGGGGAGAGCGCAGAGAAAGGAGACGTGCGGGTTTCTTCAGGGCATGAGTTAAAACTTAACTTCAGGCACCTTGCAGGGATTGTGCTGGCTTCATAAATTCCAGTTTTTATTTGTAATACAAATTACAGCTTTCCAAAGCAATGTGTGTGCACATGACCTGCTGTTACCTTGAGTAGGAAAGAGAAAATTCCTTGATAGTGCTAATGGAAAACTGCCCCAAAAATGAGGAAATAGGAAGTTAATATCCATGAACGGGCAAGGTTTAGTTTACACCTTCTCTGGTATCGTGTCTATAGAGGGGTATTAGTGGATGTTTCAGTAGCAAAGACTTAAAATCTGGAAAAGAAAGCACGCCTAGAATATGGAAGGGCAGTTTCTGAAGAACTTTGTACAATACTCACAAAAACAAGCACGTGCTGGAGAGTTCCAACCATCCTGTGCAATGACTTCTGAGTCACCCCCTTTGTTGTGCTTGCTCTTCTGGCTGCTGAAACCTCCGCTGCGAAACTCAAGAGTCACAGAATCATAGTCTTCAAATTCGTGTGATTAATACATTCCGAACTCCGCTCGTGCTCTGCTGACTCTGCAGGAGCCTCTGTCATCGCAGTCATTTTATTCCACGCTGTGCCTCGTTACAACCGTGTCAGAGTTGCTGAGCGTGCTACCAAACAAGATATTTTTTTTTAAAGAGGAATTTTTTTTTTTTTAAAGAGGAAGCTGTAAAGATTGCTGAATGTGAGATACTAATCTTCATGTGTTCAGGCTGTATGAATACCATAAAGTCAAATCATAAAAGCTGTTTACATTGTTGCGATGGTTGGTTATTTTTTTTTTCCAATTTTTTTTTTTAAATGTTTAACTTCAGCGATACTAAGTCACTACATTGACAGTGTAATTCAATGTCAGTTTTTAAACTAAGGAAATTAATACAGTGTGTACAAAATAGATTTAATGTATTGAAGGCATGTTGCAAATGCAGCCATAATCCTGTATTTCATCATTACTCTTGTATCTAACCCCTAAAGTGTTTTTCTTTTTTTATTGAGTTAGTTTAACACACATTGCTAGGCAAAATGTGAATAAATTATGGTGATTACTGCAGAGAACAGAGTTAATCTAACCCAGTTTTAATTGTATATAATTTAGATTGATGTCATTAAGTTACACGGTTGCATATTCTTGTTGCTGCACGTACGCTTTTTTAAGTAGGAGGCTCGGGGGACTCACCATTTCATAATTCATTCTGCCCAGTTAACTCCATTTACCTGCATTTCACTCGCATTTAAAGCTGAACGAGTTAAAATATCCTGCAGCACTTTTGTTCTATGTTAACAATGAGTTTCATTTTTGGGGGTATGTTTAAATAGGCAAACTTATATATTGTTGCATATTTAAAAATGCTGGTTCAGATTGCTGCTTACAGATCCATTGAGCTCTAAAAGGTTTAGTAGCATGGCACAGGGAATGGATCTTCTGTCCAGTGAACGAAAAAAAACTAATTTTTTTGTTGCCTGCAAGGTCAGTGTACGCAGAATGGCTCAGGTGGAGGGCAGGGGTTTTGTCTTCATATAGGCTCGTCACATATTCCTTTGTAATTTGAATTTAATTCGGGTAATTCTGCACACTTTTCTCTCTGAAGCCATACCTACTTGGCTAATTTAAGGACTGCAGTTCGAGGGACGCCTGGTTTGGGGCAGCCCAGATGGTTTTATTCCTGTTCGTTGAGGTTAATTATCCATAAGTCCTGACTTATGAGGCTACTAGAATAGCTGTTAACTATGAATAATTTAGTACAGCATCATATTGCATGCCACTTAAGAAAGCCTTTGCCTGTGAATCCTTATATCTTGCTGAAATCCACTCAATAGTATGAAGGTTACTGCCTGCATTGATATTTTTTTCATACACTTTCCATTCTATTTTAAGATTTGTCAGTGTACGAAGGCAATGTGAATATTTTATGGTGATAAGTAATAAAAACACCTGTGCCAAGAGTAGGTATAGTTTGTTTTTTGAAAAGCTGAGGGATTGAGCTAGTCTTCAATGTTAAATTGTCTTTTAAATTTATTTTAAACCTTGGACTGGCATAGTGCAGTTAGCATTTTCTCCGCTGAGGTTTATGTAGTTGAGAGAATTCACATCTTAGAATATACTTTTAGGCAATATTTCATTATGGGGAGAGAAGAGAGGCTTAATGAAAGACTTGCCAGCAAGACTACAAAATTTCAGTGCTTTCTACAAATTGCCTTATTTGCTCATACATCTGGCTAAAGCAGACTGTGGCTTATATTAAGGAAGCTTTTTTTCAGGAGAAAAACTGCAAATACTGAACTTTGAAGCGGTTCCAAGTGTAGATAAATTTACTGTATGCCTTTAGGAGCCTTGATCATTATAACTTAGCACTGGATGTGGGTTTTTTTTAAGAATGCTAAAATGATAGTGTTTTGTCATTATCATAAACCAGATTTTTCACAAAAACACCCCAAAGCATTAGGGAGGAGCCTCATGAAGAAAGGAGTTGCTTTGAAAATGTCAAGGAAAGAATGCAAGAGTATGCACATGCGACAGAAGTAATAGAGAAGAAGTTTTCTCTGGGGCTTTTTGGGGAGAGAGACAAATGCTTTGTGATATTTCAGAAAGGTTTGTCAGATTTCTTTCCCCTTTCTGACTACTTCCTGATTTCTGTTAGTGCTCTTGTTCTTTATCTTGACTCGTAAACTTTTCTAGGATAAGAAGGAAGAGAGTCCGCTTCCAAGAAGCCTGGGAGACAGATTTTTCAGTCCTTGTGCCACGTTTTTTAGAAAGGGTTCTGCCGGTCTGTTTTCACCCCTTCTTTTAAAAGAAGTCACTTTTTAAAAATTCCAGCGGAAGCACGTTCCCCCTCCTCATCTGGCTGGGGTGTTGGACAGAAGGGGAGAGAGGGGCCAGTGAACATCAGGAACGGTACCCAACGGGCAGAGTTTTGCCTGGAGTTTGTTGGTCTTTATGAGCCTGTTCGTTGGGATGCTCTACAGAGTGGTCTAGGTTGGAAGGGACCTTTAAGATCATCTAGTCAAACCATCTACCTAACTGATAAAAAAACCAAAAGACAACCATACAAAAGAACCCCCCCATCACTAAACTGTGTCTCCAAGCACTACGTCAACCCATCTTTTGAAAGCCTCCAGAGATGATGTGTCAAACACTTCCCTGGGCAGCCCATTCCGAGGCTTAATAACCCTTGCAGTGTAAAAAATTTTTCCTAATATCCAATCTGAACCTCCCCTGAACACGTATATCTATATGTCTCTATATCTGAGCTGTACGTATCTTAACTCATCTTCAGAACTGTTTTGTAGGACGCTCCCAACCTCATTTAGAAAGAAGAACTTTTTGGTTTTTTTCTTTTCCAAATGAGATTTGCTGTAATATATGTGATGCTGTTAGAAGTTGACACGGTGACGTACAGCCATCCCTTGGTGCCTGCTTCAGCGATTGAAGATAAAAAAGGCCTTTTATCTTTTTGTGCTTCTTTGCAGGGCAGTAAGTAATTTAGGTGTCCCTTAAGGGTTGGTAGTTAAACGCTAAGCTCTTGCTAGATGTGTTTATTTCTCCTTAAAGGCGAGGATTCAGATCGGTCCCTTTGAACGGGCACTCTTTGAGCTGTACATTCTGGGGTTGTTTTAATAAACTCTCAAATCTCTAATAGTTCTGCAGTTTACTACTGACTCAGCTGATACTTTGATGGAAATGCAGCTTTGTTTGCAGATGGAAAGAACTCATTATGTTGTTCAGCCCCGGTATAAAATTTTTAAGGTCGTTTATTTTCAAGTTGGGAGCTTAAAATTCAACTGAAATTTAGTGGGACTTTCCTTACTCCAGAGCTTTTTGGTCTGTGTTTTAATTGTCTTCTCTCCGCAAATGCTTTTTTACATTGAAATAAACTATAATTTACTTCACTAGACAGCCACGAAAAGTTGAATTCCCAATTTTCCTGCTTCAAGTGATAAAAGATGTCTGTGTTGTATGCACAGAACGTGCTCGTACTTTTCTGGAATACATGGCATGCTCATAATCTTCAGGTTCTGATTCATCTGAAGCGTGAGAATGATTTCAATTACTCTAAATAATTAATGATCTGTTGTAGCTGTGGGTAGCTGTTGCTGGGCTTGGCTGAATCAGCAGACGGGCTGCAGACCTCCTCCTTTTGGAGAAAACTTTTGGAGAAAACCCTTAAGGCAGTGTGAGAAAGTGAGGGCACAGAATACCCCATCTCAGCCCTTACTTTTTTCACGTAGAGGCGTGGGAGGAAGCAGGCTATGAAATTACCTTCTGCCTTTTTATTTTTGTGTTTGAAATAAACTTTCCCCTTGTTGCTGTTGAAACGTGTCAGTTGAAGTGTCGCAGTTGACGAACCATTATGTAGCTGATGGATTGTCATTGTTTTGATGCAGTCTGTAACCACAAATTTATTAAAGCCTTGGTGTTTTACTTTTTTTTTGCCTTATTTAGCTTTTATCAAGTGGTGATTTTATGCAATGGCATCAAGCCACAGTTCTTCACCAGTGCCTCAGTCCAACAGCAGCGATGCTTTCTTTAAAAAGGAAACGGATGCCACAAAACGCTTCCGACCTGTGCAGTCGCTGCCTGATGTGTGTCCCAAGGAACCTACAGGTAACATCGGTGTCAAGGAGAGCAAAAATGCAGTTAAATTTGCTAATCCATTTACAGTTTTTCAGTCAAATGTTCTCGTGTGCTGGCTGGAGCGTACTAAGCCATGCTCTTATTTCAAAGTATGCTGTAGTTCTGCCTTTATGCCACCCAGTGTCCCTTTTGCAGTAACGGGAGAGCCTTCCTTTGTAAAGCTTGTTTTCAGATGTCCATGTTATAGATGGGATCTTGCTTTGTGTGATTCCACTTCAGAGCTGTGATCCATACTACAGGCAGGCAAGAAGAGGGTATATTCTGTCAGAGCCCATAAAAGACTCGTCCAGTGCACTTGGAGCTATCATAAACCCGAGTTTTGGGGTTGTAGCTGCTGTAGTATACTAAAGCTTAGTCATAAAAAGGAGTCGGTGGGGTGGGATCTTAAGAATTATGAAATATAATGCACATGAATTTCAGCTGTCGTTCTGGTTGAGTTCAGATTATGAAAAATGCGTTTGAGGTTGGAAGTTTTTTCCCTTCAGCAGAAGCTAATATTGTTGAGCTAAATATATTTAATGAGCGTGAGTACACCACTGTGATGAAAACTTGGGTTGGTTAATCTGATAGAAGAAATGCAAGTTGAAGTGTTGCAGAAGGAGAGTATCGTGTGTCTTCTGCATGGATGATTCTGATCCACTGTGTAGTTGTGAAAACGTGGTTTGCTGAAGAACTGCATTTTAGCAAACACTCAACTTCCAGTTTCTCACCTTAACAAACTGTCTTGTCTTTTGTGCTGCAGGCGATCCCAGTAATTTATGTGACAGCCCATCTCTAGTTGTGGATCAGCACAGATGGACTATTTATCATTCCAAAGTCAATCTCCCGGCAGCACTAAATGATCCTAGGTTAGCAAAAAGGGAATCTGATTTCTTTACAAAAACATGGGGAGTGGACTTTGTGGACACTGAAGTCACGCCTTCATTCTACCTCCCACAGATCACCAAGGAACATTTTGCATTATACCAACAGGAAATCACTCCGGTAAGAACCCCAAATTAGATGCACGTCGTACAGAAAGAGATTTGAGATTGTCCCTGGTAGTAGTCCATCATACAGTTAGCTGATAATTAATTTGCTCTTCCGTGCTTGTTGGCCCTTCATTAGGCATTTTCCTGGTTTATGATCTCAGCATTTGTAGTGTGGAAAATGCTGTCTAAATTCTCTCTGTATTCTTGTTTCATTTGTATTGCTGAATACTGAGCTCTGCACCAGGGCTTACAGTTCATATTTATTCTTTTTGATCATTAATATTATTTTTTTCCTGTAAGGATTGTTTAATGATTGGGCTCTACAGTGCAACTTTCAGACCTTTGGATCAAATATAAAACGTGACTATGTGCTGCAAGGATTGGAGATGTTTTTTAAGAGTCTCTAATTTAAACATTTATACGTGAAATTGTTAAACTATAAGTAGGTCTATTGTCTTGATGATTTTTTTTGTAACAGGAGAATTTAAGCAACATCTAAGTACACCAGGACCAGTAGGAGACTTCTACAAACTCTTAAAATACAGGTGTCAGTAAGTAGGTAGTTTGTTGGGTTGGGTTTTTTTAACCTGAAAGAACATGTAGAAGTCTCCTGCTGTTTTCTGCTTCCTTGATTTGTAGCTTTCTTATTTTTTCTGCTGGCACAGAAGTGGTTGCAGGAAGTGTTACTCGTGTAAGTCATAAAGTCCAGGAAAGTGGATTGTCTGTAACTGAACTATTGCCATCGGTTCACACATGCAACATTTAAAACGTTTAAGAGTTTGTCTGTTAAAATAAGCGTGTAATGCAGCGACTGCTAAATGAAAGAAGATTTTTGGGAAGAGGGAGCTGACCTGTGCTGTAGCTCCTAGCAGAGATCCAACTGACATTGGTGTTCTTCAGAAATGTAATTTCTCACTGGTGGTGTTTACACCTGTAGATAAAATTAGAAGTTCAACGTGATGAAACAAGATACATGGTTTCAGCAAGGAACTAATTAGTAAGACATGGAAGCAAATTCTATTAATTTAGCAATGAAAAGGCATTCATTGTGTATTAGTGTGATTTCTGAATTAGACAGCAAATAAATTTTTGGATGTGTAATTACAATTGATCTATAGTTCTATCTCATTATGTAGAGAAACTATTTCACTGCTTCAGTAACTTTTGTTTTCATTTTCTCTTGAGATATAAAGATACAGAAAATACCAACATATCAACTATACATTGCAATTTTTGGTACCTTTCACCTGGGCAAACATCATGTGAACTTCTAAGAGGAAAAAAAAAAACAACTCTTGTGAACTTGTCTGAATTATTTGGCATAATGCAGTTATGTTTCACTAAAAACGTTCTGAATGTTCTGTTTCAAAGAAAAACTTACTTTTCTTTTTTAAGCCTCAGAATAATTCTTTCACACACTTTCTCTTTTACAGAGAGAGAAGGTTCATGAAAGATGCAAGAATATTTGTACTCCTAAAGATACCTTTGAGAGGACACTATTACACACCCACGGTACAGTCAAAGCCTTCCGTTAGTCATTAAAAAGTAATTTCTTTTGTATCAGTATGTTATGGCTTTCAGTAACAAATGCTATAACCTACTGATCATCTCCTTTACTTGCTCAAGGGCTTCATGTGCTACAATAACCGATGATGATTTCTTTGTAACAATAATTGAAAAAGCCATAGATGATTGACTAGAAGTATTCATGACCACCGCTGATATTTTATAGCTTAAAATGCTTGTGATACCTGCTTTTAAACATTTCCATGGCACATTTGCATTCATGGCAGGTCATTTTGTCCCTGGCAGTGTTTTCTTTAACTTCCTTTTATTTAAGATCTGTTGAGACTGTTGCATCAAATCTGTAGCAGCTGTTGACTTTGCAATGAAGAATGGCAGTGCTGGGCCATTCCTGTCTCTGCTGTGAGGATCATGGAATGGCTGAAGTGGGAAGTGACATCTCAAGATAGTCCAGTCCAGACAACCTGGTCAAGCAGGGTCAGTTATGGGAGGGCAGCATCCAGTTGGGTTTTGAATTTATCCACGGATCGAGATTATAGAATCATGGAATCATAGAATGGTTTTGGGTTGGAAGGGACCTTAAAGATCATCAAGTCCCAAACCCTGCCCTGAGCAGGGACACCTCCCACCAGAGCAGGTTGTTCAATGCCCCCTCCAACCTGGCCTTGAACCCCTCCAGGGACGGGGCAGCCACAGCTTCTCTGGGCAACCTGGGCCAGGCTCTCACCACCCTCCCACCAAACAAGTTCTTCCCCACATCTCAGCTCCATCTCCCCTCTTTCAGTGTCAAACCCTTCCCCCTCCTCCTATGGCTCCCTCCCTGATGCAGAGCCCCTCCCCCATCTCTCCTGGAGCCCCTTGAGGGACGTGAAGGGGCTCAAAGGTCTCCCCAGAGCCTTCTCTTCTCCAGGCTGAACCCCCCCACCTCTCTCAGCCTGTCCTCCCAGCAGAGGGGCTCAGCCCTCCCAGCATCTCCATGGCTTCCTCTGGCCATGCTCCAGCGTGTCCATGTCCTTTCTGATGTCCCTAGAGCTGGAGGCAGCACTGCGGGGGGGGTTTCTCCCCAGAGCAGATCAGAGGGGCAGAATCCCCCCTCACCCTGCTGCCCACACTGCTGGGGATGCAGCCCAGGATGGGATTGGCTTTCTGGGCTGCCAGTGCTCGTTGCTGGCTGAATATACACTTGGGCACAACCTCTCTGGGCAACCTGTTCCGGTATTTGATCATCCTCACAATAAAAATGTTTCCTTATGCTCAGATGGAATTTTTCAGGTATTATTTTTTGCCCACTGTCTCTTGTCCTGTGTCTGGGCATCACCAGGAAGAGTCTTCTCTGTCTTCTTTACACCCTCTCATCAGATGTTTAAAAAAAATTAATAAGATCCTCCCTGAGCTTTTATAGCTAATCAGTCTCAGCCTCTTCTCCTATGAAAAATGCCGTGGTCTCTTAATCATCTTTGTGGCCCTTCACTGGACTCACTCCAGTATGTCTATTTTGTACTGGGGAGCTCAGAACTGGGCACACCGCTCCAGATGTCTCACAGTGCTGGCTTGTGGTCGGCTTGTCCCCAGGTCCCTCTCTGCAGGGGGGCTTTCTAGCTGCTGCACCCAGGTGTGTAATGGTGCCTGGGGTTATTCCTCTCCAGGTGCAGGACAACAGGATGACCATGAGCCAGCAATGTGCCCTTGCGGCCAAGAAGGCCAGTGGTCTCCTGGAGGGCATCAAGAAGAGTGTGGTCAGCAGGTGGAGTGAGGTCATCCTCCCACTCTGCTCTGCCTGGGTGAGGCCACGTGTGGAGCACTCTGTCCAGTTCTGGGCTCTCCAGTTCCAGAAGGACAGGGAAATGCTGGAGAGGGTACAGCAAAGGGCTACAAAGATGATGAGGGGCCTGGAGCATCTTTCTGATGAAGAAAGGCTGAGGGATTGCCTCCATCCTTGCCCATTATAGGGAGGATCTCATCAATGCTTAGAAATACTTCAAGGGTGGGTGTCAGGAAGATGGGGCTGGTCTTCTTTCAGTGGTGCCCAGTGACAGGACAAGAGGAAATGGGCACAAACTTGAACATAGGAAGTTCCATCTAAACATGAGGAGGAGCATCTTTACTTTGGGGGTGGCAAAGCCCTGGAAAATGCTGCCCAGGGAGGTGGTGGAGTCTCCTTTTCTGGAGATATTAAAAATTTGCCTGTACATCATTCTGTCCAGCCTGCTCTAGTTGGACCTGCTCTGGCAGGGGGGTTGGACTAGATGATCTCCAGAGGTCCTTTCCAAGCCAGCATCATTCTGTGATTCTGTGACTTTGCTTTTTCCCGTGTTGAACTTCGTGAAGGTCCACTCTGGGCAGTTCTCTGTTTAGTATTTCTGTGATTCCTCTTAGCAAAGTCTACCTGGCAAACTTTTTTTTGGTGTCTGCAGCTGTAGCAATGCTGAATGCACGGTTTGATGGAAATAGCTCAGCCAGTCTGAAACTGGACAAAAGAAGGCGAGAGGCAAAATGAAAAAGGAAAAGAAAAGGAACACATAACCTGGAGAGAGCTTTTAATATTTCATTTATTTTAATTCTCAGAAATGTTAGCCTAAAAGGGTTTGTTTCCCATTCACTTTTTGCTCAGGCTTGTCTGTATCAGTATCTACAGGTAACACAGCAAGAACCATTAAGTAGTTCACTCCTTTTGATTGAGTTGAGTTGATTTCAGTCAACTTTCTTTCTCCTTGTCCGTGCAAAAGGAAGCCCTTCTGCAGGGTTTCTCTGTGATTGGTGTTATTTTGAATGGCTGTTCCTGAATGAGTCTCTTTGTGGTGCCTACAGCAAAATCAAAGTTCCTTCTGTAGGATTAGCTTAATCCATTTTGAAAGAGTCTTCTGTTTTTTAAAAAGAGAAAATTACTGTGTCACCAAAGTAACTGGGAGCTTCTTGGACAGTCCCGAATAGAAGCATGAACTGAACTGAAACACTTTATTTTCTATAATTTCTTTTGTTAGCATTGCCTGTCTTTCTCTAACTCCAGCCCACGAGACCTGGCCTTTCTCTTCCATGAGAGTCTGTCTGTCCAAAAACTGAAGACAGCGGGATGATTCCTAGGTTGTCATTTGTATTTCAATACAAATAAAATAAGAAATAAGTCAAGTAAGAGCCAAAGAGGCGAGAGAAACGTGAGAAAAAGTGCTTATGTAGCACTTACCATATTTTTCAGTGATGAGTAGGCTGTCCATCAGAGGTGGGGGCTTGTTGCTTTTTAATTCCTCTACCTTTTTTTGGCCACCAATGTGCTCCCTTTTCATAACGCACACTAGCTAATGAGTAGGGGAGGAAAAGGGGATTTTGGCTGAAACTCAAAAGTCTGAATTTGCCTTTTAAGTCCTGCTGGGGTACAATGATGCACCTCTTTTCCCAGCTCAGCTCTCTCACCCTTTGCAGTTGTCAAGTCACCTTATTTCAAGGGAAGGGCTGCTTCTCTGCTACTTGCTCAGCGTCCTTGGGACTCTGTCCCAAGCCCTGGGTCATCCTTCTCGCCAGCTTTTGTGCATCCATCCTCCAAGTGCCGCGCAGGACGGATTATATGGGCAGCTTCCATCTGGAGCACTAAAATTAGGGGTGATGCTACAGGGACTTTTTCCTGGCCCCTGCCAGTGGATTGAACAGTGCGTTAAAGGAATGTGAAGTGCTCAGTAGATCGCTCTGTAGGACTGACATTTTAGCTGTCGAAGTAGCCAAGTGCGAGCACCTTTGAATACTCTTGAGACCTAAACTACAAAGGACAATAGAATGTTTCAAAGAATCAGAATATTTCAGGTTGGAAGGAACTTAAGAAGGTCTTTCCTACAACTGTCGTCTCAAAGCCAATTTGGGCTTTGCTACTCAGGGCTTTATCCAGGCGGGCCTTGAAAACCCTCAAGGATGGAGAGTACCTGCCCTCTGGGCAGCCTGCTCCAATGCTTGGTTGTCCTTATGGTGAAAAAGGTTTCCCTCGTGTTCAGCCAAAACGTTTCATTTCCATTCATAACCACTCTTCTCTGTTCCCCTGCCCTGTCCACCCCCTGGGAGGAACCTGGCATCGTTGTCTTGAGAAACTTCCTCATAGGTTTTAATAGTGTTCAAGGTAATTGTTTTCCACTGTTTCCTCATGAATGACTACTTGTATTTTGTTTAATTTTTAGATAAATCCAGGACAGATCTGGAACAAGTACCTAAGGTATGATTCCTGTGTACTCTAAGCCTTTATCAGGATTTTTCACATGTAGTCTTGAATATACAAATGTACTCTCTTCTCTGTAGAATTTTTTTTCCAGGCTGACTCCTTGGGCTGATTCTCAAGAGGATCTGCATTTCTCAGAATTTAAAAAGACTAGGAACAATCTGCTTTTTCTTTCTTTTTTTTTTTGTTGTTGTTTTTTTCCAACGGTCTTATTTTTTCTCTTACTTGAAGTAGAATATAAATGCTGTTATTTTTTTTCATCTTTAATAGTTAAAAGCCTCAGAGCTGGGCAATATTAGGCATTCTTTTGAATCACTGAACACTGAAGAGTGTGATAGAAGCTTGAATTTTGGATAGTATACAACTTGGTGTTAGGTTTAACTCCTGGAATCCTTGAGCAAAGCCCTCTTGCAGCATATATGATGTGGGGTTTTTGTGACGGGTTTGTGACAAAAGACACAACTCCGAATTCCATTTCAGTCTGAATAATTTTTTTCTAGGTACATTAAGAAGGCAGAGTGTTAATATGGGTCAGCAGCTCTGTAGGCTGTTGAATAGCTGTCACTGCAATATATAAAGTCCAGGAATCCAGAATGTCTCTGAGTGTGGTGTGATGCTGTAGACTATGGTGAACCATTTGAAATTACACTTCATAAATAGAGGGGGAAAAGGGTACTACTGTCTGCCTAGAAACTCAAGGTTTGTACCTGGTTTTGTCAAGTAAAAATAACGTTAGCTGAGAGAGAATTTCAGGTTAACATTCCTCTGAGCTGGGTGGTTAATGTGACGTGTTACTGACTCTGGGTGAGCAGTGTGTTTGCCGTGTTCTGCTAAAGGAGAGCAGCTCCAGGCTCTGTTCCCTCCTCCTTGCTCCATCCCAAAAGCTGCCTGCTTCCTTGCTCCACTAGAATCCGTGGCCCCAGAAATGAGCACATCAATCACAGGATGTCTCTGCAGTTGAAGAACATTTGCTCTCGTCCTTTAGAGGAACCCACCTGCAGTTTAATGCTGCCTGCGTTTTCACGCTCAGGATGTTTAGATCATCTTGGGTGCTTGATAACCTACGTAATTTTAGAGCTGGGTGTTCCACTTCTAGGAAGAAAAGGCTTTGTCAGATCACACGGGCTTTTAAGGCGTAAAGTAAATTGGTTGTAAGGTCTGGAATAAATTTGCTCACCTGGATAAATGAAAATTTGTTTTTTTAAAAACCAATTAATAAGGTCCGTGTTAGCTTCATGAGACAGAAGGTGTGTTCGACTGGGGAGGAAAACATAGGGGTGAGGGAGATGCATTTATTTATTTTGTTTTTCTGTTTCAGATTTTTATGAAGCCAGATTTTGCCTTGGAAGATTCCTTAACGTTTAATGCCGTTTTACCATGGTCTCATTTTAGTACTGCTGGTGGAAAAGGAAATCGTGACGCAGCTTCCTCCAGGTTACTTCAAGAAAAGGTACAACTTTGATCCAAGATGTCACTATCCATCCTAGCTGTTACTTGCTACACAGAAACTCCGTGGCTGCTTTTCTGCGCTGTTTCCTGGGCTTTTCTTTATTCTCTCATTTTATATCAGGCTGCAGATGGTTGGTAAACAATGCAGGAAGCATCTTACTGCCAGAGAACTGGTTTATCCCTGCTAAGTAAATCAATCTATCAAAGCCAGATAAAAGAGTCTGTATATGGCATAACAACAGGCTCTTCATGACTGCTAAAATTTAGCGAAGCGGTCATATATCGAGAACTTCAGAGATGTGGAGCTGTTTGTTAGGGAGGAAGAGAACTCCATGAGAAAGAAAAGTTAGAGTTTGTACACTAAGGTTGTTGCTTTCTCACATCTCAGGAAAGCTCCACATTCAAGGCACTGTGATTTCTGTGCTAAAAGAAATACTAAACTCTAAGGTTTTTGTATGTCAGGAGCTTACTCTTACCTTTTGTTGTTTGCATATTGAATAATGTTTGCATATTAAATACATGCAGGATGAAAATAACTGTAACGGGGAAACATCCTCCAGCTGATTTTCCTTCCATCTCTGGAAGGCCTTTTGAAATTCAGCATGAAGTTTGAGTGCTTGGTACCTCTTAGAAACCAGGTCATCTGAGTATTAGCATTCAGATGAGCATCCTAATGCCTCGGTCCTTTGAGTTTGCACATTCAGCATAAGCCAGAACACGGAGCTTTTCCAGCTCAAATAATCAGGCCAGCCCAGTGGTCTTGTAGCTCTTGGACAGAGAGAATTTGAATTGGGGGTCAGACTAGACGACCTTTGAAGGTCCCTTCCGGCCCAGATAATTCTATGATTCTATGAATTTCAGGTTCTGTACGTGTAGGCACACTCTGTCTCTGGGAATCCCCATTGAAATATGCTTAATGGGAACTGGTCGGCAAAAAACCAACTGCTGCCAGAGATATCCTGAGGATTTTTCTAGGAAGCAGATGCTACAGCCTTTGAAATGAGCAGAGCCACTCCAAGGCCAAGTCATCAAGTGTAGTCAGGCTGCATCTTTAGCAGCTTCAGTGACCCAAAGTGTATTGTGTGTTTGCATGTAGATATTGCTCTTTCTTGCGAACCAGTAGCCAGAGCCAACTCCTTGTTAATGGCCATATTGTGACAGTGCCAGCCTGCAACCACCTGGTACAAAAGTTTGGGTATTTTAAAATGATTTGCTTTTCTAACTTGCAGTTTTCAAGCAGGAGAGGCATCATCATCAGTCAAAGGGATTATGGGCTCATTTGAAAGCACGATCAAACCGCAAGGGGTAGTTGCTTGATTGCTCACCTGACAAAGGGTTTTAATTTTTATTAGCAAAATTTCCTTGTGATAGAGTAAGACCAAATACCCTGAAAGTGTATTTGCATGGTGATAAACTTGCCAAGTCATAATAACGCCGTTTGTTTTGCTTTCTTCCTCCTCTTTCTAGCTGAGCCATTATCTGGACATTGTAGAAGTCAATATTGCGCATCAGATTTCTCTGCGCTCAGAAGCATTTTTTCATGCAATGACCTCCCAGCATGAGTTGCAGGACTACCTCAGGAAAACCTCCCAGGCTGTAAAATTGCTTAGAGAGAAAATCGCCAAAATTGATAAAGTAATGTGTGAAGGATCCCTTCGAGTTTTAAGACTGTCGCTCACCAGAAATAACTGTATAAAAGCCTACAATAAACTGAAGTTAATGGCTACCGTGCACCAAACACAGCCCACAGTGCAGCTGCTGCTATCCACTTCTGAGTTTGTTGGAGCTTTGGACTTAATAGCAACCACACAGGAGGTGTTACAGCAAGAGCTTCAAGGCATTCACAGTTTCCGGTAGGTAACCATCTAGGAAATTAATAAAATTAGCAAGAAGAGCTAGGAACGTGTCGAGCACGTAATGTTGGCTTGGAGGGGTTTGTTTTACCTTTGCTGGTTTATTCTTAGGGGACATAGTACACAAGGTGCAAAATTAAGTGGTGTGACTAGCAAGGGTACTACAGAGAAAGGTGTTTTTTTAGGGGGAGGGATGAACTTTTACCATACTCTGTAGTCCATCTTGTCTACAGGTGGCTTAGGGGTGCAGAGATGAGAGCCAAGCAGTGGCTGGACCTTCACCTTGCAGGGCTTGTAGCCCACAGCTGAGAGATGGTCCCCAAGGGGTGGTCTGCAATCCCCAGAGATACAGTTCTTGCTACACATCTCTGCTCTGGGCCACTGTCTTTAGTGCCTGAGGTAGCCACATGGCTTTACAGCAATATGCACAGGCTCTGTGTTAGGTAGAGCAGCCCCCAGCCTCTGCTTGGGCTGGAAGAAAGTTGGCAAGCAAAAGCCAGCGCAAAGCTATCAAACCGTGACTCAAGATGTGGTCTGGGGTTGGCAACTGGTCAGATGGGACATGTTTAGCCACGTCTCCTCTTGTGGAGGGCTGATTTACAGTTCTGTGAGCTGCTGAAGCTGGGAAGGGCATCAACAGCAGGAAGATGCTGCCCAAGGTGGTCCCCAACTACAAAATGTGGGTTTTTTTTTCACCCAGTGTCGGTACAGGGATGGGAATAGTGAGTCTGAGGTCCCAGGTCCCTTGCTTCTGCTAGGACTGGGATGCTTAGAGCTCTGCTTGAGAGATACCACTACACTGGGCAAGGTCCTCTGATTCTACTACGGTAGAACCCTTTGAGATGCTGTAAAATAAGAGATTGCAATGGTTGTGTACAGGGCGAAAGCGTCCTGTGCAAAGCTGCCCCCGTGGTACGATGCTGGCAGAAGCAGCATGTGTTAAATCAGCTCTGAGACTTGCAGCAGCCAGTTGAGGAGCCATACAATTGGTTTTTATAAAAGTTGGTGCTGGAGGGGCATTTGTGTGTTTTTTGTTTAGAGATTACGTGGTTCCCAGCTTGCATGATAAAAACGGGGTTATCGCTCCACAACTGTACTATGAACATTTAGAACTTTCTACAGTTCCTCCTACTACTGTTCAGATGAGCAGTTCTTCTAACACCCCTTCTGGCTGGTTCAGTATGAGACTGGAATTTGATGTAGGAAAGAGCTCAGAAAAAGCCTTTTAAAAAAAAATTACATTTACAAATTTGTTTCTAAAAAAAAAAAGAGCTAATAAACTATGGGGAGGGAAGTTGTTAGAAGATGTTAGCCTTTGGCTTTTGGCTGAGATGGTCCATCTTCAGGTGCCTCAGCGTGGTTTCGTTCCTCTTCGCTGTTTCCTGCTCTCAACCCCAGGATCGCGGTGCACAGCCCTTGACTGAGTCTCCTTTGTAGTCACGTCGGTGATACTGGGTCTAATTCTGACAGCATCAATCGGAACGAGTTGTGTCTCACAATCAAGTAATCGTGTCTGTGCTAAGTCAGCAGAGAGCACAGTCCTGGTGTCACTGTCATTAGTCTACGTCATGTCCCAAGAATGTGCCATTATATTAAATTTACACTCGGACGCGGGACCTGCTCCCAGGGCAATATTCATCTGGTCTGTAAAAAAGTGGTTTCCGTCAATAACGCTCAGTTGGTTGCTTTGGTAGAGTTCAAAAATAGTGATGGGAGTGGGAAATGTCCCCTCTGCTTTGGATACTAAAGGTTCAGAAAAGGGGAAAGATGGAGAGCTTCATAAAACTTCTCAGTAGAATGTTGGGTTTTTTTAAATAGATAATAAAATAAAATAATTTTTAAAAAAAATCTAAATTGATGTCATACACAAATTCTTCAGCTTTTTCCAAGAAATACCAGATGGATATTCTTGCTTTGTTCTGAGCAAGAACGCCACAATTGTGAAGTGAGTTAAATACCCAATTTATTTGAAGAAGAGATTCTAAACGTCTAAGTCAGTATCTCTTTTTTTCCCTCTAAATAATTTGCATCTTATTTTTAAAAAAAAAAATACCTTGTTGGTTTTAGTGTTTTGCTT
This sequence comes from Gallinago undulata, assembly GCA_026546715.1. Lineage (NCBI taxonomy): Eukaryota > Metazoa > Chordata > Aves > Charadriiformes > Scolopacidae > Gallinago > Gallinago undulata. The sequence goes on along the minus strand of JAOTQQ010000023.1, from coordinate 16,088,917 downwards.
TTGAACAGACAGCTTTAAATTGAGTCACGTCAAAGAATCGTTCGATGTAAAGCAGCAAAACTAGTCAGATCATCCATATACCAAAATGTTTCTCCTCTTGTCATGCTATGCGCAGAAAAAAATCCTTTAATTCTAGTTATAGCGAAAAATTAAAGCACCTCTGCTGTGAAGTAATTAATTGGTGTCTTTAACCTAGGTTAATATCTGCAGTGATTATATGTATCAGTCTTAACCGTATGATTATTGCTTACTATAGGATCACATTAAAGTTACAGAGCTCTTCAACCTCTTCAAGTTCATATTTTTTAATCTAAAAAGGAAAAACCCCAAAATGTCTTAACTCAATTAAAAACTGGCAGTGCAGATTTGTGCTTTTTCACAGTTCTTGTTGGGACAATGAAGACGTGGCAATTTATTTATTTTTTTTGCACAGGTATGCAGGCAAAGCACAGCCAGCTGGTAAAATATTCTTGTCTGTGTATTTTCAAAGATTTTTATTTTTTTCACCCTGTACTCATAATTTTACAGAAGAGAATTGTAGAATTCAATCCTTGAGAGGACCTGCTGCGTGACTGGTACCTCTTAAGAGATCATTGCCTGAAGTCCCTTTGTGTTGGGGGCATTAGTTCTCCAGTAAGTTTTGCAACTTGTTGTTACATTGCAAATAATAATATTTTTTTTTTAAAAAAAAAGAAAAAGCAGTCTGATTTTTACAGGTACTTGGTGCTTTAGCCTGTTGGTAGAAATCAGAAAGCCTGGAATGTTTGGCATCTCTGAAATTCCCACTTTTAATTTTTATCCTGCTAAAAGTTCCTCGAGCTGCAGAATTTTTCAAGACTGGTGGACAGGTCTGATGGGAGAAACTCCCTGCAAAATATGGTTTAGAATCTGCAATGCGTGGGGGAAAAAAAAATATTTTTAATTTAGAGTGGCATAAAAATGGCAAATTTGGAAACTCCTGTGTTCTCAGAAAGAATAATAGCTTTAGATGACAGAATGGCTATCTCAGTCATGTGAATGAAATCTGTGACCACGTTAAAAAGCTCAAACATCTGAAGTGGTGGAACTTGTGGACTGATGGGCTGAGGAACTGGACGAGCAAAAGAAATATTCCTTCTTTTTAACACCTAGTTACTGACGAGCACTGAGCATTCTTGGTTCTGGTTCCCCTTCATTGGGAAGAGAGGTACTTGGCACCTTCCAAAAAAAAAAAGAAAAGAAGAAAAAAAATCCCTACATCCCATTTTTACCTTCCATCAATATTCAAGTCCATATGTTTTGCTACAAGGTGACGGTGCCTCTGAAAAAATGAATTAGTTTCAGCTGCTCTAAGAAGTGAAAGATCTGAGCCCCCTCCATTAAGCCAGCGTTGATTGCATGGAAATTACCAACTGGGTGGTTATTTTCTTCAACTGTGAATTAATGATTCGTTTTCAGGTTGATTATTTAGCTCATGTCTCAATGGCTGTTTTTCTTAGGCATCTTGGCTCACAGCTTTGTGAACTGGAAAAGCTGATAGATAAAATGATGATTGCAGAGTTTTCAACTTATGCTCGCAATGATTTAAATAGACCCCTAGAAGATGATTGCCAAATTCTAGAAGAGGTATGTCTGTTATTGAAATAAACTGTCTGATGAATATGTTTGCATCCTTAACATACTTAATCAGCACCAACTAATTCACTTGGTTCTCTAGTAGCAACATTATAATTTTATACTATTTCTCTTCTTATCCAACCCCTCCTCTCTTTTTTTCGGTGCTTGAGAAAATTAAATAACTATAATTAAGCTCATGGAACTTCAATCCAGTCCTACTTTATTTTTTCAAAATAATCGATTTTATTTTCTCTGGTTAAACGTATACTGAGTTCACTTCATGAAACTCAACATGTACGTGGAAAAGAACATGGACTGTCATATCTACTTGGCGGTAAAAAATCAATTTTGCACTGAAAGCTGATAGTTGTATGTTGTTCTCATTCTGTCTCCCTGTGCATTTATGGGTGCTTATATCAAGCATATAGTTGCCCTGAATACATACTTCACTCGCAGTATATATTCCTTATTCCTTTGAAGATTGTCAACTTCTGAAGATTTAAGCTGTTGTGATTGCTTTCTAGCCAGGAAAAGATTTTTCTGGATTTTGCCTTCGGTAATTGCTGGCCCCTATTAATTGTTTAGTCTTGTTACATCCAGGGGTATTATAAAATATGGTAAATGGCAATAGCACTTAAATATTCCCATTTCTGCCCTGTAGTTTCTTCCCACCTCCTTTGCTGTGATGTGATAGATTCTCACTTGTGCTTGTGCAATTGTGTTTAGTGTCCTTCTTGCTCAGGGTAAGGAAACTCATTAGTCTTTAGAAATAGCCATTTTTTTTTAAGCACAATTGGATGAGCACAAGTGAGGAACAGGCACGAAAGGGGCTGGGAGGAAGGCCACGGGGAATTTTGTATAGTTAAAGTGTGGCATTAGTCTCATCGGCACTGGACTGATTGAAATCCTCTTCACCATCTGTTTGATACCTGAACTTTCTTACTGCTCTGCAATTTCTTAAAATTGTTTCTTTGTCCTCACCTCGATATTTTTAGTGGGTTTTTTTATTTTCTTTTCTTTTTTCTTTGATAGGAGAGACTCGTGTCACTAGTATTTGGACTTTTAAAACAAAGAAAGCTAAATTTTTATGAAATATATGGGGATGAAATGATTATTACTGCAAAGAACATCATTAAACAGGTAAGCCAAACGCTCCTAACGTATCTGACAAGGTTGCCTCAACCCCTTACAAATTATTTTTTAAGTGATTGGGAAGAGCTCTGATGAGGTTTTTTTTTTGGAGGCTGGTGGTATCTCACTTAGAGCAGCTGAGCTTGCAAACACAAAGGACTCCCTGAAGGGCAGAGGTCTCTGCAGACAAGATCTTCTGGAAGGAGCAGGGAGCATAAGTCCAGCAGATCACAGCTTTCTCTGTACAATTACCATTGTTCTGAATCCCCTGATTTTAGCTTAGTGTGTTGGGTTTTTTTTCTTTACACATGGCTTTCCGAAATAGTATAGTTGTGTCATAACTCAACCAAAGAAACCCCACAAAACCAAAACCACACCAAAAAGCACCCCCGCCCCAACCCTCCAGGAAAAAAAAAACAAAACCTAGACCGCAAAATTTTTGATGTAAATACATAAAAGAGAATCAAAAAGCTTGCCATTTGAAACAATGGGATTCCCAGCAAATGCTACAGAAAACATCACTTGTCTGACTGTTAGCACAGACCTAGCGTAGGCACTTGACAAAAGGTTGGAAAACATCCTTGCATTTTTCAAAGAGAGCAAGGTGAAGCACTGAAGAAGCTAGAAGTGGTGCTTGCCTGTAAAAGTTATTTTAAAACATGAATCCTTGTCCACATTGCTGTCGTTGTTTGCCATTTAGGGTAGGGTACCTGGCTTCTCAAACCAAAAGATCTTTGTAGATAAAACGGGCTAAAACTAATAAATGAACAAAGTTTTGGATGACTTGGAGAAAAATGCATGGAAGAGTTTGGACAGTAACAGGATGGCTTTGGTTTGCAAACAAAAACTTGAGAATGGACTTTGAGTGTATGTTTGGTACTTTTCATTTTACTCATCTTGTTTGTTTGCATGCTTATGCATATGCATAAGGCACGCGGAGGACAGGGAGGTGATTTGAGGCAGCCAGCGTGGCTTCTCCAAGGGCAAGCCCTGCCTGACCAACCTAGTGGCCTTCTGTGGTGGAGTGAGTACATCAGTGGACAAGGGAAGAGCTATGGGTGTTGTCTCTCTGGACCCTCTCTAAGGCACAGGACATGGTCCCACACAATATCCTGCTCTCTGAATTGGAGAGAGAGGGATTTGATGTGTGGACTTCTCGGTGGATGAGAAATTGGTTGGAAGATCACATCCAGAGGGTAGTGATCAGGGGCTCTGTGTCCAGATGGAGATTGATAATAAGTGGTGTCCCTTAGGGGTCCATACTGGGACCAGTACTGTTCAATGTTTTCATCAAGGATGTAGACAGTGGCATCGAGTGCACTCTCTGCAAGTTTGTGGATGATGCCAAGCTGAGTGGTGCAGCTGATATGCCTGAGGGTCAGGGATGCCATCCAGAGGGACCTGGACAGGCTCAAAAAGTGGGCCTGTGTGAACCTCATGAGGTTCAACAGGGCCCTACACCTGCCTCGGGGCAACCTCTGATAGCAATCCAGGTTGGGGGATGAAGGAATGGAGAGCAGCCCAGAGGAGGAGGACTTAGCTTCTCATCCCCTGGTGGGTGAGAAGCTGGACGTGAGCTGGCAATGTGGGCTTGCAGCATAGAAAGCCCCACCACATCCTGGGCTGCATCCCCAGCAGCGTGGCCAGCAGGGTGAGAAGGGGGGGATTCTGCCCCCCTGCTCCGCTCTGGGGAGGCACCACCCTCCCCCAGTGCTGCCTCCAGCTCTGGGGCCACCAACATCAGAAGGACATGGACCTGTTGGAGTGGGGCCAGAGGAGGCCACGGAGATGCTGGGAGGTCTGGAGCCCCTCTGCTGGGAGCAGGGGCTGAGAGAGTTGTGGGGGTTCAGCCTGGAGAAGAGAAGGCTCCAGGGAGACCTTGGAGCCCCTTCCAGTCCCTCAAGGGGCTCCAGGAGA
>JAOTQQ010000023.1:16063054-16082700 GCA_026546715.1 Gallinago undulata | reverse complement strand
CCTGGTGTGGTGGGAGGTGTCCCTGCCCAGGGCAGGGGGTTGGAACTGGATGGTCTTTAAGGTCCCTTCCAACTCGAGCCATTCTGTGATTCTGTACATCCTGGTGCATCAAAGGTTTGAGTTTCCAAACTTCACCTTTGAGGAAAAGCCACAGCGCAGCCATAAAGAGGTGGAGAAATCTAGAACCAGGGGCAGGTGGTGCCCTGGAGGTGAAGATGACGGAGAGACAGACAGCGAACACCATGCCTGCCAGGGGAGCAGAGCTTCCACGCTTCTCTGGTGCTCTTCCTTCCAGAGTAGGTTGGTTCCCAAGTCCTGTATTTAAAGTGAAAAGGAAATCAAACAATGTTTCCCAAAGTTGGTTGCTTTGGAAAGGGGAAGAATACGGCTGCTGTTCTCAAGTACCTGACCAGAGCGACGGTTTTGAAGTGGTGCTTCACATCCATACTCAGAAAATCCCCTCCCTTGGAGGTGGAGCCAGTGTGCCCTCCAGAGCTTAGCGTGCACAGTTGGGAATGTTTTGATCCCCTGTATTTTGCAAATAGATATTTTGGAGGGGTTGGTTTTGGGGGTTTCTTTTGGGCTTTTTTGTTTGTTTTTGGAGAAACAAGTTGTTAAATGACACAAATATGTCTTTTGTTTATTACTTTACTTTTCCTTATTTAACTTGAGGATTATTGTGTATGTTATGAAACTTGGCAGCAGTTAGAAAGAAGCTAAGATCTTTTTTTGTTTTGTTTTTTTTTCCCCTTTAAATTTGACAGTGTGTGGTTAATACGGTATCGCAGATAGAAGAAATAGATACAGAAGTGGTTGTTAAGTAAGTATACGGCCAGATTGATGGCTTTTTTGGTGATGGGTGGGGATTGGAGATGGATGCTTTATAGCATAGATAAATTTACCATTCTAATTTGTGCTTAAATTTCCCTGTAATTAAGGATTATCCTTGTCTTTCACCTTAAGCCTTTGCTTCTGTCCTCCCCTGTGAGAATACTGTGTATTGCCCTTCCGATTCAGCTTCTAATATTACCTGAAACTTACCTTTAAAATAAATACTAAAATTCTGTGAATCTCACTGCATGAAGCATGAACTATGCACATATATCCCTTAACTACTTGAAGGCACTCCCTGTGGTCATAATCTGGGATTTTGGATTAAAGAAGTGACAGTAGTTTCAGTACGTCCTGCATGAACGAGACTAGGAACAATCCAGAGAGGAGATCACACAGTTTCAGACCTGGGTTTCAGAAATGGGTTGGCAGGAGCCTCCTGAAGCTCAGCAAATGCAACTGCCGTGTCCTGTGTCTTGGAAGGAGCAACCCTTTGGAAGAGGAGAGGCAGGAGCTGGCTGGCTTCAGAACAGCCTTGCAGGGAAGGACCTGGAGGTCCTGGTGGAGAACTGGTTGGCCATAGACCAGCAGCGTGTCCTTGCAGCGGCAACCTGGGCCCCGATAGCCCAGCCAGCAGGGTTGAGGAGCAAGAAAGGTGTTGAGATCCATCAGAGGCCACAGGGTTGGTTGGGGGCCAAAGTATGGAGTGTAGCAGCTAAGGGAGCTGGGTCCCCCTCCATCTCTGGGGAGAATTGTCCACAGCTGCCCCATGGGGAGGGTTATAGCGGAGCTGTAGACACAGCCAGGCTCCTCTCAGAGGTTGGCAGGGAAAGGAGAAGGGGCAATGGGCACAAGATGGAAGGTGAAAAGTGCTAGTTGAATCTTAGGAGAAATGTGTTCCCTATGAGGATGGTCAAAGACTGGAAGAAGGGCCCAGAGAGGCTGTGGGATCTCTGTCCTGGGACATAGTCAAGCCTTGAGCGGGCAGGGCCCAGAGCCACCTGATCTAGGTGGACCTGCATTGAGCAGGAGGTGGACAAGGCACCTCCAGAGGTCCCTGCTCCAGAGGCCCATGCCAGCTTCTCTTGTTCTGAAGCTCTGTGATTGATGTGGCTCAGGAAAGGGTTACTCCAAGGTAATAGAAGCAGAGCAGCTGCTGAAGCAAAGTGAGTGGTAGAACCTGCAAGGGGTTCATGCCCCAGCTGGGAAAAGACTGGGCAGAGGGGCATTTTTAAACATTGGATGTTTGGTCACCATTCTCTAATATTTATTATTCTGCAATTGAGTCCTAACTGTATCACAGAGTTTAACTTTTGTCCTCTCAATGACTTTTCTGCCCTTTGCCACAAACAGCTGACTTGCGCTTTAATAGCAGAAGTGGTCTCATTGCAGCGCAACAAAATGGGCTTAATAACACAGCTTTTGTAACACTTGCAAAATATTTTCTTTTCTTTTTTTTTTTTTTGTAATTTTTTTTATCCCACGTGATTCCTGAAAATGTTATTAACCCTACTCCCTTATTGATAACACATACTTAGCCCTGGGGAAAAAAGAGCATTATGCCCTGGAAAAAAACTAAATGATAAACGTGAGGCTTTTTTGGTATGATCTTTATTCTTTTTTTTTTTATTTTCCTCCTTCCCCATTCCACTTGCATACGTTGTGTTGATTGTGGCTGTTGTTCAGGTGATGTCTGTTCTGCCAGATAAAAGTCTACACGGTTTCCCTTACATTTTGAATTCCATTTAAAGCATGTTGGCTTTTTTTTTGTCTTTGTGTGCCAGTAAGCGTCACGGCCAGTAAACATCTGCTGTTTACTGAATCCTGCTCTTTTTTTAGGCTTGCGGACCAGATGAGGATGATGAATTTTCCTCAGTGGTTTGATTTACTGAAGAACATTTTTTCTAAGTTTACCATCTTCCTCAAGAGAATAAAGGTAAGACATTCATTTGCCGAGAGCTTCGCGTAATTCAGACACGAAATGGAACAAAAGCTGCTTTCCATTCGAAGTCTTAAGGTGTTGGTTTTGCTTCTTTTGATTGAAAAGAAGGATGCGTGGATATCGGCATCCAGGGCAAAACTGATTATTGCGAACAAAGGGAGCAGTGGGAAGGAGATAATACCTCTTGTTGCATGATTACATCCATTTCAGGCTGCTAGGGATTAAGACAGAACTTCTGTATGTGTTAGATTTCCTCCAAATGAGGTTTCTTTCACCATTCGCAGAAACATCTGATACCGGTTACCGTCAAAGAGGGATAGATCTGTCTCCGAATGCTAATTACACAAGAGAAAATAAAGCCCAGGATTTCGTTTAATTTTGTGGCTAAAAAAAAATATTTTCCTAGCACAAGCTCATGGCACAGGGTTTTGGGGTCTTGGTTGGTTTGGTTGGTGGTTGTTTTTTTGTAATAAACTTTATATTTGATTCTAGGCAACGTTAAATACTATCCGTAGCGTGGTTTTCTTGGTTCTAGACAAGAACCAAAAAACCAGGGACCTGGAGGACACCTTACAAAAGAGCTCCGCTAAAGACAGCGTGGTGGACACAGAGGTGGCTTACCTGACCCACGAAGGCATGTTCATCAGCGACGCCTTCGGTGACGGGGACCTCCCGCCCATGGCGGCTGACACTACCTCCCAGAGAAACCCTTCCCCGAGCAGCGAGCCCTGTAGCAGCGATTCGGTCTCCGAACCGGAGTGCGCCACCGACTCCTCATCCAGCAAAGAGCAAACCTCCTCTTCCGTTACTCCTGGGGGAGTGGAGATGATGTGAGTAAACCCTGGGCCCGTCACGAGGTTGTGAGCTTGCGGGCGGTTGTTCCTGGCGGGGTAGGGGACCAAAATTGCCGATCGTGTCACTCCTTACAGAAAAGGGCCCCTTCTCCATCTCTTCTGCTGGGGAGGAGGAGAGATGCAAGTCTAGCCTACACGAAGGTATCTAAAGGGTGGGTTGAAGGATGTTGGAGCCGGACTCTTTTCAGTGGTTTCCAGCGATAGGACAAGGGGCAACGGGCACAAGCTGGAACATGGGAAGTTCCACTCAAATATGAGGAAAAACTTCTTTACCGTGAGGGTGGCAGAGCCCTGGCAGAGGCTGCCCAGGGAGGGTCTGGAGTCCCCTTCTTTGGAGATCTTCAAGACCTGCCTGGATGCCGTCCTGAGTGATGTGCTCTGGGCAATCCTGCTTTGGCCGGGGAGTTGGACTAGATGATCTCTTGAGGTCCCTTCCAACTCTGACAATTCCATGATTCCATGAAAGACAGATTGTTTTTCATGACTTTAGCAATGGAGTCATGGAACGGTTTGGGTGGGAAGGGACCTTAAAGACCATCCAGTCCCACCCTCTGCCCTGGGCAGGGACACCTCCCACCACACCAGGTTGCTCCAAGCTCCCTCCAACCTGGCCTTGAACCCCCCCAGGGATGGGGCAGCCACAGCTTCTCTGGGCAACCTGGGCCAGGCTCTCACCACCCTCACACCAAACAAGTTCTTCCCCACATCTCAGCTCCATCTCCCCTCTTTCAGTGTCAAACCCTTCCCCTTCATCCTATGGCTCCCCTCCCTGATCCAGAGTCCCTCTCCATCTCTCCTGGAGCCCCTTGAGGGACTGGACAGAAGCATCTCTGTTCTCTGTCCATGTGCCCTGTGGCTGTGTTTTTTGTTTGTTTGGTGGTTTTGGGTTTTTTTTTAAGCTGGCATCATGGAATACACCTTGATAAATTCTAGAAAGAAATCTGCATTAGACTCGAATGGTTAAATAAACCCATCTGGGCGCTTTGGTAACATAGGCACCTCTACCTTGTGGTGCTCCGGGCTCCACAGTTGGAACCTTTTCTGGCATCCTTTTATGCATACACATTATTTATTTCTGAAATTCAGAACTACCTTTTTTTAAAGAACCAGGCATAGTGTGTGTGGGACTTGGGTGTGAGCAGTTTCAAAAAGCCGGCGTGTCTGGATGCAGAGCCCTACAAAGCAAAATTGAAATGCCACTTGTTACCCTGCTGAAAGATGGAAGATGGCAAGTGGCTGGCTCGCTCTAGGTGTTACTGTACTTGTGTGGACCCTACTGGGACTTCTGATAGAGACCTTCCCCCCCGAAGTGCTGCCAGCACTGTGAAAAAGATAGGTTTAAAAATAAATGTGCTGTGCCTAAACCAAATTCCGTTCGTCCAAACATCCATCCTACACTGGAAGAGAAATGCAAAGTGAAGAGGAGCCCAGGGTTACGGTGAGGAGCAGGGAAGGTTGGATCTGAACTGGTCTGGACCAAGTTTGCTAAAAATACCCCACCCAGCAAGCTCTCTGGAGCAATAACTTTGTTCCTGAGGCTGGTTGTGTATCTTCATTCTAAAGTGAAATTGCTTCATCCCTCTTCTGGCTTTCTTTGCACCTCTGCTCTGTGTTTGTTAATAAAATCACACAGCTACAACAGCGTTAGCCTAGTTGCCACTCTGGGTTTTCTCTCTCCTCTCTTAGTGTCATCCCTTGAGCAGCCACGCTGGACCAAAATTTGTTATTATTAATTGTCATCTTAATTAATTACGTCAACGGTAGAGCTGTGCTACGGACCAGCTTCAAAGCAGGAGACAAATCACAAAAGGTTTTTTAAAAAGCGCCAACTTAGGATCCTGAAGTTTAACGAGCTAATAATAGAATGAACTCCTGTAGGTGATGGGGGGGACAGAACTACCTGTTTTAGGCTTTACACTTGTATTAGAAGGAAAAATACTGTGTTTTATCTGTAATACAGTTGTGATGCTCAGGTGTTACAGGAACTGGGTAAATTTTAGCTCGGTAAATGTAAGTGACATTTATTGTGTTAGTAATAGCTATATCGTGTTTTCTCTTAGACCATTAATAGCGATTAAAATGTGGATTTAAAACAAAATATAAGGATGTGCAGTTGTGCATTCCCTCATTACAGGGACTGACAACATTGACACCAGCTTAAAAGATGTCATCTGTACAAAGTGACTTTGGTCTGACCGTCTGCATTTGTCAGTTGCTGCAAGGCTCTTTGCTCCTTCAACCTGTGAGCAGAAATACTGGCTGGTTGGTGGTGTTTTTTTTTAAAAAATTGATGCTCAACCAACTGGTTCTGTCATTTGTAGGATTGGTGATGACATGAAGCTGACTGACCTGGAACTGGGCAGGCTGGCAAACAATATTCAAGAGTTACTTTATAATGCCTCTGATATCTGCCACGATCGTTCGGTCAAGTTCCTCATGGCAAGAGCAAAGGTAAGGAGCTTGGGTCAGGCTGCTGGTGGGGTCTCCTCCTTCATGAGAATTTCCTCCCAAGATTACTGGTTTAAAGAGTGAAAGTTTGGGCATTCTCATTTGAAATAAAGTGACTGTTCCTGTTGCCACAAGCGCTTGGTGTGAATGCCCAGAGCACACAAGCATTAATGTATCATGTCAGTGTAAGGCAATATGGTTGATTTTTGTTTTATTTTTTAAAAATATTCTGACTTGCTGTATTTGAAGCTCCGTGCAGAAAATGCTTACCTGGGACAACGTAGCTGCTTGCACTGCAATCTGCCTTCTCTGCCCCACGTAGGGTTAAATAACGTGCTGCTTAAAATACTAGTGGCCTTTAGGCACGCTGACTAGTTATTTCTTTACATCTCTGGATTTTTGTGTGGCATGTCTCCTTCCTTACAGTGGTTTTCTTTGCCATGTGTAGGATGGCTTCCTAGAGAAGCTGAATTCCAACGAATTTGTCGCTCTCTCTCGCTTGATGGAAGGCTTCATCTTAGATACTGAGCAGATCTGCGGCAGGAAAAGTATGTCCTTGCGAGGGGCGCTTCAGAGCCAAGCCAATAGATTTGTGAACAGGTTCCACGAGGAGAGGAAGACAAAACTAAGGTATATTCGGGTAGAAGATCTTCATATTGTTACATGAATAATTTTATCATCCATATGCCAGGCAAACACAATCTTTTCTTGCCTAGAACACTGGTAAGCCAGTTGTACTTAAGAGCCGAGGGTGAAAAAACTGTATTAAAACCCAATTATTTTCAATTGGCTTAGACTTTTACCATTTTCATAACTTAACTTCTTCAAGCTGGATTGTTTTACAGTTACCTAAATAATGTCAGTAATAGGTCCGGGAAGTACTCAGGACTGACTTTGAAGGGCAGGATTGCTCTGGCTTGGGTGAAGTAACTTCAGGATAATTCACTCCCAGGTGTTTAAAAAAAAACAAAAACAAACAAACAAAAACACAAAAAAAAACCCCAACCAAACAAAAAAACAACAGCTGAAAAAAACCACCAAACCAAAACACTTGCGGAGCAGCCTTCCCAGTAAAATACGTCGAGTCTTTTTTGCTCTCATCCATCAAAAGCTCTTAAATTCCCAGTATTTACACATTATTTCAGTGGCAGTGATCTCATAAGGATCTTTATTGCCCAGTGTAGTCTTTTGTCCTCTATGACAGCTTGAATGAGCAAATTGTGACATCTCTAGGCTGGCACGGTGGTTTTCTGTTTCGCTCTTGCCAATTGCTGGGCACCTCTTTCTGATGAAGATGAAGAACATAATATTTTGGGCCACTGGCTTTTTTTTTTTTTTTTAAGATTACTGTAGTTTTAATTCCACAGCAGGGCGGGCAAGAGAGGTGTCAAGACGAGGTATTTCATTTTCTCATCCTCCTCCCTTTTGTTTTTATAACTAGCCTGCTCTTGGACAACGAGCGCTGGAAACAAGCTGAGGTTCCTGCTGAGTTTCAGGATCTTGTCGATTCGGTGTCAGATGGCAGAATTTCTCTCCCTGAAAAAAAACCAGCAGGTGTGTATCTTGCAGCCCTACTGGGAACTGAATTTATTATCAGCAAATACTGCTGCTGAGTGTTGATGGATATATTCTGATGTCACCCTTGATCCGTGTTTGCTCACCGTCTTCTGGGGGATGAGAAGGAAGTCAATGCCTTTTTTTTAAAATTTTTTTTTTAATTTGGGCTGTTGAAAGTTCTTGTGCTCACCTTGAAAGGTTGCTTATTTATTTTTTGAAAACCCACTGAAGTGTTAGCACAGGGAGGGAGCTACTTGTTCTCTTATTGCATTAAGTATTCCCAGCGTAGGTGCTTACGGGCTTTGCACAAATTCAGTCTTTCCCCAGAACGTGCAGCACGCTATGTGGAAGTGAAAACTCATGTACCTTCAATTATTTACCTTGCCACAGAAACCTTATTTGACCTCAGAGAAGTCCCCTTTTTTGTTTTCCTCCTCCTGCCCTGTTTCCCCCCGTGTGAAACGGCAACGCGTGACGTGTTCTTACCTCGTGAGGATCCTTGTCCGAGGTTGCGGTGATGAATGTGTGTGAACAGCCAGAACAGGAGGAAATCATACATAGAGGGGAAAGAAAATGGATGAGAAGGAAGAAAATACAGTAATGTCATGGTGGAGTAAAGCCCAACCCATTAAAAAGCAATATAACGGAGACAGAGGGTGTATTAGGCAATAATTGCTCCAATTATGGAGCGCGACACCGAAATACGCTCATCGACCATTGCCCTTAAAATAAGCTCTTGCAGAGAGTCTTCAAGACGACAGGAAATGGGTGATATCAAATTTAGCATGAAAAACTGCATCAGTGAGAGCTTCTGCTATGAAGCCTGAGGAGGAAGTGGTTTGAAGCTAAAATATTAATATACACGGCAAATTGTTTGAGAACGTGTAGTAGAAAGCCCGGTGACTTTCTCTGCTTTTCTTCTTCTATTTGTAACCCATTGTATTTGAGGTTTCTAAGTCCATAATGACTGGGGGACTTTGGGGAATTTTTGATCAAAAATCCCAGTAGATAATAAAGTAGCTTTATGGGTTGTAATAATTACGATGGGTCGCCAGCTGTATAATACATATTGTAAAATAGAGCACTGCTCCAAAGATTGACTGTTTGTTTGGTTTTTTTTTTTGAGCCTTAGCAAGTGAATGCTACATTTCTAGAAAAAAACCAGCACGTTTTGTGCTTGTTTTAAGTTGAACTCATCCTTTTTCCTTTCTTGCTAAAATGTGCAGCTACTGAAGATAGAAAGCCAACGGAATTCCTTATTGTTGAAGGACAAAAATATGCAACAGTTGGGTAAGGTGCACTCTTTTCTATTAGCAGTGGGTTAGTTGGCAAGTGCTTTTGAGTAGAACTGCGATGAATACTAACAGCTTTAGCAATCTTATTTAAATAAAGAAACCCCTCTCGTTCCACGGACCAGTTTCTCTTTAGCTCCCAACCCGTTCTAAAACATGGCAAGCTCTTCTGTACATTGAAAAGCTTTTTCCTCTCTGTAGGCATTCAGAAAATTTATGGTTTCATTGGAATGCCGTTTTTTTGGCAATTATTTCATGAAAACACATAGTTGTGACAATACAGGTTTGTCTTCATAGCGTGCCGTCGTTATTTTTTGCAATATAGGTTATCTCTGGCAGAATACATGAGTCCATTTCTGAATGAGTGAATTGTACACGAGTCCATATTCAGAATAAGAAATAAGATGGGGGGACCATCTCAGAAGCTGCATACGCTGTTTCTTGGTACCCTGATTGCTTTGGATTGGAAAGTTGTTTCTTAAAGCTGTTACATCAAAGGCATGTTAAAAATACATAACACTCACGTACTACTTTCACGTAAAAGCACGCTGCGTTGCCAAAGACTGTGAGGCTTAAGCATTTAAATATACATGAGAGTGGTTTTGGGGGGAGGGAGTAAAACCTGGAGATCTCACTCCCCAGAGTCCTAACATCAATTCACCCCAAAGTGAAAAGTTCTGATTTCCATAATGTCTTTGACCAGCTGTCACTTCATGACTTGCTTCGTGATGACGCCTCTTTATTCAGTTAGAAACAAAGGCTGGTGTCTTAGGACTTCTGTGCAGCCAACTGATACCACTGCAGAAGAGCATCTCGGGTCGTGGAGGAGCATTTGAACATGCTTCAAAGGATAAAGTTTACTTTATAATAGACAATATGTTTGATAACCCATATCTGCTCGTTTGAAACTTGTTATCTTTAGCTCCGTGAAGCGGTTCTCAGCCTCACGTTGGTGCAAATACTCGTTTCAGTTCTACACACTTCCACGTACAGTTTCGTTGTATTTAATCAAATAAAAGGCATTCATGAAAAAAAAGCCTAGATGTTCCCCCCCAAGTTCTCAAGGTGTTTATTTCCAGTAGATCGTTCATCGTCTTTCTGTACCCTGCTGCCTAAAGGGAGAGAGAGATTTGAAGTTGAATCAAAATTACGTTTGATTTTTGCCTACGTTTTCCTGCCTTCTCTGTATTTGAAGTTAAGGAACCGTACCTGCTCTTTGTGGAGCCTTCTTAATTCCATCCAGTAGCTCCCAAATCCTCCAGTGCCTGCTGAATTCAGGGGAAATTGCAGGTGTTGAGCATCTTTGGGTATTTGGTGCTGTTTCTTCACAGCTGCCTTCCCTGTTTGTGACTCCTTAGAATTCATTACATCCTTTCAGTGGTGGTGGTTGGGAATTTTCTTACTTGCTCAAAGCTGGCCAGAATTGTAGAGTGGTATAGGAAAGGAGTTTGGGGGATTTTTTTGTCCCCTGCCAACACCTACGTGGAGACTTGTAGTACCACAGCAGCTTTTTTGGAGATTAAAAAGTTGTACCAATGAAACTTAGAGATTTTCTCTCATAGTATGTTAAGTACTTTTTCCACGTGCCACCCTGTGGACTGGGTATTCTTTATAACCATCTTTATGTATATCCTCTTCTAGGTTTTAGTTCTACTTCAGATCCATTAGTAAGTTTATTTAAGGCTATAATCTCTAGCATTAGGTAGATTTCTCTCAATTTGATGGGTGTGTGTTTGATTATTTTTTTTTTTCAGCATCTTCTGTGCACTGAGATGACATGTTTGGCTGTTTCTTCTCTTGCAGGACAGTATTGCTGTTAATAAGAATAATCCTGGAGTACTGCCAGTGTGTGGATAACATTCCTTCCATCGCCACTGACATGCTCACCCGCCTGTCTGATTTACTGAAGGTATGACTCCAAGCATCTTTACTGGCTGTGGTGCTTCACGTGCTTTTATGTTTTCATAGAAATGATACAAATTGTCTAGAAATCATTGTGTTTGTTACTGTGCCCCTGTACTCAGCGCTGGTGAGGCCTCACCTGGAGTGTTGTGTCCAGTTTTGGGCACCTCAATCCAAGAGAGACATCGAGGGGCTGGAGCGGGTGCAGAGGAGGGAAACAAAGCTGGTGAAGGGCCTGGAGAATAAATCTCATGAAGAACGATTGAAGGAGCTGGGGCTGTTTAGTTTGAGGAAGAGGAGGCTGAGGGGGGACCTCATCACTCTCTACTTGATCATCATCTACTCATCTACCATCATCATCTACTCTACCTCATCACTTTCTATTTGAAAGGACATTGTAGAGAGATTGGGGCTGGTCTCTTCTCCCAGGTAGTTAGTGATAGAACAAGTGGGAATGGCTTCAAGCTGCCACAGGAGAGGTTTAAACTGAACACTAGGAAAGAGTTTTTCACAGAAAGAGTAGTCAGGCATTGGAAGAGGCTGCCAAGGGAGGTGGTTGGGTCACCATCCTTGGATGTGTTTAGGAGTCGCTGAGATGTGGTGTTGGGGGATATGGTGTAGGGGAGAACTTTGTAGAGTAGGGTTGATGGTTGGACTCGATGATCCCAAGGGTCTTTTCCAACCTGAATGATTCTATAAGGTGGCCTTTGAAGCTAAGGGCATTAAAAATGCAATTTGTTGTGCAAATTAGCTTCGAGAGGGCTGGCTTTCCCCTTGTTCACCTGGAATATTGGAAATCCCCTCCAGTAGCGTTCACCAGAGCTGCCCGTCCTTCAGGCTGGGGGTAGGATTAACGCTGCTAAAGAAAAAGCAATTTGATCCCAGGTGCCACAGGGATTCCATCTGTATTCAGGAAGGAAACGAGTCCCTTGGTTTTTACAAGTCAGTAGAAATATAGTCAACAGAGGCATGAAAAATAGTGTGGGGTGAAGCTTCTGTTGTAAAATGTGAAGATGATGAAAGACTAGGAGATTTTTCTCATTTACTTCTCACTAAAGAAGAGGGAAGCTGGTAAAGCACAGGTACTACAAGGTAATACAAGTAAACAATAATAAAAAGAGCATATGAATGCACCTTAAAACTGTTATATATATATATATATATATATATACACATATCTGTCTAGATAGATAGATGGGCTCCAAAGCCTACCAGTTAATTTATTTCAAGCTTTTCACTGATATCTCTGCCCACAAAGGTTATGTCAGGTATTGGAGTTGTGAACATAAGCATAGTTGATAAAAGGCAAACAGATTCTACTCTCCAAAAGTATATTTTACGTAAGATGGGGGACAGGGGAGAGGAAACACACCCAAGGAGACGGACCTATAAATAATCTTCCTGTTGGTAGCTCTTACCTGAGTAACCACCTGCAGGAACACTCCTCCCACGGGTCCTTCAGATTCATCCACAACCCTTCCTCTTTCCGAGTACTCTCCAAGTCCCTCAGCCTGGGACCGGGCACGAGTTTGCCTCTCATTCTCCAGCTGCTGCTTCTCTCCAGTCTTGCATCTTCTCGCAGGCCAGCAGAGTAGGAGCAGACACCTCAAACTCAGCCAGATTTGCATTTCTGTCTGTCTGTCCCCCTTGTTCTAGCTCTTATGTCATTTGTGGTTTATTCCTTGACATCCAAACACGGTGTGTGGTTTAATCGTTGTACTGAGGTGCCTTCATTTGGAGAGGTGACCGGAGCAGCTAGCAAAGGCAAAAGCTCATTTAGGACACTTTGAACACAAGATGAGCCACTCGGGGTGTCCTTGCAAGTCACCAGGCTTTTTGTTTGACAGCTGCCAGAGGTAGCAGATTCTGAAGGTAGCAAGAGTTGGTCTTAATTGCGACGGAAGCTGAAAGTGTTCCCAGTTAATGAAATCCCAGGCCGTTTTGGAGTCTGCGAGCAGAGTGAGATACCATCAGTGTGTGAACAAAAACACCACCATAATTACTGGAGTTGTTTAGCAGGTGCAGACAAGAGAAGGCTGGTGGCCCCGGGGCCGGGATGCGGAAATGCTTTCCTCCAAGCAGTCACAAGGAGGGGGTATTGCTCTTTTGGTGTTTCAGGCACGCTACTTCTTTGCTGTTTTGTCTGCAGCAGGCCATCCAGTAACATCTGCCAAAGGCAGGGGGAGAGTATGAGTTATCCATCATCCTTTCTAGAGTGAGTTTTTCATGGTCTGCCGTGCAGTCAATGAGTTGGCGTTAACCCGAGCTAAATCCCTGGGAGAAGTTTAGACCACGTAGGATATATCTGTATCCAGCTCCATGGATCTACTTCTAAAGTCTGCCAGGAGGCATAAGAAAAGGTCTTGCTTTTTAGGTGGAGATGAAGTCAGACAGTTTCAGACCCTGACTTCTGTCTGAGAGCAGTCTTGGGTTATGTCTCCCTCGCGCCAGGGGCCACGTGTAGCTCGGGTTCAGTTGTGGCTGGGTCACTTTTCTGGCCCTGGACACACAACTGGGACTGGTGCTTTTTAACGTCTTTGTCGGAGACCTGGACAGTGGGATCGAGTGGACCCTCAGTGGGTTTGCTGACGAAACCAAGCTGTGTGGGCTGATCAACACTCTGGCAGTAAGGGATGTCATCCAGAGGGACCTGGAGAGGTGAGATCATCTGAACCTCATGAAGTTCAACCAGGCCAAGTGCAAGGTCCTGCATTTGGGTCACGGCAATCTCAGGCACAAATCCAGGCTGGGTGGAGATTGGATTGAGAGACGCCCTGAGGAGAAGGACTTGAGGGTGCTGGTGGATGAGAAGTTCAACATGAGCCAACAACATGCCCTGGCAGCCCAGAAAACCAACCCCATACTGGGCTCCATCCCCAGCAGGGTGAGGGGGGGGGATTCTGCCCCTCTGCTCCGCTCTGGGGAGACACCCCCCCCCAGTGCTGCCTCCAGCTCTGGGGCCACCAACAGCAGAAGGACGTGGACTTGTTGGAGCAGGGCCAGAGGAGGCCACAGAGATGCTGTGAGGTCTGGAGCCCCTCTGCTGGCAGGGGGAGCTGAGAGAGTTGTGGGGGTTCAGTCTGGAGAAGAGAAGGCTCCGGGGAGACCTTGGAGCCCCTTCCAGTCCCTCAAGGGGCTCCAGGAGAGATGGGGAGGGACTCTGGATCAGGGAGGGGAGCCATGGGACAAAGGGTAAGGGTTTTAAGCTGAAAGAGGGGAGATTGAGATGAAATCTGGGGCAGAACTTGTTTGGTGTGAGGGTGGTGAGAGCCTGGTCCAGGTTGCCCAGAGAAGCTGCCCCATCCCTGGAGGTGTTCAAGGCCAAGTTGGAGGGGACTTTGAGCAACCTGGTCTGGTGGGAGGTGTCCCTCCTTGTGGCAGGGGGTTGGGACTGATGATCTTTAAGGTCCTTCCCACCCAAACCATTCTGTGATTTTAACTCTGGCAGCCCAGAGTGTGGTGGTCATGGCATGTCCTCTCTGTTCCTGAATTTTGTCACTAACTCCAGGCAATAGTGAGAAAAAACGTTTCCTGTTTTTTACTCAAGGAGGGTTGAAATTTTGGGTTTGTGCAAGAGAAAAAAAGGTCAGGTGTCTGTAGGTTTTGCCTTCCCTGTTTCCACCCCACTGTCCACAGGATGGTTCTAGAAGTTCAAACATCAGCCCTGGGACTTCTGCTTCCCATTCAGACCAGGAGTCAGGGACAGCAGCGATGGCTCCTCTGTCTCTACTCCATCACCCCAACCAGAATGGAGTATCTGGTGTCTCAAGCTGGGTGGCAGAGCAGAATTCCAAAATAAGACAGAACACACTAACTGTCGTGCTGTCCAGAGACCTTGCTGGCCTGTGTGTGTAACGATAACTTCTCCTGGAACTAGGTTAGGAAGAGCAAGCCATGAGTTGTCCAGTGGACCTGGAATTCTTACAGAATTGGGTTTTGACATGGCTTCAATGCATCATTTCTTCATCTCTGCATTCCAGAGTGTCACAAACCCAGATCCAGCTGCTTGGGCAGCAGTGAGTTTCAGTGCTTTCGATAAGAGTCATTGAGATGTGGTGTTGGAGGACATGGTGTAGGGGAGAACTTTGTAGAGTAAGGTTGATGTTTGGACTCGATCATCCCAAGGGTCTTTTCCAACCAAAATGGTTCTATGATTCTATGATCAGCAGTGGGGAAGGTGTAGAACCAGAGCAGAAATTTGTTCTTTTGCTGTTTTCCATTCTGACGTTACACTTGTCTACTGGACTTCGCACAACTGGTGAGATCCTTCCCCTTCACTCCACCCAGTTCTCCACTGGTTTGAGAAATATATTTGATAGATCTTTATTATTATTATTATTACTATAAAGCTGTTCTTGTGTATGGCTTTCAAAGTAGGGCTGACCACAGCTGGCCTGCAGCAAGGCTGACTCACTGCGGAGTCTTGCCCAAAAGCCTCACCCAAAGGTCTCACGGAGGAGCAGAAATGAGTCCCTGCGTCGAAATCACTGAGGAGCTAACTGGGGTTTTAATAAGAGTATTTTTGCTTCCCTCTCCTGAAACGCTGCCCTGAGTCTCTTTGGGCTGGTAACTACTGAGAGCAGTGAAAAAGTTTGTCTTAGGAATGAAGTCGTGGCCTCCTCTGGGGCAAGGAATATGTGAAATTCTGGTACCAACCCTCATTTATGTTGTCAAAATCTGTTTAATCCTGCAGAATTCTACTGGTGGTGTTTCTAAACTGTGGTTACTGTCCAGTTCTTGGAGTCAGCGTAAACCTTCCCTCTCTTTTTCTTTTCTCCCAGTATTTCAACTCCAGAAGCTGCCAACTAGTGCTTGGGGCTGGCGCGTTGCAAGTCGTTGGTTTGAAAACGATCACTACAAAAAACCTAGGTATGGATTTCTGAATTGAAAACGTCAAAGCTTATTGTCCTGCCTGCTTAAAAAAAAAACAACAAAAAAAACACACACACAAAAAAAAAAAGCAAAACAACCCAAACCCTAAACATTTATTATCAGCTGTTGTTGCTTTGTGGTGCCGTGCGTGGAACACAGAAGGTGATGAGCTGGTGGGGGGGTAAAACATGTAGAAAAGGCGGTCTCTGGTTAAGGGGTGCACTAAAATCCATCAGATCCCTCTGCTGGGATCACTTTAAATGTAAAGCTGCACTGAAGGAAACATAAGAAGAAATACAGAGGCCAGCAAAACGTTCTGACTGTGGGAAGGTGGAGTTACTCTTTCAGCAGCGCCTTTGGCGTCCTCAGGAGCCGCTTGTCACCGATGTGAGAAACGATTTCTGTGGGTGGCTCCGAGTTGAATGGTTAGTTTTTATGTGGCTGAACCACGTCCCGGGGCGGTCAGGAAACTCGGGGCTCTGTCTGTGCTGAATCCAAGCTGTGACTCGGGCTTCAGAGTTTCTTGTTTTCAGTGTGCAGCTGCTGAAGCTGCATTGCCAGCCCCGAGTTACCCTTCAGCTGCTCTGAAACCCTGGGGAGAAGGAACTAGGCACCCAGTTCCACGCTACAGAACCTCAGGATCCCCAGTTTTAACTTCATCTGCTGAAATCCAGAGCCTTTGGTTGACTTGAGGAGGGTGGGTTGAGAGCCTTCCTCCCCCAAGGGTCATGGACCCAAGTCAGCAGAGAAAAGCTGGGCTGGGTCTTTGCTCCAGAAGGGCTTGGCCAGCGTGGTGACCACGCCGGCACCACCGCGTTGTCCTCCTGCCAGCTCAGGCCCTGTTGGCCACAGGAGAAAGCTGGGTTTTGGGAATCCTGCTGGCACAGCAGGCTGTGGACAACACTGGCGGGGCAGGGTGTCTACCTACACCTCCCACCGAAGAGATCCTGGTGCCTGCAGAAGGTGGCTGCCGAGGGGAAGGAGCTGATGAGTCAGATCTTTTGAGATCTCTCCGAGGTCTGCGTGTGCTCGGGGCTCAAAATGTCAAGTAGACACTTAAAGCCTGTTGTAAAATTACTCCCTTACCCCATATCTTAGGGGAGCTGGGTGTGTACAACCAGGTTCTGGGTTGGCGTCTTCAACGGGGTGGAGTTTCCCAGTGGAAACAAAATGCTTACCTCCTTTTATTAAAAAAAAAAAAAAAAAAAAACAAACAACAAACCAAAACAACCAAACAACAAAACCCCCCAAAGCCAACCCCGTTAAATTGTGTCGGATCCGCTGTTGATGCGAAAGGAGATCCAAAAAGGCTCTTCCTGTGTAATAATTTTATTTTTCTCTCCCTCTCTCGCTTCTGGATTTGCAGCCCTTTCTTCGCGTTGCCTCCAGCTAATCGTACACTACATTCCTATTATCAGGGCTCATTTTGAAGCTCGACTGCAGCCGAAGCAGTTTAGCATGCTCAGGCATTTTGACCACATTACGAAGGTAATTCTTTTGGCATTTCCTCGTTAACCCCAAAGGTCTGCTTTTCAGCCGCGCTCTGAAGAACGCCCTCAGATAGTAAATAAAACCTGTTTTCTTTCTTTTCTTTTTTTTTTTTTCCTTCTTTCTATTACAGGATTATCACGACCACATAGCTGAAATTTCAGCGAAGCTCGTTGCCATAATGGATAGCTTATTTGACAAACTGTTATCCAAGGTAATGATTTATGGAAATAATTATACGCTCTCTCTAAATTGCAGTTGGAGATCTCCTTGTGTACACTCTTTAAGTGTTTCAAATGGGGCCTTCAGCTTTCCTAATGGGGACTTGTTTGGACTTCTTTAAGCTCTATAAACACAACGCACTGCCTTGTGCTTGCAAATGGGTTTTGTCTTAACGTTTTGCCCCCCGGGTGTCATTGGCTTTCACTCCCACCCCCCAAAAAAAAAAAAAAGAAATGGTTGGTTTAGTCCTTCAGCCAGGGACAGGGATGCTTTGGCTGGGAGTGGATGCTCCAGGGTTGAAAAACTGGAGAGCTCTCCCACCCTCAGCAGCTTTATCCGCCGAGGGCTCGTGTCCGCAGCCAGGCTGAGCCAGTTCCCGGCTCTGGCTCTTCCCGACGCTGCCCCTTTGGAAATGGGGGAACCTTGTAATTTCCTGCAGCTGAGGAAACAGCACCAGAACATCTGAGGAGAAAGAGGGTTTTGGAGGGGAAGGACCAGCCCATCTCTTGGGCCCGCAGGCGTGGGGACTAGAAGGCTGCGCTTAGCAGTTCCCGCTGTGGAGCAGCATTAATGGCCGGCCCGTGAAGGGCTCTTAATATTTTGGAGGTTTTTATTTTTTGAGGATTCATCAACGGGTTGGTCCTGGGCTGGATCTAACTCTCTTTGACTCACCTGGAGGTGAAATGCAGTGACAGAGACTGCCCCAAGAGGGGACCTCCTGCGCCCACAGATCCCATAGATAAATACATGAGCTTAGTGTTTTGCTTTGGATCTTACAGTCTTTTTTATTATTATTTAAAAAAAAAAAAAAAGTAGCTGTTCCATGAGAGAAATGAATTAATTCTTTAGTGAGGGGGTTGATTGATGGGGCTGGGCCACCCTTTTCCTGGAACGGGCAACCTTTCTGTCTTCCTTGCTGTTTCTGCAACTTTATTGTTTATTTTATGTTGTGCTTGTTCTTTTTGTGTGTTTCTTTGGGAGGGGGGGTGGGGAGCCAAAGCATTTAAATTCATAGAATGGAATCATAGAATGGTCTGGGTTGGAAGGGACCTTAAAGACCATTGAGTTCCAACCCCCTGCCCTGGGCAGGGTCAAAATTAGGATTCTCTACCCCCTGTTGTGTTTATATTTTTAAAAAAAAAAAACATATTTATGCCCTTTTCTAAAGATCCAAATAGCAGTCTGCTGCTTTTTTGGGCTCTCTTTCCCCCACATGAAAATACCCGTTGTGTGAAGTAACGTGGCTTTTTGCTCATTCTGCCTCTTATCTCCTGAAAACGAAAGGCAAGAGTTTAGGTTATTGATATTAAACCAGTGCGCCCACAACAAACCAGTAACGTGGCTGATGTTCTTGGTGGTGGTTAGTAAGTGTGCATCCCTTCCGTCTCTACTGCCTGTTCTCCCCTTGGGAGCTGACACGAGCTGGAAATTGAGAATATCCCCATCCTTTAGAGCTCTTCAAGACTTGAGGGAGGGCTCAGGGGAAGGCAACCCAGAGAGGAGAGGAGAAAAGGAGCCCAGGTGGTGATTTCCCTCTCTATATTCCTACCACACCCCATCATTTTAGCTCGTCTCGTTCCTGAAATCATGAAATCTTGGCTGCGAAGAACATAAAACCCAGGAAGTGTGCGAAGTCAGTGCGACCGTGTCGGTGTGTTCTTGGGGTTCTGGGGTTTTGTGAGAGTCCAAACGTTTTTCCATGCCTCATGGAGAAGGTGCTCAACCTGCTTCAAAGGGTGTAAATCTGGCTGAGTCGGCAAACGAGATTTACAGCGGGGCTTTGTAGGAAGCAAACCTGCTTTGTAGGAGGCAAACGGTTCGGTCCGGTGGGTGGCCCTCGGGTGACGTGGGCAAGTGACTTTTGGGTTTCTTGGCTCTGCTGAGTGGAGGAGGAGTTGTGCTCCCGCAGAGCAGCAGCCACGGGGCTGGGTGCCCGGGTGGGCATCCCACGGCGGCACGGACGGTGCCCAGAGGTGTTTAAGGGCTATAATTAACCAGTGAAAAAGGCGTAGGTTTGTCAAAAAGGGATCTAAATGGTGATGGAAAAACTCCGGCATGGGTTCCTAGCTTCTCTGGGAGCTTGTCGTCTTCTGACTGTTTGGACAGAAGAGCAGTAGGTGGTTTTTTTTGTCTGATCCCTCGTGGTGTCACACAGTGTTGGCAACAAAGATGATGGAGGGATTGGAGCATCTCCCTGATGAGGAAAGGCTGAGAGAGCTGGGGGTCTTTAGCCTGGAG
>JAOTQQ010000023.1:16030027-16043780 GCA_026546715.1 Gallinago undulata | reverse complement strand
TCTCAGCCTGTCCTCCCAGCAGAGGGGCTCCAGCCCTCCCAGCATCTCTGTGGCCTCCTCTGGCCCCACTCCAACAGGTCCACAGTCCTTCTGATACCGGAGGCTTCTTTCTGTGTGAAGTCTTCAGAACTCCGTAACGGGACCACGTGGCAAATAAGACACCTTCATCTGTTGCCACACATCACTGTCTCAGGCACTCCAGAGCAGGACCGCTGCCACGCACACCGGTTGCCACGAGCCTTTTCTTGAGGCTATTAGGATAAGCAGGTGCGAGGGAGAGAATCTGAAGGTCACAGAGGACAGGAAGGGCTGGATCAAAGCCACAGCTTCAAGCTGAGCTGTAGCGACAGGTTCGCACGTCAGATCTGCTCAGCTACTCATTGTCCAGAGGACAGGACAAGTCAAAGGAACCGTTAAGCAGAACGGGACTTTCTTCATTTGAGATTTATTGCTAAGTGGAAGCTGTAGGAGGATGGAGAGAGGAAGGATGCGAAGAATTGCACTATTTCAGTTCCAACTGGAAACTGCACCATTTTCACCAGTCACGCCAAGCTCTCACAAAGGGAATTTAGACCTTACAACAGCTACAGCCATGCTAGAGAAAAATAACAGAACCACATTCTATAAGCTTGAGGTGAAATGATTTCCATGCAGCAGAACTCAAAGTCCTTTGCATCTCGTGCATTCCTTTCCTTCCTTTTATCCTTCCTTTCATACAAGAAAATCCTTTAGCAATCTTCTAGATACTACGCACGGATCTTTGATACGAGCAGGTTTGCAGAATGTTAATATGCAAAAATCAAACAGAACTGGAGCTTTTTGATCTAGTGCAATCCCTCTCTTATTCCAAATGCATATCCGTTCAGGAATACCATCTGTTCCTAGTTAGTGCATTCTATCCACAGCTCCTTTATTCTGCTGTATTTTCAAAAGGAAACATGCAGAATACATGGGAGAGACAGGACACGGATACAGCATTTCAGGGTTGCAGGATACATCTGAACAAACTATAGAAGGTAAAAGATCCTGAAGGTTACAAGCACAGATTTATCAGAAAGGCAGGGACAGCTGATACAGCACAAGGGCTCATGAACACAGGAACTGATGGCAGATATCCCATTCCAAGAGCACACTGAGAAGAATTACCACACACATACACACGTTCTCTCAGTTCTTATCTAAAGAGACTTTTTTTTTCCCCCCATTCTGAAACTACACTGATCCTTATAATCCCCCTACCTCCCAAAGTAACTGAAATTAGTGACTCGGGGGCCAGGGTAGCAACACGCTGTCAATATAGGATTGCTCCCAACAGACCCCACACAGCACTGCCATTTCACAGAGGATATATGCAGGAACTTCTTTCCAAAGTTCCTAGAACTTTTCAGGAACAGAAGTGCACAAAAAAAGCAGAATCTTGCTGTGTTTTGCCAGCAACAGAGACTGTATTCGGGCTGGGCAGACACTCTTAAGCACAACCATTCGTCTCATTAACAAAGAGACGGTACACAATCAATTTTAATGTACTGAAGATACATCAGAAAGCTTAACAAATGATTCCCTACTAAACAGGATCTATAGCAGTTTAGACTTGATGCTGGGCACAGTTGGGGAGAGAAATGTCACTACATCCTTGCCCCCTACCATCACTTCCCTGCCACTTTAAGGTCAACACCCCTCCCAAATGGACTAAAATATTTAGGTTTGAGCTTTAGCTTGGTGGGATGCGAGTCACACCCACAATGTTCAGAAACTGTCTGAAAAGCCAAAAAAAAAATAAAATTATTTCACCTTTCAAGTCTTACTATGTTCTTCTTACATCACTCGTAATATAGCTCTCCAAAAAGAGGAATGTCTGCTGCTCAGTTCAGGGTGAGACTGCCTCAAAATGGTTTCCTTTTGCCAGAGTGCCAACTACTCTTTCATGTCTTCGCTATCATGCCTGAAACTTGCTGATGCAGAAAGCTCCAGGTAAAATCCTGATGAAGTTAACGGTTCCATCCAGGCCCTCCATCAAGGATTTAAGTTCATCGGATGTTGCCTCAGCTACAACACAAAATTTATAACTCAGCCTTGCTCAACATTTCAGTTTCTTTTGGCACAGGCATTGGAAATGACAACTTGGCAGTGAAACCCTGGATTTTGAAAGGTCTTTAATTCAGAGAATAACAAACGTCAAGAACTCAAATTCAAGCAGGATCCTCACAGCATCAGGACTGCTGGGAGCCAGTGCTACCGTCTAGCAGTTCCAGACATGAGTAGGCACTAATATGCAGAACTACCTCATCACCTACGAGCGTAAGAAGTGCTCCACAGTAATAAAAACCAATCGTTGCTCTAAGGGTAATGCCGACTTGCCATTAAGTGCTGATGGGGAAATACTCCAGGAACAAAACCAGGCAGGAATGACATGGCTTACAGATGCATGACTACAGCGTTACTCATCCGAGATGTCTCAAAACTGTGGTTTGGGATTCTTTTAAGATGACACATCGAGCTTCTTTTGGTTTTGCAGACAATGTGACAGAAGTGATTTTCAGGACAGTTTGCATGAGGCAACGTCGGGAGTCTAACTAACAGATTTCAGAAGCATACTCCTACTGCAAGGAGGTTTGGAAGAGTTTGCCAAAGACAGGCAAAATGAGCATCAAGGCTGTCATCATGGGTAGACTGGAAAGGAATACACCCCTATTAGTCAATATGTATTCACAGAACAACAAGGAAATATTTACTCAGCACCAAGGGACAGCTTTAGAAACAGCATAAGTGAACCCTTAAAAGCAGTTTCCAGAGTTGAAGATTAGGAAGACATTTTGCTTGCAAGTAAAAGCACGACATTTTTTCTTTTCCTTCATGATACAGTTCATTGAAACGACAACTTGAGCTGCAGACAAAAATCCGACCACTGGGGAAACAAAACCTCTAACAGACAAGCTCCTTTCACACTCAACGTTGCTTCAGATGTTCTCTCTATATCCTAGATGAGGTTTTGCATCGCTGTTGTGAGGTTAACTTGATGACTGCAGTTCCCTTGAAGGCCTCCCAGCAGGACTTTGTGATTGCTTCCAACTCAAACAAACAGATTGCCGCAACCTACATCAACAGGATTAAATTACCCTGGCCATGTCCACATTCTTTACCTCGTCTCCTTGTTAACCAGCACTCTGACTAAGTGTACTTTCTTCTCTGAAGACTCTAACAGTAATGGGTCCTAACTATGTCAGTGGTCACTGTAAGCTTTTGGACATAGGGAAGCAAAGCATCTGGAAGGAAAAAACAAGTCAAAGGTTTACCAGTATCGTGTGAAATGGGTTCAGTCTTCTGTTACCATTGTCTTGGGCTTACAATTTGCTTGCCCATCGGTATGAGCTGTTACACTGAAAACATGGAGGTCAGGGATGAAATCTCCCATCGCAGAGAAAAACATAGAACTATTACAAGACAATCACGCCTGTTTCAATTTACTGACAGGAGCCTTTACTTGTCAGTAGATGCTTCAGAAAAAGAGTAAGAAAAACTACATTCAAAAAACAAGTACAATGGGTAACACAGTAGACGACCCACACAAACTCTGGTCCTCAGAGCACAGTCCCATGGCATTGAGCAAAAGCCTGAAAACACCTTTCCCACCTAACCTGGAACTCAGAAGTACCTTAAGTAAAATAGTAAAATAAAAGACAAATTAAATGCACTTAACTATTCATGAACTTTTTGAAGATGAACCAACTTCAGCAGATTTTTTGAGTGCTTTTGGTTTCTTAATATATATAAATATATACACACACGTGGATATAGACATACAGATACACATGCACGTATATACCTAAACACATACATTGAGCTCTACTAGGTATAGCTGAAAATTACACATGCTGGAATTCTCAGTGCTTTGGACTGATCAAGCAGCAAACCAATTCTCAAAAAAAACCACAGGCAAATAAACCCACCCTGGGGAGAGCAGGTAGTTGCTTTCTAGGCCATGATAGTTGTAGTGTGAGATTCTCAAAAGCAGCTGAGCACCCCCCAACCACCTCCTAGAACAACAGCGCCTGCACAGGTGATTATAAATCACTTCTAAGATTACCAGCCATTACCAACCAACTTCCCAAATGAGTCTGGTGTGTACCATTCTCTGTGCCGTTCTAACAAGACCAGGAAGAGAGAACACTGAGGTTTTATGGCTATGAAAAGAAAAAAAAAAAAAAAACCTCAACTAGAGCTGAACAAAAGCACTCAGAAAATCTGCATATATTCACAGGTGGATACCTGTCCTGAAGAACCCAGTACTGTGGTCTTTATTCTGAAGCTCTCCTAAAATTATCACTCTTTACCCCTTTCTGTTGCCTGTACTTACCTACACTAGTTACGCTGATAATTCTGGAATTCTAGTCTTGAATGAATCATTTTTTATCTATTAATTCCGCAACTCATACACCCCCAGCAAAGAATAATTTGGGAGAAGTTATGCTGCAGGTGTCTGGAAAAACATTTCATGTGAGACACCTTTCACTTTCCACAGTATGGTCCCTACACAACTGACATATTAAAAAGGTGGCGGAGGCAGGTTAATACAAGCAGAGTTTGAGGTTGGCAGAAAAATGGAACTTTAGTATTTTTTTCTTTTTTTTTTTTGCTGACCACAAGAGGCAGATAAGTTTGCTCTCAGTTTCTGAGAGCTCTCAACCCACCTCCTGTCAGATCAGGAAGTCTCCAATTCATATTATCCAAGGAATCCTAAAGCAAGAGATATTTATTATGAAGTGAAGGAGGGATGGAAGGACATTTGTTTGCTGGTATTTTCCCCTAGCTTCCCTCCACGACATTTAAAAGTATGATTATTTGATTTGGAGTTCATGCTAGGAAGCAAAATTTCCTCTAACATCATGCATGCATCCCACCTGAGCCAAAACAACACAATTTTGCAGGAGGCTTACTGGTTCTGGTTTGGTTTTTTGCCTTTTAAGTCAAAAGTTGCTACACAGCTAAGGGAAACGGAGAAGGAACCACTGGAGGCCATAACGAAGAAGAGAGATACTCTTTCTAATCTTGTTCTGCTTTCTGCCCTCTGTGACCTTAAGTTAGATCTTTGTCTAACTTCCTTTTTTTTCTTTTTTTTTCTTTTTTTTAAAGCAGCTTGCCTTGCCTGGGAATCTCCCATCAGTCTATTTCAGCTATTCCCGTCATAACCCTCCTGTTTGACACTTGCTCCCAATGTCCTACCTGGTAATTTTCAGTCCCTTACAGAAGTTTTTTTCTGCTGAAGGTGTGCAAAACTTTAAAAAATAGACAATAGCTCACCCACACCACAAAGCAGCCCATTCACTAGCATCAAATTGCTGTCACTTAATCCCAGGCCTTATCTTGACACAGAGAAGAGTTTATTCCTTTCATTGTTGCAGCTACCTTTTTACATATTTAAAAGACATGACTCCCCAGAGTCTCACCCCCTCTAGGCTAAAAGCAACCCCCTTTTCTTCAGCCATCCTTGTAAGTCACGGTAACTAGAACTGCAACTTCTCACTTCTTTAGTCAAGCTGGATTTTTCTCCCCAAAGCAACGCTTCATTCAGTGTTACAGGATAGAGGAGAGACACATCACATGTTTTTGAAGTTAAAAGAAAACACTCAACCTTGGAAAAACCCTAGACTTCCTCTAAAATGGCATCAATTCTTCAATGCTTTAGAGAGAGGCACTGCATCTGTTCTGGAAGTAACTGGACAGCCTGCCTTTCAGTTGGGAACAGAGCCTCGATTGAATCGCCACAGAGAGGCTGAGAGAAACCACAAATGTGTGAGGACATAGAAGCCCTGCGCTGGGAAAAGCAAGAATTCGTACCACAACTACACCGTTAGTTACGCAAAAGTCAGAAGACAGCCTAGGGCCACAGATGAATCAATAGAATTCAGTTCAGTTTAATGGGAAGTGTTTATTTCAGTACTAAACAGCACCGAAACAAATATTTAGTGCTTTTTCAGCAGCAGCTCAAATGGCAGGTTATAAGTTCTAACAGCATAGCTGGCATTAGAAAATGACACTCAAAAAACCCCCACAGTCAACTACTTGTTTCAGATTCCTCGCTTTTACTGAGCTGCTGTAGATTACAGAAGTTGTTAAGTGAGCTATATAACCCAGCCCACTTGCCATATGTCCCTTTCAAATTATTCAGCATGCTGGATTGCTGGAAACGGTCTCATCTGAGAGGCACAACCTTCTCTCACTGGCAGGAGGGAAAGGGGAACGACGGTCCTACCTGCTTCCCCTCTGCCCCAGGTTACCATTTACTCCAGATAAGGTACCAAACAGTAAGACAGCACCTGTCCCATCTGGTTCCCCCGCTCAAAGAGCGGCTAACAAAATAACACCAAAGAACTTGACACATACGTTAAGCAGGATCTGATGTTCAGGAACACATACAACACATGTCATGTCAGTAAATAACTAGTTTTCAGTTTGAACCCAAAGCATTGTTCTAGGTGATTTTATAGAACCACAGCAGTTGTATCCGTTCTATGGGCCACAACATCGTTTGCTACAGGTAGCAATTCTCAGTTTTATGCTCCTTACAGACTGCCACTTCATTGCAACTTACAGAATCTTCCGGAGGTCTCTGGATCTTCCCCCAGTCCACAGATGGTCCCTTTTCTTGTAGGAATCTATGAAATAGCTTCTTAAATCCTTCCAGGTCCTTTTTAGTGTGCTACAAAGAAGAAATGCGTTAGTTAATGTGGTATTTAACGCATACCTATTCAATCACAGAAGCGTTTCTACAAACTTGGAAGTACAATCTATTCACAAGAGTACTTTTATCAGCACTGAAGTAGAGACATGCTTAAATTTAAGTAAAAGGTATCAAAATTTCAACTCAACTAAAATTAAAGGTACAAAACCAACTTGAATACTTAAAAGATAAGTCTTTAGTCAAAACGATAACCGTCAGAATTTGGCCCAATCTTTAGGATTACAGCTTTACCCTCCCTTTCTGTAACCCATTAAAGATTACACAGAACCTTTAATAACTAAAGATGATTAAACACTTACTTAATAACAACTCTGTCACCCAGTTTATATGAAACTCAAAGTCTCCTACTGACATTGTATCCAAGCTACTCTTCCACGTAGGATTAGAGCATGTCCTAAAAACAAGGATCATGGTATTCTGTGATTTGTCTCCCTCTATAATTTGCTTTGGTTTCCTGCATCTAATTTCTGATGCTTTGAGCAGCACCCACATCACACCCCGTACCTCTAGCTCATTTGAAGGTGCAGTCGCAAGTATCTTATCAAGTTCTACTTTCATGGAATACTCCAGCTCTTGCCGAATGACTTCCTGAAACTGTGAAGTGCCAGCTTGAGACATTGCTTTGCTGAAATCTTAAATAAAAATAAAACCACGAGTTAGAAGAAAAAGAAGAAAAATGGCTTATTTAGACTACGAATAGCTTTCCATTTTCTTTAAAAAATTATTAAACCCACATAATCTAGTCTCATTGTATTACCATGCTAGCGCCCCAGGAAGTCTTTGCTCTTAGTAACTTGGAGAAGAGACCCTAAATTGGAGCCACACAACAACCACCCTTCTCTCAAAGCTCAAAAAAAGTCTCAAAAGGCCGATGGTCCATCTCAAGAGATGCCTGAAAATCCACAGTACACTTTTTTTGCCAGACAGCCAAAGAATTCACATCCTACTGCATCAACATACTTTAGCAAGTAAAAGTGTGAAACGGCTTTTCACTAAAAAAGTTCTCTTATCTAGAACGTTGTGACTGAGGTTACCCTTCTGTTCACACAAGCAAATAAAAGCATATGCTTTAATTATTTATACAGTGCACTTTCACACGGTCTTCATTTTGTTCCAGTAAATATTCCGTTACTTTATCTTGTGAGTATTTTCACACTGCAGCATGCATTTCAGTTACTAAGCAACCTAGAAAATTAGTCTGTCTATCACTTCAGCATTTGTTTTGCGTTTGAAAGTGATAAGCTTCATAAAAGTGGAAAAGAGTAAATACACAAATGTTCTATACAGTAAAGTCCACATCGCAGAAAGAATTGGGAGATAGTATGGCTCTATTTTCCATCAGATCGCGTTTGAAGCGAATGTGTTCTCAAAAGACATTCTGAGTATGTTCTCTAAAGACCTCAGTTAATTTAATTTCTGCCAAATCCCTTGAGGAGTCACTTCTCTGTAACACAGAGAGTGATATATTGCCAAATATAGCTGGATTTTAGAAACACCCTGAATACTAGTGCAAAAAGGGACCGCAGGAAACTTTGCAAGCCATCAGAGCGATACTGCCAGAAAATGTTAGAAGATGGACCTGGGTTTAAAGTTTACTTATTTACAACAAGCGTTAAAGGGCCATTCTATTGAGAATGTCTAAGAAAGCCAGAGGCAGTTCATTTTAATACAGTTTTTTGTTTCGTTTTACTCTTTCAAGCAAAGTATTCCGCAGCCTCAGACTCAGTGACACTATCTAATCCTTGCTTTGAAGCCCACAGAAGCCATTTTCCTGAC
Organism: Gallinago undulata; assembly: GCA_026546715.1. Lineage (NCBI taxonomy): Eukaryota > Metazoa > Chordata > Aves > Charadriiformes > Scolopacidae > Gallinago > Gallinago undulata. The sequence goes on along the minus strand of JAOTQQ010000023.1, from coordinate 16,035,265 downwards.
TGCACTGTTTTGCAGGTAGGGGAGAAAGAAAAAAAAAAAAAAAAGGGACAGACAAGTGCTGCAGTGCACATACTGTGTGTCGTGCAACACAGGGGAAACACCAGCTCAAGATGAACAGTGCCACGAACAATAGGTTCTTGTTTGTTTGTTTGTTTTTAAATCAAATGCTTCATTTAGTAGTAAAAACAGGTAAAAGCTGAAAGCCTGTTAGGCGTTATCTTTCCAGGTCAAATACGTAAAAACCCAGAGAGTTCTTCATGAGAAGCATTTCCTCCTACAGGAAAACCAGGAGCTCTATACCAGCTTAATACTTTCATACTCAAAGGGTTACAAGGGCTGCCTCCTCATTCCCACGTTTTGGGTTGATGAGTACCGAAACCCTGCTTAAACTTCCAGGGAAACAACCGCCAGGGGATGCTTTCAGACATTTGTAATCCTCCCTCTGCAACGTGTTGTAATACGTGACTTCGGTTACGGCAACAACAGTGGCCATTTCTCACAGTTCATCAGCCCGTAAAACACACGAACCTCCCGGTATGACGCAAGGCATCTCAGAAGAAACTCTCCAAATTTCAAGCACTCAACAGCGACCGCCACTCGCCCCGTTAAACACATTTAGGCCAGATAAGGCAGAGCCAGCCAGCAACTTTCCCAAGCTGCCATCTAAGTAGGAAAAGCTTGTTCGCTGCTATTAGCCAAAAGACATCTATCTTACCAGACAAAAGAATTTAGAGACTGAGTAACATCACAAACAAATCAAAAGAAAAAGCCATCATAAAAGTCAATGCATGGTAATGTCCTAGTTCGCTGTGGGTTTTTTATAATACTACAAATTCTCCACGACTTTAAGAGCGAGCGCTAAATGAATTAGATCACCAGTGTCCTCGCAGAGAAGCAAAGTGAACCTGGGTGGTTTTTTGTCCCCCCAAACATCACCTGCCAGGCTTGCAGATCAGGCAGCGAGATGGGCCATTTCCCACCCAAACCCAGACCACTGGAGCTACCAGGGCTGACGGCTGCAGCCTTTGCTGGCAACAGAGAATATTTTGGCTTTACGTTGATCATTTAACAACTTGCTCTCATCCAGATTCAGCAGTTGCTTGGGAAGAGTATCATTAGTGCTATTAGTACTATTAGTACTATTATTAATTATTATTAGGAAAGAGAGAGGAGGGACGTGGCTGAAGTCCATAAAAACATGCATTCGCCTGGTGCGGGAAAAGTATCTACTTTACATAAGAATTTAAATACTGTAACTAAGCAGCAAAGAGAAATAGCACCTCAAAGCTTTTCTGCTTTTAACATGCTGTTGCAAGGCAGGGGCTTTTAAGCATTTCTCTGAAGAGATGCCCACCATGATTTGGAGTGGATGGGGGTCTCCGGCACTCTCTAGAGACTCCCCAAAGCAAGACCACAACGGCAGCATCGGCACAGCCCCTCCAAAACATAAATTAACTCAGCACCAGTTGGTTCTGCGTTGCTGCCACTCACGTTTTGGGGAAGAAGCTGGTATTTACGCTCTCCAGCCTACCGCTAGCAGAAAGACAACCGCTGTCCTTTAGCATGAGCTCCTGTTAAATTTAACAGCCCAAGTGAAGGTTTAATTCCCTTTTCAGCCCGGCAGCAACCGGGATGTAGAAAGGCCAGTGCAACTGCATATCTGAAAGCAGTTATTTCCTACAGGCAAGTCAAATTTCCTAAGGCTGTAATGAAAAGTTGTTGCTGCGCCTCTAAAAATCAGATGGGAGGCAGGAGTGTTGGGATAATTGTGGGAAGAGATTTCTAAAAGTACATGCGGCCATGAACTCCCAAATAATTTTTAGCAAGAAATGCCTCTTCCATGCTATTTCATAACCAATGCCTCAGATTTCAGCTTAAGCCCACTTTTATGGGATCAGTATGCCTGAACCCTTGAAACACTTGAACGCTTGAAATGGGTGGGATAAGGTGGAAGATAAGGGTGGGATAAGTGCAAGAGTCCTGGGGGACCGGCCCACACAGGAAATTAGCACAGAGCACGACTAAATAGTTAAAGGCTTCAGAAAATACTGGGTTTTGCAAAAATGACCACACAGGATATCTTATTTTAACGTCTTCAGTAGAAAGTGCTTCTCCAGTTAACAGAGAAAGGAGAGCTCTTTAATCAAGTTTATGGCAGTATCTGACACGTGGAGAGTTTCACTCAAGCCCTCCTGCCCCCACTGTTATTTCTAGCACGCTTTTGTGCTCGGCTCTCACTGCTAACCTGCCCCCTGCCCTCGCAGCACGAGCTACAGCATATGGCAGAGAATGGGCAGGTTTATGATACGTAGCTTTATAACTGACACGCGAAAGAACGAAATACGACAAATCAGATCGAGCTACTAACACCACCAGAAACAAAATAAAGGACCAGTGTCCTCAGGAAAACTGCACAGGAACAGAAGCGACTGAAGGGTTTGCACAGATTTCCTTTCTGCCATCCCTCCCTCTGATTCGACATTAAAAGTAGAGAATACATTAAGATTGATTAGTTTTGTTCATGAATTCGCTCAGAGTAGAACTTCACTGCCTTAGTAGTCAGTATACAAGGACCCAGCACAGGAGGGAGTTGTGGAACAAGCCAAGCAGTAAGTCCCCTCTCTTACGAAAAAACTGGGAACCTTTCAGGCTGAGGGTTATAAATTGTAATTACTTTTGCAACCCAAGTAACATACAAGAAAGACTTAGAGCAGAAAATTATTTGGGTCTCCTTGGAGCCAGACTGCTTGTATAAAACCCAAAAAGGGTGGGTGAGTAAGTTAAAACACGCAGCTGAACTTTAAATGCTCTACCCTTGAACTCTATGCTGAGGGTAGAGAGCGAATACCTTAACTTCCACCAACTCTGCTGAAAGTTCAAGGTAATTTTTATCCCTGTCAAGGATAAAAATCTCTTTAAATACCCACAGTATGATGCGCACCACTAATAAGTATGACTTCATCTTATTTTTAGGACTGAACATACCCAGACTTTACAAACGTTTTTCTTTCCCTACTACTTGAGGCAAAATTTGTCAACCTATGTTGGACTGAAGCATAGGCGAAGTGAAACCTATATACCCTCTCTCTCTCTCCTTAACGGGTGAGGACGTCAGCCTGAGCTAACTCAGAAGTTTTTTAACCTAGGAAGCCATTCATGCCAGCTGCGTGCACCAAGAGTTTAGGTATTACAGTCAGACACAGCTGGATTTCTCAGTCTAGCAGCTGATCCTCACGCTAAAAATATCACTTGACATTGGCAACATGCTTTACTACTACTGGCCTGATAAAAGAGCGCTCAAACGGTGGAGACTTTTTTTTTAGGATTGTCAAATCCTTGGTAGTATTTTAAAAACCAGTTATGATCTCCACGTGGGCTTCTCCACCTTCCAGTCTCATAAAAACATATCACTTGGCTGCAAGATGGCTACCTTCAGCAGTAGGCTGAGATAAGCCAATCCTGTTGGAAAAAAAAAAAAAAAAAGAACAATTCAGGAGGTATTTTCATCCTGTATTTCCCAACAAGAAGGGGCTGATCTCAGTAACTTTCAGAGCGGCCGGTTGAGCGGCGTGGCCGTAACACTTTCTCTCCCACCAGCCCTCCAGCTCCCTGCGTTTCGCCCGGGCTCCACAGGACATTTGCAGACAGCTGATGCATTCACACATCAAGTGTGGCACGGTCCTGGGTGAGCGACAGCGATTTCCCAAAGCCCGCGAAGGCCCTCGCTTTCCTGCGACATCCAAACCCATACAGCAAAAGACCTACTCGTGTTCTTTCTACAGGCACTGGTTTTGAGAGGCCTGCCTGGATCTATACTGAGGAAAACTACAGGCACAGATTTCGCTCCAAAAAAGCACACACGCACCATTAGGAATATCGCAAAGGAAGGAAAAGAAAACTGCCACAGCAATGCACCAAAGTAATTTTTCTTCCTGAAATGACCTCTTGCGGGCTGGTTCCCTGTTTCGCAACTAAGGGATCCGAAACTCTGACCACGTACACACACACACAAGCTCAGACACATGTGGAGAGTAAAGGAGAGCGCTGGAGCCTATCGGGATCAGAAAACACCAACATACACTCAAGCCTGTGGAAAAATAAAACTGTAGATGCTCGACCTCGGGGCTCGGTCTCCCTCAACATTAACAGACCTCTTAGTGAAAGGGAGTGGGGGGAAAGATTTGCGCTCACAAGATCCCCCCCCCGCGTACTCCAGATCCTGCCTTGTGCATCAGCCGTGGGTAGGAGCCCTGCCGCTACAACCGCCCGGTGCCACCGGGCACCAGAGAGCCGCACATCCACCCAGGTTAAGAGCAAGACCGGCAGAGGCCCCACTGCCAAATAACAGAGGAAGCCTTAAGGCTGCTAGAAAGAAGGAAAAAAAAACAAACAAACAAACAAAAAAAAAAAAAAACCAAAACCCCAAACCAGAGATCCACGCATATACAGCTGAAGAGTCAATAAAAATAATTATAATAAATTACAAACCGCGTCCGCTTACCTTTCGCAAAAGACGACATTTTGGCTCTTTAATAAAATAAAACACTTTGCTCTTATAAATACAGAGTGACTTATTTCAGCTGGTTTTACCCCCGGGCTGGGGAGGGAGGGAGGGAGGAAAGGGCTGGGGAGGGAAGGAGGGCAGGCTGCCGCCGAGCGGCGGGGAGGGATGGAGGGGGAAAGAGAAGAGAGAGACGGAGAGAGCGAGAGAGAGAAAGAGAGAGAGAGACGGCGGCCCCGGCCCCGCTGGCCCCTCCGCCGAGCAATCAGTCCCTCCCGGGCCGGCGGGCGGGAGGAAAAAAAAAAAAAAAAAAAAAAAAAAAAAACGGGGAATTTTAATTTCATCAATGGGAAAGAGGCGGACCCGCCGCGCCCCGGCTTTCGCCGCCACCCACTCCCCCCGACCCGACCCTCCCCTTCCACGACCCTCCCTTCCCCGCCGGGGCTTGGGCCGCCCGCCCGCCCGCCTCCTCCTCTCCCTCCCCGGGGAGAGCTCTCCCTACTAACACAACACGGCTCCTCCCCGCTCCCGGACGGGACAGGCCGGGACGGGATGGGCCGTGGCCCGGCGGTAGGCCTGAGGGCGGGCAGGGGTTCTCCCTCAGGGCAGCTCACGGGCCCTCACGGCCCCTCAGCGTCCCTCCTAGATCGTGAAGGGCCTGAGGAGCCATGAGGGGCCGGGAAAGCCCTCAGGCCGCCACGGATGGAGGGAGGGGGGGGGTTGCGATCCCGCCGTAC
>JAOTQQ010000023.1:15962472-15983609 GCA_026546715.1 Gallinago undulata | reverse complement strand
AGCCCCTTGAGGGACTGGAAGGGGCTCTAAGGTCTCCCCGGAGCCTTCTCTTCTCCAGGCAGAACACTCCCAACTCTCTCAGCCTGTCCTATGAAAGGTGCTCCACCCCTCTGACTATTAAGTCAATACTAGAGTAAGATAGGTAGAGCTGCTTCACTCAGTCATTTACGTAGTTTACAATTTCAAAGGAGATTAGGAGAAAGCAGAAGCACAGAATGATCATTTTAAAAAAAGACACCAAGATCTTACCAGGATAAAGTCTCCCTTCAGCCAGCTGTCATCTTTTATAGCTTCATAAACTCCAACTTCCTTTCCTTTCACATTGACCTTGGCGTGGGTGACATCTGGATACTGAGTAGAGGAGTGGTTGCCCCAGATGATAACATTCTTCACATCATTAGCAGAGACACCAAGTTTCAGAGCAATCTAATGGAAATTAAACATGTCCAATGTATTGTCCGCTTCTCAAGTACAGGCTTCTTTGAAAGCATTGCTCTGTTTGTATTTAGCAGAGACAACAGAAACCATTCTACTGTGAATAAGCCTTTTTACCTGAGATTTAGCTCTGTTGTGATCCAAACGAGTTAAGCAGCTGAAATTTTCCTTTGGTATTGATGGAGCTGACTTTGATGCAATCAGGCAGTTAGTATTTGCTGGATTCCCAACTACCACAACCTAAAAATGAAAGTGGGGAAAGGGAACATGGAAAGATGAAGGAGGAGTTTCTGAAAAAACAGCTCCCTCGAGTGAAATAGATGGCTTTGCTTTCAAGGACACTATCAGAAAGTCTTCGAAATTTCTTTGTAGTCTTTGGCAAGATTTTTTTTTTGTATTTGCACCGTTCACATTCACTGAATCTTTTCTAACTGCACATAAAAATATTTTCTAGCTATGTATCTTCTTTATAATTTGACATTCAAATGCAAAAGAGAACAAGACTGCTAGGGAGACGTGCACAGTCTGGCTTCAAAGCCCACGCTGCTGGATTCAGGGAAAGCACAACACATACACACTACTCAGCCCAGAGCGAATTCACCATCACATTTTAAACACTCCCTAGAGTGGCTGCCATGGCTTTATGCAATTGCTTCATAATTAAGAAAACCAGAACAGTTACTTATCTCAACGTTCATAGGCAGCTAGAAGTAAAACATTCCCTGAACTTAAATCAATTTATTACTATGGAAAACTGATTTTTAGTCATCCTTCATCTACTAATGTGCCTCAAATGATTAACGTCAAGTTCCATACGCTCTCAATCACACAAGCTAATCTGCAAACCTCCCTTTATATTTCCCCTTTTGAAAGTGAGTTCAATGAATTTTCCATTACTCTGCAATAGTTACATTGATAGTTTTTATTCCAACTGTATAAAGAAGCAAACAAGTCTTTAGAAGCAGTAGGAAGTTCATCAGCAGAGGAAGTAGACATTAAAAAGTCAGTTACAAAGCACAGTTGGAGTCTGGGTCTGAGATTAAGAGCAGTAGGAGAGCAGCCACATGATCCCATTAACTGTGCTCAAGGAATCTGAGAGAGAACAATTAAAAGCTTCCAATGCTCCAAAGAGTAAGACGCAAACAACCTAAATACAGCCAATCTTTTGTGCAACTGTAATTCCATATCGATACTGAAGTTAAGGGTCATTATGTTAAAGCCACAGATGGATATGAAGTAGGCAGCTGCACGTAGATAATTTAGTTCTCCCAGAGAAGAGAGATTAATGAGCAGAAGATTGCTTTTCATTTTTTTTAGATAGGGTTTTTTCTTTCATTATTTTTTTTTTTTTAGAATTGGTTGTAACCAGTTCAGAGTATGTGTGGAATACAGCAATACAACGTAAGATTTACGTTTTTCACCAAACAAATGAAGGACTAAATCATCTACCTATTTAACACACTGTATCTCATCTAACCTTGACTGTGGCATATTTTCCAGGGCTGAAGGAAAGAAATGCCTGAACAGGCTCCTGCTTGCGCAATATCATTCTACAACCTACTTAAATCTCTACATAACCCAACAAGTTAACTCTTGAAATCCAGCTTCTATATTCACCTTGACGGTCTTTTTGGCGTACTTGTCCAAGGCTGCACCCTGAGACTTGAAAATTTTTGCGTTTGCTTGGAGTAAATCCTTCCTCTCCATGCCCTCTTTCCTTGGCATGGAGCCAACCAGAATTGCTATGTCAAGGTCTTTGAACGCAACTTCCTCCTTGTCTGTTGGAATGACCTCTAAAAACAGGAAAGGGGGGGGGGGGGAAGAGGGAAATAAATTTAAGTAAGATAAATAGTCACGTCAAAGTGTTAATGGGAATATTCTTTGGTTCATAAATAGTCTATAATCTGATCTGACAACACCACCTTCCCCTTCCAAAAATACAAGTGTAGAGTCGGTTGGCCCGACTCCACAGATTAAATTGCTAGTAAAGGGTTTATATATACAAATATTTATCTAAAGCTTTAGATAGAGACATGAAATTTATCATCAGTTTTACGTAGATTTCTCTTGTGTTTTCAGAATTTCTAAGTACATATACATATTTATATGTGTGCTGTTCTTCACTTTTACTAACATATTTTAGTGACAAGTACCAACATAAATGAAGGTCTCCTCTCCCTTCAACAATTCGAACTGAAGAAGGTTTGGAAGGTTTTACTCACACAGGTACAAGAGCTGGTAGCTACATGCCTTTTTTTTTTTTTTAAAGTACTGTAATAATTATAGTAACACCTACTTGCTCCTTTTCTCCTGCTTGTTTAGACTATTGGGGCTAAACAAGTAGCCCAATACTACACACAAGTATCTAACAATTTGTTTTATGTGCTGACAACCCAGGATTAGATGATATAAACAATGACCCAGGTGTCTGTGTAGCCAGTTCTCAACACAAAACTCAATTTGAGGGCATTCTTCCCAGCTTTCAGCCTAAGTTAAATAAATCTCCCACAAAATATAAAACCAAGAAAGGACCATGTGATATTTTCCTCTGCTTAAATTCCTGCCAGCTACAGGAACTCAGAAATGCAGGAGTTGTACTAGAACATCTTGTCAGTATAAGACAGGTTTATTTTGGCCACCTCTCAGCAGTGGTAGGGCACAGTCCTGCAGCTCCATCACTATCCCGTCCAATACTGTCATCACGGGGGTGATATCCAGCAGCACAAGAATAAGAGGCTGTAAAGAAAGAAATGGTTTAGTGCAAGTTGGGCACCATCTGTTTTGAAAAGGAATTTGCCTTATTATCTGCTAGAAACTGCCATCTTGTGCAAGACTTAAAAACCTGTTTACAGAAAACTGAAAAACTTCAGCACAATCAATAACTGAAAGCTTGTGTAACGGTGTAGGACTCCATTTTCACCACTTCAAGAATAGTTTACCAGGATGCAAGTAATTTATTCCGAGTGTCCACAGGAAAACAAGTCCCAGGGACTGCAGTTCCGACGTGAGCTTATTCATTTCTGCACAGGAGAGGCAAATAATAATTAAGTGTAGGAGTTACCTGATCTTTGCCGAAGACATCTCCCTTGGCGATGCTGTAGAGCAGCGAGTAAGCGATCTGCCCAGCAGCTCCGGTCACCAGGACTCTGATAGGTTCACCCTGCAAGACAGTAACACAGAGTTACCCACAGCCACCCAGTGCAGGCTCCCACCATCCCAGAGGGGTAAAAATTAACACACACACAAAAAAAGAGGGTGTGACTATTTAACCTGGATGAAAACATGTGCCTAAACGTGGATCAGGGCCAGCTCCTGGGATCATACCTCTGTTTTGCTAGAACTACCAGCAATTTCTCTACTTGCTTTTACAGAAAGAGACCACACTTGCAAAAGCATCCCTAAGAACTGCTCCTGGAAAAGCTTCCAAAATACCAGGAATGACAATAGATTTGAAAAACTTTGTATTCCTTTTAACAATGATGCCTTTTTAGCATAAGGCCTTACAACATGTGCCCACTCATTAGATTACCCATTCACACACTTCATACTTACTACAGAAGTTTTACAAGCTGCCACACTTCACCAGTTTTTGGATTCTTTCAGTTTTGAGGGCTGTGTCCGTTAAGCATTTTGAACACTTACTTGCAACCAAAGGCTTATTGAATGCCAGACACCGGGGAATCAAGAGGATTTAAACTACTGCCTCACTAAACTGTTAGGCAGAAATTTAACAAATTCACAGGAAAAAAAAAAAAAGCTATATTATGGACAAATATAGATGCTAATATCCATAATACAACTGTCCCTTGTCAAACTGACCCGAAACTCCTAAGGAGTAGGAGAGGACTGCCAACCATGTTATAAACTTGGGGGGGAAATGTCTTACCCTATAGCAAAAGTCCATTTTATTAAGCAGAACAAGGACTTGGGGAACACCAGAGGTTATTTAATCCTGAGAACACGCCAAAGGACATTCATAACCTGTTATTTTGCAAGCACGGATTTTATATCTCCCTTCTTCCCTAGAGGCAGCAGGGAGAAGCTCGCACAAGAACAGACAGTCTCTGACCAGCCTGCTGGAAACCCATGCCCAGTCTTTCAAATAATTAAAAGGTTACCATTTGAATTATGGACAAAAGACCTTCCACATTCAATTAAGCCTGCAAATGATTTAATGGTATACTGGGCTGCGTTATGAAGAGTGTAGCTTGCAGAGCAAAGGGAGGCATTTCGCTTAGTGGTTGCAAATGAAATACCGGGTCCAGTTTTGGGATGTCCTCCGAGTTTTACAGGGATGTTGAGCAATTACTGAGGGTTCAAACTTTACTCAGATGGCTGGGGCCTGGAGTTCATGTCCTAAAAGATGAGGCTCAGGGAGCTGGGCATAGCCTAGAAAGGTAGAGGACAAGGAGCAATCTAACAGGAGCCGACTACTACTTCAAGGAAGTTTACACAAGTAACGTTGCCAAACGCCTCTCAGTAGTGGCAGATGGCAGAACACGGGGCAACAGCTACAAATTAAGAGAAAAATCCTTGATTAGGGTGGTCCTGCTGCACTGGAGCAGGGTATTGAAGAAAGTCTGCACAACCTGCATCCTTGACAGTTTTCAAGACCCAGGTGAAACACCAGGTGTGACCTGACTCAGCAGAGGCAAAAGCCTTGCTATCGTGGCTGGACTGGACAACCTCCAGACTCGGAGCAAGAAAGGAGTCAGACTGGATGACCTCTAGAGATCCTATCCAACCAACATTCCTGTTGTCGATATTTATAGGAAAACCATTTCAGGATTTGAGTGTATTCTCTCTGCAGAAGCGACTGGCCAAGCACAGCTGCATCAATCTGGCACTAAAGTGAGGCCACCTACCCCATTTTGCCACGTACTAGATAAAATGAGAGCATTAAGTGACAAATTTAAACTACTGGATGCAGAGATTTAAACCTCAATATGATTTTACCCTCGTTATGGGAATGATTCTTTAAATATTAGGTTAGATGGCTACCAGTTCTGGCACTGAAGTGCATTATTTTCTTTTGAACCTGTCCTGCTGTGAGTTCTCATCCCTCAAACCTCGTCAGAACTCCATGAGGAAGGGGAAGGAACGCAGACAATTGGTTACTGCTGTTTTAAATCTCAAAACTAGTTTTGGTACACTGTTCTTGAGCAGCGAATTTATACCAGCCAAATGTACCATAACATCTGGATAATGGGCAGCACAGATTAAGATGCATATCAGATTTTAAAGCCAACTTTTCAGCGCGTTTTTAAGGAGAATCTCCCTTTTTTTATATCCTCCCTTAGGGAGCAATGAATGCTCTTTTAAGGCAACTAATCATATTAGTTGGGGAAATAAGTACTGGAAAATTACTGTGCTGCAAAACCTTGGCCTGGCAAAACCCCATATCAGCAGCATATAAAAAGTAATCCTGTGTTAAGCATGCTGCTACAGAGCTCGCATAGATAACAGCAGAACACATTTTCTTTGAATTACATAGTATCTGAAATCAACTGTGAATCCACTTCTGAATTTCCAGTGAACACAACAAAGATTTTAAGAAGTTAGGCTCTTCCTCCTTTGCAACATGCGAGCCAATCTGCAGTAGGGGAAAGTCAATGAGAAGTTTTTCTACTATGTGCACTTTATATGGTAATATGATTTAAACATAAGTAATGTCAGTCTACCCACTAGCATTATGGTGAGCATTTAGCATAACAACAAGAGAGGGAAGGAGTGGAAAATAAAAGGGCAAGAGGCAGGATTACATTGTGGGGGTTTTTGTTTTGTTTTGGGTTTTTTGGTTGCTTTATGCTTAGACAGACTTAACGTTTATCCTCATTTTAAAAAAAATAATCCTTTAGTTATGACTCAGTGCCACCCTCTCAAAAATTTTATGTTTACTTACTACAATCCTTCCTGTTCTCCTCCCATTTTGGGCTGCAGGAGGGATGAAAACATAAGCTAAAATAAACTGAGGAATACTAACTACTTGTTTTCTTCTCTCCAGGCTCTCAGTACATTGGATTCAAATACAAAGCTTTCCCTGAACCCCCTTTGCCCCTGAACCAATTGGGAGCAATTAATATCAAAGAAATGTTAATGTTCTCTCTTGACTCCAGGGGCTAGAATAACAAGCCAAAAACACTGTTCTTCTATCAAAATGTCTTGGAAAACTTACATCCTGGAACTTACAACCTGGGAAAACTTACACCACATATAAAAATCAGTATCATTGAGCATCTGAGGCTACTGTTGGAGGTTGGATGTTTAGAGAAATGCGTAGCTCCAACCCCCGAGGAAGTTGTAGACTTCACACATTCACATTTGGCACTTTAATCCGTGACTTGGCTCCTGCACCAGGCTTCAGTAAGAATACTTTCATGCTGTGGTGACTATAGAGGTGACCTTTACTTCCTCTCAGGTATACAAGAGCTAGAGGACGAATTAAACAAGATCTAACTGAACTGTTTCTTTTCAAAGCCTTCCCCGCTTCACACACAGCTGATGTCAAGGTAAAAAGTTTTAGGGAACTGAGAGAGTAGTAAAGGTAATGATAAAAATAAAGAAAAAAAAAAGTGAACATTGCATTCCCAAATACCCTTCTCCCTCTAATTCAGCAGAAGTAGAATTTCTCCACCTCCTAAATTATCACATTTAGAAGTAGAATTTCTAATACCAAATGAGGAAGCTGTGAGCTTAATGCCCTGTTCCCCCCGTCCCCCCCCACATTCTGGTTTAAGAGCTCAGTGCCTAAATTATCTGTGATAACCACTGATAGCAGACCTAAACTATTAGTGCCTTACATGAAAATAGCACCACACTGCAAAACTGATTCAGGAGGCTACAAAGGTCAGCAAGAGTGTAATATCAAATAGTCCACAATCTATCAAATGTAGGAACGAGAAAATCTATGTCCCATCTACACAAGTGATGGACTTTGCATTGCTAATTAGAGTTATAAAATACCTCTATAAATATTATTGCTGATAAAGTTAGCTTTTTGTAAATTATCAGCAACCTAACGTTATTCCTGAATATTATACCAGGGATATCCCACCTTGCTCAACAAAAAAAAGATTTGAATTTAACACTGAAAGCAACCTCCTCAAAAAACTGCTCCTTTGCTCTTCCCTCTTCTGAGCAGGGTCGCAGTGACAATAAATGCCTTTGGGAAAGTAAAAGTACAAAGTATCGGCAAGACAGTGGTGCACTTCAGCAGCCCCAGCAGCTCTGTGTCCCACAGACTGGATTCCAAAGAAATTCTTCCCTTAAGAAATGACCTTGAGACAGGTGCCCTTAAAAATCATTTTCCATTTCATTTAGCTAATAGCAGTCGCGTTGACAGACACATGATTTTGATTCAGAAGTTTAAAACCTTTGCCCAAGGCCAAACGCATAATCAGAAGAGTGAAAGTAAGATAGAAATCTTCTATCTTACATTCTAAGAAGTCTGGGCATCAAAATAAGTTCAAAACAGCAGTTCTCCTGCAGACCACAAATTCACAGCACCAATATTTTAAAAGCTCTCAGGGACAAATTAAAACTTGCTGCCTTGAGGTCACTCCTGGGATGCCACATTTTGAATAGAAATGAGAGTGGGGACTTCGAATAGATAAGATTTATAGATTTCCTTAGCTGAGAGTTGGAATAATAAGCCACACTCGAGAGCTTGCAAGCATCTCTTCTAGAGCAAAGCACCAAAAGAAAAGATACCTTGGATAACAAGGTATAAGGTTTAGGAAAACGAGGAGATTTTTCAAGTCATGAAAACCAGAAAGGAAAGCAAGGTCTCTCTGCACGTTTGTGCGTGGGGGCATATAGAAATATACATGCCACAGAAAAGCAAAGCACTCCAGTTCACCTCTGTAACCTCAGGACAGAGCCTGAAGGACTCACTGACAATTCAGAGAACGGACACAAAGAGCTGGACTTCTGGCAGCAAGCAGGGATGAAAAAAAAGAGAGCAAAACATTTTTTTACAGCATCTTCCCCGTGGGCTAACGCAGAACCGGCCCCCAAACGTTTCATGAAATCAAGGAGAGGGCAATTCCCACCTTCTGCAGTGCAGTGTCACCAACCACCGGGCTCAGCCAGGCGCCGGCATTAGGAAAAGCCGCGATGCAACGGCTGAAGGGCCAGCACCAGGCTGGGGAGGCTGGCTCCGGCCAGGCCGGCCCTGCAGGGGCCGACCCCGACCCCCGACTCCCCGGGCTGGAAGGTCATCCCTCCGTGAGGGCCGAAGCAGGCACCAGCCGCCAAGAGCACCTTCGAGTCACCACCCTAGGGGCTTTGAGGGCGCCCGGTGAAGAGGAGGAAAAGAAAGAAGGGGAAGGGGGTGGGGGGGCGGGAGGAGCCGGCGCCATTTCACAGCCGCCTCCTCCTGACGGGAGCCCCCCCCACCCCAACTGCCCCGCCGAAGGGGCCCGCAGCCCGTCGCCACCCCGTCCCAACCGAGAGCCGCGGCCATCATCCCCCCTTTCCCTTTGAGGTTCAGTACCGACCATGGCTGAGAGAGAAGCGACAGGTCCGGTGCTCTCGGGGGTCACCTCTACAGACACGATTGAGGCCGCAACAGCGCCGCGCTGAGGTACCGGGGAGGGGAGGGGCCAGGCGGGGCCTCCTCCGCCCCCGCGCGGCCGCCTGGGAACTGTAGTCCCAGCTCCCGCCGCCCCGCGAAGTCGAGGCGGAAAGGAATAATACAACTCCCAGCATTCCTCGGGGCAGCAGCGCCTCGCCTCGCTTTCCCCACCTCGGAGCGCCATTGGCGGCATGGCGGCGCTTTACCCGCCCCATTCATTGAAGCGCAGAACGGCGCGGTAGGGCACGGGGGACGGCGGGGAGGGGGGGGAAGCGGAGCTTCATTTGCGCATGCGCTCTGAGCGACGAAGGCCGCGGTGGGCGGGGGGGAGGGAGGTGTTGCGGCAGCGCGGGCATTTGGCTTCGCGCATGCGCACAGGAGGAGGCGGCGGGCGCCGTGTGTGGCGGCTGCGCGCGCGCGCAGGTGGCGGCGCTTCGGTGGTTGCTAGGTGACGGGGGGGGGGGGCAGGAAGACAGAAGTGGCCGGGGGGAAACCGGGAAAACCCCCGGTACCGGCACCACCGGCGGCGGCCATCCGGCCTCCCCCTTCTCCTCGCCCTCCCGGTCTCCTCGGAGAGCTCGGTGGGTTGGGTTGCGCGGCCCGACCGCGGGCAAGACGGCGGGACCGGGCCTTTTGCGGGCGCTGCCCGCCTGTTGGGCCTCTGGATGGCGGGGAGGGGGGGGCAGGGGGGAGGACAGGCGCCTCAGGCCCGGCGCCGTGAGGGCGAGCTGAGCCTTCCCTGGGCCTTAGGGAATCCTCTGAGCTCCTGCTCGGCCGTTCCCTTTCACTGACTGAGACTTACCTGCGCTCACCTCCCGCCTTTCAGGCAGCGTGTGCCTGAACCCGGCCATCCGTGGTACGAAAATAAAACTCTCCGTTTGGTTGCGTTTCAGGTTGTTGACTGAGGTAAACTCTTCAGGTCTCTGCCTGAAGTGAGGCTGGTTTTGCCGTAAATACATCAGCACAAAACACCCGATGCGTACGGTATAAGAGTCTCGGATGGCACAGTTGATTATTTTTATTTATTTTTTTATTTTTTGCCTCAGATCCTGACAGGGTTCATTCCTTATTGGACAAATCTTGTAATTGAGTTAAGTCTCTAGCGAAGCCTTGCTCATCTGAATACTTTTCTGCAGGGTTAGTTTTAAATCTTACTTTGGTCCTCAGAGTTGATGGTTTGGTTGTGTTGGTTTTTTTTCAACACCCTATACAAGTGTACAGTTTCTTCTTCAGTCCTCAGATCCTCAGACATAAATGGGTCTTATTTAAGACTTCTGCTTTAAGGCAGTGGGTGTAAAACATAAATATGTAGGCTTATCACGCAAAGTGGTCTAGTCTCCTCATTTTGGGAGTCTTGTTCATGCCACAACTCAAAAGTTCCTTGTCAGGAAGGAAAGTTCCTTGACAGGAACTCAAAAGTTCCTGTCAGCCCAACCTCTGACAGCTCCTGCAGCCCAGAAAGCTGCAGTGTCAGAATGGGAAAGGCACAGCCGGGCTTAGTTTATTTGAAACGTCAAACTGCACTGATTTATATCAGTTAATAACTGTGCATTTTTAATATGAATTAAGATTGTACCCAAGTTCCCTTCTGGGGGTGAATTTGAAAACGAAACAGCTTCAGGCAAAGCTGAGGTGTGGCTTGCTGTGAAATGTAGAGAAGCTGGGCAACTTTTTTTCCCAGTCATATTATTCCAGTGACCTAAGATGCTTTACCTAAGTGACTCTAACCTTTTTTTTTTTTTTTTTTTTTTTGCATGCAGACATTGTGCAGATTTAATTAACACTATTTAAGATTATTTAAGATTTAAATATACACAAAATCTGATGTGGAGCCGCTTCAAGAAATTTCCACTCAGCATAATCGGTTCAGTTCAAATGGATTCCTTATCAATTTTTAGCTAAATCAGTGTGCTGTAAACTGATTTGTGTGTGCCAGCATAGCAGGTTGAATTGTTTTAGTGGGTTTCAGTTAAACTAATTGAACTTTCTTCTGTAGGTAAGGCTCTGTTTTCATTCTCGGTCCCTTTTTGCCCAAACTTGTGGTCCTTGAATTATTTGTTGTTGAAGATAACAACGTCTTGTGTTAAAAGTGATTTGCAATGAATATGGTGCAAAGCCATGTGTAAATACTTTTGTTTGTCAGAGCCACGTATATCAGTTTGTTTTAAATCTGTTCCCAGTATAAGTGATCCAAGGTAGAGTTAAATGGGTTTAAGACTGCACTCTCTTTTGTGCCGATTTAGCTAAAGATACCTTAAAGTTTTGCCTTTTATGAATGTGCTGTAATTTTTAAAGATAGTGAAGCCTAACAATTCTACTATTTCCTTCTTACTTGGTTTGAAATTTTGCTTCTACTCATTAAGCAAAATGTACAAAAATAAATGAGAGACGCTTTTGTCTCCCCGACTGGTTTTTACAACTCCCTTTCCTGGTGTTTTCCAGTTTTTAAAAATATATCCTTTGCTTCTGGATAGAAGTGTTTTTGGTGTTGTAGGAAGTCTTGGTTCTTGGTACTGTTTCTCACGCTGTTAAATCATGCCTCTGTCTTCAGATTCCTGTCACTGTAGGAATCTATAAACGTACAGTGTTCAAGTTTCTGCAACCCAATCTTCCAAATCTCTGCTTTTTATCTTAAGGAAGTGTGGTGTCTTTGACTTATTTTTTGCTGATTTATTATTCTTACCACCTTTTCAAAGTTTTGGATACTTGGATATTTATAAATTTAATGCTGTTTTTCCTACCAGGTTTGCCACAGTCTTCGAATTTCTTCCAGTTTGTTATTGTCTCATAATTTTCTTGCCAATTTTGCATCTTCTGTTGCCAATATTTTTTTATTGGTGTAATTTTTTTGTACTCTTTAATGATTCCCCTGTGTTTTATTAGTATGTGTCTTTTGTGAAGCGCTTTAAGCCAGAGACCTGCATAAATGGAAATATATTATATGCAAAAGAAGTAATGGAAATTTAGTGCACACGTGGATTGGGCTCTCAGCTAATTCTTGAAATACATTTTACGGTTTTTGCACTCAAAAGATATTGAATTACTTGGAAATTGGTGTAATTAAACAATACACTTAATACTCAAGATGTTTTAATCTCCATTTTGTGGAGATTAAGCATTATTTTTCAAGGTAGCTAGTAGTTTTGAAGGATAGTCTGCCAGAATCCTTTCTTCATTTTTTTATATTTTAAAACAAATTATTTTCTGTTAACAGCTGGCTGTGTTCTTTAACTGTATTTTGGATGGGATATTCTTTTTCTTCATTGCCATCTATAGAAGTTGATGACTTTTTTTAGGTAAGTTTTTACACTTAATTTTAAATAATTTGTAAATTTATCTTTTTATCATTTCAATGTATAATACAGTTTTTTCCTTATCTCATGCATTGACTTACAATTTTTAATACAAAAACATGTCTCTTGTAGCTAAGTCTGTGTGATATAATTAATGCTTAAAATGTTTATGTAAAAAAAAATTAACTACATAACAACCAGGTTCAATCCTAGAAATAATAGTAGAATTGGAACAGTTTTGGAAACCTCTTCTGGGTTGTGATCCAAGGGAATAATAATAATAAGGGATTTTTCCAAAATAAAATAAAGCATTAAAAAACCCCACTGCAATGGGATGACGAGGATCCAAAACTATTTTTGAAAGTACATGAGAAATCTGCAATAGAGTTAAAAATTATAAAGACATAGATATAAGCAACAACAATTAAAATCTTAGTTTAGAAAATGAAAACGGATATCTTTTTGCTAAGAATTAATATTTTTACGCCTGACTTATTTTTTTTGTATTCCTAGTGTTAATGTCCAGAACTGATTTTTCACCATTCCTTTCTAAATTTCAGTTAAGTGATACTGCATAGGTAGTAAATGGTGTGAGGAAACATGCATCTAGAAATTCTGGTTATAACTCTTTTTTTTTTTTTTTTTTGGTGAATCAGAAATCTTTAGTTTGTAAAGAGAAATTGTACCTTCTGTGGAACTGGTTACATTTTATCCTATGGCTTCGTTTTTACTACTTAATACTTTAGTTGGGTTTTTACATAATTAGAGGTAATTAATAATTCATTATTTGCTTATACAGCTTTTAGTATGTTTTTAATAAGTAGATAAGATGCCATAAAACATTCTGTACTCATGTGCCTACTGACTATGAACAGACACAAATGATGTATAGTGTGCTTGTAATATTTATTAGTAATCTCTATGAAGTTCATGAGTCAAATCTTAATAAAAAGTGGGATGAGACTGTTCTTTTTTGTTTCTTATTTTGAAATAGTATGAATGCCGTTGTGCTTTTGCCAGAGGTCACTGTAACAGTGAAGGCCTCCTTTGCTGTAGGTAGATCTCAGGTGCTTGGCCTGATGCTCACAGCTCAGTGGCTTGATAACAGCAATAATCTGCCATCTGTGAACCATTTTTGGAGGATTTTCTTCTCACAGTACTTAGAAGTACAGCGTATAGGGAATGCCTGGTAAAAAAAAAAAAAAACTCAAACGAACCAAAACAACCAAAACACTCACACGTGTGCAAAGAGTTTGGTGTATTGGCTGTAAATTCAGCAAAGTTGATGTCTGAATTATTACAAAGAGAACAGAAGAATTGTGTTCCTGGTGTATGAGAAATAGTCTTACTGGATTCTTCTTTACCTTAACACAAATCTGTCTTTTTTCTTGGTTGAACAAATGTTTTGTGACAACAATGTGTGGATTTTCTACTCGCTAATGTCCATGTGTGGAGGAGGTTGATTGTGACTTGTAGCTTCTGAGTGAATTAGGTACTTCTTCCCATGGTAGGTGAAGTGATAGAGGTTTTTACCTGGAAAAAAAAAAAAGGGAGGAGTAAAAACATCCTTTGCAGAGAGGGGAATGGCATGAATATGAGAGAAAGTGCTTTTTTGTATTTACTATCTGGCTGTTCCCGTAAGCGGGTTTCCCGACCATAGAACCTAAATGTATGTTTGTGATGAAAACTGCCAGTCTGTAATCTGGACATCACGGATTCAATTAGCTAACTATTTGAAACACTTGCATTTAGATACATCTAAAAATACCTTTTTCCATGCAGACGGTGTAAAAGTAATAAGGCGATTTCCTTGGAAAATGTGACTTCCCAACTAAAATGCAACAAGAATGTTAGAGTAGGGATGTAGTAAAAAGAATGTCACCTATTCGTTGGTCGCAAGAAATGATACATTTCCTCGGTTCATTTGATTTTTGGAGTGTGAAGAAATTGTTGTATTGGTTTCCAAGGCGTACGCATTGCATTGCTTCCTTTTGAGAAAGTTGAATGAAGATGGCGCCGGCCTCTTTTAATATGTTCCTGTTCAGTAAAACTAGCAAGTTAATGCATTAGCTGTAAGCATATGTGTAATTGAAAATCTGCTTTCTTTATGAACATCTACAAATTGTTTTGGTTTTGTGCAATGGCTTAATTCCATTTCCTCCTGTTTTAGAAAACCTAGTAAAAGTGTTGATGTGTTTTAAAGCTAATCAGAAGAGGCAGGTCGGTATCCTAAGGAAGAAATGATCTGTGTAACAACTCAAGTTCTACAAAATCAAATCTATAATCTTAAATTAATTCATTACAACAATTTAAAGAAAAGCAAACCAATACAAATGCCAAACCCAAAACCTAGACTTAGCCATTAAGCTCGCGTCTTTGTAAGTTTCTTAAATTGAAGTAAGCATTTAGTCTAGTGGCAAAACAGCATCTACTTAAAATAAATGTTTGCTTTTTCTTTTAAATGACTTTCTTTTGCACTTGTTGATGATAACCTGATAATCAAGCAATAAATTTTGATACAAGAAGTTACGAGCCATAATGATTACTTTCCATTTTTGTAGACTCGGTGCAGGTGGGTGAATCCATCTGCTTCCTTTATCCACCCTTTCCATGTCAGAGTGACAGATGAGTGCTCTTCCATGCCAAACCTGTCACATAATTACCTTACAAGTGCTGTTCTTGTTAAGGTTATTTCTATGAATTATGTTCACACAAGTTGCTTAAGATATTTCAGCTTGTTTTACAATATCTGCTTGTATTTGTTTGTGTATTTTCACAGACCTGAGTTGTTAGTAGCTGCCATTATACAGATTGAATTTTTCTCCCTTTTTTCCCCCCCCCGAATAATGAATGATATTTTGAGGAAAATATCAATAGAAATAACTGGGGAGGGAGAATGCTGTCTTATGATGTTGGCTTTTGAAAGTTATTTTTTTAAAAAATAACTCTTTACAGAAGGAAAATACTGATAAATTTTCATCTTAATGACATTATTCATATGTGAAACATAGTTTTTTAAAGCATGAACTTATCAGTAATAAGCTTGGATGCAATCTAAACACTTTGTTTCCTGCATGGAGGTTTTTCTGCTGCTCCGCAGATTCATTTTGGTATCTGGCCAGCTTTTGGAAACCTTATCCAAATTGATTTTTAAGCAGCAGCAGCAGAGTCTAAGGATGGCTTTAGAGTTGCTTATAGTACTGTCCATGCTCAGTGTTTTTACTGATCCATGAGGAAAGAAAGAAGAAGTTGTATTTATTCATTCTGCTCAGGTAAACACAAGAACTGGATTTCTGCACAGGCTTGTATTTAGCCAGTTGCACACTGTAAGGCTGAACTGTCCCTGTCCCTTAATAAAAGGGTAGGCTTGTGAATCCAGCTGCGTGGAGTCTATTGGCCATACCCATGCCACATAACTTTGAGTTTCCTGAAGCTCTAAAACATCCACACATATATTTTTGCTGGATTTTCAGTCCAGAGTGTTGATGAGGGTTGTGTTGGAACCCATGAGAATGTTTGTTGTTTTTTTTACCACATGAGACTGAGGATCGATGTTTAAAAGTTTCGTGTGTGTCATGAAGGCATTTTGAGGTGCCTTGTCTGGCTGGGGTGGTGTTGAGGAATTAGTTCATTTGAATTCTGGATAGTGATACTGCCTGCAGCAGCTTTCCTAGCTGTTTTGAGGGGAACTGGCAGGCTTCGTAGAAGAGAGCACCAAGGAACGAGTCTGCGTGTGGCCTGTTCGAATGATAAGGGAATCATGGCTGGGGGAACGAAATTGGGAGCGTGACCCCTTATATTGTGGGCACAAATGGTGGAGAAGAAAGTAGCTTCATCTTTGAGTGAAGGAGGCTTCTCCGTGAAGGAACCAAGCAAAGGGAGTCATGATTATACTTTGTCTTTTACTGGTTCGTTTCTAGAATGATACAACTATGCCTTTTTGTTAGGTTTAATTTGCAGTCTACCTGTATGGAGTAACCATGGTAGTGCACTAATGGATTTATAGTGGATCTCAATTGGACAAAACCCTTTTGAATACTTTGGGTCCTATTGGAAAGGTGTTACTCCTGACTATAGGGTAGAATATATACTTTTAATATAGGCAAAACCTAATCCCAATTATTTACAATAATGGGCCAGGTACTGTTTTTCCAAGTTGCTCACTGTCTGACTTAAGAGAATATAAAATATTGCTATGAAATAGCCTTTTCCCTTCATAGCTGCCATTCGGGGTCTAGCCTCAGTGTATTAGTCAAGGAAGCTAGAAATACACCACAGTTAAATTATGGGTTTGTATCTCCAGGTGGTACTTGAATTCATGGTTGAAGACTGTAGAAATTAATTTTGCTAAAGCAAGAAACAACAGGACATTAAGCTACGATGCCAGCTTTAGATGTATGCTTCAAATATTTTTTGCTGCTCAGCATTATTCAGTAATCTTTCACTCAAATTGCAGGAAATATTTGAAATTCCATTCTAACAATATCCAACAGAGAATATTAAAGAAGCATTAAATTTCAAATGCCCGAGGGAAAATGTTCTCTTGCAACACCGTGGGCATTTGGATCTCACTAGTACATGCAGTATTATAGTCTAATATTATGCTTTACTTGGTCTAAAATGAAAGCCCAATTTTAATTCTATCTCCAAAAACTTGGCATACTGCAGTGAAAAATAATTTATTTGAATGTTGTTTTTTAATACGTTGCAACTAACTTTAAAGCTTCCTCATATAAGACACCCACTATGGCTTTTTGTAATCTGACTCTTTCATTAAAACTTCAAATATACTTCCAAATACTTATCTCAGTGCTTTCTTTGCTAATTTACAAGTTAAAAGATCCCAGAGTTACCACAGAAGTTTTTCTTATTCTATGCAATTTTTCTCTTAAGACAAAGCTTTAGAGTGTCTTTGTAAATGTATAAAACACCAAAACAGAGGGTAAATACAGTCTTAAGAGATGGGTAATACGCAAATGCAAAATGGGGTTTAATGATATATTTACACAATTCTGGTCTGGTTAATTTGGAAAAAACCCATTAGTGAACTTTACTCAGAAAAGGACTGATTAAACCTTTATGGTTTTATAACCTAGATATGCCATACCTGGTAGCAAAGCTATTGCAGAAGCAAGTCCCCAGCTTACAAGATTCTGGGGAAAGAGCAGAAGAGTATTACTGAAAGATTTAGAAAATCTCTAGCATGAATATATTTCTTACCATATGATTAAATCCCTCAGTTTTTGGCAGAGCCAGGGCAAGTGGTGTGTTTCTGTTGGAAAAAAGAAATAGTGGGTTTTTTTTCCACCTGTAGCTGACTTCTTTCCTGTTTGCACTTTTGACTGATGTAGACAGAGTAGTGTCCAGAAAAATGTCGATGTCGTGATATTTCATATCTGCTTAGAGTTCAAAGAGAAGCAAGTTTTTAACAACAGTGGGTCAGTTGCCTGTGAAATTGGACCATTGTGACTTGTCTGAGAAATCAGATTGGGGGGAGGAATGTGATTTAAAGACTTTAAAAATGCAGAGAGAATTGGAAAGAACAGCGTACTCCAGATGGTTGAAGATGCATAACAAACACAATTTAATAAATGGTTTTGTCTTCCATTGTAGTGCTGGTGGCCACCAGCTTGCCTGCTGAGGGCCACTCATGGGCTCTGAATTCCCACATACCTTTTGATGGGAGCTGAAGCCTGGTTGATGGGCTGGCCAGTTTTCCATCATAGCTGGTCTCGGGTAGTTTTACCCCAACATCTGAGCAAGCAGAGTGAGATACTGTCTTGCAGATGCAGTTGTCATTGTCTAAATTCTGAGAGATAATTATCTATTTGAAAACACCTCTTAGAAGGCAAGAATATCCACCTCAGGGTAATAATGACATCTTGTTATGTCATTTTTGGACAGAAATGACCAAACTCTTAAGAAGTGCACTTTTAAAGAATATTTGGCATTTTTGGAGGACAATTAAGTGATTTTGTAAATGTTGAGTCTGTCTTCCTTGAGAAATGGAAGGCTTGTAAAAGGCAATAGAAATATATGTTGAAAGAACTAAGTCTACAAAATCAAGACTTCAAAATCAGTCTTATTACAAGGCTTTATTTCCAATGTCCTAAAAATTTTATGTAATTGTATTTCTTTGATAATGCTTATATTAAGTGACTGTTCTTTAAATAATAGTATAAAGAAAACCAGAAGCAAATGTAAAGCTTAATGTGCTCTTGTACGAAGCTATTTCCACTCGTTCTTACCTGAGCTGTGTATTTGAGTAGATGCTTCCCAATTTTTTGCCATTTTTTTGTTCTGATAACTTGACCAGATGCAGTGAATGTAATGCAGTGAGTTTTAATTTCCTCTTTTCATGCAGAAAGGCTGAGAGCCCTGGGGCTGTTCAGCCTAGAGAAGAGCAGACTCAGAGGGGACCTCATCAATGCTGAGCAGTAGCTAAAGGGCAGATAGCAAGAGGATGGGGCCAGGCTCTTAGTGGTGCCTGGTGACAGAACAAGGAGCAACGGGCACAAGCTGGAACATGGGAAGTTCCATCTGAACATGGGGAAAAGCTGCTTTCCTGTGAGGTGGCAGAGCCCTGGAACAGGCTGCTCAGAGTGTGGAATCTCCATCTCTGGAGACATTGCAAACCCATGTGGATGGGTTCCTGTCCAACCAGCTTTGGGTGACCCTGCTTTTGCAGGGGGTTGGACCAGATGATCTCCAGAGGTACCTTCCAACCCCTGCCATTCTGTTATTCTGTGAGTTGTGTACTCCTTTTTTCATAAAATCATACAATTATTTGGGTTGGAAGGGGCATTTAAAGACTATCTAGCCCAACTCCCTGCTGGAGGGGGGCACATCTTCCTTTAGACCAGGTTGCTCAAAGCCCCATCCAGCCTGGCCTTGAACACCTCCAGGAATGGGGTGTCCACAACTTCTCCAGGCAACCTGTTCCAGTGTATTACCACCCTCATAGAAAAGACTTTCATCAGAATATCTAATCTATATCTACCCTCTTCCAGATTAAAACCCTCTGTCCTGTCAGGACAGGTAAAAAGTCTGTCCCCATCTTTCTTAAAAGTTCCCTTTAAGTATTAAAAAGCCACGGTAAGGTCTCCCTGGAGCCTTTTCTTCTCCAGGGTGAACCCCCTCAACTCTCTCAGCCTGTCCTCACAGCAGAGGGGCTCCAGCCCTCGGAGTGTCTCCGTGGCCTCCTCTGGACTGGCTCCAACAGGTCCATGTCCTTCCTGTGCTGAAGACTCCAGAGCTGGACATAGTGCTCCAGGTGGGGTCTCCCCAGAGTGGAGTAGAGGCGTAGTATGCCCCTCCCCTCACCCTCCTGGCCACGCTGCTGGGGATGCAGCCCAGTGTCAGGTTGGCTTTCTGGGCTGCTAGTACACATTGCTGGCTCATACCTGATTTTTCATCTACCAATATCTCTAAGTCCTCATCTGCAGGTCTGCTCGCAATACATTCATCCCCCAGTCTGTACTGATGCTGGTGATTGCCCAGCCCAGGTGCAGGATCTTGGCCTTGTTGAACTTCAAGAGGTTCACACTGGCCTGCATCTCAAGCCTGTCCAGATCCCTCTGGATGCCTGCAGCATATCAACTGCACCACTCAGCTTGGTGTCATCTGCAGACGTGCACTCAATCCCACCATGTCATTAAGAAGATGCTAAGCAGTACCAGTCCCAAAACAGCCACCTGAGCGTTACCACTTGTTACTGATCTCCATTAGGACATTGAGCTGTTGACTGCAACTTTTTGGATATGGCCATCCAGCCAGAGTTCCTTACCATCCATCAAATCCCAACCTCTCCACTTTAGAGGCAAAGATGTTGTGTGGGACCATGTCAAAGGCTTTAGAGAAGTCAAGGTACTTGCTCTTCCCTTGCCCACCAACGCAGGTTCACCAGGTGTGGTTTGCCCGTTGTGAAGCCTCGTTGGCAGTGTTTAATCACCTTCCCTTCGGCCACAGGTCCTGGTAGAGCTTGGAGGAGCATCTTCGCTGTGATCTTATGGGGCAACACGGTGAGGCCGTCACACAGAGCAGGGCGGTGGACAGGCACCTCCCATGAGAGCTTACATTCATCATTACATGTGAGGAAGCAGATGGTGGTTTTTTAAGTGTTGAGAACTTTTAGATATCGAAAGAGTTTCTTTGTAGGTGTAATTAATACATTCGAATCGAAACAATTCTTAAAGATGTAGGGTCAGTGGATGAGGTGCAGCTTGTGACAGAGCATATGTGAAAGCTCATTGAACCTTCTGCTGCCAGAGTCCTGTACCTGTTGGAAGGGCTGGTAGCTTCCTGACCACTTCAGCTGGCTGTAAAGATCCCTTTGTGTGGAATTCAGTGTAAAACGGGTTCTGGAAAACTGGTAACACTGCCATTTCTTGTGTTAAAATACACAATTCAGAGAGGTAATGAAACAGTGGCGTTGGTGGCAGTTTCATGTGAGTAAATACTCAGGGGACTTTGGTTTCAGAATAACTTCATTATTTGGCATTGCATCAACGGGCAAATGAAATATTTAGACTCTAAAAAGATCTAGCTAGACTAACTTCTTTGGCATCTGTCAGTGATGGTGTTTAACTTCATCATCTTTCTTCTTTCGCTAAAAGCGTTCTTGTTTTTTGTATTTTCTGGGTAGACTTTTTTATATGTGGTATTAGGAAACCCCCTATGTGTTTTTTTCTGTATCTCTTCTTTACAATGTATCATAGAATGGTTTGGGTTGGAAAGGACCTTAAAGATCATTCAGTTTTCCAACCCCCCTGCCCTGGGCAGGGACACCTCCCACCACACCAGGTTGCTCCAAGCCCCCTCCAACCTGGCCTTGA
>JAOTQQ010000023.1:15932728-15962385 GCA_026546715.1 Gallinago undulata | reverse complement strand
GATGGGGCAGCCACAGCTTCTCTGGGCAACCTGGGCCAGGCTCTCACCACCCTCACACCAAACAAGTTCTTCCTAATATCCAATCTAAATCTCCCCTCTATTCAGTTTACAACCATTCCCCCTCATCCTGTCACTGCATTTGCTGATCAAGAGTCCCAAATGCTCTGTGAATTCCAATGCTGTGGATTTTAAAACTCCCTCGCCATGAATGAACTGTGGTAAATGTCATTTTGTAATTGAGGCCACGTAAGTTAGTTATTCTAAATTTATTTCTAACTTCATTTTCCAGAAGTCTCTTTGCTAGGATCAAAGAAGTGTTATCATCATGAAAGGAAATAACGCAGTATTTTCTGAATGGGGCAAGTAAGCAGAATAATGAAAATTCTGCATCTTTTTCTCATGTATATAATAATTGTCATCTATTTAACGGAATTGTGTGAAGATTATGCCGTTGGCCTTCTGCTTAAAAGTAAAGGAATAATGATAATGTTGAAAATATTGCTGCTTCCCTTGACATAAGAAGGTGGATGAAAAGGAAGCATCAGACAGAAAAGTAACAGCAGCCACGACTTCAATTTGAGCAAGCCCAACTCAGACAAAGATTTTGGGAGAAGAAATCCACAGATAAAAGTGAGAAGGCCCCTAATATTCTACCAGCCATAAAAAAAGACTAAAAGATTAAACTTGTGTGGATGAGTTAATTTAATCGTGGAAATGGAAAGAGCCAAATCTTGGAGATAACTAGAATGGTCAGTCCCAGCTTTCATTTGCAAGCAATCTTTCCAAATTTCTCAGAATTAATGCATTTTAAAACAATGTCCTTAAGAAGTGATAAATCCTGGATGAAATGTCTGAAAAAAAAATATAAAAACCAGGGAAATGTGATCATTGTGGTTGAAATCATACTCCAAAATTTGTAAATGATAAAAATCTCTTTGGAATACATGGAATAACAGAATTACAAACACAAGGTGAAAGACTTCAACCAGTTATTGATGCCCAAGTTTGTATAAAGTAACCAATATGTAGCATTTAAGTGTTGCAGGCTGACTGTCGCAGAAGGACATTAGTTTGATTTTCATGGCAAAAGCTGACCTGTAATATACTCACAGCCCTAACAGTAGTGGGTAATTGCTATATTTGACGGTTTTATTAGTATATTCTCATTTTTGTAAATTTTTTTTTTCCTTTTTTTTTGGAAACCCTGGAAAAGCAAGAAATTTGCCGTGCTTGGCTGCTGCTGTAAAGGCATCCTCGTGTGGCCAACTGCAGAATGATTGTCGGGTTGTTTGCACAGTCCCATTGTTTCCATTTTTGGATTGCCATTTACCTTTGGGGTAAGCTGGAGTCAAATGAGAAGTGGCTTGTGAGAAAGAGCAGGTCACACTGTGAAACGACTGATAATTAATAAGATTTGCAAAGAACAAACTTAAAAGACCTGAACGTGCCACTTGGAATTTTCAAAATTGTCTGTCCGATTGTCCGATTCCTCTCATTTCAATTTTTTTCTTTTTGTGTGATACTAAGGTAGAAAGTCAGCCTTCTCTGAGAGCTCAGATCCTTTTGCTGGGGAAGGGAATAGAGAGAGCACGCGCCCTTTTAATGGTTTGTTGCTAATATGGGGCTGCCAAACCAGTGCTATTCACACTGACATCCTGTCTTTTCAGACAATATGAAGTAATATATTGAAGTAATTAAAGACAATTGCTTGTAATAGTGGAAAATTACTATAATTGTTTTGTTTTCCAGATAACAAATACAGCTTTATAATCTCTGTGACCACATCCAGAGTTTTACTACCAGAATTCACAGAGAAAGCATAAATAGTTATTGTTCCATTATGCCTAATGCTAGTGGCATGAATTTAATTCTGTTTTATTTAAAAAGCAATCAGGACAAGTTTCAGCCTTGTGTTAAACATTTTAATGTAAGCCTATTCTTGGTTTTCAAGAGCTTGTTCATGTTTTGTCACACCTGTTGCTCGCAAATCCTATAAACATCTCCAGTGGTAATGAACACTTTTTTGTAGGTTTTATAAAGAGAGCTTAAATTAATCTTGGCAGTGAAAGGAAAGCAAGCCTCAAAATGCTTCTGCCTTCTAGTGGTTTCATCAGGTAACTCCAATTAGAAAACATGGTTAATTGTACCCTATTTCCTCGCGTTCTGTTTCAGTGTCTTTGTCTCTTGAGTTTCCTGCTGGGCTTTTGATGCTGGTTGTGCAGAAGGTGCCGTTCATAGAGGGGCCCAGTGCTTGAGTTTGAGTCTTGATGCTAAGTGACACTCCAACGAGGGGGGGACATGTCTTTCCGTCCACTCCTGCTTCGTGGCAGGTCCTACCGGCACAAATAGGCTCCGCTTGCAGAAGGCACAGGGACAGAGCAATAAATGCTCTTTCAGAAGTTTCTTGGTAGAGGAAAACAGCGCAAAAAGGACTGGGAATGTAGTGCGTTGACATGAAGGTGCACTAGGGGGCCCAGCCTGCACAGAACTGTTGTCCAAGAAGAAAACTGGGTAGTAAGCTGAAGGAACTTCTGAGAAATTACAGCGAAATCGGGAGGAGAAAAAAGAAGCGTCTGAAGCGAACAGGGCTCAAAACAGGGCTGAATGTGGAGAAAGGTGATAGAGTGACAAATGCGTTCAACCTGAAAATGTAATCAGACAGGCATGTTTCCCTGCTGGAGAAGGGATTTAGCAACTTTGAACTCAAAATCATGTGATTTCTTCCTCCTCCTGGCTAGATTAAAAAGGGGAATGATGTTTTTAATATTATATCATGCTTAACAAACCATTGCATGCTGTGTCAAGTTCATTTTCACTATCAGCTCTGGCTAAAAACCATTGCTATCTGTAGTCTAGCCTGAAGGTGACAAGATATTTGAATCATTGTAATTAGGCACTCATCATACTGCAAAAAGATACAACTATCTTGATGAATCGGTATTAAAAAAAAAAACAACAAACCTCTGCGGGGTTTTTTTTGGTTGTTTTTGGTTTTTTTTCCCCGTTTAACTGCAGTTGGTGCCTGGGAACGTGAGAGCAGAAATGAGCTCGGCGAGAAGCGAGGCAGCTTCCTTCGCATGACAACTATTGTCCTCTTCTCCACGCGGAAAAAAGGGGTTTTTTTGCCTTTCCAAGTCCTGTTGACACCTTCCAATGTTCTTGGGCCTCTCCCAAGTTTTGCTTGACGAACGCATTCGCGTGTGCTACTTCTTCCCGATTTTGAGAAATGCGTAAGAATTCACTTTCCACACTTAGGCAAGAGCTATGAAATGGGTTATTGTTTGCCCTTTTAGATCCGTAGCCGCAGGGCATGCTTTCACTGTGAAGTAGAAGTGATGAAAATGTGGATCTGCCCAGTAAAGTCAGGGTTGGGGCTGGATACGGCAAAAATGGGGTACAAGGAACTTTATCCCTCTGGGGAAAGGCATTTCCATACACACCAAAATGGATTTTTTTCATGACCTTTATTACAGCTGCCTTGTATTAATAATTAGGGGTTGTTCTCATTTTCTCTTCCGTTTTAGAAAAAGTGCAGAAGGCATTCCTGAAATGCGCATGGCTTTCACCAGGTAGAGGTGCATTGCAATTTTTACCTTTTCTTCCTGGGAACAATGAGTTACCCTTCATTCTTTTTCTCCGAAGATACATTACTTTATCTTATCACTCATCCACGCATCTTTCCTCAGAGCTTGGCTAACATTCCTTTTGATTATTAAGATGTTAAATTGTTTGAAAATGAATCAGGGAAAGGCATTTATTGCTCAGTAGCACACTTACCGTGCAGTGGAGTGTTGTCATAACCACAAAGTGCTTGAATCCAGGGTCCTAATGCCAAGTTGTAAGTGCTGTAGTTTTCCAAAGTGATATGGAAATATGGAGTTACCTACTTACCTTAGGCAGGGGCGGGGGAAATGTGATAATGTACTTCTGGAGGTATGTGACTTACCCTTCGCAACTACCCTATGAACTGTGGGTCTTTCAGAATTTTGAAGAATGGGTGTTTTTAATGAATATGTTATATAGTTTTGTGGAAAATTTAAAAAATAAATAAATACGTGAGTTTGCTAGTTAGGGTTAAACGGATTCGGAACGTACTGAAAATAGATTTCAAGCTCGTTTTTGTAAAAATTCACCTTTCCAAAGTGAGCAAACGCTAGTTCTGTTGGTCATGGAAACTTTCTCTTGGTCTCTGCTGAGATTAGGGTTTAAACCAGTGAATCTGCAGTGCTAAAATACTAGAATGAACTTCAGTTTGCAGCCTTGGATATTTAACAGGAATGTAGCTGAGAGTCTTTTCTGTCTGCAAGTGATGAACTGGAGGTAGAGGTAACACTTCGCTCACGAGCAGCCAGGTGACAACAGATGCATAACAGATGCATTTATATGCAAAACGTTGTAATTTCCTCCTTTTTTTTTTTTTTTTAAATCAGCTGACTTCTGTAAGCACAATCTGCTGAGTAAGGGAACAGCATTTCTCTTTGGTTTCCTGGAGGGACAACCAATCACACAGTCTGCCTCTCGGTTCCCACGTTCAGTTTTGGAGCTTGTTGGGCTATTCACTGAATTTCACTGCATTTTTAGAGTTGGAAGGGACCGTAGAGATCATCTAGTCCAACTCCCCTGCTGAAGCAGGATTGCCTAGAGCATGTTAGAGCATGTTACTCAGGACTGCATCCAGGTGGGTCTTGAAGATCTCCAGAGAAGGGGACTCCACGACCTCCCTGGGCAGCCTCTGCCAGGGCTCTGGCACCCTCACCCTGAAGAAGTTTTTTCTCAAATTTTAGTGGAACTTCCCATGTTCCAACTTGTACCCGTTGCCCCTCGTCCTCTCACTGGCAACCGCTGAAAAGGGTCTGGCTCCCTCCTCCTTCAACCCACCCTTTAGATACTTGTAAACATAAATAAGGTCTCCCCTCAGCCTTCTCTTCTCCAGACTAAAGAGTCCCAGCTCTCTCAGCCTTTCCTCATAAGGGAGATGCTCTAATCCTTGAATCATCCTCGTTGCCCTTCGCTGGACTCTTTCCAGTAGCTCCTTGTCCCTCTTGAACTGGGGAGCCCAGAACTGGATGCAGGATTCCAGTTGTGGCCTCACCAGTGCAGAGCAGAGGGGGAGAATGACTTCCCTTGACCTGCTGGCCACGCTCTTCCCTACGCAGCCCAGGATTCCATTGGCCTTCCTGGCCACAAGATCACACTGCTTGCTCATTGTCATTTTGCTGTCAATATTTGTCTCATATTCCCATCATTTTGGGAATATGAGGATCATTCAATTGGAATTGGAGGATGACACAGTAGGTGGTGGGTTTGTAGATCAGCATTCCATAGAAAATCAGACAAGTCACAGTGCCGTTCGCTGTTTGTGTGTCCTTTGGATTACAACCTGCATGTGGTGGTGCATACAGGCACATTGAAAATACAATTTTAAGTACTGTGTAATTCTTGTTGCCATTTTTTTTTTAGTTTGATCTCTTACTCATCGCAGGCAGTGTTTTCTGTGTTTTCTGCTGGCAGAAGAAGGCTTCCTTGTTCTTACATGTTGATATATTGCTTCGTTTAAGGAGAATGTTGGTGTTGCCTTCAGCACAAATGATGTATGCATTTGCATTTCTGGAACACTTTCAGAGTTTCCCATTTGCTTTTATCTCCTCCACAAAATGAGCATCTGTTTTCTAGTTTATCTTTTTTGAAGATCAGCATAGATAGATCATTGATAACAGACTGCAATAAATTAACTTGTCCACTTTTGCCATATTTCATGTTTATGTTATATATCTGAACAATGTTGAAGATTTATAGAAGACTTTAAAAACTAATCTGAGACATAAATGTTTGAGAACAAAAGCTTTTTTTTTTTTTAATCTGGCTTTTATTTCTAAAAGCCTGTAACATAAAATTGCATGTGTCTTTCTAAAACAAGCTTTTTAATTGTTGAAGGTTTTTTCCTAGTGATTTATTAGACACTTGACTTTGTGCAAAACTGAAAGTATATAAGTATAAAACTAACAACTATTGTCATCTTGAGTTGCCTAAACCAGAAAAACATAGAATTTGACAATATAGAGTTTATTAAGATAAAAATACAGCTTTTGTCATGCTGTGTTCTTCAGTTTGCTTTTAAAGGACTTTGCTTTCAAATTACTGCCTTGCAAAATAGACTTTTCTGTAGTCACAATCTAATTCTTCATTAATTTGTTCTCTGAAATTGCTGAAAGTGGGAGAAATTTTAAAATTTTACTTTTCCAGTAGAATCAGCCGAGTGACTCTCTCTTCTCCCTGTGGGCAGTGTGCTGCTTTGTTTACCGCTTGCAATATATATAGAAACAGCAATTCTATTTTGGTTTTCTAACCAGAACTAACACTTGGAACACGTCAGTGTGTTGAGCTGAAAATATTCCCCAAGCTAAACTTTTTACATAAGCAAAGCCTCAAGTTTGCCTCGACGTCGTTCTCGGTGCGTTCTTGTGAGCTGAAAGCGTCGGAGCGATGAGTGAGAGGGATGGAAGGTCGCCAAGTGTTTGCTCAAGAAGAAAATACCCATTTTCCATTCACTGTGAAATTCCTCCTTTGGTGGTATCCAGGTGGTGGTGGCCTACTCAGAAGGTATCTACTCTGTTCTGAAATGCTGGGGATTTTGGCCATGGCACCTATGACTATTGCGGTAGATCAGGGCTGACTGAGGATCCCAGAGAGCGTCGTATCTCCAAACAATAAATCTGTCATCACATTTACATTTCTGTTGGGATGTGCGTGATGCCTAACGTGCAAAACAGTCACTCGGGTGTCTGAGCAGTCAAGATATTTTGATATTTTGTGATATTCCAGACTTGATATTTGGTGATATGGAATAGTGGAAAAAAACTCCTGAATTGCTCTTTGATAAAAGCAGCTGCATTAAATAGCATTATAAGCAAATGTTTATTTTAATTAAAAGACCAAATTCTCAGAAAAAAAAATACTTAGTGGCTTCGTCTGAGAGAGGGGTTTGTGGAGGTACCTTAGGATAAATGCATTTATTTTTGTCTGCAGTTTTTCTGTGCCTTATCTAAGTGAAAGTTGAGTACTGCACGAAGTGTGAGGGAATGAGGATGTCTGAAAAAGCAGCCCTGCAGCTGAGCGTGGGTCCATACGCTGTATGGACTTCAGCATTTTAGAACAACAGAGTCTCGGGAGGGATGTGCCTGTCCTAACCTCTCTGACCCCCTGTCAAATCCAGCAGGGCAGAGACCATGAATTTGTGTCTCTTGGTTTGGAAGGGTCATTCTGACATATTTTTTTCCTGTGGCTGTTTTTCTGATGTCTGGGATCACGAGGTTTCTGGGAGCATGTCGCCCTTTGCTTCTGAGCTGTCCTCCTTGCAGACCCTTCTCCGAATTCAGAAGCATCAACTGAGGTTTAAAGCCAGCAGAGGAGGCCATTGTCTGCCGTGCTGTGGAAGGTGGAGCTGGGCAGCCTTGGCATGGAGGGAATCCTGCTGCGATTTGTGTCAGCGTTCCAATCATAGAATCGGAGCATGGTAGGGGTTGGAAGGCACCTCTGGAGATGATCTAGTCCAACCCCCTGCCAAAGCAGGGTCAGCCAGAGCAGGCTGGATGGAAATGCATCCAGGTGGGTTTGGAATGTCTCCAGAGGTGGAGACTCCACACCCTCTCTGGGCAGCCTGTTCCAGGGCTCTGGCACCCTCAAAGCGAGTATGATTTTCCGTTGAGGTGGAATTTCCCGTGTTCCAGCTTGTGCCCATTGCCCCTTGTCCTGTCACCGGGCACCGCTTAGAGGAGCCTGACCCCATCCTCTTGACACCTTCCCTTTAGCTATTGCTCAGCATTGATCAGGTCCCCTCTGAGTCTGCTCTTCTCCAGGCTGAACAGCCCCAGGTCCCTCAGCCTTTCCTCACCAGAGAGATGCTCCAGTACCTTGATCATCTTCGTAGCCTCCACTGGACTCTCTCCAGCAGTTCCTTGTCCTTGAACTGGAAAGCCCAAAACTGGACACAGTGCTCCAGATGTGGCCTCCCCAGGGCAGAGCAGAGGGGGAGGATGACCTCCCTCAACCTGCTGGTCACACTCTTCTTGATGCACCCCACAGGGACCATCTGGCTTCCTGGCCACACGGGCACTTTGCTGTCTCCTGGGCCACTTAATTATCTACCAGGACTCCCAGGTCCCTCTCTGCAGATCTTCTTTCCAGCAGGTCATCCCAAACCTGTACCGGAGCCGAAGGGTTGGATGGAGGAGTCAGGGGGGTGGACCCTGGCACACCAGGCTGCCTGGTGCCGATGGTGCCAATGTGCTGATGATGGAGCCAGATGGAGGTGTTCTTTCACTGACACGCTGGTGTATCTTCAGTTTACGGTGCTAGAGGCACTCGGTATTTAGGTAGACTATTTTAGAGTTATTAATATTCAGCACAAAAAGGCTCTGTCTAAAACAAATCAGAGTGTACCTTATAAGGGGCTCGTCAGTATCATACGTCATGGCAACAATGGAGCAAACAGTTTGTGTTTATTTTTGAAACAGATCTTTAGATATAAAATAAACAAAAGTATTAGATAATACCTCATGGCAATGTGGAAACAAACTGCATTAAGCCTTTCTGTAAGAGTAGCTAGGTAATTTATTTTCTACTTAATTATAAGATATGAATGCCAAGTGTTTCCACAAGTTTTGTGGAGCGAACTCTTGGATTCCACAAGAAGAGAACTAGGCCAAGTACTTAAAATTTTGTTTCTCGTGAGGAATACACCATTTTCAGTTAAGCCACCTGTTTCCCCTTTTGTCAAATGTCTTGGTCTGAGGGCTCAGCGAAAAATCCAAAGAAATTTTTCAGGAGTTCAAAGGAGTATAAAGTGATTTTAAAAAAAAAAACAAACCAAACTCAAACAACAGGCATCTAGTTCCTTTTTATTTTTTTTTCTATGTCACTTTGTTACATGCACAATTTCCTTTATATCCTTTCAGATTTTAATAGAGTCCAAGGTAATTTTTCTGCTTGATTTCTGTTAAGTGGTAACAGACCCTGAAATTCTACCAAAAATCAGACGAGGCCTTTCTGTGTGTGACAGTAACATCTTTCTGAGAGGAAGGGTAAGCTCCCTTCTCCTGTGCTCCCCTTCCCCACTGCCTTCCCCCAAATAGGACCTTCCTTTTGGCCTTGGGGGCAGGTTTTTTTTCCCATTCCTTTACCATATAAACTCGATTACATGTCTCTGAATGCGATTTAAGGGATCTCTAGGCAAGGGGTAGGTCAAACCTGAAAAAGGAAGAGGGTTGTTGCTCCCTGGGAATGAACCTGGAGGTTTGCCTGTTTTCTCAAGGTAATTTTTGTCTCTGAAAGGCAGCATGTATAATTTTTTCACTGTGTAGTTTTTCTGTTTCTCCTGGAATGTTCACCCCTAAGAATCTCATAATTTTCCTCGCCTATTGAAATTTAAAGAGCTTTTCTAATTGTGTTTTCTTCACCAGCAGTGTTTCTTTCCCTATGGCTGCTTTTGTCTTAGAATTTGTCTTGAATTCAGACACTTTTTCAGAGAGCTCAATTATTATTATTTTTTTTCTATGGGTGGGACTGACAGCCCGTGGTTCTCTACTGCAATTATTTCTTAAATTGTTGTATAAGCTGGAGTTGTTCTGTGTGTTTTGGTGGGGCAAGGGGGTGTGTTAGCACCTCTTCTACATGTTCTTTAGGTTTGATATATTATAAACTAGCAAAGATCTGAGGTTAGTGATGCGAGTTGAGAATTCAGCGTGTCTGGTTTTGGAACTGTGGCTTTCAAGATTTTTTTAAGTGTTGGAAAGTAGAAAAAAATGGCCATTACCTTGTAATGGACATCGTGATCTCCTCCTCCAAGTCCCTCTTTGGCACTCAACCCAAGTAACCACATGCCTGGCTCTGGCACATTGGGAATAACCAGCAAAACACCAATGATGGCTGCTATGGAAGCACACAAGTGCGTGAGAATGTTGCAATGCATTTAAGATCATTATTTTTTTTTAAATCCATAAAAGTGTCACAAGTTTCATAAGTATAATGGTAAGAAGTAAAAAAACAGGAGTCTTGAAGAGAAAATTACAAAGTCCTTTAATGTAATAAAAATATCCATATAACGGATATTTTTTTTCTATTTTTCAACATATAAATTCTAAATATTCTTGCCTTGTTAGGGTTGTCTTGATTAGAAACAAGCTGTACCATTCCTGGTTGAATTTTTTTTTTTCAGTGCTGTTCTCTTGCACCTCCATTGCTTCGTGCAGCCCCTCTGTCACTCTTGTGAAAGAACGACCATTATAATTTTTAGCAAAGTTTATAAAGTTGCTAGGGGTTGACTCCACTCTCCTCAAGGTAAGAGCCACCACTTATTGCAAGTCCATCATTTGCAACATCCTTTTAAGGACATTACTTACTGAGTACAGTTCTAATTCTTTGTCTTTAAAACTACAAACCATCCATGGCGGTCTTTGTTCTCCTAATGGTGCCACCTGAGAAGCCTTCCCAAAGATAGTGCTATGCCTTTTCCATCAACGTGGATATTTGGTGGGCTTTTCTCCCCTCCTATCTTCCGTTCTTCCCAATATCTTCTCCCTGTTCCACACCTGATTAATGAGAAAAAGGAAGAGTTGAGCCTTACGGAGGGGGAGTCGGGTTGAACTGACTGAAAGTAAGAAGAGGTAAATTTCCATTTACAATGTGTGTTTACTGGCTTGAGACAACATCCTGGACGTTTCCCATATCCTCATGTTTGCTGGCATACGTACCGAATTTGCTTAAAAAAATAGAAACAGAAACTTCCTTATGCAGTTCCTTTCACTTAAGGTAAGTTTCAGCGACATCTGTTTTCTTGCTCTTGTGTCGGTGGCAACAATGTTAATACCAATGTCATTAATATCAATGCCTGCTGAATATTGATTGTATTGGAATAAACTTGAAAGTTGCCTTTGTGTTGTGAAGAATTTCTATTTAAATTGCAGAAAAGTCAGTCTTTATTGTAACTCGAAGACAGGAAAAAAAAAAATTGGGAAAGCTTTGAAAGAACTTTCCGATGCAGGGACAGCTAAACCAGTTTGCGATTAGATGAAGTGTCACAGATTTATTAATGGAAGGAGCAAGAAGAGTACTGGTATAGAAATACAGAATTTAATCTTTTGTGTCTTGGTATTCAAATACTGAATTTAATCTTTTATGTCTTTGTCCGCATCGAGCAAATAATTCTCTTAGCAGATTTGAAAATGGGAATTTCACCCCACAACTTTGTTTTAAATAAATATAAAAGCATTCATGTATTTACAGGCAAGAGAATAGGCAGCACTCTGTCTCCGTATAAAATGCTGGTTTACGAGGGGCGTATCGAGAACTGAGTAGTATGAACGGGTGCTTTGAGGCTTAAACTGAAACCAAGCAAAAATCTCCAGTCTGCCTCTTTTGCCTATAATAGGGTCAATATTGGGATCCATGATCCCTTTGATCTTTACATAAAACAGATGAAAATGCATAAATTGCTTCTAATCAGAGATGAATTAAAGGAAAATAGCCTCCCGGAGGACAAAGCACCCCAGGCACCCATCAACGGCCTTACCAAATGACAGACCTTGAGGAGACTTCAAAGCTC
This sequence comes from Gallinago undulata, assembly GCA_026546715.1. Taxonomy (NCBI): domain Eukaryota; kingdom Metazoa; phylum Chordata; class Aves; order Charadriiformes; family Scolopacidae; genus Gallinago; species Gallinago undulata. Next base: position 15,950,786 of record JAOTQQ010000023.1, on the reverse strand, counting down.
CAAACACAACTGCCAGTGAAATACACCAAGAATCTAGATGCCATTTAAAGAAAAAAATATAGTAATTTTCAGAGTTTGCATGTGCCCAGAACTCTCTCTTTAAGAAAAAGTGACAGAAATACACTACGTGGGCTTGCTTTTTAAGCTGCTTTTCCTTTTAGAAGAGTTGATAAAGGCAAGACTCCCTTGTTTAATTTAGTCCAAAAATGTGTTCAGACATGACAAACATTGGTAATTGTTGTGTCAGGTATGGTTTACTCAAGTTGAGTGACATATTGTTTTGAAGCTGAAATATATGTTTTTAATGGAGGCAGATCAGACATTTATCAGAATGGAGTCCTTGGTTGTCATCCGTATTTGTCACTGTGAACACAAGCACAGTTAGCATTCCTCAAAGGGCAGAAGAAGGAGGAAATACCATTATTTTGATTCTGGAGGCAAGAGAAGATTTGAGGCAATAATTTTATTGTGAGCAGCGTTCTCTTTGTGGAAAAGAAAACAATTTTATCCCGAGATAAATCAGAATTCAGATCCTTTTCTAGCTCAGGTGATTCATTTAAATACTGTTTAGATATTGATATCAGTAATAGTAAATCTAAGAAATAAATTTAAGAAGTAGCCTTGAATAAAGAAATCTTACTTGCTGCGTTGTTTCAAGAGAGAGGTAACCTAAACATAAGATTTTTACTTTTTGTGTTTATGTGTTTGCTTTTGTGGTTTTGTGTTTACTTTTATTCTGTTTATAAGGGGATACTAAAGCTGCATTTAGCCTTTTTAAGGATAGAGAATAAACGTAATTTTATGGAGTACTGTTAATAAGTCCGTTCAAAATAAATACTGTACTATGGAGGATTTTACCTGATCCCAATCGTCTACTTTGCCTAAGCACTGTCTACAGCATAGAATTTATATCCAAGCCCACGTAAATTTGAGAGTCACTTAGACACACAGAAAGAACAAATGGCCTTTCCAAATATGCAACTACATATGAAATTGTTCAGCGGAGCGAATGATTTGTGGTAGGTGAGGTCAGAAAGGTTGCCTAATTCTTTGTTGTAAGAACTTACTTTCGGTTGCTTATGACTTTAATTGCTGTAAGTGAAGTATGTGTTATGTGTTTGTCTAGGACTGTTGGGTTTTGGAGGAAGAAAGCAAAAAGGTTTTGCCAGTCTAAGGATGAAGGGAGGAAACATTGCTGAGGGCTTGCTTTCTTTTAAAATTTTTTTTAAGGTTTTTCCCACATCGCGAAGTCACTGATCTCTCTGTTCTTTGGAGCAGACGCTTTAAATTAGCCCGTATCTTGGGCAAACTCAAATCCAACAGTTGCTTGCACCTTCACTGGATGCCCTTCTCTCTCTGCCCTTAGTTTTTGCTCTGACACTTTTTTTCTGCCTAACAGCAAAACCTCCTCTAATATCGAGTCATACTCCATTGACTGATCAGCATATAAAGCCCGAAACCAAAGTCAGCCACTCTTCCCTCCAGTGAGTACCTGGAATGTTGTTGCATATTACTTGCTTCAGGTGCTACTGTTTAGTTCTCCTTTCTTAAACTTTTTATCACCGCCGATCCTTTGAATGAGGCTGGGCCTTGTGTTGGTGGGACTTCCACATGTGTCACACCGTTGGTAAAGAGAAAGTGAGTGGTGGAATGCAGCAGCAATGTCTTTCTTTTATACGATATCAAGCAGCACAGGTACAGATTGATGCTGGTAGTCAACGGAACATCTTAGCATGCTTTTTTTGGTTGGGTTTTTTTTTTTTTTTTCCAGCTTATTTTCTCAAATCCTCTTCCTAGATGCAAGGAAATTTTGGCTACATACTCCACATTTGCTATGTAAATCTGCTTGGAAGGGAAAGATGATGTATGACCATCTGCATTAAGCAATCAGCATGATGGACTCATCAAACTCACGGCAATGTCTTCAGGCTCCCCTTAAGGTGGGAGTATGAGTTAATCAACCAACCAGAGTGCCAAGTGCTGCTGCTTTTAAACTGGGGCTCACAGGGCCATGAGATGCCTCGGGGATCTGATTCACAATCCGGGAGGGTTTACCTTGGGTTGGTTGATCGGGTTGTTGCGCTGCCTCTGCTTCGGGGACAATTCAGTTGCTTATGTAGCAGCTCCACAAATTACAGGTTGGCAAATGAAGGAAAACTGAAATTGGTGCTGGCGTACCATTGGCACTGAGCTGTGTCTTGCATCAGTTCTCCACTGTGAAATACTCATTTCACAAGTAGCTGAGCCACCCTATGCCAGGGTGAGAACCCGTTCGTCCCCAAGAACACGAGAATTAGGTGGACAATTGGAATGAGAGCTGCTGCATCTGTACTGGGATCATCTGCCCTGTTCAAGAATTGGCACCCTGAACTACAGCAATTCTGTTCTTTGTCTTTCCCCTCAGTCTTTCAGTGTCCACCTTCAAAAACAATGTACATGAGGAACAAACAATTTAATGCCATGAGTACTGCAATGTCTGGACATGTCCAGTTCACCTTCTAGGTACACCTAGATACACTCTCCAGCAACAAATATTTTTAAAGGGATGTATTTACAGGATTCCTCTGCCTGCATGGAAATTAGGGTTTTTGCAATTGGGATTTTTCTGTTTATAAAGGATCCAACCAAGGACTTAACAGTTCGCAAAAACTTCTAAACTTCTTCAGATCTAATGGGATTTGTTTATGTTGGGCAGGAGTCATAGCTCTGACAATTGCATGCAAATGCAATTGCATTTTGCATGCAATCAGTGACAGTTCTCCCCAATTACAATAATTTGATCAGTAATACGTATGCAGTTGTTCTGCCGTTTCATATTTACTTGAGGGATTGGGTAGTGGCAGTCTCATGTGAAAGGCCTTCACCCTCGTGGGGGTTTCTGTGTAGTCCCTGCCATGCTGCCAGATTTCAATGTACAAGCCCAATTTTGAGGAGTTCTTAGGATATTTGCTTGTAGAAATACCATTCTTCTCCTTTTTCTTCATCATCCCCTTTGTCATCATCATCGCATCTTTGTTAGGATTTTGTCACCTTTATGGTCTTTCGGTCCACAGAGTTGGAGTTACCATGGGGCCTTGTGCTCATCTGTGCCTAAGTTTGCCTTTGGTTTTCATCTGACACAGTATATGTCACTTCTCTAGGCTGTGACCAAGCAGGGCAGTGAATTTAAATTTTCAGATTATCTATAACCCTATTTTATTTAGGAAGGATGAAGACCTTTGTCACAGCCTTCAGTTTGTTTACTCCTCTGCCTTCAGCAGTTGAATTTAGAACCTTCATTGCCTTGTCTCCAGCTTCCTTTTTCTTCAGAAAGAAAAAAAAAAAAACGAGGAGAAAAAGCTTCTGCTCACCTTCTTATAACTCAGTGCAAGATATTTGGGGCTCGGCTGGTGTGCTGCTGCTACCCTGGCCTCCCAGAGGAGGTTGTTCCAGCATTTCCCCTTCCTACCATGTGGAGACCAGAGCGTGGGCAGAATAGGAGAATGGCTCAGTTTGTGAGGAACATCTGAGATCCCTCTAGTTGTTCCAGCCTCTGCTGCTTATAAAACCAAGTTAAATCATCCCAGATGATAGCCTGGCATATTAATGTAAACTGGGACTGGTTTGAGTTTCTCTCGACGTGCCGGAGTGTCACTTGTGGTTGTTCAGAAGCTCTGGTGCAACGCCTGTGGTATTGCACCACAGGGGGATGAACGATGGGTGAAAGGAACGGTGGAGATGTCTCAGGGTAAATCATCTCTAACCAGGCAAAGCTTTTAGATAGTCAATAGAAGGTAGGCTTTCTCGGTGACGCTGCCCACTCAACTCGTCCAGGTTCTTTCTAAGGTATCCTCTCCTCGTGGAACTGTTGTGTCCAACTCCCTCCAGCTCAAAAAGCACCTTGCAGATAGCAGTGACACAGCTCTTGTTTTGGTCTTGCATCACTACCATAATTGCACTGGTAAATAATTTGTAGGAATGCCTGGTGAACTGATTGAGGGAATTGGAACTGGTTTTAAATTGAACATTTTTCTTTGTGTGGCTTTATAAATGCAAAAATGAAGGAGAATCAACAGCTCTTGTTTTTTTTAAAGAGTTTTCTTCCCCATTCCCGGGACCCTCCATGGTGGGGAGGTGGGTGTAGCAGCAAAGTTGATTATGATCAATTTTTGGGCTATCTCATAGTCACCAAGGTAATGTTATTCTTAAGGTTGAGAAGGTTTTGCAGTCTAAAGAAGGAGTTAGGGTACAGGGTACCCAACTAATTGAACTGTTTTTATAAGGAATTTATTCTGGAATTTTGGAGGTGCCTGTAGTGAACCCCATTACTAGCCAGCATCATCTTTTAAAAGTCGTATTAGCAATGACTTTGTACCTTCCTCTTTATAAAATGCATCCATGATTTCCCCCTGAGCCATGCCTCGCTTAACCCACCGACTCGAACTCCTGGAGCTCCCTTGAAAGAGTAATGTTAACGATTTTTGACAAAAGGTGTATAAAGAATGTGTGCAAAAAGACTGCACAAGAAGATTCTAGAAAAACTATGTTTTCATGATAGCGGTGACTCAGGAGGATGTGGTACCAGTAAGTAATGTGGTACCAGCTTGGAATATTATGCAGTGATATCCTTTGTAAATATCTGAGAAAAAAGTGTAGATATAATAAAAACTTTCCTGAGCAGTTGTGGACAATATTGTGCTTTGTCCACCAAAGGCTGGAGATTTTATTTTTTTTTATTTTTAAGGTCTGGCTTTATAATCCACTCCTCCAGAAGGAGGTGTGTTTTTGAGATATAGTTCCACCCTGCAAAATCTGAAATTATTTTGTTTTAAAGAAAAAGTCAATAGAGTTTTAAGCAACGGAACCACTTTTGCTGCCAAGCTACCTCAATCTCCACCTCCAGAAAAGGAGAGTCAACCTGGTGAAGATTTATTTGTACTTGAGCATACACAGATGAAGTTTTGCTAAGTTATTCACAATTTTAAGTACATTTGTAAGGTGGTTTGACACTTCTAAACGGCAAGGTTGCCTGTAACAATAAACGACAAGATCGGGCATTGGATGACACATTTTAATGCCTGCCTTTAATCTTTTAAGTAAACATTTTTTCAAGACTTACAATACAATACAATACAATACTTACTTATTTTTACAGGAAATTTTACTTTCTTGGGTAATGGTTTAAAATACGTGCGCAGCTTGATTTCCACTTAACCAACCAGTTAAATTCTGCTTTAGAGGCAGTTTTCATGACTTTTGATCACAAAACGGGTCTCTCGTCGGGACCTAAGCGTATCTTTAAAATGAAAACCAAGCGGTAACTAAACTAAGAATATGTCGGGTTGTAGATAATTTTGGGCATGAAAGACACAAATATAAGCTGGCGGAAAAGGAGGTGAGTCTCGTTCGAAGGAAATGTGCTCTTATTTGTAGGAGTTATATTTTTTCATCAGCTGGGAGTGAAAGGAGAGAAATTGAGGTCAGTGTCAGGATTGAAAATTGGCATTTTAAGCACTAGGTGGTGCCATTGTGTAAAGTGTATTTCTGTTCAGTTTCTGGAGTCAGTGAAGGTGAAAACGGTGGTGAAAAACTTCTGGGAAAAGCATCCAGAGAAGTTGGAGTTGCGAATGGAAGATCGGTGACACGGGATGAATGAGAGTGTGCCTATAGTTCTCTACTTCTATATGCAGAAGTAACAGGGGTATCTTAGGAAAGGGCTGTGTGATAAATTGTGTTATTTTGACTTTAAGTCTGCCTGCGAGTATTTGCCTTTTTTTTGGTTTCGAAGGGGGAGAAAGAACTTAATTCTCACTGTGTGAATCTAGGAGCCATCTCCTAGCAGCTTTTATATTGTGAATATATCAAAACAAGCTTCCCTTGTGTTACTTCAAATACACCCTAAAATGCCTTAGGATTAAAGCAATCATCTGTAATACAATATCTGTGGCTCATCGTTGATTGGCTCAAAACATGAAATACAGCTTTTTTTTTTTTTTTTTTTTCTTGGAACAGTCAATGTGTTTCATTCGTTGTCTGCTTTACCAAAATTCTGCATTCCTTGCCTAATCCCGAGATATTAAAATAATTAAATGGGATAGTCACAGTTTCGCTAATGAAGCATAATTGAGCTTTGGAATACTTTGATATTAAAATTTTAAAAGGCAACATAAAAATGGCTTTGCTGAGCGTGTGCACGTTATTTCTACGTAGCGCTACCTGTTTCAAGCGCTAACTGGGGAGCTGCTTCGCCTAAGGACAGTGGGTCTGTCCTGCCAACAGCTTTTTGAGCCCAAAAATCTTTCTCACAGAGGGTGTGCAGCTCCTGTTTATTGGATCTGTGAGGAGTTGGCTCTCAACAAAGTCATCGTTATAACTCGGAGACGCAAAAATGTTATTGTATCGATGGCTATTCTTTTAGGTAAAGCGGTCAAAAGAAAAGGAAAGTTTTGCAATAGCCATTCAGAGCTGTTTGCTGCGTGTAAATGATACGTTTTTAATTAACTTGTTGGAAGAAACGTGTTTGAGTTTATTCAGCAAATGCTATAGAATGATTGTTCCTATTGAGTCAGATAAAACATGATTTCATGTGCGTTGTTATTTAAATATATCAGGTCCTAATAACAATTTATGTGACCTAGAAAACACCAAAGAGTTGGCATCAATTTTTAAATGACTTCTTTCCTTCGGACCAAGAACCCTGTTCTGTAATAATATCTTACACACAGGGTTGCTTATTATAGATGTTGCAGGTATTTTAACTGCTGTGCAAAGCACCTCTCCCATGTAATTACACAAACATATTCTTAATTAATATGACTTGTGTTAGCGTGATCGAGCAATGGAATATTTTTTAGGTGTGAGTTTTGCAATCCTGAAAGAAGGCTGACAAATGAGGAATGTGGTTACTAAATATCACACATCTCATGAAGAAATCCTTGGGAAGGACAAAGGCCAGGGCAGCTGAGAGACTTCATCCCAATGAATCGCCTTTAAAAGCCCTCAGACATGTCTGGATGCAGGAATTGCGGTGTCCCAGGCTCTTCTTGGTCCTTGAGGATCTTTATAGATAGGAAGAGCAGTTGGGGGAACCAGAATAGTTTGTTTGTTCCACGTGGAGCAACTTGACTATATCAAACTGATACTTCAGTTTGCTGGAATGACATATTTTTTGTTCCCTACATTTGGGATTTAACCACTGAGCATCCCGGAGGTAGGACAATGTTCTGCTGCTCAGCTTCATGCTGTGGATCAATCACTTTCTTTTTTACACGTTTATGCATTGATTTTATTTTTTTCATATGTCCGTGCTTGGAGTACTTGCAGAAGTTTTGGGGTTGGGAATGAAGCTGGAAAACTTACATGGTGTCCATTAATTTTGCCATTCCGTTTGGAACTGCTGGAAGGCAGCACGGAGCGTATATCATAGATGATGATAATCATTAATGCAAATAGAATTGTGCACGTGCGTGTGTAGTCATGTAGAGAGGTGGTTTTGGCTCCGTGATTTCATAAGGCTTTTGAAGTTGTGGCCACGCAGCTAATGAAGGAGGAGGAGTGGGTGGATGAATAGAGGAGTTACTTCTCCATGACGTTTATCTGAAGCAGCTCGATTTGGTGGAGGGCTGCTTTAGGGGTAGATCAGCTGGTTGCTGGTATAGCATGATGCACAGCTTGGATGAGCAATGGCAGAAGCAAAATTTCAGGGTGACTTGGGCCACTGTCCATCTCTGAACCCACTCCAGAGCTGCCAGAGGGAGATGGGGGAGTTCTTGGCAGCGCCAACAGGCATTTTGCCATCACCAGCTGAAAGCTCGTTACACTCGCTTGATGCCAGTCGGTTGCAAACCAGTTGAATATTGAGAAATCCACTGTTGGGGCTGTTGTGGAAATTTCCAATACTTTTAAGGAGGAGGCTGCTGTAAAATGCAGCAGCAGCAGGGACGTTTCATAAATTGATCGCTCAACATATTTCAGTGGTATCAGAGAAACAGAAGTGCCTGTCCTCTCCCCCCCTTGCCCCTCTTACCCAAGGCAAACAAAGATTTTGATGGGAAAGAATACTTTCTAGGATGCCACCCGTGGACAGCATCAAGTGTTGACAAATACACCTAAGGCCTCCGGGTGATAGTGCCAAGAATATCCAAGAGGGGAGCAGGTCAGAGGAGAAGAGAGGTCAGCAGTTTAGTCACTGCCAATAAACCCCTGCAAGGTGTCCCGATGCTGGAGTGGGTTGTCTTGAGGTGGGCTCCCAGAAGATGTTGAAGGTTGCCTGCAGCGGTCTTCCCAGGATGGTGTCCCTCTCCAGGGACGTGGCAGTGGCGAGGGAACACGGGTTGTGAGCCGTTGGGAAGGAAAGGCTGGAGGTGGCAGTAGGGCACATTGAAGCCTTTGCCTTTTATTTTCTCATGATCTGTAGGTGTGAGAAAGACACGGCGGCTGTAATGGCCGCGTTTCTCATCGGATGGCGAAGGGACATTCCAGAGCTTTAAAAAGAGGGGTTTCAACTGGTCCCCTTCATCTCAGGGCTGTGGTACCGGCACACGGGGATGGATACAAGACCTGCTCAGGTGTGAAGCAGGGCAGTGAGGGGTGAAACGTGACAGGCTGCCTGAAGAATAGGTAGGAACGTGTCTGCAGAACCAGAAAACCAACAAACGCTCTCTGTAAAATTACTGCTTTTCTTTTAGAGTGACATAAATCATCAGAAATCCAGCTCAATTAAAGTATGAGGACATCTCTTCGGGGAGGTCAGCCTCAGTGCCCTATCTGTTTGAATGTCCTTTTTTTTTAAAGACAAACCCCGTGTTCTGGTGCTTGCCCTTCCTCCTAGATGTATGGCTTCACTAGAGCCATACTCATTTGGCTGAGTTTTCCCATGACTGCTCAATAATAGTACAGAGGGAAACCCACAGAGAATTAATCCAGTCATGGTTGTGCTAATTTCCAAAGCAGCAAGTGAAAATAAGGGGAATTTGTAATAAATGCAATATAAAACCTGTTTACATGACTGATTCTCCTCCCCAGCCCCACCAGCTTGACCTTACCTCATTCCAGATTCCCCAGTTCTAGCTGAAAGCATTTTTGTGAAGAATGCTACCGGGAAAATTCCCTTTTTTTTTTTTATCCTGGCTATGAAAGACATGTATGAAAGACCTTTCAATGGAAAGAGAGAATCTGTCTAAATGTGTTGCTATTGAAAGAGAATTGGTTTATAGTCACAGAGTTTGATGCTCTTAGGAGGACTATACATTTAATCTTTGATCTAGAAATGATTTTAAGAGTCTGCACGTAAGCTAAAAGGGAGTTCTATCTAAATGCGCCATCTTCAGCTCCAGGTATAACCGGGAAGATTGTGGGTTTTCCGAGTGAATTTTCTCAAATACGGTTTCACTGTATAATTTCAGGGGGTTCCCTCTATCTTAATTTAGCTGATATATTCTCGACAGATAAAACGCTCTGCACAGGCTCCATGTAAATGACTTTTTGGTCGTGTATTCAGGGAGGGAGCAGACTGTCCTCTCTGGGGTTACAGCGCTAACACTCTAATCAACTATTTCTAGAGGAGATGCAGACAGTTGGGTATTATACTTCACCTATTCCAGTCTGATCTCCGAGAACAGTCATTTTAAGGAAGGTGAGGGAAATCTTCACGTATGAAAAGGGTCTCACTGAAGATTTATTTCCAAAATTTTAGCAAATGAATATGGTTTGAACGAGCTCACTGACTTAATGGATTGAGACATCTCTGAAATGCATCAGAAGCCTGAAAGAGTCTCGGCATGGTAAAAGGTCAACACCATTTTATATCTTTTATGGGCAGTTGCAGCCCTCAGATAAATAAAGCATTTCTTCATGTGCTTTAAAACCGGTGAAGCCAAAAATTTATAAACCTGGATTTTAGTGCTTTGCCAAAGCAGAGCGTGGCTTTGGCAAAGAAGTTGTTTTGGCACTTCTTTAGGGTTTTTTTTTTTAAGCCGTCATGGAGCTTGAAACGATGCGCTCAGCTGGGGAAGTAGACTTCTAAATAAAAATTGTAAAAATAGCAAGGGTGTATCCTTGTGAGTGGGAATTGAAAAGATGACAGAAGTATGCCCCCCCCCCCGCCGCCTTGCCCCTCTCAACTTTTAAAACCAGAGGGCAGCTTCTGGTTTGGATCCTGGAAGCCTTTCCCAGCTGCATGTTTTCCTCCTTGATGGAACAAATGTCCTCCACCATCTTTAAACTGGGGCTCAGCCACTGCTTGCGGAGGTTGTATTTTGTACTCTGTCGTTCTGTAGGGATATGGGATACTTTCCAATTCTTTGAGACTAATGACTTTCCTAAATACTGCCTTTTCCTCGGAAATGCAAGTAGAAATACATGCTGTTCTTAACGATACTGAGTACTGTTTGATGTATGCATTGCATACATACCTATGAGACAAATCCTACTCGAGATATATATATATATATTATTTTTGTAAAACGTACAATTAACTAAACTCAGCCTCTAAGCAGTAAACGTGCACTTTGGATAATCTTTTCAATGACAGTAATGCAGACATTACACCCATTCTGATACGTAGAAGATGATCCAGGGGGGGGAAAAGATACACGTACATAAGTCAATTATTTGAGAACGGAGTCCTTAATTTCTTCAGGCTCTATAAAAAAGAATTTTGGCATCTGCACATATTTATTTTAGAGATATAGGGGTAAATCTTCAGCACAGAGCACGGGGAGTTAACCATGGAACATTCATTAACGTTAATGGGATTTCTATGGCTAATTCCCCACACGCCGGCTGAAAATTTAGCCCAAAGAGATTTGAAAAGTGATGTTGAGAAGCAAGTTGGTTGGTCGGCCTCATCGCCGTCGTGTTATTAACTGCTCTATCTGCCACTGGCTTTGTATGAACATGGAGATACTGTACGTAACAGTAAGAAAGGACTGTGTGCTAAATACAGATTCTGGTGTGGAAGTAAAATAATGCAGTTATTACAAGCAAATTTGGGGTATTTTCAGAAGAAAAAAAAAATTAATATCTGCAAAGCCATAGAATAGAAGGGGGGGGGGGAATCTTAAGGCATATTTTTAGGCAGCAGACATGGTTTACATTTCCAGTATCTCTAGTACAGCTTTAGCACCAGAAGAAAGTATAACTCTTAGGTATTTTTGAACTCAGTATTCCACTTTTGGGATCTAATTTCAGAGCTGGCCAGCTCTGAGCAGGGTGTTGGACCCAATGACTTTCACGTTCCTTCCAGCCTAAGTTGTTGTATGATTTGGACTTAATAGAGCATTTTTCTTAAAGCCATTTTGGACTATTTTTCTTTTGTAGAAGTTAATTGAGATAAGGTAGGAAAGTCAGTTTCTGTTTATCTTAAAATTTTGAAGAATGATTGAAACCTGGGCAAACATAAAAAGCTATTTCATCTACTAAATTGAGAATATTGTTTTAAAAGGGAATACAGGCTCTAATTTAAAACGTTTATCAGATTTGTGCTGCTCTTTTTGTGTGTGTTGAGGATATGCAACAGAGAATGTGTGTGAAATGGGACTGTGTGTGTCTGTGAATATGTATATTCACATTTCTATCTCTCTTGAATCTCAGCAGTTTCCCTTCCTTTTTAGGGGAGCTATTAAATTGCTTTTCCAGTTGTTATTCAGAGCAGTCAGTAGCCAGCCATTAGAGGGTGCTTCTGCACCAAGGAGCTCGCTTTTCTTAAAACCCAATTTACTCAACTTTAAGTATTTGTAGATTTAATGAAGACTCATTTTATGTTTCCTAAAATTACAGGTATTTCTTCTTTGACTTGCATTACTTTGTGCAGTACTGTACTTGTTCAGAGGATTAAAATGTGGATAACTAAAAGTGGTTCAGAGTAGGTAGAACATTTCAAAGCAGCAAAATTATTACATTTCATAATTCTTAACGTAAAAACAAAAGAAAATATACATGGGTCCCATGCAAGTGAAAAATGGGCTGGTCTCATACTTAATTAATGGCAGAATCGAGCATTTATACTTTATAGCACTTGCTTACAATGTTACTGCCTCTTTTAGAAACAGATTGATTCATTATAACTCCACTGCATATATTTGCAGCAAGAAGCATAAAATAGATGCAGTTTGTAAATTTCTGCTGTTGATAGTAACGATCTAAAAAATAAAACTCAGTAAAATAAAGCGTTTTTTTTCCTCTAGAATAGAGATTCATTCAGTAGCAAACTTAAAAATGGTGTGTCTTTGCTGTAAGAATGTGCAGACAGAAGAGCTGGGAGGTGGTTTTACAGCCATTTATCCCAGGAATACCATTTTAAAGCCTGCCCTTCTGACCCGGGACATTGGTGCAGGGTGAGTGAAGGAGAATGGAAACAGGAAGATTTCTAAGAGAAAATTCTGCTCCTATGGAATCAGTTCCCAAGGCCAATTGAATAAAAGTCATTAAATTCCAAAAGCGGCACGTAGTACAAAGCAGCACACCTCAGTGGTCAGGAGCATCCAGCAAAAAAATCTGCCACCTGCAGATCTTTGTCAAAGCCAGCCCCTGGAGCCGGTGACTCTGAAAATACTCCTCCGGGAGAAGCTGGTACATCTTTGCACCAATGTTCAGGTTAAGGATTTCTGATATGCAACGGGGTTTGAAAGCTGCCCAAACTTCCAAAGACCTTCTCTAGTAAGATGTGGATTGGCAGCTGGAGGAACTGGTGCTGAGCAAAGGAAGGGGAGGGAGAAAAAAATCTATTTCAGGAGCTTCCTAAGAAGCCATGTAGTCTCCTAAGCCTTAAACAAAAAAAAGGTTGCAGAATGTCCCTTCAGGCATAATTGTCCGTGGTTTTATTGCACCTGTCTGCGTTGATACGCTCGTGATGCCAGCTCTCTGCTGGTTCTGCTCCCTCCAATTTACATAGAGGTCACTTAGATACCTCTTCTGAGATTGTAAGGGCCCTTCTTTAAGCACAGTCTTTACGTTGCAAGAACGCGTGGAATTAAAATCTGGGAATCTCTCTAACATCATACTCCTTAACATCATTCTGCCTAACAACTTGAGAATTTAGAATTTGCATAAATGTTTAAGTAATATAAATTTCAGCACCAGTGGGTGTGCTTTGTGAAGCTGACATCCGTTGTTGTATAAATATAATTTGATTCTAATTATTCCAAGAGGTTATACGATACTTATTTATGTTTCTTTTTAGCTGTTAAAAGCCAGTACCTGGACTGTCTAGTTCAGACCCAAGTGAATTTTTTTCTAATTTGGGAGTAGAATCTAGGCAAAACTGAAATGGCTTGCTTAAGCACATCAAACAACAGAGTAATTGGATATTGTGAACATCTTGTTCTTCCTGTATGAAATTTGGGGCTTCTGAACGAATCACGGAATGACTGATAGCATGTGAGTTCTTTGAAGATACTAAGGATTGAAGGTCATGTCATGTGTCGTGTTGAAGGTAATTGTTCATAGATTTTCAAAGAGATTTTTAGATTAGACCTACGACAACCATGCCATAGAATCATAGCATCATTTCTGTTGGAAAAGACCTTTGAGATCATCAAGTCCAACTGTTCTATAATACAAGAGTTTATACAATGCCCAGCAAACTTTAGCCCTAATCTGATAAGTGTGTTTGGTACTATTCTTGTGCAAATCATAATAGTAATACTGTAATTTGGAACAAAATATTAATGCACACACTCTGCTCACTAGGAGCTTGCACCAGTCGACCCAGTATTAGTTCTCCCTCTGAGCTGAATGACAACAGGATACAATTTTAAGTTACAGACTCTTTTAAAATCAGGTAGATGGATTTTTGTGCTGGTAGCATATTTGAGTAGCTGTTGTAAATCACTGGTTGAGTTTGCAACTGGTATTTTAAAATTGGAACTAGACAGGTAATAATGACAGGGAGTCTGCCTAATCTTATACTTTAGTGAGCTAATTACCGCTTCTACTATTATACTTTATAATTTTAACAGGTTTTGGAGGGTTGATTCCTTCAATAAGCATTTCTTGTAGTAGCAAGACACGCTTTGTATTGCTTTCTTTTAACAAGTAGCATAAATCCATCAGTTAATGATGGGAGTAGAGCTAATAAGCACAGTCATGAAAGGAAAGCATAGGTGATCAAATATCCCAGCTGTGCTAACTCATAACTGAAGAGAGTAAGGATGCACGTACTTTGGTTATGTCAATATTGTCTCCTTCAAATCTGTCCACTAGGAAAACAAACTTGATATACAGCTGGAAAACTAAGACAGTAAGCCTGAAGTTCATCACCCGTAGTATCTAAAAAAACAGACGGGCATTTCTACAGAGAACCAGTTCTTATTTTCTGTCCGTAATTCAGCTACATGCTGGGAAGGTGCTACAAGCTCATTGATTGTTTTTAAAGTGTTTAGAGTTGACTAAAAGTCCATTTCACATTTAAAGAAGATTATGAAACATAAAATATAAATATTCCACCAGTACATTATTCTACAGAAATTAAGAACCACTAGCCTACTGTGACCAGGAATTAGAGCAATTGGATAGACTCTTTCAGGACGTGAAACTGGGATTGGTGAAGGAAATGACCTCTACATCAGTGTCAATGTCGAGGATATCAAATCAAGATACCGTAATTTTCAGCTTTTTGAGGCAGATGAAGCTGATCATGAAGTGACACCTAACAGTTTCCATTCAGTGGTGATGGAATTATTAGCAAGAGGGAAGTCTTCCTTAGGAAGTGTTGGATGATACCCATTATCTGTGTCATCTCTTCCAAATCCTGAAACTCAATTTATTTTTACGAGAAATACTCAAGTGTATAGGGGTGGTGCTGGCAGTTACTAAATATATTGTCTTTCTGGTTTAGGGCAGGTTTGAGACCAAATCTGTTTTAAATACTCGTCAAGGGCAACAGCAGCTGTCTTATTGACATCTTGTCTCACTCTGCTCATGTAATAGGTGGAACGAAGCTGGGCTGAGCTTTTGGCCCTGGAAACACTTGTGTTAGTGCTGCAGTTGGTATGGGACCCCTACACCATCGATCAGTGTGGAATCATAGAAGCACAGAGTGGTTTGGCTTGGAAAGGTCCCTAAAGATCATGCAGTTCCATCCCCCTGCCCTCCCACCAGACCACAGGGACACCTCCCACCAGACCAAGTTTATCAAAGCCCCATCCAACGTGGTCTTGTGGAACCCCTCCAGGGATGGGGCAGCCACAGCTTCTCTGGGCAACCTGGGCCAAGGTGTCACCACCCTCAGAATGAAGAATTTCTTCCTACTATCAACCATCAACCCATGTACTATTGCTACACTCCCAGATAAACAGTCCCTTCAGCCCATCCATTTTTTTCTTACATGCACATGTTCACGGACAGCCCTTATCCATGATGGTAGCCCAACGCTGTCGTGTGGCCATCCATCCTACAGACAGTGGTCTGGCAACCTGGACCAACACGGGATTGCCTCGGGTTCTCCATCAGCAGGTTCAGATAGACTGCAGCCATTCAGCCACCTTCTGGCAGGTATCACCGCTGGAGACACGAGTGCTGGTGAATACACCAAGCATCTCAAGTTAATTCTGTTTGGCAGGAAACGTTTCTTCTAGTTTTGGTAACTGGATTGCTTCAAATCATCGTTTTTTGATTGTAAAAAATACTCAGTTCCCAGCCCCAACTTGCTGTTTGTCTTAGACTGTGGACTAGACCTATTTTGTTTGCATTTTGTAGATTTCTGAAACTAGCATTACTTACAGACCAAATATTTCACTCTCATGGCTCTCCTAAGAGTAGTAGAGTAGTTTGTAGTTCTATATTAAAATCTGTGTGCATTTTGTTTTATTTATGACCCCACCGCTCAACAGTTTCAAATGTGATTATGAAAATGTTTAAACAAATGCATTTTTTTCTTCAAAGTTATTTTCTCTAATGCATATCTGTGTAATTAGAACAAAACATAAACTATATTGTAGCATTACAATCAGGAATTAATTATTGTAACATGAAATTTTCATTTTTTTTGTCTTTCCTAACTGCAAAGGTGAGTATGGCTTAAAATTGAAAAAATATTAGTCCTTTTCATAGAAACCTGTTTGAAGATCATAAGGGAGTACAAAAGAAGAAAAGCTTTTTGTTTGTGTTTGCAATCAAATCTTTCTTAAAAGGAAGTCTGACACGCAGGCATTGTAGTTTTTTTTTAATATTACATTGAAGAAAGCAAGATACAAGTCTCACTGGATTAACTGGAATTCAAGTATAGCAGAAAAAAAAAAACATTTAAAAATAAATGCTTGCAAACAAGAAACTCAATGAGCCTTGCAAATGGCTATTCAAAAGTGATTTTCAAATATTAGTGAAGCTTAATTTATTGCTTGCCTAATTTATTGCTTCCATCAAAACAAAACAGAAGAAAATAGGTCAACGTAAAGAAGCTACTGAAAATTATTTAAATGGCAAAACATTCTGAAAAGGAATACAAAAAAATACATTTAAAGATGTCATAGATCTAAAAATAATCAATCTGTCTGTCCTAGTGAATTTATTCAGCTCATACAACATACTCAGAAATACAGTTCTGTTTTTTAAAGACAGCTTGCAAATTTGCAAGATTTGTAAATCAAATCAACGTGTTTGCCAAGGTGCTTTTGAAAATTCTTTAACCTGGTGCTCAGTTAACAAGCATAGTATATATTAACGTGTTGAAGGCAAGAGCTGTACAGCTCAGTGAGAGATTTCTTGGTCCAGCACATAAATAAAAGGCAAAACTAAATAGATGTTTGTGCTATATTTTCGGTGCTGCGCTTAAAAAATAATTAACCAACTTCCTTCCAGATCTGGTTACGAGTTTGATAGCTAAATCTGAAACGCTACGTAAAACCATAGAAGAATCTTATTTCTTTAAGTGCAAATACAGTTAAAATTCAGATTAAGCTACCTTGGACTCATTGCTTTGGACACAGCTATTGTTCTGGTCACTGGTTTATTTAAGGGCCAGTTATGCGAGGCCGGCTGATGGACGGACGTGCCTACACATGGAGGTGTCGGTGGATGAGACGATGCAGATCTGTCGATAGCGCTGCCGGGAACCCACACATTTTCCATAATTAATTTCCAGCGTGAACTGGCCATTGCAGTTTAATGCCCTGCTGGTAGAAACTTCCTGCCTTGCAAACAGGAGTTGCAGCAGTGGTAGGGCAGTGGAGCAAGGGCTTCTCCTGTGCTTGAATAATTTGCAGGTCCTTTCACCTCTTGAGGCTCATTTCTGCTTAGCTTAAAAAAAAAAAAAAAAAAAAGAAAAAAGAGGCATTTTTTATCTTCACTTTTGGCTGACGATAAGAAATCACGGTTATCAAATTTTATGACCTACTGACCTTTAGTATTGAAAAATTGGTTTATTTACAACAACAATCACTATCTAAAAGAATAGCATTAAACAGTTTGACATTTAGTACTTCTGTAATTGCCTTATGTCATGTGTCAGCGCTGGATATCTGTCGTATGGATCACTTATCTACTATCTGGTTTATATATATATAGGCCTTCAGGGCCTTTATCAAAATGCATATATGAACTTTTCACTCCGTGAAGTGAAAACCCAGGTCAATTATTTCTATTTTCTGTGACCTTCTTAACTTTTCACACCCAGAGAGTTGTTCTAGATTGTAGGACTCGCCTGCAGTATCAGCTGGAGGAGGACTGCTGCCTTCACTGATGTTGCCAGAGGTGTGGCTGGTACAGAAACTAAAGATCTTCTTGACAAAAGGCATTACCTCCCGCAAATTAATTCTGCTTCACTGTTGTTAATCTCATTATCTGTTCAGTTAATCAATTGCTGTCTTTCAAAAGAGCGTCAAAAAATACTATGTCGAGCAGGGCGAGGGAGGGGATTCTGCCCCTCTGCTCCGCTCTGGTGAGACCCCAGCTAGAGCATTGTGTTCAGCTCTGGGGCCACCAACAGCAGAAGGACATGGACCTGTTGGAGCAGCGCCAGAGGAAGCCACAGAGATGCTGGGAGGACAGGTTGAGAGGATTGGGGCGGGGTTCAGCCTGGAGAAGAGAAGGCTCCGGGGAGACCTTGGAGCCCCTTCCAGTCCCTCAAGGGGCTCCAGGAGAG
>JAOTQQ010000023.1:15905990-15928488 GCA_026546715.1 Gallinago undulata | reverse complement strand
GGTCTTGAAGATCTCCAGAGAAGGGGACTCCACGACCTCCCTGGGCAGCCTCTGCCAGGGCTCTGGCACCCTCACCCAAAAGAAGTTTTTTCTCATCTTTGAGTGGAACCTCCCATGTTCCAACTTATGCCCATTCCCCCTCGTCCTCTCACTGGCAACCACTGAAAAGAGTCTGGCTCCCTCCTCCTTCAAACCACCCTTTAGATACTTCTAGGCATTAATAAGGTCTCCCCTCGGCCTTCTCTTCTCCAGGCTAAAGAGTCCCAGCTCTCTCAGCCTTTCCTCATCAGGGAGATGCTCCAATCCTTGAATGAGTTACAGAAAGGTTTGCAACTCGCACTGCTGTAGGGTATCAGCCCGCAGCAGGGATTCACAAGGTAAAGTTCCTGCGGTATTTCCAGTCGCTGGTGACAGCCATACCTTAAAGTCCAAACACGAGAGCTTTTCCAGTCTTTTGTTTACATCAGGAGAATCCATCTTCTTTGGGAACTGAATGAAGCAGAGTTGGTTACGGTCCTCAAATGACAAGACGATGAAATTGTCCGTAAGTACAGCTGAAAGAAAAAAAAACAAAACAAAACAAAAATTGTCATCGCTGTAATTCCCATTTCTAGTAAAAAACCACATTACTGAACCCTCCACTGAGACACTGCGGAAAGCAATTTTTTCAAGACAGTGTCTTAAATATTACCCTGAAGCCTCTGTAATCTCCTAAAAGACATCGATGTGTCATCCTGCCAGGACCTTCCTGGAAATGAGAAATAAAGCCCAGGGAGGACTCTGATTACATAAACCTGAATAAATTACCTCACACCAAGTTACCCCTACGTTCAAACACACGTTTTATGCCCTTTCACGTTCATTTTCATCTGGGTTCAACCTTCAATTTTATTTTGTTTTGTTATGGTAAGATCCACCAGTATTTCAGAATATAGCATTGCTCATGTTAAGGATGAAAAATGCCAATTAGTACTTGGGGTGTACCTGTTTTTTTGACATTTTAAGGTGCCAGGTGCTGCTGCAGACACAGACGAGGGATGTTACCTACGGACTTCTGAGGAGAAGGACTGGGGGTCCCAGTGGAAAGTAACCTGTCCATGAGCCAGCAATGTGCTCTTGTGGCCAAGAGGGCCAATGGAATCCTGGGCTGCATAGGGAAGAGTGTGGCCAGTAGGTTGAGGGAGGTCATTCTCCCTCCCTGCTCCGCACTGGGGAGGCCACAACTGGAATACTGCATCCAGTTCTGGGCTCCCCACTTCAAGAGAGACAGGGAACTGCTGGAGAGAGTCCAGCGTAGGGCAACGAAGATGGTTAAGGGATTGGAGCATCTCTCTGATGAGAAAAGGCTGAGAGAGCTGGGGGTCTTTAGCCTGGAGAAGAGAAGGCTGAGGGGAGACCTTATTTATGTTTACAAGTATCTAAAGGGTGGGTTGAGGGAGGATGGAGCCGGACTCTTTTCAGTAGTTTCTAGCGATAGGACAAGGGGCAACGGGCTCAAACTGGAACATGGGAAGTTCCACTCAAACATGAGGAAGAACCTCTTTCAGGTGAGGGTGGCAGAGCCCTGGCAGAGGCTGCCCAGGGAGGGTGTGGAGTCCCCTTCTCTGGAGATCTTCAAGCCCCACCTGGATGCTTGAAGTGATGTGCTCTGGGCAACCCCGCTTTGGCTGGGGGGTTGGACTAGAGGATCTCTAGAAGGTCCTTTCCAACTCTGACAATTCCGTGATTCCGTACTATGCAGACAGTCATCCCAGAGCAGGATACTTAGAGGATTTACTCTTAGAGGGGCACTGCACATACTTTTGTGACAAGGAAAGAGGAGAAACACACCATCGATGCCCCGGAGTCACTCATGCAGTGTAGACTTCCTAATTATTTGGCACAACAGCAGCCCTGCCAAAGCCATGAAGGTGTCAAGAGTGGACCTAGATATCAATTCCTGCATTTGTTGATGCTATGAAATGGCCAGAGGGTTATTTTCTGTATCAGTGGTTAAACTGGGATTTTATATTTTTTTTAAACAAGGCACTCCTAGCAGAGGTACTGAAGCAGGCTGACCATTGCAGAACATCTCCATTTGTCAGGAAGCTTTTGCAACCACCAAACTATTGTTTGTGGGGATATTGTGAAAGCAGACAGTCAGTGTTGCATGAGCCAGAAAAAGACCCAGCTATTAAATTGAATTCCAGTTTTACCTTAACAATGAAGTTATTTTATCCCATTTTGCCCAAACCCTACTCAATTTTGAAGGGGTGGGTAGGTGTGAAGTCTCTAAAGCTCGATGGGACGAATTTTTATATTTTTTTCATATATACCTCTTTGCAAAAGCAGGACCCAGCTCATGTAGTTAAAGGAACATTGTAAATTCTGAGAAGCGTTTCTTGAAGTCAGAAAGATCCTTTTGTCATCGTCATCGTCATCTTCATCCCCATTTTGCCGGAATATAACGGCGAGGTGTGGTTGCATAACTCTGGAAGTTGCTGTGAATTCCTTCAAAAGGAACTCCAAGAAAGAATAATTCCTCTGAACAAAATACTCAGACTTTACAATGCCATATTTTGTTACAAAAGTAAATTTTCTTTTTTTTTTCTTTTTTTTTTTTCCCTATAACTAAACTGAAGGCATTTCAGATTAGGACGTTGTTGGACTGGATGAGCATTTTGTGGGCAGATGGCCGTTTTCACTGGCACAAGAGCAACCAGCATCCAAATAATCAGCTGGTTTCGGGGTGCCCAAGAGGCCACAGAAAGGGAGAAGCAAAAAGCTAAACTCGAGATGAGAAAAATTGACAAAATCTCTTTTACCTTTTTAGCCACATTTTGCATCATCTGGATTTTTCAGCGCAAAACTGAAATGCAGTTCTTTAGAAGTCCTTGGGGTTTTAACATTTTCTTACAAAATTTCTTTTTTTTATTTTTTTTTCCTCATCTTTGAGGGCAAATTTTTTTAAAAGTACATGTCTTGGATACTGAATATTCGGTGCTCATTTGAAAGCGTTGAAACGTTATGGGATGGCTTTATATTCAACAAGAGGACAATTAAATGGGTCTGTGGAGTCTTCGTACGAGGGCTTTGGAGTCATTTGGGGAAATTATGACATATTATTTGTTATGCCAACGTCTCCTAGCCTTGCCTTGTCTTCTGGGCAGTTGTGCCTTCCCTCCAGCTGAAGCGCTCATCTGCCCATCAAAGGTTTGTGGGACGGTTTTTTTGAGTCAAACCACGATAGGATTTTGAGAAGTTCACTCGATTTGATGACTTCCTATTAGTGAGAGATTCTGAGCCAGGATCCTTGGGGAATGCAAGTTCCGTTTGACTTGCTAAAGTAAGAAAGGGGGGGGGGGGGAAAAGGAAAACAAATAAGAAAATTATAACATACAGTCTCCTTTTACTGTAGTCTCCATGGAAAATGAGGGCCTGCCCTCATCCGTATTTATACCAAAAATGGTTCCCATGTTGAACAAACCACTCTTCTGCTAATCTTGTGGTTTTTTTCTAAATCTCATTCTTGCCCAAGATGAAAGTATATTCCATTTACTAGACGTGTGTTGTGAGCTTTTTTTATTTTTTGCCCTTTTTTTTTTTTTTTTTGATAGAACCATAGGATTTAGTAAGTCGGTAAGACTTTTTGTACATTTGGGGATCAGTGTAAAGAAAATGCCATTTCCACTTGGTGCTATTTCCGTGGATTAGGCAAAGCATCAAAACCTTAGCTTGAGTGAGAATACCTCCAGGTCTCCTAGCTCTGCTGGGGCTGTGATCGCTTCCTCCACCCTACCTGAGATTCCTGCACGTATTTTTTTTCATCAAAGCCCTCTGGAGGTAAATGCCTGATAATCTCGAGTGATAGGAATTCTCCAATCGTCTCGTAATTGATTCATTATCCAGGTGGCGCTAATGGAAAGGAAATGAAGAGCCCACTTCAAACAAATTAAAAAAAAAAAAAAGTTGAAGTACAGTATCATCCCCGACAGTGGTGGATAAGGGTGCTGTGTTTGGGTAAACTCCCCTTCCCAGCCCAGCTTTCAGGGGATTCTTGGGTTTAGAGAAAGAAGTGAAAGGAATTGGTCTGATGGGCCGCGTACGATTACAGCGCCGCAGGAAATGACGCGGGGAAATCTCTTGGTCTCAGAAGGTTCCCAATGTTCCTTCGAAAAAAAAACCCATCCCAATATTCAGATGGATTGTTCAAAAAAAAAAAGGCAGACATTTTATAGTCAGTGTACCGAATATTTCAACTCATATATTTTACATGCTTCACGTCTGTTGTTTTGTTGCTTTTAGTTGATTTAAGGTAAGTGCTCTTTTTTATTTAGAAAGGCATCCTTTTTTATATTTAGCACTGTAACAAATGTCTGCATCTGTTCAAAACTGTTTCTTGACTATATTGACACTTTACAATATACAGCGTTTAAAAAATTTGGCCTAAAAGTCAAATTCTCCCCAAGCCAGATCTTTAAGCATTGGCCTCACTTTTGCGTGTGTCAAGGTAACAACCATACAGTAAAAACAGATTATAACCTGCGTGTGAGAGGTTATTTACTTTAGTGAGAGCAGCTGTAAATTTAAACAAATGTTGGTTTGTCTCTGTATATGATGCATTTCTTACCCTGTTCTTTCCCATGCATTATTCATTGTATCGCGGTCACAAACTACAACTTAAATATAACAACATGTCATGGGTGCTAGGTTCTCCTAGCACTTAAGTTTCCAAAATACTTGCAGTTTCACTGGTGTCAGAGGGTCGTTAATTTTCTCATGCCTTTTCTTTCCTTCTTTTGATAGGGCTAAAGCTCCATCCACGGCCAGATGTCTTTCTGCCTGACCGAGATGTTCCTGTGGTCTTTGAGGACTAACTTACGTATCAGAGGTGAGCTGTTACCTCTTACTACAACGATGCAGCAGAGCTTGTTGATGAATATTAAACCGATATAAAATTCTGAATGCCCAAACGAAGGGAGTTCTTGTGCTTAGGAGAAAGAAAATTAGGCAGCAATGCGATGTTTGAACTTGGTTGGCTCCTTTGCTTATCTCATCATAGAATTGGAGCATCTTTTCAAGCAAAAATAACTGTTAAGATTGTATTTAATTGGATGCATTCCCTTTTTAGGAAGCTATGCCCTACTTGACTGTAAACTTCAGTGTAATGACTAGTTTGGGTAAATGAAGATCTATAGTCAAGTGATTTGCAGAGGCATTGTGATTTGTACATAGCATGAAAATAAAAAATTACTGCATGTTCTGGCTATTTTGCATGATTACTTGAAATCTTATACTTCCGAGAATATATTTATCTTATGAATTGATTGTTTCTGGAGACACATGACTAATTACTCGCAATGTAGAAATTACCTTCATTCATCTTGCCTTGCTGTTGCTAGAATATAATATTAAAAAAAACCCCAGTGGTTTATAAATGAACCATATCAAGTATTATTTATGACACTTCATGCCAATTGTAGTGTACAGTATTTCTGTTAAAATATAATTTTGAATGTTATTGACAATTCAATTGAATATGAATGAATATGAATGACATTTCTTTATTATGGAAACAAAGTAGAAAAGAATACCTATAGATTAATACTGAATCCTTTCAAAGGGCAGCTTTATGAGCTCACGAATCTCAAAAAAAAAATATCCTCTTGTCTTTAGGTCAGCTGTGTCAGGCATCAGAAAAATATTGTAAGCTATTCTAAGGTATACTTTTCACCATGATCCTTACTTTTCCTTGTGAAAGAATATAAAAGATGGTAATTAGGAAGGTGGTAAAAGTATTTTTGTATGTTGGCAGCTCAAGAGAATCAAAGTGTATGTGAAGGAAATGACTTCTCCAAATAAATGTAACATTATCCTTCAGCCCTGACTTGCTGGTTCTTGAAAGTCCTACCAGTGCTCAGATTATATGCCATAGTTTTTGCACTGTTGCTTGTGTTTTAACACCTAACATGCTGCTCCAGCTGACAAAAATTAAGGTGTTGAACTCTGCTTGGTAAGTGGTGGTTTTGTTTCCAGTGCCACATCCATAATTTAATATATTTACATTCATTTTTATAGATGAAGATATTGGGATCCACCAGTGCTATGACAAAAAAGAACCAGGTAAAATATAAATGAGCGTAACTAAAGCTAAACAAAACTTACAGATATTCAATCTTTGACACTGACTGCTTGCTCTGAAAAATGCAGCATTGAATTTGTTGTTAATACATGAAAGCATGCAGGGGCAGGGGTGCAGAGCTGGAATACAGGGGCAGGGATGCAGGGCTGGGATAAAGGGGCAAGGATGCAGGGCTGGAATACAGGGGCAGGGATGCAGGGGCAGGGATGCAGGGGCAGGGATGCAGAGCTGGAATACAGGGGCAGGGATGCAGGGGCAGGGCTGCAGGGGCAGGGATGCAGAGCTGGAATACAGAGGCAGGGATGCAGGGGCAGGGATGCAGCTCAGGGAAGGGATACAGGGCAGGGATGCAGCAGCAGAGTTTCAGGGCTGGGGTACAGGGGAAGGGATGCAGACCAAGGCAGGGATGCAGGAGCAGGAATGCAGGGGCAGGGATGCAGCCCGGGGCAGGGATGAAAGAGCAGGAATGCAGCCAGGGACAGGGATGCAGGGGCAGGGGTGCAGGGGCGGGGATGCAGGGGCACGGATGCAGCCCAAGGCAGGGATGCAGGAGCAGGAATGAAAGAGCAGGAATGTAGCCAGGGGCAGGGATGCAGCGGTAGGGATGCAGGGCAGGGGGGCAGGGGCAGGGATGCAGCCCGGGGCAGCCTGCCCGGCGGTGGCTGGGTGTTTGCTGGCATCCCAGCAGAGGGCATCGCGAACGCGCAGGAGCGCCAGCCCCGGCCTCCTGCCTTCCTACCTGGTCTCTGCAATGGCCATTTCAGAGCGAACGATCCATTTTCTTTATCTGATGAATACTCTTAATCCTCCAAGTTTCACGAGGGGCCAAAAGGTCGGCTGGGCTAGAGTTGCTCCCTCCCTGCGGCCGAGTTGGAGCTTGTGCGGGCGTCCCCCCCCCGGGGGGGGGCTGCGTTTTGTGGGTAACGTGCCGTCGCCACGGCTCTGCCGACGGACCCCCTCGGCTTCTCCGGCGGCTTCACTTGGAGCTGCCTTCACCATCTGGTGAGATTGCGGGCTCAGTAACGCCGGCCCACCTGTTGGGCTGCACGAGCCTTTCTTTCACTGCGAATTTAAGATACCGGCCTCACGAGGTGAAAACATTGAGGCTGTCTTAATTTTTTTGGTGAATTTCTTGTGTTTTATCAAACCGTGCGACTCCTCTCTCTGTTATTAATATTTGCTGACAGCGGCAGTGAGGATTACCGTTCATCTTTTCATCCTTTCTTTCCTTTAGCCTCACAGATGAAGCGTGGTTACTTAGAAGAGAAGCAAAAGCTAGCAGAATGTAAGGACGTTTTCTTGAGTTTCCTCTTACAGTAAGACCAAATTATTAATTTGTATTGGTGATGCCCCTGGAAAAGAGTTAAAATAACACCTGGCTGCTTCCAGTGTAATTTTTTGTACATGCCATCTAAGACAATCACGGAACTATGCAGCACAAAACAATTGGGAAGTTTTAATTATTCCTTCCTGGTATATTTGCAGTCTGGTTGGTTTTTTTCCCCCGTGTCACTAAGCATGGTAGTGTATTGCTTCTCAAATTCATTTTCAAGAGGACAATCCTCCAAAACAATCCCAATCCAGATTTTTTCCTCATGAAATTTACTCAGCAGATGAGCAATAAACATTTTGCCAATCCGCTCTTGAATTGAAATGCCAGCTGCCTCAAAACTGAAAGGTGAAACTCAAAAAACACTTTTGGCCAAAATCAAATTCCAGGTTAATAATAAGCTGCCATCGTAGAACGCTGTTAGCTTTCAAACGTTTACGCCGTTCCTGTGTTATCTGTTTAAAAGCAATATCAGTTTATGCTGGCATACACCAGTTCTGTGACAGCAAAAGACCTTTATATTAGTACAACTTTTCTTCAGCTCAAATTCTACAACTTCTGCGTCGTTATTACTGCTCAGAGCATCTGCTGACGTTCAAACATCGTTACGTGACGACTCGGGAAAAATCTGATTGATTTTGAGACGACCTCACAAAGTGATGTGTGCGCCCTAAGAACTGCCTTAATGTTTTGTCTTACCGCCACGAAAAATTCACGTGGAATTGTGCGCGCGTTTGAAACCCACCCGTTCGGGAAGGATAAGTTATTTGCAACGTTTGGAGCAGGTGGGAGCCCCGCTGGGATCGGGATGGGTGTCACGGTGCAGGCAGCCATGGGGCAGATCATCTGCAGCCGCTGCGGAGGGCGCGTTTCAAGGGGGAAGGACCCTGAGGTTATCCTGCAGGCTCTTACCGTCCCCTCTACGAAAGGAGAAGCAGGGGCCAGAGACACCCCACAGCTCAGAAACCCCCACCTGATCCCTTTTCTCAGGCGTGACCCGCGATAGGAACACGAGCAAACTGTAAAAACACTGTAAATAGAGGGGTGGCCTCGGCTGAAAATCACGGCGGAGCACATTTCTCCCAAGAGGAGCACCGGGTGACTTCGCTCCCAGCCGCTGGTTTTGTTTTACACAGTTTGGTATCTGCACAGGCAATTTCCCCCTTTGCATAGGTGGATAAATATTCCAGTGTTTATGAAGGCACCCATTGAAAATGTGATCTTACATGCCTAATTAATATTATCATAACAGTTCCACCAACGCTGGCTTCAGTCCAACAAGACACAAAGAGAAGTTGTATGTTGGTGTGCTCTTTTGTTGATGTATGAAATCCTTCATTTTTTTCACTCTATAGCACTTCCATTGTGAGCTCCTCTTTGCAGGGAGATTTAAACACAACTGTTAAGTCATTCAGTCTGGAAGTTGGCATACAAACTGACAGCTCGGAGCTCGAAACTTTTCATCAGGTTTCCTTTAAATAGCCTAGATTTTAAAAAGACAATGTGTTCTAGTCTCTCCTGGGTTTTATTGCGTGCTTACGAACAGAGAACGGCTCACTTTTATATAATGAAATTTCACAAGTTACTACAGCCTGATTCTCAGCCATGAAACAAGCCAATTCCTAGCAGCTCCAGAGGAAGCTTTGCCTCCTGGTTTCAGGATTAATGTATTAGGCCAGAATTTTCACAATAGTTTGCTGAACATTAATAAATTTGTTAAAGGACTGTACCAGTCATGCAGTTTCTTGTTTGCTTGACTTGGCAGATTCTTCAGAACAAATTTTCAAGAACAAATCCTATAAATAACTATACTCCATAATATAAGTTATTGCGTTCACAATTACCCCTTGTTAATACCTCTATATATGCATAAATTCATGCATATATATTTTGCAGACACGTTAGTGCCTGCTTTTTGAAACTAGGCAATGAAATGCTAGTTCAAAAGGAAAATAGTATCTGTTTAGGGTTTGATAACTTGAATCTGAGTTAACATAATGAATGTGAGATGCTTTCTCATCTCAAGAGCTTCACAGTTGGGTAAAATTTTACATCCTGAGAGCTTTGCACACAATTGCCATGGGGAGGTCACGGGCAGTGTGGATATTTCATGGTAACTGTTCCTAGAACAGAGCCTTTCAAAGAGATACCACTTGACAGTACAACCCAGTAGAAACCATAGCCATTTCCTTCCGATATTGGTAATTTTTACATTTAAGGTAACTCCTAGAAATCGTAGGTTTGTGTTTCCATAGACAAGGAAGCTCGACTTGAAGAACTTTTTAAAAATTATATATAAATGTATGTTTGTACACACATGCTTATATACATAGACAGGTATACATATACATTTCTCTATCCTTTGGTGTTATTTTTTTTACTTTTATTTGCCAGCTCGAGATTATCCTTGGACGCTGAAAAACAAGCGACCAGACAAACTGCGAGACGCGCTCAAGGAGGTGGAGGTATGCTTCAGAAAGTTTCACGCACGGCAACATATAATCCTGTTTTCAAACCTCTTTCAACAGCTTTAATTTTCATAAAAGATCCAACTCTCCCAGTGATGATAACTGTGCTTTTGTCTGGCGGGCTGCTCTGAAACAGCTGCATCTTTGTGTGGCGCGGCTTCGCCTGTAAACCTGAAAATCAGAAGGATGTTAACTGCTAGTGACAATGTGTACTCCAGCTCCTCTCTCTGTTTTCTCTTGGCCTTTAGGACTTGCTGCAAACCAGCCCGTGTGTCCTGAGCAAATGGAAGAGCAAACACATCTGCCAGGTAAAATGTTCCGACAAAGCTCTTGCCACGTTCAGTGGGTGGAGGCCGACAGCCGCCCGCTGTTTGGTGCGATAGAGTTATAATGTTAGCTGACACAGAAAAAGTCATTCTTTTGGTTTGGGTTGGTTTCCAATGTGTGGGCTCTTATTACCTAGATTGCGTTTATTTACAATTCTATCCCGATGCTACAAAACAAAAATCTGGTTTTTTATCAACAAGAAAAATTACATTGAAGGGCCCCGATTCTGTGAGATTATTATTATTTGGGGAAAGCGTACCTCAAAATAACAGTCTAAGGGAACAGTTAAAATAAATAGACAGGTCTGGAATTTATGTTATATTGCATTTTTAGATCTTAATTATTTATTTACATGTCTGTCGCAAATCTTTTAACTTTTGCTTGTGTAATATGGGAGGGAAGCTCTAACTCCAAACCAGCTAGATCATTAATCAAGTTATGGAAGAGAAGATATTGTGACATGTGGGACAGATGTAGCTATGTTTCTTGCTCTATATAAGCTCCACGTGTTGCATACAAGCAACAGCTTTTCAGAGCCTCGTTAACACAGACCAGTGGGGTTGGTGGGAGATCTGAAGGGGACACGTGCTCCAGCTCCTTAATCATGAGCTTGTTCTGAAAAACATATCTGATGTAAAGTTTCTGCAGTCTTCAGTGGTCAGGAGGAACGTGCGTTGTGTTTGGAAGCTGCTTTAGCACAGGGGTTACTAGTAAATATTACTAATACTAACTCTAAAAAGAAATTTTGTGTTCTAACTTCTATGCTTTTTCACAGTCATAATTTTTTTTTCTTCTAATTCAAGGAG
Source organism: Gallinago undulata (assembly GCA_026546715.1). NCBI lineage: Eukaryota > Metazoa > Chordata > Aves > Charadriiformes > Scolopacidae > Gallinago > Gallinago undulata. The sequence continues at coordinate 15,917,436 of JAOTQQ010000023.1, read as the reverse complement.
TTCCAAATGTGTGTCAGTAGGATGAATATTAAATACTCGAACATTACACAGCTGAAATTCCAGTAATGTCTTTAAGAATAGCAAAATTTTTAAATACCTGACTTGCCAAATGGTAGAGAGTCTTTTTGTATCAATAATTTTGTATCAATCATAAAGAGATTATTGTCTAAGCTACATTTCCCTATCAGATCTTATCACTAGTAAATGTATAGCATTCACATACAGATTACATAGTGAATATCTGTGAATGTTAATCCTCTAGAAGCCATTTAAATATTAATTGTATGCTAATTTAGAGGACTCTTTTTTTTTTTCTGTTATTATTGTTCTGACTAGGAAAGGAATTTGGTTAAGTAATAGTGAGTCAATTAGTCATGAGTGTGTTCATCTGCTTCATTTGCTTTCCCCATCCATTCTCCCTTTATCATTTTCCCTCCCCTCCCATCTATCTGCATCCGCCCGCATCCACCTGCATTCCTTACCAATACGTCCTCTACAACAGTGAACTTCTTGCCAAAATTTGATCATCTTGCCTTTATAACACCTTTGGCTGACTATCAATTCTGTATAAAAATCTTTGTTCTTTTTTTTTTTTTTGACTTAGCATCCTCTAAGCAGTTTCAGACTTACATAAAAAAATGAGACAAATGCAGTTTTATGTATTTCTTGTACAAGATAGGGGAAGAAGAGAGATGTATGTTTTTACCGTGATATATTAGATCTGGCTCTAAATTGGATTGAATCATGTAAAAGAGTAGCTTGATAAAATGAGCATTTTTTTAGGTGGCTTGTATAGCCAGACTATAAGGGATAGTATAGCTTATAACAGAGCCAGAGTTAAAGTTATAGATAAAAATCAGCGTCCTTTCTCTGTCCTTAAGTTTTGCTTTTGGTTTCTCAATCCCAAAACAAAATGTTGGTGGGTTTTTTTTTATATAACAGTGGCTGATAATTGAAGTCTCCAGCTGGGTTTAGAATGTTCTGCCAAAACAATTGTGTTATTCCACAGTCTTCCTGAAAACATAAACTCTCCAACAAATGAAACTAAAACAGAGAAAAATGAATAATTGGGAAGAATCTGTCTTCTATATATTTTTTTATGTCAAACACTTTGTTTTTCTGCTGCTCATCTGCCTTGGAGCATTTTGCAGGAATATCTGGACTCTCCCATTCTGATACAAATGTTCTGAAGCTTCTGGAAAAGATGTACATTTATTTTTTAGTTCTAAATAGCTGTTTCAGCAGAAAGTACTTATCAATCACATAACGGTGCGATCTATGTCATAGCACTGCTGCATGCACATGCTATTTTGGGTGGATACTAGAGCACCTGCAAGTGGAAAAAGAAGAATCCATGTTTGATGGAGTCATGGAAAGAAGAATCCATGGACTCCCAAGTGTAACAGAAAGCCACATGTCACACAGAGAGCATGGAGAGCGTGTAGGGAATTACCCTGACTAGTGGAATTTTCAGTGATTTGGGCTAAATCTGAGTATATGGTTTAATTAGAGCATATTTTTAACCTTTTTTTTTATTATTATTAGTAAAACTGCAAAATTTCGTAGCAATTAAAATATTTAACTCAACAGCTATCACATTTTTTGATATGTTTTGCAAAGGGTCTGTGCATTTGAGTTTGTCATGTCTTTAGCTGGACCAGGAAGAGTTCCCTTTGTATTGTGATAACAATGTATTATCCCCAAACTCAAGGGCTGTTCTACCTTTAGCAAGACAGAACAAATGGGACCAAAAAAAAAAAACCAACCTGAAAAGGGATACAATAATAGCAAGGCTATAATTTAGAAGAGTAGTAGGATTTCCCCCAGATTTTGTGAAAAATAGGCACAGGAGTGCTGCTAGCGTGCCTTCTGGAACCTAAGCATCACTATTCCTAATTCCTCACTGCTTCCTCCAGCACTTCCAGCTTTTTACTAGCCCACAGGCAAAACTTGGGGGCTATAAATTTAAACACACACCTGCTAAAAATGAGGGTGCTGCTGTGTTAACAGTTGGTGTGCAAATGACCAATTAGACTTCATGCATATGCCTCAGCGAGAAATCTGGTTAGTTTGCATGCAGATTATCTCGTCCGTTGTATGAGTGGGTTTCTCAAAATTGCCTCTTTTACATGAGTTTGCCTAGAACTCCTGTGATATTGGCCCAGCTTTCTACCTTTCTTACTGTTTCTTTCTTTTTGCATCAGATTTCTCCTATTACTTTTTTTTTTAATATAAAATCAGTGCATTAGAAGTTGCATGTTTACCTCCTTGTGCATTGTCCCCCCCCAAAAAATCCACTGACCTTTATTTTTGCAGCCCTAAATATACATTCCAGTATCACTTAGAGCTTCTGAAATAGCTGATGTGCTAGTTCATGTGAACGTAACCTAGACTGCACATGGATTTTTGTCAAGAGCTTGCTCTCCCATTTAAAAGACTGGAGTTGAGCCCTAAAGGACTGAGGTATTTTCTTTATCTCTGTTCCTGCCTTGTTCCAGTAGGATCTGAACGCTCATCATTTCCACGTGGTACTTCTGAACCCCAACTTTGACCACCTGTGATGAGCTTCTGAAATAAACCTGTAATCTTCAGTTAGGTGATGTCAAAAGAAAATAAATAGACCATAAAAGAAGGATGATGGGGAAAAAAAGACAAGAATTCTTTACAATAAGATGCCACCGTGTTGTTCATAATTAAATAAACAATTTACTTTCCCTGCTGAGGAGTAATAATCTAAGGAATTAATTTTATCGATATTGTTGAGTTTACTCAACTCAACTCTGGCTGCTTCCCTTCCTCTTGGTCTCCTTCTCCAATTCTTTGGAATGCTTTTAAGTTTTGCCACAAAATCATGAAGTCAATACTATGAAAAGATGCCATTGGTTCAGGTTTGGTTTTACGATATAAGGTAGTAAAAATTGAGATCTAGCCAAAACATTTGATTTCCAACATTTTTAGTTTCACATTTGCATTGTGATGTAATTAAACACACGCCAAACCTGAATTATTTTATTGCATAAAAGCCAAGCACTGGCTCTGAATCATATCTGTTACCTGCTAATGAAAAAGATGTATGTATTCTTTGCTAAATTACTTTGATTTGATTTAACTTGATTTGTGTTGCAATTTACAGACGTGTATGCGTGGTTTTCATGTTACCATCGTTGACATACTTAGGGCTGGATTCTGAGTAGAGATACGCAGCAATATTTGCTGACATGGCTTGTTATATCAGCTACAATGCCTATAAGCAAATTGATTTAGCAAGACACGTGGTGACAGAGAGCAGCACATCTGATACCAAAACCGAGACGTTCATGAGAACCTCGCACCCATCACCAGTTGCTAAGAGGAACACTGCCCTCATCTTAAATTCTTTTGGTTGCTTTTGATCACCGCTATTAATGCGTTGTGTGGTTTTAGAGATTTCGAGCTAGAAGTACGAATGCATTGATTATTGTGAAACAGGAACATGTAACAACAATAACTCCATCTGTAATAAGGCACGCAACAGAGTAATTACAGTAGGGTGGCTAAGAAAGCAATCTGGAATGAAGAGGTGGGGAAAAACCCTGGGAACCTGCTTGAACAAGAAATGCTTTGCAATTCTCTTCTCTTTTTGCATATTCCTTTGTTGGTTGGGCTCCATAAGGGAAAACAGTTTGCAGCAATATTTTTTACAGGCATATTTTCCTTCTCTTCCAATTTTAATCAGATAGAAGCAAATCCTGGCTTTGCTCTGCAGGTATCTTTTTAGGTAGAAGGGCTGATAAGCAGCTGAGCTGCACGAACAGAGAAGTCAAGGGCTAAGACTTCCGAGGATAAAGGAATCCACTTAAGTACATGCTTAAGTTCTACGAAAGTCCGTTAAGTCGCGAGCCTGTACTTAAGACCTCTGCTTAAGAAAAAAGAACTCAAATACCTATTGGAGAGTTGTTCTGTTGGGGAAGGGAAAGGCTAAGTCTTCCCCTAAGAATCCTCTGTTCCTTCTTATGTCTTTTTTCCTCATTGGAGAACCATGTTTGGCACACAAAGTACATAATTCCTTCTATCAGAGTGTTCACTTTCCACTCCTCGTTAACACAGAAGTTAAGTGGCCCTTCCTTCCCAGCATGTAGAGTGACCAGATGCCCAAATGGCTCAGACTGCACTCGAGTCCAAAGGCTGTGTCCATTCTTCGAATAGGTATGACGTCACGCTTTCAGGTTTTCTTGAGGAACACCTTGAGACTGGTAAAGCTCTAGAGATGACTCTTCTGATCTCTATTTTTCACATCACAGTACTTTAGACTGAAAAAATGTGTCACGCGTTTCATTATTGTGAGCTTTTTTCCCTAATTTGATATTTGTTAGATGGAATGACTTCATGCCTTAAGTAAAGAATGCCTCTTACATTTGCTTTTCTTCTTTAGCAATGATGGGCAATTCCCTTGGGCAGTACTTTTGGGAGTTGGATCACTGTGTGTCTGTGTTCCAGCCAAGCTTTGCAGTCTTCCCCATTTGCTTCATATTCATTCCTGCTTATTCTTGGACTGCTCCCATCCACCAAAATATGAGCTTAACTATGCAAACAGCACCTAAATCTTATTACCATGTAGCAGTCTTTGCATAGACTCTTTACAGTGAGTAAGGGATTGAAATAGTCAAGTTTCAATTCGAACACATACGTATTTTCTCTTTTAGAAAGATAATATAGAAACACGGAATCATTTAGGCTGGAAAAAACTCTTTAAGGTCATCAAGCCCAACCGTTAACCTAACACTGCCCAAACCACCACCAACCCATGTCCCTCAGCACCATGTCTACCCATCTTTTAAATAGCTCCAGGGGTGGCGACTACAACCACTTCCCTGCTTTACTTAAATACCTGCTTGTATTTCATGGTGAACTTTAAGAACTATTTGTTTTTAAAGCCCCCATTCTAATCCAAACAATTTTTAAAGGGAGGTGGAAGAAATACTGGCCTTACTTGGCCATACAGCGTGTAAGGTCACTGATTTACTTTTTAACTTTAGACTCTAAAGTTCCTATAAGGAAGGATTTAAACCTGTGGAGCGCACAGGTGTATTACCAACCGTGGTAGGTTATTATAGCAAAAATCTGTTAATCTGAAATTTAAGTTTTGCCCAAATGTCTCAAAATTCTCTGGAGGATAACGGGAAAGAATATTTTACTGAGAAAATAAAGAAGGAGGGAGCGCAATGGGAGAAACAATAAAAGGCATGGAAATAATGTTATTTTTTACCTACTTTCTGGCATTCTAGCATACTGTTGGCATAGAGAGGGGCCTATGCAATGTTGAAGATACATAGCATTGGTCTAATGCCGAGTTTCGTAGCCGTAAAGCAAAGCACACCCGTTAGCACAACATTTTAGATTGATATAGATGTCTTGTCATCATACACTGGAGTGGTTTTCATAGATGTCTGGTCTAGCTCTGTAACAGCTGTGATTTATGTCGTTACCAGGAAATGAACAGAGACTGAAAGAGTCACAGAGTGGTTTAGGTTGGAAGGGACCCTGAAGATCTAGTTCCCAACCCCTGCCCTGGGCAGGGACACCTCCCACCACACCAGGTTGCTCCAAGCCCCATCCAACCTGGCCTTGAACCCCTCCAGGGATGGGGCAGCCACAGCTTCCCTACACCCCGAAACATTTAAGAGTGAAAGATTCCTAACTTTATTTGTTGCTCTCAAGCCAAGAGTGTGCCAGCATAGAATAGAGTCAGAGAAATCATAGAATTGTCTGGGTGGGAAGGGACCTTTGAGATCATGGAGTCCAACCATCAACCCAACTCTGATAAAATCCATCACAAAACCATGCTCCTCAGCACTCTGTACAGCAAGTCTCTGTACAGCACATTGGATGGACATCTTTGATGTCTGCAGTGACAAGCACATGGTTTCCTTCAATAATACAGACCATCTATAGGTCGTCTACTTTTTCTCCCGTTGTTTTCTCTCTCCTCTTTCCCTGGATGGCTGGTGTACGTCCCAGCTCCAGCAGGGAAGGGCAGAGGCTACAAACAGGCTTCTGGTTCACTCTAGGCTGTTCTCCCAGGTTTACTCCAGGATGCTCTTCTCACTCCCTGTACGGAAAGGAAGCCTGGGAGTGACCTACCATCCCAGGAGCGTTTTCTGAGAGAGGAACTCAGCTCCCAGGCACAGGGCTTGTGGAAAACACAAGTTGGAGAGCCTATTTATGTGACTGTGCTGCACCAGCTCTCTTGTTGGCACGAAACACTGAAGGATTTGGGGTGTTTCACTCTTCTCTGGCAGTCCCTCAATAATTTCGAACTGATCTTTCCAGAGTAATTATGTAATTTTGCTTGATCATCGCTTGCAAGGTAGTTTGTCAACCCCTGGGTTTCAACCCGCACTTTGTCAGCTGGGTGCTTTTGGACAATTATAGCTAACCACAGTCAAACCTTGCCGGGCTTAACATGATCAAGTTGGAAATAAATTGTGATTTTATCTAATCTGACTTCAACGTGAGGATAAATGGGAGTTTTGGAAGATTGTAATAAAAGGTGCAGGAGTGTAACTGTGTCTAACATTTTTACTAGGACAAAACCTTAAAGGACATCTGTCAATGACAGGGAATATTGAAACATTGCCTATATATATTTATCAAACGAATGCATGATTAGGCTTTGGCAGGATGGGAAATGATCATTTGTTCTTAACAAATTAATTTCACATCACAGGTGGGTTTTTGTTGCTTTTACAGATGGCACTAGAATTTGTTTTCTGTGAATTGACAGGAAGATAGATTGAAAAAAATGTTGCTTAAAGATATTAATCAGGGCAAGAAGGTAATTTATTTAAATATGCTTGTCCTGTTCTCTGCTACAGAGAGCACAGAGCTACAGTAATATAGCAAAATATGTATAACTGAGAGTTTTCAGACCTAACTTATGGGGAACAGAGCACTGCACAAGAGGCAAGCTCAATTAGATCACTGCATTCCCGTCCCCAGTACTTTTTATTTATTATACAATCCAGTAGGTCTCACTGCAAGGAAGTTTATGTACCAGTGTGTTGTACTAAAAAGTGTACCCCAGCTCTAGCATAAAACAAACAGGGATTTTTATGCCGAATTCCACCACAAGAGCAAGTATTTCTCTAGCAGGGAGTTTTTTTTAAAAGCACTGAGGTCCCAGATTTCTGCCTCTTGGTGAGCCCTTGGTACGTCTCTGCAACAGGCTTTTTCCCAAGGATTCCTTTGGCAGAAGAGATGGTTCAGGGAGTTTAGGGCTGGTGTAGCCTCTGCTGAACCGATAATGAGGTTTTGGGGGTTTTTTTACTGATTAGAGGAAGGTCAACCTGGCTGCCAGAAGGAGTCCTCCAGAGCTCACCTGAAACTCCTCTAACTGCTGTTTAATGGTTAAATTATGAAAAAAGAAATGGTTTTCATGACTCCTCCCTCTGAGTGTTCTCCGTCTCATACAAGACATGGCATCAGAAGTTGCTGATAACTACTGTGACTTAGCCTTCAAGATTATACATATATCATTTAATTGAGATTAATTAGGCAGAAATATGCAGTTAACTCCGAAATAGGCCTCTGACTGTTCTGACCAATGGTTTAAATTCCTGCTTTTTAAGAGAGACATTTACAACCTTATGCCAAGGAGTATATGAATTGAGGAGGAGCCCACAGCTATCACTGTGGTAGGACACTGTTATTTAAATTAAACAATAGATGAATGATCAAAAATAAATGGACAGCAAAAAGGTGCTGGTTGTAATATAAAATTACATGAAGCCCAACTTTATGTGTTTTTTTTTATGCAGGCTATGCAGTTATTTTATACACAAAAAGCTGAGTCCACGGGTGACAGGGTGATCAACTCATTCTCTACTCATTCAGGACAGAATTTTGATCTCCATTTTTAACAAACTCATTCCCTGCGTTTTCTGCAACGCTTGGGCACTCAGCACGCGTCTTCTCCAAGGGCTCAGCAGCTGTAATTCTTGGACCAGTGTCCTGTTACACCTCTGCCTTTCACTGCAAAAGCTTTCAGAGTCATTATCTTCGCGTCAACGATAAGTCTCCTTTGTAATTTTGAAAATTAGATTACGACGTAATGGACAGCTGCTAATACGTACCTTGGAACATTTCGCTTTATTAACGATTCTCCATGTCTTGTTTTCTCGCTCTTTGGATTTAGCTCCTCTTTCACTCGGGTATACTGGTGTCCCTGAGCCTTTCTGGGCCACAGCTGGAGAAAGTGGTGATTGACAGGACCCTGGTGGGGAAGCTCATCTCCGACACCATCAGCGATGGTAATTACACCCACGTGCAAATCAATTGCCTGCATTAACAATAGAGCAGAGAAACAGTATGTCAACAGGTAGACTAATTATTGCCACTGGGGACTTGCAAACACAACAAGTAATTGCATGTAAAGCCATAGTTACAACCCTCAGGACTGGGAACACTTTAAGAATAATATTTAAACATCAAAGTTTTCAGGCTTGTCAAGTATACTGAATGGGTTTCTAAAATCCAGTTTCTTGCACATTTTAATCACTGAGAAGATGCCATTTCGGCTTGTCATGGTTTTTTCGTAAGTGGGAAAATGGGACAGAACCAAACACTAGTCAGCTCATTAATTACGTGGGATAGTAATTATTATTTACTTATTAGAAAAGGCTGGATAACATTAGTTACGTGGAAGCGTTCTGATTTAGTTTCTAGAATTCCAGAATCTCACTATTCTTATTAACTGGTGACTGCTAAAAATAAAGTTTTAGTTTAATGAAGAAGAAAACTTCTGAAAATTTACCATTTTTCAGCAGCTTTATGGTGTGGCTGTAGCTTTATCAGGGTGTCTCTGCAGAGCTCCACTGAGAACCCAACCAGGTGTCAGCGTCTTGGCATCTGCATGATCCAAAATATGGAATTTCGGTGCGAGACACGTTACACGTGCAGTATCTTCCAAATTCTAAAAAAGTAGACCCAAATTACGTCCTTTTAATAAGAATACGTGATAGATTTAGTTTTGATCTTTAGTGATGTGTTTTCTTCCCTACCCAGGCATCTATTGAATATTGGCCTGGTTATCTAAGAAAGCTTCAATGCTGTGTCCATCTCATCCTTTCTTATCAGAATATTGTAGTTCAGTCTTGAAAAACAACTTTAATATAACTGTGTTAGCAGAATCTTTAGGATCAAAAAAAAATTAACCCTAACCTCCTTTTTCAATCAACTGATTACACGGAGAGTGTAAAATACATATAATGTCTTGACTCCTTTTTTTTTGACTCTTCACCTAAATTACTAGATTGCTAATTCTGTCTCAGATTTTTCTGCCCTCTGTTTCCAGAGGGAGGATTTCATACTTTCAGGTGACAAAAAACAGGAAAGCATGGAAACTAAAATTATACCCATATTGAAGTTGTTTATAGAACTTATTTAGAATACTCTGTCTTAAAAAAAAAATCTTAAATAATAACTATATACTTATACATATGTTGCCTTACATTAGCTTAATATGTCATAGAAATACAAATTTTTTTTAAAAAAGTACTGCTAACTAAAAAAGCTTACAATTAAAGCAATAATAAAAGTGTGCATGAGCAAAACTCGCAATACAATACATTGGGGTTTTTTTATGAACAACAAAAGAAGATACTTTTATTACCCGCACAAATAGTGTTCAAAATACAAACTTTTATACTGAACTATCTGTATGTGAGAACCACAATGTAATGTTGTCCAAGGATAAATTCCCTTTAATCCAACATAATGGCATGTCTTTCCAAATCTGGGTTGGAATTGGGGTTGAGATTATACAGTTGGCTGAAAGAAATCTGATTTTAGTACAGGAAGTCTCTGTAAAAAGAATAGCTCTTATTTTAACAATCGTGTGTATGTAGAAATGGATGAGATTACAATCTGTCAAATTTACTCTACGAAATGTTGTCATTCTAGCTCAGAGTAGCATGTCCTCTTAATGTTCGGAATAAAGAATTAATATCGCATTTATAATCCTCTAGCCTCTAATAAAGTCCTGGTTTTTATTATTTATAGGCACAATTTAATTTTTAGATTTAATTAGAAGTTATAGGAAAATTACTTTCCCAAAAGCAAATAGTAGTTCCTATTTTCTAAATTGTTTTGTGGCACTGAGGTTGTCCTGCCCCAGTCGACCGCGGCTGCGGAGAATTAAGGGGCTGCTGATTCGATCCTGCTTTCGGTCCTTCAGCCAAAACAAATTTCAGAAGCACCTGAGCTGTGCCGTAGCTCATCTTTAATTGAAATTACCTCTCTGAGGGTATCAACGTGTTTTAACTGCGTGCATATTGAGGATACTATATTCTGTGGCTTTGAATTTTCCCACGTGTTCAGGATCTCTGGTAGAGCTTCGAACTCGCCTTGTCAAATATTTTATCACCATTTATTCCCCTCCCCACCCCCTTACCCCCCAAAAAACCCTCCAAAAAACCAATGTTAATGTTATATTTCAAAGGCAATTATTTGGCTTTAAACTTTACCCTCTAGCATTTGCATACCAGATACTTCAGAGCTGTGCCAGCACATGACTATTGGAAAATGAAACTGGTTGTAAATCAGAATAAATCAAAGCCAAGCTGAGTAGCTCCATTTTACAGCTTACATGCGAGACTATACTGTCAATCTACCTAAGGATATATAAAATACATGTAAGAATCTAGGATATTAGTCACAAATGATTTTTTTCTTCCCTCTCCCCCCCCCCTCCAAGGTTGTTTCCGCAGTTTTGTTTGTTTTTGAATCTGGTTCCACTTTCCTTGGGGTTTTCCTTTTAGCGGAGGTTCCTGAGTTTACTTTCTGGAATAACTGGATAACACTCGGGGAAAAACCTGAGGTGCTGTTGTCTAATTAATTTTCATTGCCAAATTGGTTATTCCCTCCAGTATTGAACTGGTTTGGTTTAGCACCCACTCAGGATCGCGGCAGGGATTCCAAGGGAGTCTGTTCCATCTTGGTCACCTGTATTGATTGGGAAGTCCCATGTGAAGCTTCCAACCAATTCCTGAGCCCTCTAAAGCAGAATCACAGAATCATGGAATTGTTGGAGTTGGAAGGGACCTCTAGAGATCATCCACTCCAACTCCCCTGCTAAAGCAGGGTTGCCCAGAGCACATCACTTAGGAGTATCCAGGCTTGAAGGTCTCCAGAGAAGGGGACTCCACACCCTCCCTGGGCAGCCTCTGCCAGGGCTCTGGCACCCTCACCCAAAAGAAGTTTTTCCTCATATTTGCATGGAACTTCCCATGTTCCAGCTTGAGCCCGTTGCCCCTTGTCCTGTCACTAGGAACCACTGGAAAGAGTCCGGCTCCATCCTCCCTCAACACACCCTTTAGATCATTGGAAGCATTAATAAGGTCTCCCCTCAGCCTTCTCTTCTCCAGGCTAGAGTCCCAGCTCTCTCAGCCTTTCCTCATCAGGGAGATGC
>JAOTQQ010000023.1:15895219-15905312 GCA_026546715.1 Gallinago undulata | reverse complement strand
CATGCTCTAGCTCTGGGCAACCCTGCTTCAGCAGGGGAGTTGGACTGGATGATCTCTACGGTCCCTTCCAACTCTAACAATTCAGTGAAATTCAGTGAAATTCATGTCCCTGTCCATGGCAGGAGGGTTGGTCTTTAAGGTCCCTTCCAACCCAAGTCATTCTATGATTCGTCAGAACAGCTCAAATTCTAAAAACAGCAGTCATTGAAAAGTCAAAAAAAAAAAAAAAGAGATGGTGTTCTGCATTCTGACTTAATGAATTAAAATTCTGTGCCAAGAGGGATCCAGTTTTCTACTGTGTTTAGGGTAGGGGCTCGGACACACAGTTGGGTTACCCCCGCTCTGGATGTGACCTTAGGCAGGTGACTTGGTGCCTCTATGTTCTCAACTCACTGCGTGCAAGGTGAAGATGAAAATACTCCTTTTTTCCAGCCCTATGGGTTTGGCAGTAGCTGAAAGGTAGTCTTGAGGAGTGGTTTGGATGCCACCAGAAACCAGCTGGTCCCAACCTGAATTCCACCCTCTCTTGGGTGGACTGGGCTGCGTGGAGGTTAGCTTCTTTCCACCGCTGGTTGTTTGACATCAGAGCACCGGCTGACTCTTAGGTGGAGGTGCTTGATGCAACAACAGGATGAAAAAAATTAATCAGCCAAAGGCAATTAACTTTGAGCAGGCAGAGTAGGAAGGGGGCTGCGTACGATTCGCTGCAAGAATGAAGCAGCGACGAGCCTCTGCCCAAGAAAGGTAGAAAGATGTAGTAAGCAAAAGAGAGAGTTTCTGTTTATTTCAGACTGGATAAATATTAAGAAAAACAATCTCCTACTAGCAAATATTTTCCCCTTGACAACCCCTCAGTAATTTGCTTCTTCACATAAGGGAGCTTGCATCTGCAAGGCAAGGTTTTTGAGGATGTGTTTAATTTAAGTTTTGCCATATTACGTTTTTTAACTTGCTTGGTAGAAATATTTTCTGCTAGGATGAATATCTAATACATTTTCCAGGCTGTTTCAGTCCAGGGCCTCTTTTCAGCGATGACTTGTGTTTGCGAGATTGATCCAACCTCCATAACGTGGATTTGAGACAGTTCACTGTTCACCAGGAACTGAGCTGATACGTCGTTTACTTGAAAATTATGCGGGCTTGTGCCTGGCCCGTGGCGTTTGTTAAGGTTGGGCTTTAGAAGTCAGGGTCGTGGGTGGTAGGGGGTGTCTTTTTTAATAGTCCTAAACTTCAACGAAGGAGCTGTGGTCAGCTGAAGGCTGCCTTCATCGTTTAATTGTGAGGGCCACAGCTTGCTTACTTTATGTTTAGAAAATATGTTTTCATTCTGGGGGTGGCTGGGCACGTTTTGGATCTCATGGTTATGGCATTTCTTTCCTTGGGAGAGAAGGAAAGCTTAATCCATAAAAAACTCTCTCTGCCCCAGGAAACCAGGAATATCTGCTGAACTCCTTAATAGGGTTGTTGCGTTCCGTTCTTTGCTGACACAGCTGAGCTTCTAGAAACGCCTCCGTGTTCAACGTTAACTTTGCTTTCTCTTGAAATCAGTGGGAATCACTATGGATTATTTCTTTGCCAGCCAAAAAAAAAAAAGGCATTTGCATTTTTTAATTGAATGTTCTTTTGTGTGAAGCTTGCTAGTTAGGCAGCTAAATATAATTTTTATTATCTTCAAAATTGCACCAGTGTGAGCCAGCAGAAAGTATTATTCACTACTGCAATAATATTATGTCAGCTCTCTGCATTGAATTAGAGTTCTTTATGGCTGCTTTTGGTCAAACTCACAAAAGCTAAAAGATCACAGCCAGAGTCAACACTATCAGTAGTAACAAAAGAAACAAAAGATGGTCCTCAATTGCCAATAGGCAAACTTGCAACAATACAAGCTTTAGAAAAAACAGTTCTTTAGCCTTGGTTGTTGTTTTTTTCTTCCAAGAGAAATTGAATTTCAAGGTAGCCTGCACTGGTATAAAACTACCATGGGATTAAAAGTTGGAGTCAAGATTCAGAAGATTTGAGTGTAGCCTTCACCTCTGTCTCTGACATTTGGTGGAGCCTTGAGAAACATAGGTAACATTTAGGTTTAAATTCCCATTTCTAAGATGAGGAAAACACTTGCTTCCAGTCATATGTAACGATACAGTTAAATTTCTGTCATATTTACATTGCAGTTTCTGTTGCACCTGAACAGAAGCAACTTCACGTTGCTCACTGTCCAACCTCATGGTGGGCAGGACTGGCAGGGACCACTGGGCTGTACTGGACTGCCAGAGGGCTATTAGTAATAAGAAGAAGCCAACCATGCTTTCCTCCTTACAGTTTGATATCTATCCAAAAGTTGGGGTTTTTTTTTGACAAAATACATACCTAAATGGAAGAATTACTTTCTCTATCCCCTTCCTTTCTAAATGATGCCGCTTTGGGTTCTGTTGACGCTTTGAAAGAAGAGAGGAAGACTCATTGCATGGATCCCTACGGTCTTGAAGACAAGCAAAATGTAAACCCAGCTGATATTGTTTTGCCTTTTCTCAGTGGCATTAGTCCATATTTGAGAGTGCCATGTCTCTCTCATGGCGGGTTGTAAAGGTTTACAAAAGATTTGTGGCGGCTGTTGGCTACGCGTGAAGTTGTTATGAACAGTCAAGGCTGTAATAAAGCACTAATTAATATCTGTGCAGGTATTTGTGTTTTTCCATCCTAATAAATGCGTTGCCACCAAATTAACTATTAGATATAGTTTTCTTTCAAGTATCATGTACCTGTTAACTTTTACATATGTTTTATCTTTACACTTCCAAAGAGCATTTTGACACGTAAAAGACAGGATAGTCTGAAAATATTGACCTTTTGCAAGTTTTTCCCATCTGTGGTTTTTTAAATCCATTTCTATTTACTGAAGGAGGAGACGGCACAAGGAGTTAAATGTTTACTGTGAGAGAACAACATTGGTAATTACTTTGATTTCAGTTCCTTTTGATGTGTATTCAGGGGATGAAGAGGTCAATAATATTATGACCATGCAAATAGAAAAGGGTTCTTTTTGACCATATAAAAAAAACCAGCAAAGGATTATTAAAGCATTAACCTTGATTTTAATGGCCTTGGTTGAGTGGTGAGATCACAATTTGGATGAGCCTGATTATTTACTAAATACAATACATAAATGCAACGGGTTCTTAACACCCATTGCACTCTGGCATTATCGCATTACTGCCATCCTTTGTTGCCTTGCAGACAGGAATATGAAAGCAATCTGTCATGTAGTGAGACTGGCTCCAGAAGCATTTCTCTGATAAGAAGACCCCCTGCCCTTTGCTAGTGTCTGGTCCAGTAGGCTTAGCCATGCGCTTAATCCCCAGAAAGTGGTTCGATTATTGCTGACCAGCAATGGCAAGATAGTTTGTTTTTTTTTTTCCCCTAGCTATCAACCTTCCATTAATTCCTTAAGCAGAAATGCGGTGCAATCTATATTTCCTTGGCATGTGTCACCCAGATGGTGCACTGCTCATGTTTTCAAATAACCGTGCTCCAAAATAACGGAGTTTGAATAATAAATTCCGCAAATCCTTCCCGAGGAAGAGGCACAATTCTCAAGAGCTGCATAAACTTTACGCATGATGCTGTAGCTCATCCACATTATGCAGAAAAGTATATATTCTCTTGCAAAGCGGATGCTTGTAGCTGAATTCCTTAATTTGGAGGGGGGGGGGGGGAAGATATATGTTTGCTCAAACGCTGTAGAATATATTTAATATTTGATTACGTCTTAAACACTAGCCTTAGCTCCCTGGTCAGCTTTGCAGAACTTGTCATTTAATATGGCTAAGCTTAAATCCTGTGTGTAGGTCGATGCTGTCAAGCAACCATGACTGTACATTTTGGTATTGATTGGAGTCATTGCAGTAAATTCCTTCTTAACTCACATTCCTTTCCTTCCCAATCCCCTCCCCACAGATAAAAGTGTGAGCTGGTCTTTTTTTTTTTTTTTTGTTCTGTCTGAGGAGGTATTTTTTTTTACCTTTACAGGCAGACTATATGAAGATATATGTAGGGTATATATACATTCTCTTTCACGCGTCCAAAAGTAAACGCTCCCGATTGCTCCTTTCTTTGCTGTTTTATCACCTCAAACGATTCCTATGAGTTTTTTTTTTTCCTTTTTTCTTCCATCAGATTGCTTACGTTGATATCCCCGGACCAGAAGGCAGGAGGACGAAACGTCACCTGGCAGTAAACTGTGTGCAAGATAATGTCCTTTGCTGGTGGTCAGCACCCAGTGATGGAGCCTGGCCTTGGTCTCCTATTTCCTGCGAGAGGGACAGAGCCAACCTAGTGCTTTTAGGCTGTGCACGTGGCAAACTGGAGGTAAAGTGCTTCTTACGTGGTTGTTTGGATTTGGTGGAGAAATAGCGACTCAACTGAAATGCACCTTCAAGCAGAAAGGAGGAACAGATGTGATAAAAACAGAAGAAAAGCAGAGCAGCCTTAAAAAAAAAAAAAAATCTTAAAACCAGAGGTTGGTTATTTAATGCAAAAGCCACCTCCTGCGGTGTGTTTGCTGGTTTCACATCAGAAGCAGGAATCTGAGAGGCGCAGCAAGTAGAGGTCTTTCCCATGGGATAGCTCTGGAGCTGCTAACACTGCAGGGAAAAGTGTCGGAGCACCACCAGCAAACTCTGATCCGAGTCAGAGACCGCGGCCGTTGCGTGCTCGGCTCATGCAATCAGGTTGCAGTGTTGACTGAGAGGCACTTTTCATCTGTCTTAAGTGGTTATAAAATTATATTATTATAAAATTATTATTATTATTATTATACAATTTTTAGCAACACCCAGACGCTGCTTAAATTGTTGCTCTGGGCGTTGATCAAAGCAGGGACCGATTGTTTTTTTTTTTTCTTAAGGAAAAGGCAAAACCCCCCCATCTACAGGTAGGAATGTAAGCTACGAGTCAGAACAAGGCTACAAGCTCACCCTCTTCCTGCCACTTGCTCAGCTTGCCTTTTCAGGCACATCCTTCTGTTTTCATCTCTTCTATTTTTATTTCATCTCCCGAAGAATACCTGAATCCAGGTATCTTAGGTTAGGTAAACGCTTCAAAACAAAGCTATCTGGGCATACTCTGAAAAGAACAGGAGCCTGAATTTAAAATGTAAAAGCTCTTCTGGACTGGCATCTCGTCTAGCTGCTCCTGTATTTGGAGTTTTCTTTTCAGTTTAGCTGAAGCCACTGCTAATATGGGCTAAAAAGTCAGCGACTGTGGGAGAAGAGCACAAACTGGAGGATCAGCTGTGGAATAGCTGTTCTGGAGTAGCTATTACAGACTATTTCCCTGTAGGGAAAAACCCTAAGTAACACTTTAAGAATAAGCTGCTCTTATAAACAACATCCTGTTCTCTTTAATTAGGGAAGATGTAAATGCTTTAATGTCTTGGAATTATTACTTTGATAACTAATATTAATTTCAGGGAGGGTTTTTTTTCCCTTGGGATTTTCTATAAATTGAAAGCAAAAGAAAAAAGGTAGTCGAGACAGCTTTTCTCTCTCATTTCGGCCATTTGTGACTGCAGAATTTAAGTTTAAATCACCTCCAGTTCTGCCTCCTTTACTTTTTTTCAATCGACCTCCCTCCGCTAGCGGTCATCTTTGACTCATCTCTCTCCGATACGCACCTGCAGTTCCCCATTCCCCCTGCAGCCATGCCCCATCACTTACAAAAATTACTCCAGTAGTTAAAACCTTCCTCTGCTCTTTGTAAGTTGGGTTGGTTTTTTTTTGGGGGGGGGGTTCAGCCTAGTCCAAACTTCGCCCTATTAATGCTTCAGATGCTTGTTTCTTACCCCAAATTCTGTACATCCAGGCTCTGATAGCGACGTTCCCAGGAGTTCTCTCTCCTTCCCACGTCTTCTCGCAGGCTTCCCTCCCGCCAACGTAGCAGCTTACAATCTCTGGGTTCTTTTAGAGGCTGTTTTTTTTTTTACAGACTCGTTCCTTTTAAGAAATTCACAGAAACCGCCCTGTCTGTTTATAAGCTTTCTCCCGTTTCATTTTATATATTATAGGGACCTTTCCAAATTACAGCGTGTCAATACACCTTGTTTTATCCTCTTCTGGTTTAGACTCTAAATTGCTCAGGGCTGAGGCTGTCTAGCGTAGTCCCAAGCACATCACCGGTGCTTAACACAATAATGATAATAAGCATTCACTGAGCCTTTAGGCCTAAACTCATAATCCTTTTAATTTAGCCCATATTGTAAATTTAAATATAAGAAAATCATTTTTAAAAGCTGAACTGCCAAATTTAACTGTTCGGTTGCTTTCCCTTTTCTGATTTTTTGACTGTACCCGTCTGCGTGGATTCTGACATCTCTGGGTGAATTTTCTTTTCCTGTATTTATCAATGAAACACCAAGCACTATGCTATGAAAAAATTAATCCTGTGTAGGTAACAAATTGTCTTGCAGATCCCCAGGTAGTCATTCCAGGTACTAATCCCCTGGATGCTCAGTGGGCTGCTGCGTAAGGCTCAGGACACTCTGCCTATAGGTTTCCCTTATATATCCCTGATGGGTAACCTATGGTACTGGCTGTTGGGTGGGGTTGGTTTTTTTCTTGATTTCTTGATTTAATATTAAATTCCCACGCATGGATTGGGGACTGTCGAAACCCAGCAGCTCTAGAAGTAGCGTCAACCCCAAATCTGCAATTTAATGAGGTACATTTTCCCCTTCCTGGGGCTTGGAGGGGAACTTTAACTTAACACT
Organism: Gallinago undulata; assembly: GCA_026546715.1. Lineage (NCBI taxonomy): Eukaryota > Metazoa > Chordata > Aves > Charadriiformes > Scolopacidae > Gallinago > Gallinago undulata. The sequence continues at coordinate 15,898,549 of JAOTQQ010000023.1, read as the reverse complement.
TCTGATTCCTGAGGGTCATTTGATAGCTCAAAATGAGCAAAAATGTATTTAGCATTTCTAGACAGCTTCCAAATGGTTGCTCTCTAGGTCACATACCACAAAAATGCAATGGACATTTGCCTCTCTTTGCCTCTACTTTGCTATTTTTTGGGGTTTTGGGGCAATAAAAACATAACATGCCATTGTTATGTGTGAAAGTAAACCCGTATTTATCATTTTTGATCAATACTATGAATTTTTTCCCAGGAAATGTTTATTGTCAACGGAAGAAGAATGAGAAGCATGGGCTGATTCAGTAAAATAGTACTACCAACACTTTCTTGAAAATAGTAGTATCACTTGGATAACACAGCATTGTTCTCTAGAATTAAGAGAAAAGTAGGAATTGCTGAATGTCTAGCCTGTAAAGAGCTGTTTCATGTAGTGGCTTTATGAAAAAGTGGGGGGAAAAAAGAAAAAAAAAAAAGTAAACCAAGCCTGGAATGTAGCGATAGGGAATGGTTTTAAACTGGAAGAGGGGAGATTTGAGATGAGAGCTCAGGAAGAAATTCTTCTCTATGAGGGTGGTGAGAGCCTGGCCCAGGTTGCCCAGAGAAGCTGTGGCTGCCCCATCCCTGGAGGGGTTCAAGGGCAGGTTGGAGGAGGTTTTGAGCAACCTGGTGTGGTGGGAGGTGTCCCTGCCCAGGGAAAGGGGGTGGAACTGAATGATCTTCAAGGTCCCTTCCATCCCAAACCCTTCTGTCACTCCATGATTCTGTGAAATGAATGGGTGCTGCCCGTGGCCGTTCTGGAGAACCTTGGTGCTAACCTGCAAGAAAGATCTGCCAGCGACTGACCCTTCTATTGTGGCAGAGCAAGGGAAATGGGGCACGTAATTCTCCTCCTCCTGGGAAGAATTTTCTGAGTGTGATTAGCTGGCCACCAGAAGAGTGCTCATTAGGACAGGAATAGTTCTGGGACAAGGCAACTCAACCCCTCATCATGATGCTCTCCTGTCCTGCCGTGGGGGGGTTCCTGCTGCACATACAGAGTTTGGAGAATTGTGAACTGAATCAGCTTTTCAACTTAATGGAGGAAATATATTTTACATTCTAAACGGACTATAAATGTGATTGGAACTGTTTTAACATTAGCTACTATTAAGGCTGAAGGTAGACATTATTCCTCTAAAACCAGAAACTACTTTTTCCTTGCAAATCTTGACTTGTTTTACTCTTCTTTTTTTTTTTTTTTTTCCCCGAGACCAGTGTTTACTGTGTTAAATGCTATAGGATTTGGTGAGGAATCCTCCCCTGAAGACAGAAAAGCACTCTTCTGTTTAACAGATGACTTTCCTTCAGCGTGCCACGTGTGTTTGTGTGGGACATAACTCCTGGTGCTGCAGGACTCTTTCTCTGCCGAACCTTTGTCTGGGTCCTTGCGGGCATCGCTTTCCTCTGGTAAACTCATCCCTTCTCCGCTTTCTTTATTTAATTAATTACCCGGGGTGGGGTTGTTCCTTCTTTCTTGAAGTACCAGTCATCAAGGATGTTATTTAAATTGTCTCCCCCCCCCTCCCCGGGGGAGATAATGCTGGTGTTTTCCTTTCAGAACCAGGAGGGGGATCTTCCAAGAAACCGTTTCGACCAATTTGCTATGAGTAAAAAGGATCGGAGGTGAAATCATCCTTCGATTAAAACACTTTGAGAGAAACTCATGTTAAAATCAACTTTTTTGAACTTCATTCTGCAAACATAAATTAACAGGAGGCAACGATGCCAGGGCTTAGTTACTGCAGTGCTTTGCATTTGCCTTGCCTTCTTTATTTTGACTCCATTTAGCACTAGTACGAATCACTGAGATCCGACTTCAATCTTGTGGAAAAAAAGAAATAATCTGCCTGGGAGAGAATATTCTTTTTCTTTCTCCCAAGAGACGATATCTAAGAGTTACTGCTTCCACGTCTGCGCCTCAAATTTGGGAAATAAAGCCAGCAGACCTTTCACGAGCGAGCTCTCCTGCAATCACGCCGGCGCTCGGAAAAACCTCCGCGACGGCCGGCGTGCGCCTGAATAGCTGAAATACCTCACCCAAACAGAGCAAAGAATGCAAAATCCTTGATGTCACCTTGGGTGAAAAGTTCAGTGGATAATACGGGATAAAGATGACGCTGATAAATTTTGAAAGACAATAAGAAGAAATGTTGGCTGAAGATCTAAACAGGGCAATTGCATGTGGGACTGCACAATTGCAGCCAAACAAGTAACCCAGGGTAGGAGCCTTGCATTTTATTTTAGAAATGTTTAAAAAATAAGGCTGGGTTGTTTTTTTTTCTGTCTTCACAGGGCTCTATTTGAAACTATTTTCCTCTAGTGTGCACTACGCTTCCCACTCCACATTTCTAATTAAAGTGTTTGTTGTTATTTGGAGCCTCACTGTGTGAAATTAAATAAGCATTTTTTTTTAACACCCGTAAAATAAATCAAACATTTTTCCCATCTGAAAGAGACCCAATTCAGTCACAGCAAGCTTATTTCTCTGTTTCTTTTGTTTCCTTTTTTTTCTTTTTTTTTTTTTTTTAATCTGCCTGGTAAGCCAATTTTCTGCTTAAGAACTACTGGTTAAAACTCTTTATTTGTTTTGATATGTGGACTTTATGCTTTCCCAGCGCTTTTATGCGGAATGCTTCAATTTTAAGTGTTACTTGGGCTGAGAAGAGTGATACAGCCAGCGCTGTTATTTCTTTCAGACATCCAAGGAAAGAAAGTGTTTTAGCCGGCGAACTTCAGGGCCCCTATTTACAAAGGTTGACAGATTTCTCTAGGTGGATTGTTACAATTCCTGACTTTAGGATTTGAGAGCTTGAGGGGTGTAGTGTCCCTCCTCTGCCGGGCAGCGGGAGCAGGGCACCGGCCGGTCCCACGAGGGGAGGACACTAGAAATGTGCAGGCATGGCACACGCCACTGCCACGACAATAAGGGAAGGATGCATAAATTACGTGGATAGTATTTAAAGACATTTATTAATTTATTTATTTTTTTAAGCATCTCAGTGGCGAAACATTTTTACATTTTAAAAATTGTATTTATTATATTTGGCGGAAAGTAATTGGGTTTTGCTTCGTGCAAAATACTGCCAGAAATAGAATTGTAGAATCATAGAATGGTTAAGAGTTGGAAGGGACCTTAAAGCCCCCCCCCCCAGTGACACCCCCTGTCCTGGGCAGGGACACCTCCCACCCCACCAGGTTGCTCCAAGCCCCCTCCAACCTGGCCTTGAACCCCTCCAGGGATGAGGCAGCCACAGCTTCTCTGGCCAACCTGGGCCAGGCTCTCACCACCCTCACACCA
>JAOTQQ010000023.1:15869958-15881515 GCA_026546715.1 Gallinago undulata | reverse complement strand
TGGCCTTGAACCCCTCCAGGGATGGGGCAGCCACAGCTTCTCTGGGCAACCTGGGCCAAGGTCTCACCACCCTCACACCAAACAAGTTCTTCCCCACATCTCAGCTCCCATCTTTCAATTTAAAACCCTTCCCCCTCATCCTATGGCTCCCCTCCCTGATCCAGAGTCCCTCTCCATCTCTCCTGGAGACCCTTTAGGGACTGGAAGGGGCTCGAAGGTCTCCCCAGAGCCTTCTCTTCTCCAGGCTGAACAACCCCAAGTCAGTTATGTGTGCTCTGCCTCCACCTTTGTTATATGAATTACTCCTTTTTTTTTTACCCTTATTCATTTAGCACTAAACACTTGTAGGTGAGTTACAAAGAGTGGGTCCCTTCGCAGGGAATTTGTCTGCATGACCAAGCAAGAAGAGACTTGGATGCAGGTGCGCGGGAAAGGTGTCCGTGCCACCTTGATGTGGGGGACGGGGACACGTGTTACTCGCCTGTGAACGGGAGGAGACAAAAGCAAAAAGTGACCAAAGTGGAATTCCTAAATTTCATGCACTGTCAGTGTTGGGGGGGGAGAAGAGCTTGGGATGTGCGCGGTGGGCTGAAGAGGAGACCAGAGAGATACAGGTTGGACAGGGGAGGGTGGAGGCTTTCATACAAGATTAAAACTTTAAAACACTTACACGTTTCTAGATCTGAATCTGAAAAATGTTCGTATAAACAGGAGTTTTCATCCCCCTCTCCGGCTTTCCTTTGAATGCCCCACCAATCTGCCTTAAGCATTTTCTAGAAGGACCCACTCTTGGGAGAGAAATATTAATTCGTTCTGCATGCCGAGACAATCTTTGACCTGCCTGCTGAGTCTGCCAAAAAGGTGCCAGTTATTGTTGCACTTTTTTTTTTTTTTTAAGATGCGAGTGTCGGCGTATTGCTAGAATTGAGAAATACAGTTACCTTTTCAGAAGGGCTCTCCTCACCTCGCAATAATCACGTGCCGATGATTTTAATCTTTACCGCAGCCCGAAAGGTTGCAGATCCAGTGGCAAATAACAGCAGACATCCATTTTCACCTCATCAGTGAGATTATAGGCTATTTTTCCAGCACCAAAGAGATGGGTTTCTAGCAAGGGCCGAGCGCTGCGGCGGCAGGTTCCCTCTTTCAGGTGTCGGGCGCCTCGGGAAGAAGATGCTCCGTCCTGAAAAGTGATGGGATGGTGGGTTAAAAAGCAGTGCAGGAGGGAGACAGGTCGAAATTAGGAAGGAGGAAGGAAAGGAAATGCCTCTCAGCAGATCTGATGCAGCTGTGTCGTTTGTATCCCCCCTCGTTAGGAAAGTTCTCTAAATTTGCAAACCCCGCAGCACCTTCACCCGCCGTGAAAACAGGAGCTCAGAGCTTTGCAGGTAATGGACCCTGAAGGAGGAGTGTGGAATCCCTCCAAAAGCAGGCGTTCGGGATACAAAATTAAAATTAAAGGCCTCTTAATTATACGCCACGCACCCATTGCAACAGCGTTTGTGGAATGAATCATTATTTTCGCTTTAAATTCTTATCTATAATTAAAAAACACAGGAACTGAGTGACAAGTAGAGAAGCGTATCTTAGGTGTTCCTCGCCACTCGAGCGGCACTCCGGCGTTTGGTGATGATGTCACTGCTTCTAATAATAATAATATAATGCCTTATATCATTATGTCAAGCGTTGAGCAGGGGTGGATTTATGAGGAAGCCTTGGGGAGCCGTAACCTCCTTGCCCACACCCTCTCGTGGAGTGTGTTTGGGGGGGTGAGGGGGGGGGGAATGGAATCACCCATCACTCGTTAACCGCGGCATCGCTGACCCACGGCTCTGCCTCACCCCGAGCCAGCCTTCGTACTCGTCATACGTCATTCCAATGCTTGAAATAATTATCTTGTTTGTTTGTCACAGACACACTTTTTTTTTTTTTTCTTTCTCCCTGGAAAAACCACTAAGGCTTCCAAACCGTTTGGGCTTTTCCATCTGATAATTCCAGCGGGAGAGAAATGTCATTGTGTCTTCTTCCCGTCGCACAAACGTGCTTCCCCGCGGAGCAAAGCGCTGAATTTTGGGTGGATTCGTGAAAGATTCTCCTTTGCCTGAACCCAAATACGAAAACCTGCACCCTGATTTTGCCGGTAACTGTCTTCACTCCTTCACAGATCTTCTCACGAGTGTTGTGGGCTCTTCCCAGCGCTCAATGCAAGGTGCTACGAGTTAAATGCAAAGAAGAATTTACCTGCACGTTGGACAGAACCTTCCGAAAGTGGTGTGAATTTCCACGGGGAACTCGATGGAGCTCCTTTGTAAGCAACCGCTCCTAAAGGAGATGAGAAAGGAGGTGATCGTTAGCGTCGGGGGAGACCTGCTTCCAGCCAGAACTGATTTTTATGAGTCACTTCACTGTTCAAGAGGTCTGAAGGGCACTGCTGTACTACCTGACACGATGCCTTGACACAGTCGGTTGTCACTTAAGTCCAAGACAGCCTTTGAAAAGCTAAAATAAAACTCTCCTGCCCTGGGGGTACATCGCTTATGCAGATCGGTTTACTCCCCCTTGGTAAGCAGGTTCCCCTATCACCACCCTGCAATCTGCAATGTAGATCCTCACTGGCAGTATTCCATCCTAAATAGGACCCTAAATGAAAGGTGAAAAAGTGGCTCGACTCCCTAGGAACAGTTCCCAGTCCCATCTGCTGCCGACTGCGTGGAACTGAGGGCCAGAGTCAGCAGAAGAGCTTTTTATGATCCTTTTTAAGAGCACTCTAAAAGTAGAATCTATAATTATATTGGTACATAGTGTTTCACAAAATATGTATAAACACTAACGATGACATGCTTCAGGACTAAGAGTGTCTTTTATATTCATAGGGTAAGCTACGAGGCTTTAAATTGTGCCTTCAGATAAAATGACCGCTGGTGTCAGCCAGGTTCGCTGTGGTGGCCACATGAGCAGAATTCATCTCTATGGGAGTACGTTCAGTAGCAGCATTCTGACTAAAGGAGCACCTTCTGGAGAGGACTTTGAAGGCTCACTTTTTGTCATCTTGTGAAAACGATCAAAACCAAAGGCTTTCATATTGCCGCGGCACTGATAAATGAGAATTTCAATTCCTGTGATGGAACTGCACATGAAAAGGTTCCCCTGGTCATGCTTCTTGACCTGTTTTAGAAACAAGAAATAAAGGCACTATTTCATGGAACTGGATTATTTTTGCAGTTAAAGAGGTTAAATATCTCCGGAAAAGTTTAGAATGTCTTTACTTCGGTCCTAATGATTTATTTTTTTTCTTAAACCAGCTCCACAACAGTTTTCAATTCCAGTCAGATACTTTGATGCCACAGGAACGGCTCCAGGATTTAATTCTGTAGGGGTGATTACCGTGTAAGAAATATGGAGCAAACTACTGGGGAGGGGGAAGGAACAAAGGACACGACTTAATCTCTTGAGAATAAAATCCCGTGAAGATAAACCACAAGAAATTTCTGTCCGAGATTTGGGCAAGACTTTCTGCTGAACCCCATGGCAGAGCCGCTTGGAGCATGGGAAGAGTGGTCCCTCACACTTACAGGGCTGCTGTACCAAGGAGCCATTTCCCACAGCCACCAACAGATGGCTGTTTGGTGGCCCAGGGTGCCACAAGTCCTCCAGTTCTCTGCGACGTCCCCACCCACGAGACCTCGCTAGAAGAAAGGAGCACGGAACAGTTCCGCTGGATGGATGGTCTTTGTGCCGAGGCTGTTCCCACACCCTGGTTAATCTGACTTCCAGATTGTTACTTCTAGAAGCTGAGCCCTCATAGAGACCCTTGTTGTGTTGTGTAACTGATGATCTGCCCTCATAAGGTGGCTTTTTCCTGCTGTACCAGCCGTGCAGTTCCCCTGAAGTCTAAGGGGCTTTGGGCTTACAGAAACAATGCAAATATAACATATTGGTGGACAAAACCTTCAAGAATAAGTTCTTAACAACACTTCTCCACCCTTGATCAGCTGCATTAAGTCAGCTTTATCTTTCCTTCGCAGGTCACTACTTACTCTCTCCCCATCAATTCTATCCACTCACTCATGGTATCTCCTCCTGGAGCGATACTCAACAAATCTCTTCTTGAGATCCTGACCAAGAACCTGAATTTAAGGTTGGGTTTTTTTTCCCTGTGTAGTCTTTCCAGATTGATTCAGGTCTCATCTCTTTACCAAGACACTTTTTCTCCATTCATCTTCAGAGTCTGTCTGAGCCCCACCATTACTCCACCATTACACTTCCCTTTTCTGCATATGGACCATCTGGCAACGTGCTTTCTTGAGCTCAGCTCGTCACATCAGAACAGAACAGGGCTTGGCAATTTGCAATCCGTTTGTTGCGTGAAAAAAAAATAGTTTGTTTTCCTCCTGAAAGAGCTTTGTCTTCCTGACTTTTCTCCCACTTCCATCCAGGACCTTCCAGGAAGACTTGACTGAAGAGCCAGGCAGCCCTAGGCTTCCCATCCTCAACCGCAGAACTACCTTTGATGGCTCTTCAGAACCAAAGAGCCTGCTAAGGAAAGGATACCCTAAGTAGAATGTAGAACAAAGGTCGGGCAATAGTCAATTGTTCAATAGCTGGATGTGGTGTCTTGGGGGTACACCTCCCCTCCTCTGACTTCCTAATGTAGGATTTAGATGTCCTACATGCTCATCTGGGCTTCCTCTGTAGTTAGTGTAATGCCATGGGCACCCAAAGGTTGAGCAATCCCGTCGGAGGGAGATGCGTAAGATAAGCGTGAAGCATCAGTGCCTGTCCCTATCAATTAACTAGAAAGGGAGCCTACCTGATTAGCTTAAATTAGCCATGTAAAAGTGAGCTGTTTGAAGATAAATGGAATGATTTGCACTGTAAATGCCTAGCTCCTGTATCACATTATTTACTTGCCAGTTAACAGGAAGATCTTAGATGGTCAGATATGGTGTCTGTGGTAGAAGGAGAGAGCAACAAAGACTAGCAAAAATATATGAAGGAAGGTTTGCAGAAAGACACAAAAATGAGATAGGCACGCAGATCTCTTTAAAAAATCCCCTTTTGACCAGTTGGCCAGGACAGGAGAGTATGGGGATGTGTCTTAATTTACACTGGTAAGTGTTGAAGTATCAGTAAAAAAGGTTATACTGTAGATAGACAAACAGTAATATATGACCAGCACAAGGTAAAATTCATCCAGAAATTCTAAGGGTAGTCAGTGAGAAAATAGCTGAAATGAACATTGTGGTGTGGATAACCTCTTAATTCAGAGTGACCTTAGCACCTGAGGTCAGGAATATGGGAAATAGGACGTCAGTTTTCAAAACGCAGTCTGGAGATACCTTGAAGAACTTTTAGCCCTGGAAGTCCAACCTCCATACCAGTGAAATTAGTAGAAAACTACAGTAAAAGAAAATAGCGAACAGTTGTCAATGGATGTCACCAATGGAAAGTGTAAGTGCAGCAGATCTGTACTCATAAGTAGCCCGGCAAAGGAGCAAATAACAAGATGTCAACATTTGCTAAGGATATTAAATTTTTAAGACTAGTAGAGATAGGGTCTGCTGTGAAGAACAGCGAAAGGGCTTCACGGGGCTCAGTGGCAAAATGGAAGATTTAATGTAAATTCATTCAAAGCAAAGCGTATGGTGGGGGGTGGCTCCTAACTTCACGTATGAAACGATGGAGGCTGAGCTCGCCACCATTCTGGAAGAAGATTTTGGTCGTAACTCCACAGCTCTAAGTCATCCCAGTGCTCAGCACAAGTACAAAAAACAAATCAGATGCCCAGAATTCTTAGAAAAGAAACAGGCAACTAAATAGTGAACTTCAGCTCACCTGAATTTTGTGTTTGGTTTTGGAGTTCCCACAATCTGTAAAAGGATATGGTAGAACTAGTAAAGCTTCAGGAGGGGCAGCCAGGATGATTAAAGGCATGAAACAGCTTTAGTGAGAGGAATGACTAACAGAGCCTAGGACTCCTCAACCTATTGAGGAGGCAACTGAGATGGAGCTCTATTAAATTGTGAGCGTTGGGGAGAAAGAGCATGGTAAATGTCTGCTCACTGCTTCCTCTAATACAAAAAACTAGGGGTCATCAAGTGAAGCAAAGACGTGGCAGCTTCAAAATGTAGCGATTCTCCACGCAACGTGTCATTAAAATACGAAGCTCCTTACCCCGGGATGTTGGGGATGATAAAATTGTACGGGAGTTGAAAGACAAGGCTCGGGGAAGAGAAGTTCACTGAGGAATGCCAAACGCAGAAACCACCTCCAGCTCACCTCAAAGCCCTGAACCACAAATTGCTGGAGACTAGGAGACTCCTTAAGGAAGTATCACCACATGCTTGCCCTGTCCTGGTGGTCTTTCCTAGGCTGTTGGCAAGCTGTTGGGTTAGATCTACCTTCCGTCTGAGCGAAGGCTTGTTCTTACCTTTTGCGTTCTTGTGCACGACGCTCATGAGGAATGAGGCAACACTCATTCCTTTTCCATTTGCTCCCTCTAAAATTCATCTGGTCGAAGTTCTAGAGAACCTCTAGTCTGGATCTCCCGTGGGAGCATTTGCTGTAAGGGAGTTCTCATGTGTGGGAATTTTATGAGCGTTAACAGCGCACTGTTTTGTTGCAAAGCAATAATATTGGCTATTGGCAAACCTGGATGGAACAGTAAATACACTGTAACGGAGTGTAAACACGCTGTGACTCCATGAATGGTTCAAAATTTGGCCCTCCACCATGACTTGATAATTAGATATTTATCTTTAGGCAGCCAGCTTCAGGAAAAAATGAGCGAGCGTATTTTCTCCCAGAAGTCTTAACACTGAAAAAAACCACGTCTTACCCAATGTCGGGCGTGAGGGAGGATTGGCCCCCTACCTCATGGAAAGTCAAGGAGGAGAAGGGCCTCTTCAAATGAACTTCAGCTTTCCATCCAACCCCAAATTTCCATCTGCTGCAGTTTGGGAGCGCGGAGATATCCCACGTATCCAATAGGGATTTATTCTAGAGGCAGCAACTCATCCCGAACCACGGCGATGATACTGGGCCTCTGTTATAGAGCTGTCTTTAGCGTGGAGACGTGCTGAGACGTTCACTTAATAAAATCCAGCTTTCGAGACAGCCGTTAAGTTTGCGTGATCGCCGGAGAGAGAGGGATAAAGCTGGAGAAGAAGAAAAGCGGGAGCGAATTAGTGCAATAAAGGCCAGGATTTAACAGACAGGGTTGAGTAAAATAAACGTGAAACAACAGGTGTCGCTGACTCTTATCAGCATTTTTAATTAACATCTGTTTTTTCGCCCAAAGTACTTTGGAAGAGTATGTTGGAGTGCGTCTGCGTTTAAAGATAAAGATAGACTGTTGAGAAGTTACTAATAGTAAGGGGTTGGGGGAACGGAGCGATTTGGGGGGGAGTAGGGGGGGGAGGTTGTTGGCTGGGTGGGTGTTAGTTGCAGCTTAGAGGAACCTGAAGGAAACCCACTAGGATAAAATTGCAAGGTAGGGAAATATTGCTATGGCAACAAAACATATTCCGGTGAAGGAAAATGAGTGTGAGAAAAGAAGTAGAGAGGGTGGGAAATTCAAAGGCAGTCCACGTTATTAGGAGATAAAAGATTGAATCTAGTTTAAAAAGAAAGAAACCATCTTGGTTTCAATTTGTATAATAATAATAATAATTTACAATAGTAATAAATTACTCTTCCCTAGGCTTTTATAGCACCCACGGCTGAAAAACTCAGAGCACTTGACAGACATGGAAGAATTACGCTACACGGTAGGAAAATGTTTGGTGTTGCTCCCAACAAGTCCTCCTCTTTGGTGGCTCACCCCGATTGACCAACATCACATGGGAAACACGTGCCATAAATGTCCACAGAGTCTGGATCCGTTAACTAATATTTCTTTGATTTAGGTGTAAGACAGCTCCGTTGTTTTGAACTAGTGCTATTTTATAGTTCATTGAGCGAAGGTCAACAAATAAATGATGTAGCTTTTTGTGCATAGCTAAAACTACTACTTTTTCTAGAGTATTTCATACATCTAGACTAATTCTTACTAAATATGCATTTTAAATGTTTAAGTGATGCCTTCTTGCTAAACTGCTTCATTCAAAAATCAACTTGGTTCGCTTGAAAATCTTGACTCGAAAAATACCTGGAGAGCTTTTCCTTGAACATAAGAAGTCTGTTCTGGGAAGAAGCACGTGTGCTTCACATAGAGTCATCTGAACTATTCCACACAAGAATACATTGAGGGTTCCTAGAGCACAATACCATCCTAAAAGATAGGAATCACATGGTAAGATGTTTTATTTCTTTTTTGGGGGGGGTTGGGAACATCCTCAAGATTCACAGCCGGTTACAGCCCTTAAGGGCTCTTTCTGCCCAGGGAGTCATCCTGTCTGGCTCCCCTTATTAACTTTCCCTTTCCTCCTAATTTTTTTAATTTGTTTTGTGTGTTTGTTTTCTTGCTTCATACCAGAGGGTACCCTTTGATGTGAAGGGCATTCAGTTCTACACCCAGTGATCTGTAAGGTTATAGGTGGACTTCCTTTGGTTCAGAGATGCATAATTTGGCAGTAAACTCCAATCAACAGAGATTTGGGGTGGCTTGAGGTATGCGTGCCCGTCTCGAGTTTTCTCATGGTTATTCCCAAACTTGTACTTGAGACCTATTTGTGTATGACCTTCGGAAGGTTACAGAAGGGATTTCTTTTTTAAACAAGTCACTCAGGCCCCAAATCCAGCACTCCACTTAATATGCTCATATTTAGGGCCTGTAGAAAATTATAGGTCATAAACCCATACATTAATGCTTTACTAAATTTGGGCCTGAAGGGATGTATAGATTATACCTGGACAACCTTTGGAGCTTCTGCATGTAAAATACAATTTAGAAGATTATCCCCTTGACTCACATACATATAGACCTGGTGGCTGTTTCTCCATTAACCTTTAGTGTGCTCTGCAGCACTTTCTCCTCATCGGGATGCGAGTATCTTAGAAGGCAAAAAGGTTGTTGACCCCCTTTCTTAAGAGATTTGTGTGTCCTGTTCCAAAGAGCTCACAATCGGAAAAAGCAGTAGTGTGAGGTTGGCAAAACAATACCAGGGGCATCTCAGAGGTCGTAACTTGCCAAAGTGTCCGTTAATACCTCCATCACTTCCCCATTAGCTCTGAAAATCATAATTTATGAATCTCAGCCAACTTTAGAGGGTAGAAGTTCTCAGAAATAACCCAATGCCGACCAGTTTTGTGAAAATCAGCAATCAGTTAGGGTTAAATTGGATGCAGGAGGTTATCTCCATCCCCAAAAGCTACGGTGGAAGTTCAGCAGATCTACGTTCCACCAGTTGAGACACGGGGGGACAGTCTGTTTTCCAGACAGCTTGTTATTCAAACAAATAATAAGAGATTGTGAAGCGACTTCAAAAATTTTGAGATTGAGTCCCATAAATGATGAGATTCTGAAACACAAACGTACAGTTTGGGGAGAGGGGGCGAGATAGGTTCCTTGTCTTGGGCTGCATTCAGTGGTCTGATTGTCTCTGCAACTATCTTATTTTAAATAAGGTGTCCTACTGAACTCATTAAGGTAAAAACGTATCAGGCTTTGGTTGACTTTTGGTTAAAGTGTTTTGAGTATTTTTTAATGGAATAAAAGATCTTGATGGATATATTCCTCCCCAGGAACTCTAAAGCGCTAGTATTTTAGCGTTCGCTATAAAATGCAGGATGTAAGTCTTTGACTAATACTATATTTTATATATGAAAGGCTACGTAGCAATCCAAGTCTTCAGAATTTACTGAAATTTTACTTCGAAATATTTCCCTGAAGGTCAATGGAATATCAGGGCTGTCATTATAAGGATGGGCTGCTGAAATCATGCCATCTATACCTGACTTCATTACACATCAATATTTTTACATGTGAGATAGATAAGATCTTAAGCCCTGGACCAGGTTGTTGGTTTGTTTTTTTTTTTACACAGGCTCGGAAGCTGTATTCTGTAGACTCCGTGTCTAAATCAGCGGCGTTGAGTTCAACAGTTGGTTGAAAACCAATCTGTCTCCATTTAAATCAACCACTTAGCAACCTAGCCCCACTTTCCATTCTTTAACCTGATCATCTCTAATTATTCTGGCTCAGAATTCCCGGTGAAACGGGGTGCAGAGTCATTTTACAGATGTCGTTCTTTATTTTAATATTGTCTAATTTAAAAGGAAAATATTTCAGATAATAGCAACATTTTTTGAGGGGGAAAAAAAAGAGCATGAAAACCATTTTTGTTCCAAAAATTGCTGATATGAGAACTTATGGGAAACAGCTCCTTTTATGAATAATTATTATTATTGTGTTTAAGAAATGGGCAAGATGCCTAGAAATTGAATGAAAGAATGAGCTATTAAATTGAAATATTAAATGAAATAACTGAATTTAAAGCGATCCTGTAAACCCTGCAGTAAATGTTGGGAGCTGTAGCTGATTGAACATATTTTCATCATCTGTTTTGTATGCTTAAATACAATTGCTTGATGTAAGTAAACACTTGATTGATATTCTGAATACTTTAAAATCTGCATATGCATCACAGAATACTGAACAATTAAAACTTAATTTCAGTGTAGTTTGATTACATGTAAATTATTTCAATATTCATTTTTTTTCCTGTTCTGTTTGCTCAGTGCATATTTAATATTCACTTTTTGAATGCGTATCACCCTTGATTGGACTGTGAGATGAGGAGGGCTCTGCAACTCCTGCCATTAAAAAGGATTGCCTTATAAATATTATTTGTGCCACGGCTCTTCCCCTGCAGATTATTTTCTAAATGTTGTGTACCCTTATTGAAGACAAGGAAAAAAAACAGCTGCAGCCCTCCTTTATCAGCCCAGCACAAGGAATATGCTTACATGGTCGATGGGCATGTCTAAGAAGGCTTGTTGGTTGTAACTAGTCCCTAAAGAAATGGTTCCATCTTTTCTGCACTATATTTTTCTCTTGCTTGCATGAGCTCTCTCTTCTCTTCCTTCCTCCTCCCTTCACAGGACTTTTTTTTTTTTTTTTCCTAGTTTCTGGGCTTTTTATGAGATGTTTTAATATTACGGATAAATATTACAGATATTAAAGTTGACCGTCTTCAACCTGAAAAATGTATCTCCATCTTTACGTCAACAAAGTCCATTTGGGTGCTGTGGAATTCGGATGGCAAAATTCTGCCCTTTGATATATTTATAGAACCTCTCATAAAAACCAAAGAGACTTTTTTTTCCTTTCTCCCCAGGACCCGATCTGCGCACGGGATTTTAGGTTTACAGTATTTAAAAATCCCTTTATTTCTCAACATCCAGCAGGAGGAAACCCTGGCCATTTGATTTTCTATTTATTTATGCCGGTGAAGCCTCTCTGAAGTTCATGGCGAAAAATACATATTTTTACAAAATACTTTCCTGATACCATAGAATCGTTTGGGTTGGAAAGGGACCTTAAAGATCATCAAGTTCCAACCCCCTGCCATGGGCAGGGACACCTCCCACCACACCAGGTTGCTCAAAGCCCCAT
>JAOTQQ010000023.1:15859344-15869858 GCA_026546715.1 Gallinago undulata | reverse complement strand
TATTGGAAGGCTGCTATGAGGTCTCCCTGGAGCCTTCTCTTCTCCAGGCTGAACAACCCCAGCTCTCTCAGTCTGTCTTCATTGGAGAGGTGCTTCATCCCTCTGATCATCTTCGTCTTCAGTTAAAGCACATTCTGAAGACAGAAGCGGGCAGTAGGTCTACCCCTCCACTGTGGGAACCAGGTCTGGATTCTTCTCTGCCTTGGACCCTTTTTTGCCCTACGTGCGCCGTGTCGTCCTGCTTACATTGGTTTCCTTCTCCGTACCAACAACCACCTTTTTAAATTTCTGCAGGATGGGTAGAAAGGCTGCCTAAGTGCATATAACAACAGTATTATTTTATTCTATGGGGATCTGAACTTCATATGGTAGGTGCCAAACAGTTTGCGCAGGGCAGCGTTTGCCTGTCCCTCCTGGGTAGTTAATTGCATTCTTGAGGGTTTTAATCTTGAAGGTCAGATCTCCGTCGGCTGTCGCTTTGGCCAAGCAAGTGGCTGAACTTCATGGTTTGCAGGCAGATTTTCCTTATCTCTCTTCTTTTTCAAGAGACGTATAAGCCTTGATTGCCGGAGTTATTGTGAAGTGAGCAGTGAGTGAGAAGGTGAAGGAGGGGTGGGAAGATGCTCACTTCAAGACCGGTGCCCTGTAGATACCATTTTGGAAAGCAAATATTGCACCTTCTACTTGTAGCACAAGAACAAAAGGGGGAGGGTGTTTTTTCTTGGGTTTTTTTTTTTTTTTTTCTGTTTGTTTGTTTGTTTGAGGAGCTGATAAACTCAAAGTGAAATGTGCTGGCAATCGCAAGGGGTCTCCCCGTGACAAAACATGCTCATTAACCAGGCACTCTTAACTGGAGGTCTCTCTCACACCATATGGGACTCTCTCTAATTGTTCCTCTAGAATAAAACCAGCACAGCTTCCATGCCAAAGAGACTCAAAATAACAAGTATCTTCTAGTAAAGCTAGTTTAAAAAAAAAAATAAAAAACCTGGACATTCTTGACTGATTTAATACTGTTTGCCTAAGTAATGCAAACTTGTCACTTCTGTTTGAAACCTCCACCTGATTTTAAAGCAGTTCCTTTCGTAATAATTTATCAAGTATCCGTGATTGTTATTTCCAGCTCTCTTGGTTTGTGAAGGGCATTTCTTGGATAGACTTCCCCCCCACACACCCACCCCCCTTTCTTTTTTTCCTCTAGTGCAGATCTGAAAATAATGAGCTAACTTCGCAGTTTTATGAACAGGGGCCATAATGAGACTGAAGTATGTATGTTGATTAAAGGGAAAAAATAAAATAAAATTGAAATCTTTGCGAAACAGCAAAGAAGTGACAGCTTTAAGGCCATGATTCCATTCTGCGGGTCAATCAAATGAAGAAGTTACTTTACATTTTTTGCCGGGGCTGAAGCAAATGGCATTCAAATAGTCTGTGTAGTTATAACTTTGGAAAAACAAAATAATGATGCAGACGGTCCTTTTAGCTAGTCATGTAGCCGGTTTCTGTTTGCTTTCCGATTTCCCCTCTAAGTACTAAGAATGTATATTTAATCCATAATTGAAAAGAAAAATGTGCCGGGAAAAAAAGATAATACATGATAGCTCTTCGAGATACACATATTTTAACACGCACTCATTTGTCTTAATTAAAGCATAGCTTCAGAAGCAGCATTACATCACAATTTAATGTATTTTAATGGACAATCCTTCACCTTGGAAAGCTTCAGAGACCCAGATGTGCGGGATAAACCGGCGGTGCGCTGCCTGCTCCCCAGTGATCAAGAGGTTAACCTTGCCTCATCTCCTCCCCTCCCTTAAACGAGTCGGGTGAGAAGGGCTGCAAATTAGGGTTTGGAAGACACAGCAGGGAGATTAGCTTTAGGGAGGAGAGGATTCCCCGCTCCAGCTCCCAGGAGCCTCACCTGGAGAGAGCATTTCCTTCTCTACTTAAGCTAACATACTGTCGCGAATGTTATTCCTTGAGGAAAAGTCCTCCAAGGCTCTTATCTCGCGATCTGCTGAATCGTTCCACCTGGGCAGCAGAAGAGAAAAGAGAGCAAAAAAGGCTGTGGCAAGAGGGAGGCAGAAAACCAGCTCTTCGGCTTTGGCCAGAAAGAGAAATCTTTGATTGGTACAAATCAATCTCTTGGTTCAAGAGAAATCTCTCAATCTTCTCTTGGTTCAAGAGAAATCTTTGATTGGTATTTGGTGTGGTACATCGTGGCTCACATGGGGTCCTACAAGAAAGCTGGAGAGGGACTTTTTTGCAAGGGCGTGTAGTGATGGGATGAGGGGTGATGTCTTCAAACCAAAAGAGGGAAGATTGAGATGAGACATGGGGAAGAACTTGTTTGGTGTGAGGGTGGTGAGAGCCTGGCCCAGGTTGCCCAGAGAAGCTGTGGCTGCCCCATCCCTGGAGGGGTTCAAGGGCAGGTTGGAGGGGGCTTGGAGCAACCTAGTGTGGTGGGAGGTGTCCCTGCCCAGGGCAGGGGGTTGGAACTGGACTTTGAAGTCCCTTCCAATGCAAACCATTCTGTGATTCTATGGTTCTGTGGTTCTCACCAAGGAAGGTCCCCATGTTTCCCTTACGCTCACACTGGCCTGAGGAATAGCCCACCCTTTCCTAAGGTGCCCTCAAGTTAGAGAACTGTCTAAATACTGGCATCCATATGATGCTGCTGGACAATATCCATTGAGCAAGCACAAGTGACACCTTCTAACACCGAGAAATGACAATGCTGCTTTTTCCCCCATTCGGGCAAATAAGTTATCTCCTTCCCAAACTTCAAGCCTGTACAACTCATCTATTGTTGAAATTCTTATACAGGTAAAAAAGAGAAAACTTTACCAGTAATGGGGGAAAATACAGAAATCCTTCTGTATGGGATCAGAATGTGTCAGTTTTACTTCACAACTGAAATCAAACTGGGGAATTTTGTTGGTTTGCGTATCTGAAAATAATCACCGAGTCTATTTTTATTGGCATTTTTCAACGGATTAAAATGTGCAGTTGAAGAAAATGCGTACAAATAGAACGGTGGCTACATCTAGTGCAAGACAGGGGTTAGCCCAGTGCAGAATTTCCTGCTGTGATTAGCGTTTGCTGGTGCCACGTTGTGTGTACATTCTCAGGAAGCTTCTGATGGGTGGGTGGCTTGTTCCCTCCCACCTCTGTGGGATTCCCAAGGTTTGCAAACAAGAGGATCCACAGCATCTCCATCCCATGCGGGTATTTGCTGTAATGCACCGTGAGATGGTGGATGTTCTCTGGGTGGAAGGAAGGTGGCAGTGGGTGTCATTATGGAAGGAAGAAGCTGTTGCTCATCAGGCCTCTCAGCCCATCCCAGTAATGGCCTCAATATGCCACAATACACCCATCACGAGTTAATGGTAAAGGTGGGAGGTCCAGATCCACGCTGCTCTGTTCTTACTCTGCTGTACCTCCAGGTGATACTCAGGTGCTACCTTCTAGAACACATTTGCTTGTGTTTCTTTTTCTCCTTGTTTTGCCTCGTTGACATAATCTTCACCACAGGATCTTCAGAAAACTCTCAGGAGTCTCTGCGAAGACTGGGCTGAGGGAGTTAGAAGGCAAAGCAGTGTCACCCCTACCTTTTCCAGTCCCTGGGGACTCATGACTGCTTAGCGTGGCTTGACTGGATCATCATCTTCAGAGAGCTGTATTGAGGGACCTGTGAGGACAAAGTATCCAAACTTCTACAAGGACCTCTGAAGTCTTGTGAGATTTGGAATTAGGCTTTTCAGTAGACAATTTTGAGGTTCCAACCCATGTTATTGGGGCTAGCGTTTGTGGATGCTGTGTCTTCTGGAGTACCTTAGCTCCCTTCAGATTCAGCTAGTTCTGATGGGACTCAACACTGAACATAACTCTTGCTGAAGGTTTCAGACGATGAAGGTGGTTACAGGTCCTACCTCAAAGTATTGCAATCTGAGTTTGAGCACATCCAGTGCCCCCAGTAAAGCTTTGGCATCAACTTTTGGTGAGAAGGACTTCATCTGCCCGTTAATGAAATTCGGCGCAGCTCTTAAATCGCCCCCAGCGAGTGACATGTTTCCTTTTTCTTGCAGGTACCAGAGATTTGAGAAAGCCTTTCTGCTGGCTGTTGACATAGGTGCTCGGGACCTGTTTATGGTGAGTCGTTTCTGGAGGGAGAGGCTGTTGTCAGGGTGTTAGTTGCCCGCTTTTGTCAACGTGAAAATGGATCCATGTCATTGGCAGCCTTAGACACATGCCGAAGACAGAACTATTCTACCTGGTTTGCCCTTTGCCACCATGAAACTTGTCAATAGGAACTGAGTGTCTTTAAGAGTCATTGACGTTTTCCCTCGCGTGGCCTAAGGGCCATTCTTTATTTTCTAGGAAATAATGTATATGTTTTTGAACTTTCCCCTTCTTCGTCTGTCCTGATGTGGGCGAATGTCATCTTTCGCTCTAATAAGCTTAAACGTTTCTAATCCTTTCCTTTAAGAAGTACAACTGCTGAGTCCTGGTCACAAGAGCTGGCCATACCCTGGGGATCCTGAATGCTCTTGGTTTGTCTCTTAGGGTTTTGTGAAAAGTGACAAATTATGAACGCTCCTACAGGTACTTTTAAAACAACAAAGCTCAGCAGCATCAACCCAAGGGTTTTTACATTTCATGCACTCTCTGCCCCCTCCCATTTAATTAGCTACAAAAGTAAAATTAACCAGCTCTTAAAAGGTCCTCTGTGGGAGCTCTGCGGGAGGCTCTTGTTTTATAAGATCTTGCACCACAATGTCACAGTGAGGTCAGATGGACAAAGCCAATCTTGCTTTCCTAGTCTCTCAGCATGTTGCTGCTCCACAGCTGATTTCATTGTTTTCAAAGAAACAATAGGAAAGGGGCTTGTTGGAAAAAAAAAAAAAGGGGCCTTTGAACGATTCGTTTGCTTGACTCTTTTGCATAATGAAGACATTCTGTTGTTTAAATTAAGCTTTGACACTAGATGTTAATATCATTTATCCCATTAAGTCACTTGCCCTGCTAGTTTGATCTTGATATTTAAATTGTATGTTAAATTACACAATTAAATCCTGCTTTCATGGGTTATGAAAATTCCCTTCTAATTATATAAAAAGTTGTGTGAACCTTTTGATGTTTTTTTCACGGCTCTAATCATCTGGCTTGTTCCATCTAATTAGAAAGATGTGAATACTGCGATAAACTTTTCTAAGTATGCATCAAAAGAATGTGATGGAAATGTCAGACTTTTAGGAAATTCATTACACGTTTTATGTTTACTCTCCTCCATTTTTTCCCTCTCTTTAGCTCAGCTTTTTCCTTTTCTCTTCTTATGCAATGTGATTTCTTCAATACAAATTTTATACCTGACCCAGCTGAGAGCTACAGCTGTATCTACAGTTCGACTGTACCCTGTCTGTGGTGGGTTACACCTTTTTGTTTGGGGCTCTCCCCCCATCATAAATTCTCCCTGAGTCATTTCAGCCATTCTGGCAGAACAAATGTCCCAGCATTTGGCCTGCCATCTCCAGGGCCCTCTCTGGCATGGCTGAGAACATCTCCTACGTGACCTTTTTCTTCTTTCCTTCCCTCCGCCGACATCAGGACTGATGGGCCACCTCCATCCCAGGGTGGGGAACACCAGTGTTGGGTCAGGAGATGGGTGCAAAGGGGACAAGAGGAAGGAACCATCAGTACCTTGTTTGACAAGTGGTAGCGTGTCCTCCTCTCAACAAAAAAGTTCTCCAACTTCAAGAGGAGTTTCAATGTTCGCAGAGAAATCAGCTCCATCCTTCCTACTTTTCCTCGTGTTCCCTTTCCTCTCTCAACACCTGCTCTCCATTTCCCATCTCACCAAAGCTCTTAAGCATAAATATATATATACTTCCACATAGTTCTCCTGGCTCCTGTGGCATCAAACCCAGTTCCATATTGTCTTCATGCCGCTTGGGTTACCTCTGAGGTTCCTCACAGTTGCCCCTAAATTCTTCATCACGCGCCTCACCCACCTGCCTCTTTGAATCCCCTTAACGCTCTGCCTTCTCCGGGGAAGCTAATCCATCTCCTGGGTAAGGTGCTAACGAGCCAACTTCACAATGAGCTCACAATGGCACCGCCGCAAGACTCCCGAGTGCAGGACTCGAGAAGTTCAAAGGTGCATAGCTCATAAAAAGTATTTATTTGTGCCACGGCGATTTCTAGGGAGCTGGGCTTCGTTGCACTAAAAGCTGTGTGAAATTTAGATGATAACCCGTTCCCTGAGAGTTTACACTCCTTCTGGGTCCCAGTATAACAATACTGTTGCACTAAGCAAGGTCTGTGCATCCTTGACTTCTGCTGAACACTGAATAATTTGTATATATTGTTTATATAGGTCAAAATCAACTTGACTTTACCTGTATTTAAAGCCTTTATAATTACGTGCAGCACGATTAGCTAATATATAGGTCAATTATTTGTACTGTTGGTCTACAGACCAAACAAATCCGTTTATAAAACCTTGGGTGGCTCTAGGTATTCCCGGTTAATTTAATGGGATTTCAAGACTAAATAGTAGGCCGAAGAAAGATATCTGATGACATAAGCGAAACGTGAAAGAAAAAAAAATCTATTTATTAAAGGAGAATAGAGAAGGAAAGAAAAAAAGGGAAGGGTAGAGAGGAGCGGATGTAACAGAGGTTGAGGAGGATCTAAGCGTTGAATACCCATCTTCTGAGACTTCTAAGTAAATGTCCTACGTCTTGGAAAACTCATCCCGAGCATCTTCTTCACTAAAGGAGACTCTGCAGCGTTCCCGTTATTTGTTTTGAGATTGCAGAGAAGTTTGAGAGAATGCTACCCGAGAGCTAATTTCTTTCATAGAAATGAAAAAGGAGAAAAAAAAAAAAAGCTTAAAAGTTAGTCCTACAGCTGTAGCGTCACTGGTATGATGCCATAAGAAGCCACACAAGACACTGCTGTGTCTCCCCATCAGCTTTGCCCTCACGTCACGTCTAAGCCCATCAATTATTACCATCTCCTACAAAGTTCAATAAAAAAATACAACCGAAAAGGCCATCATCTCGTGAACAACAGCTCCATTTATTGGACAGTGACTGATCCAATCTGTGACAGAAAAGATCAAGCGACAGAAGGGGTTGTTAGCCTTAAAGCCTTTTGTAGTACGCTCCAGCTCTCAGCTGCTGAAAATTCAAAAGGCCATCCTGCCTACCAAAGGTAGCAAAAAATGCAAGGAAAAAGGCACTTTTAATAAAACTGTCAGATCTTGGGCGATACGCTGATGAGGAAAGCACAACGTTTCGGAGGAGCGTTGGAATGTTGCCCAGAAATATCCTATAGACCCAATGCACGTCGGTGTTTCAAATTACTCCTGCTCACCAAGGGCCAGCTCTGTGAGTCACAAAGACGAGAGTCAAAAGGAAGTGGCCCAAAAAGTAATCAAACTGTTCAAGGATAAAATGCAGCCCTTTCAGCGAACTCCCCGTAAGCAGCTGGAAATTGTTTTTTATTGTCGCTGTTGTTTCGGAGAGGGACGTGATCTTTGAGCTGACAGGTTCTCATAATTGTGTGAAAAAAAGATCTGTAATGAATATTCAGCTCATTTAATTTTTTTTCCTGTCATTCTTTAATGCACCCTGTAATCGAGTGTTTCTTCTATTTACTTTTGTAGTTTTATTCTACTCAGAGATTTACAGATTCTTGCAAAAATCCAATTTTGCTGGCTTATCTGAATGTGGGAACATCTAAATTTGATCTGAAGTTGTGTAATTAGCAGGTTTTATATCTGTAACCTTGTTTAGACACCAGAGCCAGGTTATTTTTTAAAAATTCTTTAGGACAGCAACTCGAGGAGCCACAAAGAAAGCCACTTACCGGCCTGCTGCTCTGTCTTTATTTCTTACCAAGCCCCTGTTAGTTAATGTAAAGATGGAAACATCTTTACACTCTGCATCTTTACACTTCTTTACTCAAAACGTGGGCAAAACCCAGAGACCTGCAAGAGGCAGGTGTTTTGGGGGACGCAGCACGCCCCTCCTCTTAACCTGGAAGACTCTCTGTCATTTTCTGCGGTTTGTTTAAAATGGCAGTCAAACATTACAAGTTTATTTAAAATTGCACTGAAATACAAATATACAGTACTTTTCTTAGTTTGAGCCACATTAAAAAAAAAAAACAAAACCAAACAAAAAACCCCAAAAAAATGCCATTGAGCAGAGTCAGAATATACTTTAAATTGGTGAAGACAATCTGCCTCTACATTCAAATCTTTGTAAGCTCAGACTTGTTGGAGAGCCCTTAGGTTTTCTATTGTTATCTAAATAAGCTGACAATATCTACTGTTTAATCTTGGTAGAAACCCTACCTTGCTATTCAGGCCCTCTTCTCCCAAGGACCCTGTTAGACCTGGGCAGAGAGGAAGTACAGAGTTCGCGAGGAGTTCGTTAACTCCTTACTTTGCCCCAAGACACTTGTACATTTTTTTCCAAGTCACACCTGCGCTTGTAATTAGAAAACCTTGCCGTCTCCTGCAGGCTGGGGGGAGTAAATTCACGCTGAGAAGGACCTTTTCACCCGAGATCTTCTGCATTAGTGAGAACGAGGTGTTCCTTATGGTATGAGGAGCTCCATATTTCCAGCAAATACTCCTTTTCCCTTTAAATTCCTGCACGCGGGTAGACGGCGGTGCAATGGCCAGGAATGACTTAAAATTTTGGATACCAAGTGGCATTTCCAGCAAAGAAGTGGGGAAAAATAAGCTTTGCCAACTCTTCTTGGGCTTTCTTCACTTCATGCGTTCATCCACAGAGCAACCTGTGGGCCATGCTGCCAAAGGAGAAGGGGGTTAATTGTCTCTTTGTTAATGGTCAAGGATGAAAGTTTACTTCCAGGACCAAAAGCAAGAGCAGTGAGACTGTGACTTCTCACCAGGAATATGTTCTCCCACGAATTGTGCTGGGTGTAGTACAGGTGGTTTTCATCTAAAGGGTTAACGTGCAATAAAAACATAGAATCGTCATAGCATCATTCAGGTTGGAAAAGACCCTTGGGATCATCGAGTCCAACCATCAACCCTACTCTACAAAGTTCTCTCCTACTCCATATCCCCCAACACCACATCTAAATGACTCTTCAACACATTCAGGGATGGTGACTCAACCCCCTCCCTGGGCAGCCCTTCCAGTCTCTGACCACTCTCTCTGTGAAAAATTCTTTCCTAATGTCCAGTCTGAACCTACCCTGTTGGGGCTCGAAGCCCTTCCCTCTCGTTCTGTCACTAATTACCTGTGAGAAGAGACCAGCACCAACCTCTCTACCTGTCCTTTCAAGTAGTTGCAGAGAGTGAGGAGGTCTCCCCTCAACCTCTTTCTCAAACTAAACAGCCTCAGCTCCTTCAACCGCTCCTCATAAGATTTATGGTCCAGGCCCTTCACCAGCTTCGTTGCCCTCCCTCCAAAGAAAAGTTCTCCCCAAAAGAGCTTTCCCCTAAAACTCATGGTGGACACCTTAACGCACTTCAGATAGGGGCTGTCTGTTCCAGTGCTCCAGGTGTGGTTTACGCAGAGCCCCCTCCTATCAACCTTCTCTCGATTCATGTGGTACCACCAGAAGTTACCTTGAAAGCAGACCCATTGTTTCTTTCCTCCACTGAGTCAATAGCTTCCCTTCTGTCGGTGCAGGATTGGTCAGTGCTTTATTCATTGCTGTATTCAACGGCAGGAGAAAGATAATAAATTTGCATTGGGAGAGAATTAAACTGTAATGTCAGGTTCATCAGTTCCATCTGTGTTTGTGATCTAAATAATAAAAGAACCTCTTTCTTTCAAAATCCCTTTTGTTACTGCTATGAGATTCATTTTAGATTTATCTTTCTTTTTTTTCTTTTCTCTTTTCTTTCCAAAGGACATCCATTACCTCGCACTAGATAAGGGTGAATTGGCGCTAGCTGAAGTGGCAAAGAAAAAGGCTAATGACATTGATGCAGAATCAATAACTACTGGAATTGGTAAGAATTAATGGTGTTTAAAAAGCCCTTTTTTGTTTTAATCAATACTTGTCCTGTACGACACCGTGTTATATTTGTAGGGGGGCTATTGTTTTGATTACATTGCTTGCTTTGAAAGTGAGACAGTATTTTTTTTTTCATAACCAAAGAGGGGGGCTTATAAAAATAAGGAAGCTTTGCCTTTCGGTACCCACGGGAGGGCTGTGGCAACGCGACAGCTGCGAAGCAAAACCAGGTTCATACTATGGCACAGAAGAAAGTTCAAACTGAACTGAGTGAATCTGACCATCTCTGCTCATGCCAGTGCTAAGGGCCAGGTATGGCAAGCTCCTCCACCTCCAAATATCTGCCTACAGCAGAGAGAAAGCAGATAAAGGGAAAAGAAAGGTGGCATCCTAGGGGGCATCAGGAAGAGCGTGGCCAGCAGGTCAAGGGAGGTCATCCTGCCCCTCTGCTCTGCCCTGGTGAGGCCCCATCTGGAGCACTGGGACCAGTTCTGGGCTCCCCA
>JAOTQQ010000023.1:15831861-15842134 GCA_026546715.1 Gallinago undulata | reverse complement strand
GTCCCTGCCCAGGGCAGGGGGGTTGGAACTGGATGGTCTTTAAGGTCCCTTCCAACCCAAACCATTCTATGATTCTACTGTAGCCAACGCCACGCTGCGAGCAACGTGAAGCTACCCCTTATCACTCACGTGCTTGTTCTAGAGGAGGCTGCACACACTTCATCTCCAGCATCTTCCAGCCTTGGACCCAACCTCACGGGCAATCAACACTTCCAAGAAGCTGCTAAATCCTAGATGACCACTCCACTGTGCTACTTAAAAGTGAGGATCAACTCAAGCAAGATAGTCTTGGAACTTGAGGGGACAACGGGAGGAGACGAGAGTTTTCAAAAGCTCATTTCTTTTACAAACACATAACTATGTTGTTTACATTGGACCTGGCTCTCTGGAAGCTCTGTTGATCACCATATTAGCCCCGAGGATGATAGGTCTAAGTAAACGTTTGCAAATGGAGCAACAAGTCCCAGGCCATACCTTCACGAGTTCCTTACCATCCCCATCAATTTATGAGGGCTTGTTTACATGTGGCAACGACCAGCTTAGCTCTTTTGAAAGAACTCTGCCTGTGGATGCACTTACTCCAAAATAAAAACCACTTGGCTTTGCTAAATTAAGTGGAGTTACGGGTTCGTAACGATTATTTGGAATGACTTGAGAAGGAAAGTCATCTCATTCCCAAGTAGACTGTTTGGCAGGACTATTCCGAAATGAGCTGTCTGGCTAATTTCTCGCTTTGTTGCTGCTTTTTGAAGGCACCGACAGAGCGGAGGAGTCACCAACAACCCGGTGGTGTTTCCCGGAGAGGCTCTGCCGGGGCCAAGCGTGAGTCAGGTTGTCTTGGCCCGAGGTCTTTACACCCTTCTCTGCCTTCAGCTGGGGTTTTATTCCCGCGCAACCCAACAGCACCTGAAAGAATTTCTGAAAACATTCCTGCTAGTTTTTTTTTCCTGACATCCAAAAGCACTTCTGGAGCCTAAATGGAAGGGACATCGGCGTGGGACATCCCACTCATGGGAGACACCAGCAGTCTGGCTTCTTTGGAGGAGTGAAGCCCAAGGAAAGTTGGTCCCACTCCTCCTAGAGCATCCTTCAGGGATGGTGGTGCTCATCCATCCCTGAGTCATTTCAGTTCCCCCGAGCCCACGCACAGGATTTACTCCGGTCCCACGTTTCTCTTGCTGGGGAGGGAACTCCTTCCAGCCAGGGGAGGAAGTCTAGCACAAGAACATTTTAATTTTACCTGATGCCATCTGCTTGACGTTCAGCAGAAGGAGAGAGGACAGTCGTTGGGCTACGCCTGCATTTTTCCTGAAGCTTTCTTCTGCTTTGCCTCTCCTCCAACCCTGCTGATGTCTACTGCGGCACAGAAAATAGAAGAAAAACATGGTAGCGACCTGGGGCTGGGGAGAACACGGCGCCTTGGCACCCACAGCATCAGACCCACGGAGAAGGTTTTTTCCACGTGGTTACCTGCAAGCCGTGGTGGTAACTTCAGGATTTTGGGGCTTTCTTTCTCTGTGTTGGGTGTTTTTTTTTGTTGTTGTTGTTTGGTGGGGCGTTTTTAAAACTCCTGATGGCGTTATCTCACGTTGCAAGAAGTAGGAGGCTGGGTGGGCACTGCCTTCTCCCTTCTGGACCTCCCTCGCTCCCAAAGATTGGAGATGAACTCTGCCTGCCCAGGCACCAGAGCCGGTGCCCCCGGGGAATTTCGTCGCATCTAAGGGATACGCGGGATGTGTACTCGCACGCCCTTGCTGCCTCTCAACTCCAGGCTCTACATGCAATTTTGCTTCAGGAACCTGTAGCTCCAGTATTGCAATATCTCGTTCAGTCTCTTGTCATCAAGAGTTTAAACACAGTTCAGATCAGTGTTAGTGGCCCCGCTCCAAACGAGGAGAATTGCTGCAATTCGTTATCTTGACAAATTAACTGGTCTGAGGCAATTCCTTTTTTTTTTTTTTTTTTGAGAGGGATGCAATTAGCTAACTCCTGAACTCTAGCTCCGCTCGGGCGCTATGGCAGAGGGATGCACCTGCTCCGAAGGTTTTGATACCACCACTGAGGCTTTCCCACCTGGAAATTAAGGGGGGTGGGGGTGGGGGGACAGGTTTAAATTGGAAGAGGGGAGATTTAGATTAGATACCAGAAAGAAATTCTTCGCTGGGAGGGTGGTGAGGCACTGGAACAGGTTGCCCAAGGATGCCCCATCCCTGGAGGGCTTCAAGGCCAGGTTGGAGAGGGCTTGGAGCAGCCTGGTCTGGTGGGAAGTGTCCCTGCCCAGGGCAGGGGGTTGGAACTGGGTGGCCTTTAAGGTCCCTTCTGACCTGAACCATTCTCTTCAGAGAGACACATCACCAGTTATCCCATCCTCTGGTTTGACAACCAGCCCAGTGGGAAGAGGTGGCTTTTCCTCCCCTTAATCCCCTGCATAGAAGACAGCAGCCCATGCAGACCACAACCAGAAGCATCCTTCTAGTGGTGCTTCATCCCTGGGATTTAGGCAGGAGGTCCTAGTTGCCACCCCTCAGTCCTTAGGTACCTGATGAAAACTGGGTTGCCTTCGGGTAGAGTAGCCCCCTCCTGAGGTGGACAGGAGCTGGTGTTCCAGGGAAGGCAGGGTGACCTCCAGCCTTGCCTTGGTTTCCCTCACCTCCTGGCCTGGAGGAGCAGCTCCCTTCTGCCTCTTTCTACCAAGCCATGAAAATAGATCCCCAGCGTGAAAATAGATCCCCCATCCTTCTTCCAACCCAGCGTGGGCAGATGCACTTCTCATCCCCTTCCCTGTGGAAAGCATCTCCTTCTGCCCCTCATCTCCAGCTCACCCCTGGGCCTCGCCTCCCCTTGCACAAGGGCTCCCAGGTGCTGAAAGACACCCCTTAATTGTCTCTTTTGGAAAAAAAAAACCCTCAGCTTTGGGGGACCCTGTCTGGGATAAAGCCGCGCTACCGAAGGCTTGCGTTTGCCTAGAGCCTCTTTCACGTGGACTTTGGTGGCTGGGGGGGTGGGGGTGTGTTTCTTGAGCTCCCCTTTGAACTTCCAAGGCTTCAGCGTCCAAAAACATTTAACCCTCCGATTTCTTTTCTGCTTTTATCAGTTTGGCCGGCCGCCAGCTGGCAGCTTTTTCCCAGCACGGCACCTTCAGGTTCTGCGGGTGGATGTATTTCTCTTTTCGATTCGCGGCTTCCCCCCCCTCGCCCCCCCCCCCCAACCTTAAAAATTGCTTTCCTTCTTCCCTTTCAGCCTGCCTTGTCCCGGGTCCAGAAGCTGGGAGCAGAGAGGCTGGTCCTGGGGCTGGAGGTGCCAAGCAGAGGGTGTGCCCGGCGCACACGGGCGTCATGGGGAGCAGCCGAAGGAACACGCTGTGGGTTGGGGCTTGCAACGCCGGGGGCACTTTCTCTGTCTCTCTCTGGAGCAGCCACAGCATCCCACTTGATGAATAATCAGGGCTTTACCCCCCCCCCCCCCCCTCCATGATTCTTTGGGAGCTGGGATGCTCCGCAGCACGCACCCAGGGCTTCCCACCGCTGCAGCCGTCACCCCAGACCATGGGAACCATGGGCAGAACATCTGCCCCAGCTTTCCTTTGGAACAGGTATTTCTAGATAGTCACTTTAAAAAAAAAAATAAAAAAAAAAACAAAACCCAAACACTTAGCAAACAAAGAAAAATGCCTAGTCACCAGGAATGTCCTCCCTCCCCTGCCTGCTGTAATTACTGAGCAAGAAAGAGGCGCCGTGGATTGCTCTTCCCCATGCCTTGGCACCCCGGCCCCGCTGCCGGGCACTCGGGAGGGAAAACTGTCCCCCCCATGGCTGGGGACACCCGATAAAATCGAGAGGTGCGGGATCTCTGCTCGAGGCTTTGAAGTTTGAAAGGGCCTGGAAATTGAAGCAAGTCCCGGGAAATTCGCTTCTCTCTGGGCTGGAGACCCTCCGCAGCTTGGTACCACCACATCCTGCAGGACGCTCCTCTTCGTAGGGAAAAACAATTAATTTTTTTAGTTGCTAAGGAACCTGATGACTCCAGGGAGCTCTGAACTGAATTTTGTGCGTGGTTCGAGCAGAGCGAATGGGGAGCAGAGATTGGAATCTCAGCTGGAGCTAGCGAAGACCCATCTGCAGAAAGTTTTATAGCCAAGTTTCACTGCAAGTGGAAGACCACTAAGGGAAATATAACTGTCTATGCTACACAGACACAAAAAAATAAAATAAAAATTAAAGAAAAAAAAGGAGTTGTTTATAAATGTTAACTACTTATTTCGTTTTATCGCAAAACTTTTAATTCTTGAATTTCCTGGCACGCCCACTGGAAGGGTTTTGCTGCTACTAATATGCCTAATAGCCAAGGAGGGAAATAATGACACGTTATGTTACCATGAAGGGTTGCTTCTACTTAGTGGTGATTGAAGTGCCTTATCTTCTCCGGTATCAAATTGTTAAATTACAGCACAAACGGGAGATATTCGGATTTAATGTACCTTTTCCGGCTCGCTCGGCACTAACGGTCGCTCTCAAGTACTATAAAAACAATATTTGGACAATTTATGTTTCTCAAATGAAAAAACGTTGGGAATTAACAGCACAACACAAAAATAATCTGAAAATAATAATAATAGAAGAAGTGAATGCATAATACAAGGAGATAGGAATTTATTCACATGGAAATAGCTGCTTCGGTAAAAAAAAAAATCATTTGTTTAATCATAGAATCCTTTGGGTTGGAAGGGACCTTAAAGATCATCGAGTTCCAAAGTGTGGTTGTTTGGGTTATTACTAAACTATACTATTTCAGTGTATATAGTGCTTAACCATTTGCATTTCTTCAGAACCTTGCTTTGTTTCTCGCAGAGAAACTCCACTATTTGCTTCTTTTTTTAGAAGGAAAAAAAAGAGCAGTGTGTCTGTGGGGTTCACTGGGAGTTCATTGGGATAAATTTGCAACTCCTGAAGCAAAAATCTGATATTTTATCTTTAGAAAGAGTTACATTTTTTGAACTTATTGAATTTTTCAAAGATCAGCATGAAGAGTTGTGATTAAATGCTTGCTTCAGCGTTTTAAAGGCTCCTTGTGTCCCTCTTGCCTAAAGGAGGTCGTGCATTAGGATTGCTCTGTAAACATCAGATTCTACAGAATTGGCTCTGCAGACCACGCCGGGCACACAAAGAAGAAGTCAAATGGCTTATCTCTGGCTTAGTTTATTTTTTCGTGCCCAAAAAAAAGGGCTTTTTTTTTTCTTTTTTTTTTTTTTTACAAGAGCAGCTGCTACTTTGTAAATAATTTAATGGCTTCTGTTAAGTAGAGCCGTCAATTTTGCAAACAATATTAAAAGAAGATTTTCCTTTTACCGTGGGATTGCATGTGGTATAATGCTTTTTTATTATTATTATTATTATTATTTTATTTTTTATCCTCGAAAGTCCAGTGGAGGATACTGGAGAATGGAGACAGCTTTGGATTTGCAGACACCAATCCCAAAGGGAATGAGACACATAGGAGCAGGGAGAGATCCCACCACCCGCATCCGAGCGTTCGGAGAGGAGCATCCTGCTCGTTAAAGCACGGGAAAACTTCTAGTGGGCTTGCAAAGAAATATCTACCTGGCTGTTTGAGGTGGGCAGTAGATGTAACGATAGCAGCTGTCAGCAAATTTTTGGGAATCCCCGTATCGATCGCGAGAAATGGGATTTTTCTTAGATAAAGGTTATTAGCGCAATATAATTCGTATTATTGCATCTGATAAATAAGTGTAGCGATGAAACGACATTAGGCACAGAATCACGGAGTCCCCTCGGTTGGAAGGGACCTTTTAAGATCATCTAGTCCAACACGATGCCAACTCTCAAGTTCTTAAAATTAAAATTCAGATTCAAAACCTCAGATCCTCACGCGATAAGCAAGAATGAAAAACAGCAGGATTTTGGGGGGGGCAATAAGCCAAAGGAAGATCCCAGATTCCCCGAAAGCAACCTCTCAGGTGCCCCTTCTGATACCTTCAGTGCCAGCACAAAGTCAGGTCTTTATCAAGCCCCAAATCCCAGCCCCAGCCCTCGTCTAGGTGTGAGGATCACTGCTCTCTTCCAGCCCTATGGCATCGTTGCCAAAATCCTTCCCTTTTTTAATTAAATGTGGGATACGTTGCCTCTGGTTTGGGAAGGGCTGTGTTGTTTAAACAGGGTTCCTTGCGCGTTTGTTTTCCCCGCTGTAGCGCTTCTCACAGGGATCCCAGACCCGTGTCCCACAACAGAAATGTTTATTTCTTTTCCTCTGGAGCTCCCATCAGATGGGTTTGTGGCTTTTGAACTGCTCCTGGCAGCTGATCCTATCTAAGGCTCTACTGCAACACAGCAGACTGATACCCGGGCTAGAATAGGCTTGAGGTCGGTCCCAGATGATACGTAATTTAGATATGAAAGTGCAAAGAAATCTACTTGCGCTCCCGTGGGTAAGAGCCCTCCTCAACCCCCCCCGATTTTAGCCAGGGAGGTGGTTGGGTCACCATCCCTGAATGTGTTTAGGAGTCGTTTAGATGTGGTGTTGGGAGATATGGTGTAAGGGAGAACTTTGTAGAGTGGGGTTGATGGTTGGACTCGATGATCCCAAGGGTCTTTCCCAACCTGAATGATTCTACGCTTCTATGATGTATTCAGATCTGGTTCCCAGCAGGTAGGAGAAAATGGACATTAATGGTGTGGTGGAAAGAGATTAAGATAAAGCTGACCCAATCCTATTCTGTTTCCTTTCCCAGTGCACAGCCCTCTCTTGGCATCTCTCAGGGTTTTACGTTCTGAAATGTCGATGCCGCCGCTCCTTGGAGCTGGGTCAGCCTCAGGAATGGTGTCTAAGGAGAAGCCATGGACATCCATGTGTTGGTGAAAGACTGTAGCTTCAAGGAGATAAGTTGTATAGGCCTTACACATTACCGAGTAGGTAAAAAGATAAAGAAAAAAATAATAAAAAAAAAAGTATGAATTAACGGCAGCTTGACTCACAGTGTATATCTTAACTTTGGCATTTAGAAAACTAACAGCTTTAGCATTTCCCTCTTAAAAATCTACAGCCAACTGAAGAGTGAGGTTCTTCGGGTCCGAAGCCTGGGTTCACAGGTGGAGTCACGGTAGCGAGAGCCATTTCCCCCCACAGAGGCTCCCAAAGTTTGTCCCACAAGAGCTGTGCTGGGTTTTGCCCACACACACATCAACAGGAACTTTGTTTAAGCCCTTTTCCAGAGTTCTTTGTGCAGTTCCAAAAGCAGTTCCTCCTGCACCTTATTAACTTCTCAGTATTGCTCCCCTCCTTCTCTTGGCTGCTGACTCTGCAACAGGCTCCAAGGAGAGATCTCCAGAGAAACCTACTTTACTTGTCCTTGATTTGAGCTTTTCTAGACGTAGAGCTTGTACGACCTTTTTCTCTCCTCCAATTTTTCAGAGAATCACAGAATCCCATGGGCTTGGAAGGGACTTCTGGAGATCATCTAGTCCAACCCCTGCCAAAGCAGGTCCACCCAGAGCAGGTCCCACAGGAACTTGTCCAGGCGGGTTTGAGTGTCTCCAGAGAAGGAGACTCCACCACCTCCCTGGGCAGCCTCTGCCAGGGCTCTGCCACCCTCAAAAGAAACAAGTTCCTCCTCATGTTTAGGTGGAACTTCTTATGTTCAAGTTTGTGCCCATTCCCTCTTGTCCTATCCCCGGGGACCACCTAAAAAAGACTGGCCTCATCCTCTTGACACCCTCCCTTTAAGTATGGGAAGTTCTCTTTGGCATTTTTTATTCAAGGTAGAGAAGAAGTTGCACCAGGGCCGGTTTATCTCCTTTATTTATTGCAACACGGCGTGTGCATGCCTGGAGGTGTGCTGCCCCTGACCAAGTTGGTTGTCTTCTGGGAGTCTCCACGTGTGGGAAACAGCAGCCCAGGCGGAGAGCATCAGTTGCCTAAGAAAGCCAAGCTGGTTGCCACATTTCCCCCTCTCCCGCACCGCAGATGCTAATAATATTTAGGTAGCACGAAGAGTAAAAATAGCCCGTATCATTCTCACGGTGTTGGCTGTTTGGGACTTGGAGATTCAGCAACACTTAAAAGTGGATTTTCCCTCCTGAGCATTCCGGGTCTCCGGCCAAAATGTAAACTAGCAGTACGCTCGCAGGAGCATCATATTCTTCGCGCTGCCCATGGTGTTGCCATGGGTATCGTGCAGATTAGCTTGGACAGGATCCGGGAAGGCAGAGAACAAGGGGAGAAAAACAGGATTAAAAAAGAAAAAAGGGAAAAAAAAAAAACAAAAAACGCAAAAAGGTCTTACGGTTTTGAGAAAAATCTTTTAACGTCTTTATCTGTAACAGGATTTTTTTTCCTTAATCCAAACTCTGGGAGCCTGGGGGTTGATTAAATTTTTTTTATTTAGTTAGTTTAAGCCTCACACCTAGAATATGCAATTCCTCCTCTATATTTTTAAGTGGTGTTTTCAGACAGTTTTCTTCCCCAAGGGGCTCAAAGTGGAATTTGGGAATTGGAGGCCCCCTCCTTCACTTACTCGAAGACTTCAGGTCTTGATTGTGAACCAAAATATTTTGAAAGAAAGCTAAGGAAAGTCTTTATTTTTAAAGGAAGGAGTTACACGTACTCTTGTGGGGAAAGGGTCCAACTGATAATGCTTTGATCCGTACGGCACCAGTGAAATACCCCCATGCAGCAGCCTTTGGCAGCCAGGTAGACCTTCTGTAGTTGACAGTTCCTCCTCAGTAGCTAAAGCCAACACGCACTCACCCATTCCCTCCCTTCCAAAAGCTCTTGGACATGTTATTGTTGTTGACCGTTCACTTCTTTTCAAAGGGAAAAGTCAAGAGTGAGAGCTATGTAAGCGTAGGGGTTTCCATTTGATTTGATCCATTACAACAGAGGACACCCATGTCCCTTGTTGTCATCTAAGGCAACCAGTTGGCAGCTTGAGCAGTGCTTTTACGCTACGTAAGCCTGATTCCATATCTTGATTCACCTTAACAGAACTTCTGGGGCAGTCAGATGAAGAAGGCGCGCCTGGCGAAGCTTTCACGGGCCGACCTTCAAAGCACGGAGGAGACCACGACCCGCCTGCTCCCGGTCCAGCCCTCGGACCACCAGCACGGAGCTGCACCCACAGGTGAGGAAAGGGCACGGGGGGGAACTTTGCCTCTCTGGCAAAGGCCAAGGAAGATCCTGTATTTCCGTAACAGAAAACGGAAGGGAAGGGAGGAACAATTAACTAAAATGCTTCCAGAACGTATGCTTGATATTCTGACCTCTCCCAACAACCTCACTTGTCATCTGCGCCATGACCACATGTTAAAGATTAAAACAATTGGGCAAATGCGACCTTCTTTGATGACTGTGCAGAAGAGGGAAATAAAGTAATGGAACAGAGCTTTTTAAACCCCAGCATGATCTGTGCAGCTTCCTATGAGCCTGTCGCCAGCCTGGGACCAGCATCCCCGCGATGACCTTCCAGGAGCACACTTCTTCCAAAGTTGGTCGAAACCCGGAACTTACCTGTTAGAAGAGAAACAACAGGTCTGACAACTGTGGATTTTTTTGTTCTTTTTTTTCAAGAAGTGTGTGCGTGCTTTTGTTGCTAGTGAACCAGCACACCGCCTCGCAACGGGTGGGAAATTGCAACGAAACCGCTCTTCCGCAGAGATTTGAAAGGCATTTCTTTTTCTTCATGTCTTCTTGATGGAAAAGAAACAATTATTTGTTCCCAGTGAGCATACAGATGCATTTAATTTTATTTTCTATGCCTCCTGTATGTAGGAACATCTTTAGTAAATCTAGTGTGAGCACAACGTTGAACTTCCACCTTGACAAACCACCATACCCATCATACCCTTTGTATATAACTGTGACGACCACTCTTCACGTGGGCAAGAAACACATTTCTTTCTCCTTGTGGAAAGCTGGATATTGCCTGGTTTTCTGTCTTTCTTCACACGAAGAGGTAGATCTTCTGCAGTATTAGATATATCATCCCCTGTGCCAGCTGCACACCACTAGTGAAATATTTATTTTATGCATAACCTACAATTTTTAGGACACAGGACACTGTTTAAGGCTTTCATAGAATCACAGAATCATATGGGGTTGGAAGGGACCTCTGGAGATCATCTAGTCCAACTCCCCCGCCGGAGCGGGTCTACCTAGAGCACATTGCACAGGATCTTGTCCAGGTGGGGTTTTGAATGTCTCCAGAGAAGGAGACTCTACCACCTCCCTGGGCAGCCTCTGCCAGGGCTCTGCCACCCTCACA
>JAOTQQ010000023.1:15786095-15796962 GCA_026546715.1 Gallinago undulata | reverse complement strand
TTCTTTCTTTCTTTCTTTCTTTCTTTCTTTCTTTCTTTCTTTCTTTCTTTCTTTCTTTCCTTTCTTTCCTTTCTTTCTTTTCTTTCTTTCTTTTCTTTCTTTTCTTTCTTTCCTTCTTTCTTTCCTTTCCTTCTTTCCTTTCCTTCTTTTCCTCTTTCTCTTTTTTTCTTTCCCCCTTTCCTTTTTTTTTTTCTCTCTTTCTACCTCTTTTCCTTTTTTCCAAGCGTTCTTTCCCCTCCGCCGCTGGTGGGGGGATAATTTTCCAGGTGTGCACAGCCACCAGCCAAAATGACCCGTAATCTAAGACCCTCTTTTTTTTTTTTTTTTTCTGCAACAAAGCCGCCTTAATTTGGGGAGCAGCCTTTTAGGTGCTAATTTTCAAGCCGGTCTCTCCATTTTTCCACCCCCTCTTGCCCTTTTGCTTTTTTTTTTTTTAGTTGGGGGGGAAGGCTCCTTCGGCTCGGACCCCTTTAAAACGCTCCGGGAGTCAGAGCACTCCCAAACCGGAGGGTTTTACCCCCAGAAATAAAGCACGGCAGAGATTTTCACGGGTTTTGCCTGCCCTCCCCCCACCCCCAAGACGTTGCCCCCAACCTCCCCCCCCCTGTAACTGAGCTGTGACCCGGGCTCCCTGGCACATCTAGGGAAGCTCTAGGTGACAGGGGACCTGAAAAAACCCATCTCTACCTGCACTCAACTGAATTATTTTGCCATTTTGACAGTTTTCACTTAGTTGAAAACCTCTTCTTTTTGAAGGTTTTTGTGTTTTTTTTGTTGATGTTTATTTGGTTTTTGTTTTGGGTTGGTTTTGGTTTTTTTTTTTTTGTTTTTTTTTTTTTCTTTCAACCCCTAGTTTCTCCACCTCCAGCAGCAATTTGGGCTTTTCCAAACAGCAAAACATCAGTCAAAATATTTCGGTGCAGGTTTTGCTCAGTCCCTCCCTCCCTCCCCTCCATCAGGTCCCTGTCTATAAATGCTACAGGTTATTTTGTTGCCCCATCTTTTCCCCATTTGTGGGGTAAATAACGTCACACCGGGACCCCGTGGAACAAAACTCAACTTTTTGATCATTTTCTTTTTCTTCACTTTGGTTTCTTTCTGCATTTGCTCATTATTAGCGTTTGAAACGTGCCACGGGAAATATTCTCTTGCATTTTTACCTTTTTTTTTTTCTTTTCTCCTAGAAAAGGAGTCTGATTTTTCCCCCCTTTCCCCCCAAAAACAGTCAAAAGTTAAAAGGGGAACCAGCACAAAAAAGTGTTTCAATCTCATTTCGGCTGTGATTACGTTTGCAATTTTGCTTTATATATAAAAAGCAGCAGTTTGGGGGGAGCATTCCCTACCTCTGGAAAAGCAGCTGTTTTCCAGCTAGATTCCTAACCTGTTGGGCCTTTTTAAGCCAGGATCACCTGGAACTCCCCGTCACATCCAGTCACCCCCGGCTGGCGGCGGCTCCGGGAAGCCCCAATACGGGCTGCGATTAATTTGCAGTTTTAAGTTTGCTAAACTCGTGTTAAAGTAGAAATGTTTTCAATTATTCATCTTCATTGACTTCAGATTGTCTTTTTTTTTATTATTATTGTTATTTTTTTTTGCCTTCCGCTGCTCAAACTGGTAATTACTCGGAGCAAACGGGCGGCCGGTTCCCACAGAAATGCTTTAATGGAAATGGTCGAAAGTTCTCGGTAGTAAAAAAAAAAACAAAAAAAAAACAAAACCAAAAAAAACCCCCAACCCTTCAACCTCACCACTATAATAAATAAGCCTGGCACTTTGATGAAAATTAACAGGAGTTTTGTAAAGAGCACATTGGGGGATTGCAGTCAGGTCTTATCTTTAGTTCCAGTCAACTAGCAATCCTGAAAGAGTTTGCATCATCATCAGAGCAGGCCATTTGATAGGATTCTGCTGCTGAACCTAATCAATCTATGGAATACTGTGGCTGCGCGGTGTAACAAAGCTAAAATAGATTTACAAATGGGGTTTTAGAGGATAAGCTCCTCCACAGGATTACATATTGATTTTAAATATAAAAAGCTTATCATATAAACCATAACTACAAAAATAGTGAACCTATGCAGAAATCCTTTCAGAAGAGCACCCACTTCAGACTAGAAGGCGAGAATAAATCAAGATGTACAAAATCCCAAAGAAGATCCATTTCTTGGGCAGAAAATGAACACGCCACCCCAAGTGTGGGCAAAAAAAAAACCCAAACAACCAACCCCGAACTTATCTTTTTCTAAGGAGGCATTAAATCTCGAAGGGAAAAAAAAAAACAACAACAAAACCCAAAACAACAACAACAACAACAAAAAAACCCAAACCAAGCCAGGAGGGAGGGGGGAGGGAAACCAGCCGAAAAGCATCCCGCGGCCGCGGTAATAAAAAAACAAAAAAAACCACAAAAAATCCCAAACAACCGCGGAGGGAAAGGCAGCACCTTGCGCGGAGGAGCCGGCCGGGCCAGGCTGCCCTTCCCACCCTCCAACCAACCTCTATTTTCTTATTTCCCCCATTTTTTGGGGGGGGGAATTTCGGGTCTCTCTGGGTGGGAGCAGCCGCAGCCGCGGCGAGGAGCGCATCCCGGCCGGGGGAAGGCAGCGCCTTAACGCCCCCTTTCTTATCTCTAGGGCTAAACCGGGGAGGGGGGGGCGATGACAGGGGGAAAATATGCTTTTTTTTTTTTTTTTTACCCCCCTCGGTCATTCCTGTGTTCGGCCTGAAGTGCCAAAAAGCCCCCCCTGCCTCCCTGCCACCGTCCCCGCATCACCCAACAGTCGGGAGGCTGCTGCCTTTTCCAAGGCAATCTTTTTTTTTTTCTCTCTTTTTTTTCCTCTCTTTTTTTTTTCCTTTCTCTTTTTTTCCCTTCTCTTTTTTTTTTTCCTGTTTTTTTTTTCCTCTTTCCTTTTTTTTTTTTTCCCCCTCCCCTGCCCTGTCATCAACCAGCTCAGTAAATCGGTTGATAGATTTTTAAACAGCACAGTCACGCGTGGAAGAGTTAGAGCAATTTACCAAAACAGTAATTATCACCTTTCAAAGACTTTCAAAGACTTTTTTTTTTTTTTTAAGTTCCAGTTTGGGTTGCTGTGTTCTGCCTTTCTTTTAGACAAACAAACCGGTCCCGTCCTGTTATATTATATACATACATATCTATCTTGGTTTGTTGTTTTTTTTTTTTTTTTTTCTTTTTTCCTGCCCATATATTTCAGGTTTGGAATTGGTGCTGGTAAAAGGGAGATCTGTCTTTTCCACTCTTTCCCAGAGCCCAAGGGCTTATTAGCAAGTGGCTAAATGGCCTCAGAGCAGCCAGTGCCCGGCAGCCCATGCTTCTTCTTCGGGGAGATCATCTTATAAATGAGGTGGTTTTAACCAAAGTGTCCAAAAAAGTACATCTTTGCACCCCGGCGTGTGCCAGACACAGAAAGTGATCCAGCACCGACACACACACACCGAGAGGCGAGGTGTCACAAACCTGTATTTTGAGTTTTCGCAGGCATTTTCTTGGGAGAGTTTCCCCTTTAATGTGTTTTGTTTGTTTTATTTTATTTTATTTTTTTCTTTAGGTAAAAGTACATAGCTGCTAAAACTCCTAGCAGACTAATAATCTTATTGAGGCTGAAAATACTAAACGCAGGCTTTGCTGTATAAATAAAAAACAAAAGCGAAATTCTCCAGCACGTATGTTTTCTCCCTAAACCCCTGTTCACCCTACGACCAGGAACATGCCAAAAAAAAAAAAAAAAGAAAAGAAAAAAAAAAAAGAGAGGGCCTTCCTGGTTTAGGCATCTGTCTCTGAACTTAGAAAAGAAAAATGAAAAAAGGAAAGATTTTTGTTCAAGTCAAGATGCGAACGGCACAGGCTGCCAGACATTCAAAGGCTGCTGCTGGGAGGCTCCAAGAGAGTAAAACATACGAGGCAATTAAGCATTGAAATTTGGGATTTAAATCTAGCATCTCTTCACGCCTCCCTCTGGTTTTAGAGTATTTCATGTTTTACATATTTCATTAGCGTGGGTCCCAGTTAAACTCTTCTTGTCTCTGCAGAAAGCAACGTATACATTTATGACCCGAGTTTGCCCAAGAACGGCGAACGTATGCAAAAAAAATATAACCACAGATGGAGAGATATGAAAAAACTACCTGAAACCTGCTGCTTTCTTTGCCCACAAACTTATGCTCCCAGTGAAGTCTCCAAACTAATTAGAATTGATTTATTATGGATCAGGTACCTTATCAGGTGAAGAAAGAAATTACCATGGCCAGTCAAAGGGTGGAGAGGTCAATACAGAATAGCAAAATCAATTTGCATTGATTAGACAAAAGGTCCATTTTACAGAGCCCAAAGGATTAACTTTTAAGCAAACATCTTTGAACTATCAGGCAGCATTTGTGACTGAGAGGTATAAGCAGCGCAGCATTAGAAAACACTTAGGATATTTAAATAAGAAAATAATGCGAGCGAGGGTTTAAGCTAGCTGGATGTTTATTTTTTTATTATGAATCATCCCCGGGATTATTGTACAATTCACTCGAAAGCCCTATGGAAAGGATGGGATTGCTGCCTTTATCCCGCGTGCCGATCTTCCCACGAGCTCTCATTCGGGTACAGTGACCAAACTCGGGGGAGAGTCGCGGGGGAGGGAGAAAAAAAAAAATAATCTGTTTTTCTGATCCCGCTGATCCCGCCGTTGCTCGCGACGAAACGTTGGCTTGGCAAAGGGGGTGTTTTACCACCAAAACTGACGCGAATTCCCTCTCCCCTCCCCACCACCTGCCCCTTTTCAGGGAGCTCCTCTTGTAAACCAGACCTGAAATGTTAAAAAACCCCGGAGGCTCCCTTCTGTGGGGTCGCCTCTTCCGTCCTCTGCGGCACCCAAAGCAGCACGACGCCGCAGGAGAAGCCAGGAGAGCATTACCACTGCAGCGAGAAATAATAAACCCCGGTTCTTCACCTCCTCATCCCTTTTTTTCCAAGTTTATTCCAAGGACACCAGGCATCTCGGGCTTTTTTCTTTTTTTTTTTACCCCCCCCCCCAAATAAAACTTAAATACGGGATCGTGGATGTGAATTAGCAGCATTAATTCTTGACTGGGCTTCAGAGAAGCCCCCCGTGGTCGGCACTTTGAGGCGGTGGCCACCTTTGGTGGCCAGCACTTTCCTTCCCCTGGCACCTGGGATGGCTCTTACCTTCGATAGCAAGCATTGCTCTCAGCTCCCGGTTCAGCAGCTCGTAGCGCCTTTCTAGGTCATGTTCCTTTTCCCTAGGCAAGCCGCAAAAGTTCATCAATATGTTAATTACTAAATCATTAAACGCTTAAAACAGCCTTTAGCTGGCATCGATTTCAGGACTCATAACTGGCTTTTCTCCTTAACTTTAAGCCACTCCAAATAAGTGATATACACAAACTCAAAACCTTGCTCAGGTGGCACGGTGAGGAGCGGGGGGCCTTTCCATTTCTCTAACCTTGGCTTTAATTCCTTGAGTTTAACCCCGTTGTGCTACAGGACGGTGATTATTTCATATTCACCCTTGGAGCGGCCGGTGCGGAATGTCCTAAAGTAGAAAAAAACGTTCCCCGGGATCTAATGAACGAATTCCAGCACCGGCCTATTCACCAGGATAACAGGAGGCTGGAAGTATTACCCTATATACATTCTGCCCTAATGAATAATGAAAATTAGACACGGGATTAGAAAGCTTAATATTTTGAAGGTAGGATCTTCCCTCAAGTCCAGACACGGCTGGAGGTCGGCGAGCGCAGGCATCTTCCCGGGGAAGTATGCTGGTGTCTACACTAGGTGGCATTACTGAAAGACATGGAATCAACCCAAAAGAAGCTGGAGAAGCAGCACCGAGGGCACAACGCCCCTAAAAAAAACCCCAAACCCCTTCTTCCCCCCTCGCCGGTGCCGGCCAAAAAAGTTTATTTGCCCTTACTTTGCTGTATCCAGAGTGGCTAAGGCCCTCCTGGCAACCCCTGGACCAGCACGGGATGGGATGGGATGGGATGGGGTGGGGTGGGATGGGATGGAGGGTTTCTGAGAAGCAGGTAGCCCCTCCAAATTTTGCTCTCTTCCCCCCAAATAGCCTCCCCCTGCCACGTCCGAGGCACGATCCAAACCTATTTGCGCCTTTCTAAAATGTCGCTTTTTTCTACTGTTTGGCCTTGAAAATGTAACTGTGCTTAAAATTTCTTTAATTTTTTTTTGTTTGGTTGGGCTTTTTTTTTTTTTTTTCCTTTTTTTTTTTTTTTTCCCCCCCCAGCTCTGGCTAATCCCGGGTCGTTGCACGCTTCTCCTTTTCAAGTCCGAAAGCAAGTTACTCGCTGCGTCCCACAAACCACCCCCCCCTACTCCTTTTTGAGGGCAACCTTCCTGAAGTCTAATGGGAGGAAAACAAAATCGATTTTTGCAACCAGCCCCCTGCTGGGTAAATATTCCAGGAAAAAAACCCCATCCTTTCGTAAATACACGCATCCGTCGGGTACTTACAGAAGAGAAAGCTGGTTCATTCGTCTTATTAAGGCGTTCTTCTTATTCACCAGCATGAACCACTCCTGCATCATGGCTTCCTCCTCTTCCGTGTTTCTTCCTGCAATCGGAAGAATTTCGTTACTTTTGGGGTTTAGAAACGGAGCCGCACGCTTCCATTGGGGTTTTGGGGTACGGGTCCCCAGTGCCGTTGAGCATCACGCAGGGCACCCCCCTCCAAGGGTTAAAATACCATGTAACTACCCGTCCCACAGCCCATATTGCCGTTGTCCCAATGAAAAGCAACCCTTGATGCTGGCCATCGCTGGCCTCCAAAGACAAACCCAGTCCTTGGTGGGCAAGAGCCAGTTGGCCAGCGCAAGCCCAGGGCAGGAAGGATGATGTGGTGGGGTCAAAGCCGCTGCGGAGGAGCTGATACTCCTGAACCCTTCTCAGCCTCTCTGGACTTAGGGCCGCTCTTCAAGATGAGGAGCAGGGAAGAGCCACCCCTCTCTTCACCCCCATCAAATGGAGCTTGTGCACGAACACAACTCGTTTTGGGGTCCTGAGAGTCCCCTATGTGTGTATGCACAGACTAGCATCCAAGGGGGTCGAACTAGATGACCTTTGAAGGTCCCTTTGAAGGTCCCCAGATGATTCTATCATTCTATGATCCCTTTCCCCAGCCCACGATGGTCATTGCGTCCCAGGCAAGGTCAGGACTGGGGCCTTCCATCACTGCAGGCAACGCTAGGCTCTACGGGACTCTGTAAGACCGCTGCCACCATCGGGCCACACGAGGGGAAAGGGAGACAGGGGGCCCAGGAGGCTCCTGACTCTCCTTTTCCAAGGGTTTGCTCAGCCAAACCTGGCTCTGAGCTGGGGGGCCAGGAGAAACCTCATCCAAGTCCTTTGTGGAGCCCGCACCTCCGTGGTGACCTGCCGTTCTCACCTCTCGAGTTGAGTTGAGGAGCAAAGACTACATGGTCCTCACTGAGTTATGAAGCTCACACATTTCCTACGGTTCAAATTCATCCGGGGAGAAACCCGGACGGGTGGCAAAGCAGCAGGAGCTGTGACTCCTGAGCGCTCCTCCCAGCTTCAAGGCTGCTCCACCACGAGGAGCAGCTCTTGGTGTTTAAGCACCTTGTGAGGAACGCGGGGACAAACCCTCGGACCGATTCTTTGATGCTCATAAAGGGTCCTGAAGTCTCTGATGCGAGATTACGCTGGGGGGGGTGGGGGTGGGTGGGGATGCAACTCCCTTGTTGCAGAGAAGCAACTTCCAGCACCAGGAGCTGGAAAAGCACCAGAAGCTGGAAAGACACCAGAAAAAATATCGGTTTGCTCCAAAAGCAAGCGTTCAGCTTTGGGATGGGAGCGTTTTGAAATGCTTGCACGTACGTGCCTGCCACGCACGCGCTCCCACCCCAGCACCCACGGTCGTAGCGTGCAAGCCCAGATCTGCATGGAGATCCACCTCCTCACCCAGCTGTGACCCTGCTGCCTGCAAGGGGAGGTCACCGGCCGTCTCCAAACTGTTCCATCCACCACCCCCTCCTCGCCGTGGTGCCTCCTGAGGAGGGAAGGCAAAGGAGATGGAGCAGGGGAGCGGGTCAGCTCGGGGTGGAGCCTTGGTGGATCCAGAAGCCTGGTGGATCCAGAAGCCTGGTGGATCCAGAAGTCGAACGCCAAAAAAAAAATGGTGTGCCTTCTTTCCGAGGCGAGGCATGGCCTCCAAACACCCACCCATCACCCCGGGGGGCTCCTATTCCTCGGGGGGGGTGTGTGTGCTAAGGGCGAGATGGGAAGCGCAGAGGAACATCCTAAAGTGGGGAGGGTCCAGAAGCAGCAGGGTCCGGCTCCTGGACCATGGAGCAACTGGGGAAG
Organism: Gallinago undulata; assembly: GCA_026546715.1. Classification (NCBI taxonomy): domain Eukaryota; kingdom Metazoa; phylum Chordata; class Aves; order Charadriiformes; family Scolopacidae; genus Gallinago; species Gallinago undulata. Next base: position 15,788,597 of record JAOTQQ010000023.1, on the reverse strand, counting down.
ACATCTGTCCCATGGAAATGTTCTCCCCCAAGACCTGCACTTCTGGGGTGTTTTTTTTTGGGGGGGGGGGGGGATAAAACATTACACCACTGCATTTTTTCCGATATTTTACAATATTACATTATTTACAATAATATTCAGCAGCTCAGCCTCCATCCTCCCCCCCCCCCCCAGAGGATTAAAACTTCTTTCTAGGTACACTTTGCTGTCAAGTTCCAGATCAAAGGCCTCCATCGAGCAGGCTCTGCTTTTAGAAGGAGATGATAATCAATACCAGCAGCCCGTGCTCGAAATGCGCCGAGCAGCTGAAAATTTATTTATTTGGGGAAGGAGGAAAGAGGAAAAAAGGGGGGTGCTTTTTTTTAAATGTTTTAAATTTTTTTTTTAGCAGCTCTGCGACTGCCCCGCTGCCAGCTCTCACCCCCAGGCGCACGGTGGCCACGGTGAACTTTTAAAATCGATTTAGGGCCCTAAATCTGTCGGGTTTGGGGCGGTCTGGACAAAAAACATATGGGGGAAAAAAAAATACGTTTCAAAGGAGTTTGGCTCGGTGGTGGGTCTGAACTTGAATTTCCCGGCGTGGCATCTCAGGGGAAGAACCTCAACGTAAGAAGCAGCCTTCTTTCTATCAACGCGTTCCTCCTCAACAAAGTGATTCGCAACACATAATGAGAGGAAAAAAAAAAAAAAATAATAAAAATCTAGGTAAAGCTCGGAAGCGTCGAGTCAGACCCAAACAGGTGCCTCTTTTTGATATTTCCAGGCAGCACCAGCAAAATCCATCGAACCGGCCGGTTTCAAAGTGAGTTAACAAAAGTCTGGATTGTTTTTACGGCGTTTTTAATCTGTTTTTGTGTTCGCTTTGGAGCCATGTGATGCCCTGACACCAGTCATGTGATAGCGGCTGCGATAGGCACAAATCCCCGGGCAGCAACAAAAGAAGAAAGAGGGCAAAAGAAAAAGCTGAGAAAAAGCTTGCCATTTGGAAAAAGGCCAATCGTACCCCGGCGAAGGCCTTTTTGATCAGTGAAATGACACATGTGGGCAATATTAATAGCGGCCGACGCCGATATTTTTATTTGTTGACCCTCAGCTTTTAAATTCTTGAGCACGGAGCCGAAGCCGATTCCTCCCAGGCAAGGAAAATAAAGATGAACTCATCTCTATATAAGAAATTTAAATAACTCTTTTGAGCAAATAGACTAGAACATATTTTTTTTTTCCTTCTTTTTTTTTTTCCTTCTTTTTTTTTCCTTTTTTTTTTTTTCCTTCTTTTTTTTTTTTCCCCCCACTCGGTGGAAGGATGCAGGGAAAACACTTTTAACGAGGGAAAAACTGAGTGTTGTTACTGGAGCGGTGCTGCAAGCTAAACTCACATTTACAATTTCTAAATGAAAAAAAAAAAAAAAAATTAGCAAAAGGCCTTTCTTTAACACAGTTTCAGTCGGTTTCACCCTGCTGGTGCTGGGGTTGGTTTTGTTCCCGCTTTCCAAGTGTAAAACAAGTATTTAATTGACTTCCTACAGATGCTCGGGAAATTAGAACTGGGAAAAAATGGGGAAAAAAAACCCGACTAAGGTACAGATTATTTAAATGAAGCGAAAAACATGTTTGAGAACCAATCGATCTCACCCACGCAAACCCCTTATCTGAGCCAGTACGAGATGACGAAAATCTATAAACAGCCCTCCCATCTTAAACTTAAAATTTTTTCCATCATACACGCATTACGCTATTGTTTTCAATAAAAAACAACAACAACAACAACAACAAAACCCTTTTAAGGCTAGTAAGTTGGACCATTACAAATTAATCCTGACTTTAATAACTGGTTAAAGACCCCTTCAGCTTTATAAGTAACAAAAAATATTAAAGCCTGTGATCACAGCGAGCTTTTCTCATTTCTCCTCTAACCATTTGTTATTTAATCCAATACTAGTAATCCAATTTGTCCATCAGACTTTTAAAGGGCAGAATGCAACTTCCCCAGCTTAGACACTTTTCAAAGTACAATATATTTTTCAAATGAATGCTGGATGTTTCATTTTTTTTTTTTTTTTCTCCCCCAACTGTTCCTAGCTCTAATGTATGAGGAAAGAGAAAAAAAAAAAAAAAAAAAAAAAAGAACAAGATGAACATTGTGCGCGCTGATTAAGTAAGAGCTCATTAAAGAGCTGTCAGTGCCGTACTTTGAATATGCATGAAGCATATAATCAGATCTAGTACCGTCACTAGAGGAGAATACGGTAAGTACAAAGGATTGATTTAATTACTTAGAGTGGGCTGTGGTGGCAAAGCAGTCTTGTTAGAGCAAAAAGAAAAGGAGGTTGTATTCTGGCACGGTTAGGGGGGAAAAAGGCAGTTTTAGCTTCTGCCACAATACCTAATCTCAGGATAAAGCACTTTTACATTGTAGCTTAAAAATGAAGACTGTCAGTTTTCTGGAAAAAAAAAAAAAAAAAACCCAAGACCAGAATTCATCTTATCTTGTTTAACCTCACC
>JAOTQQ010000023.1:15773272-15786008 GCA_026546715.1 Gallinago undulata | reverse complement strand
CCCCCCCCCCCCCCCCCCCCCCCCCCCAGCGCCGCAAAGCATCCCATGAATGCAAAGTGCTCCCTACGAGATTTGAAAAACGCAGACCCAGAAACTCAGACCAAACAGTAAGTACACGCGCCTTTATGCAAAAAAAGACAATACAGCTTTTAATGTCAGACTTCTTATTATTGGACAGGTTCTGAGGAGGATTCTGGCAGGGTTTCTCTCATTTATTTTCTTTTTCCCCCTCTTCCTTTCCGCTTTTATTCTCTCTTTTTTTTTTTTTCCTTTTTTTTTTTTTTAAAAAAATCAAGACATTCTTGTTTTATTCTTCCTCTAGGAATCCAGGGGAATTCTCTCACACCAACTCTCAGTGCCATTTTCCCATTTCGTCGTCTGGCCTGAGTGGGGAAGGATGCGTGCCCTATTCTTCTCTTCACTTGACATCTACCAGAACCCTCCTCGACGGTGAGGGACGAGCCCAAGACCAAGCCTGGACCAGCACAAATCCTGCCCTCGGAGATGAGGAACTCCTACCGACTCCTTGGGGATGACTCTGTCCTCTCCAGGGTTTGACCAAGGCTGCAGAGCATCAAGTTTGGTGATTTTTCTCCCTTCCTGGGACAATTTTTAATGCTAGCCAAAAAAAATTTTAATGCTAGCCCAAAATTTGAATGATAGCCCAAAAATTTAATGATAGCAAAAAAAAAAAAAACCAACCCCAAACCAACCCCAAACTCCTTTCTTTTCTCCCCGCGGTTCATCACACGCACTCAAATATAATTTTCCTGACTTTTGCTCAAAACCAACTGGAGCCAGTTTCCATCCGCGGCGCCCAAGAATCGGGAGCGTGGGGTTTTTTGGTGTTTTTTTTTTTTTTATGTTGCCAGTTTTGAGAACAATAAAAGCCACCGAGCTCCTTTTTAACGTCGCACGGTTGCCGGGCGCCCTTTGAAACTAAAACACCTTCCCCCTTCGCATTCTTGGGGGTTTACAAATGGCTCCGCGTTTCCCACCCCGAGCTCTAATTATTTGCTAAATGCTGAAACGGGGGAGCATCCTGACGAACTGAAGCGACTGGAGAAAACCATTCCTTGGCTTTTGCTTCCCTGCTCCAAAATACCTGGGAACCCAGCCCTCGTGCCCGGCCAGCTATCGGCGCGTAGATGTGCCATTAAACCCATTATTTTTAAGCCGTCTGGGCAGCCAGTCGTTAGGCAAAGCCAATCTGGATTAACACGGTAAAGCCGTACATGGCTAAGAAAACAGAGAAGAAAAGTGCGGCGGAACGCTGGGAATACCACTTAAAAGGAAGAAAAAGCAGCAACGTGCAGGGACAAGGCTGGCGTAGAGTGTGAATGGATGAAGGCAGTAACTCCTCTGCACTTTATAGCCTTGTAAATCTGTCAAGATAAGCCAATAGATTAATATTTAAAAAAAAAAACCAAAACACGACAAAAAAAAAAAAACAAAAACCAAACCCCAACACACAAAACCCAAACCGAACTGCCTTAAATGTAAACGTTTTTAGCCGCCGTGCAAAAAATGAATTACGACCCGGGGAAGATAAACAATGAAAGGTTTCCATCAGCATCCCAAACCAGCCCGTTCCGTCTGGCAAGAAATGACAGGTTTGCAGAAATCACTCTGTACGCTGTCTGAAGCGGTAATTGTTTGTTAATTTTATTTGCACTGGGTAGAGCCCGTGTGTGCCATGGTGTCACGGTTAAACACAGAAAGCTCCCCATGTCTCCCCGGTTCCCTCAAGAGAACTACATGAAAAACAACCTACTTAAGAGGGAGCCCATTCTTCGCCCGTTTGCTGATGTTTACCCACAGTTTTAAAACAGAATAGAAGAAGCTTTCTTCACTCAGCACTCCTGGCTGGAGAGGCCAGCAGCAGAATGCCAGCACATCTGAACGGGAGCGGGGCGAATACCGACCCAAAAAAACCTGCCAACTCTGCTCCGCTCCTCTCCCCGGGCTACTGGGGAGCGGGAAAGAAGGAGCTCCATGACCACCGAAACCCAGCTCCATGACCACTGAGACCCAGCTCCACGACCACCAGAAGCCAGCTCCATGACCACCAGGAGACAGCTCCATGACCACTGACAGCCAGCTCCATGACCACCAAGACACAGCTCCGTGACCACCGAGACAGCTCCATGACCACCAAGACCCAGCTCCATGGCCACCAAGACCCAGCTCCATGACCACCGAGACCCAGCTCCCTGACCATTGGGAGCCAGCTCCATGGCCACCGAGATCCAGCTCCATGACCACTTGGAGCTAGCTCCATGACCACTGAGACCCAGCTCCATGGCCACCAAGACCCAGCTCCATGACCACTGAGACCCAGCTCCATGACCACTGAGACCCAGCTCTACGACCACCGGGAGACAGCTCCATGACCACTGGGAGACAGCTCCATGACCACCAAGACCCAGCTCCATGGCCACCAAGAGCCATCTCCGTGACCACCAGGAGCCAGATCCATGGACACCGAGAGCCAGCTCCACGACCACCGGGAGACAGCTCCATGACCACTGAGACCCAGCTCCATGTCCACCGGGAGCCAGCTCCACGACCATAGAGAGCCACCCCAAAGCCATGAATTTTAATAGGCAGGTCTTTTGGAGAAAAAAAAAACAAAAAAAACAACCAAAAACAAACCCTGCCACTTTTATTTGCCCTCTGGAAAAAAAATAAAACACAACCCACCCAGAAGTTGCATTCACCCAATGGCGGGGGACGAGTTTTTACGAGTTTCAGTATTAGGAGCGAGCGGACAGATTGGCTTGTTTACCTCAAGGAGAACATGAATCGCAAATAAAGAATAGTTCTAGGACCTGTCTCGTCTTGCCTGGTAAGAACCTGGGGAAATGCACTGAAATTGGAGGTGGCGTGCTTAAAACTGATAAAAAAGAACGATCTCTTCCTCAAAGCCTCGGTAGAATTCGTCGCCATGAGGCAATGTTGAAAGTAAGAGCTCAGCAAGAATTAAACCCAGGCTGAACGTTGAAGATGGAAAGGCAAAGCTGGAGCAATAAATATTCAAAGAAACAAACAAAAAAACCACTGGGGGGGGTGTGTGCTGGATCCTCCCGCTTTCGGACGTGAGCTAACCTTTAATTTTTAGAGGTTAAATGAAATGTTCCCTGGGGCCGGATCAGGATGTAACTGGCCTCTTCTTGGCCCTGGGTCCAACGTGTCCCTGTCTCTGTCCCTCTCCGGGATGGTGTCCTGGACCAGAGTGTGGGGCAGACCCCCCGTGGCAATTACAGCTTTGCTGAAAGGGAACAAGGGACAGGGAGGAGAAACGACGCCGGGCGTTTGAACTGACCGACCTCGCGCTGCCAACAAAGGCCAACGGAAGGTCTCGAACCCTTCCAAGCCAAGGGTGGACTTCCCACCGCTTTCAATAGCCACCTCACTCCCCGTGAAGAGCTTGCCCACGGAGGAGTTCTTGTGTTTTAATGCGAGTCACAGAATTCACAGAATCACAGAATCACGTAGGTTGGAAGGGACCTTTTAAGATCTTTAGATCATCTAGTCCAACCAGTTCCAACAATTCAACAAATACTTAAGCTGACGAGCTTCTATTCGCAACAGACGTTCTTCCTAAAGGAGGGTTACACGAGACCGACCCCAAAACATCTCTGACACAACTGAAAGCCCCAATGAAGGTTTTTAAATGACCAGTGATCCACAATTTCTCTCTGAGTGAAACTGAGGCATCCCAAGAGAGACCAGTTTCCTAAGGATCCCCCTCCTCTGCTTTCAGGGGCCCACCATTGGTGGAAAAGTTTGGATTTTTGGTTTACAAAAAAAAGTTCTTCAAAGTTCTCAAGTGTCCAAACCCTGCAGTAGGCACCCCATAGTATGAAGAGACGGGCTGCTTCACCTTGAGCTTCATGCCTCCTATTTCTGATTGCCATGCCCAACTTTCTTCCAGAATACTACTCCTTTTCATGGAAGAAGAACCTCCTCGGTTGTTAAAAATCACTGCAGTTGAATAACAAGAGAGAGAAAGAGGATGGGACCATTCTTTAGATGGCACCGCAGAAGGCATCTAGACGACTATGTCATGACTCTGCAGAAGACACTCCATCTCCTAGCTAGCAGATGAAGGCTTCATGAGTCAGAACTGGATGGGAAAATGCCTGAGGAGCATTAGAAAGGCAAATTCATGGCCACAAGGCAAACTCATGCTGCCTGAGAGCGGTCGAGAAGGAGACATTGATGTCCACACAATGGACTCTCATAAATGGTGGGTACCGACTGCCAAGAATCCGCCAGGCAGAGTGACGTCGCGGCACGTTGTCCGACTCCATCTCAGCCCCCAAAAGTACCGCAACCCTCCAGAAAAGGGAACTTTGCCTTTATGGTGAGGGCACCTCGAATTAGCTTAATATCAAACAGGGAAACCTGCGATTCCTTGGGTTTCCCGGACTTAATAAATCAGAGAGGCAAGTTAAAATTTGGGAGAGGTGTGGGTTAAGGTGTGGTCAGGGTTCAGACCCCATCCCAGCGCCCGGGAGGACCTGTTCCACCTGGAGTGGGAAGACGAGCCGTTTGTGGCCAGCAGTGGTGGCAACCTCAAATTACCACGGGGCCGAAACTTCCACGAAAGGACGAAGTGCCTGAAAGACTGCCCATTTTCACTGGAAAATAACAGAAAATCAACAGAAAGAGAGCGCCTGGGCTCGATAAAGATTACGAACACACTTGGACCGTGGGACCGCCGATCCACACCAAGAAAACACATAGTTTGTGGCCCAAACTTCAGGCGCCGAGAGGTGGGATTCAACTGAAACATCTGGAGAACTTCCTGCCTCGAGGATGGTGCCTGCAGGGATCCTAGCACTGAGCAGGACCGATCTTGTCCTTTCTCATCCTCTGCTCTTTTCTGTGCCCAAATTTTCTCACGTAGCACAACTTCAGAAGAAGCAGGGGCTTGGGAAAAACATCCCTCAGACCTTGGTGGCAGCGCAGGGAACGCGCACCATTAACCTGCCCACTGGAACCTCCAGAGCTAGGGAAGAAAGAGCAGTTCACACTGGGAAACGCACCGAGGAGGGGATGATGGGTTGGCAGATGGACTATTTCCCTCACAGGTTGACGAGAAGAGTTGGAGGCTTTCTTCTGAGTGACATTAATTTCTCTACAGCTCATAACTGGTCTGCTCCATAGACCAGTTGCCTGTTTACTTGGCCAGTGGTGGCTGGGCAAGATGCTGTGGCAAGACACCAGTTAACCTTAGCTCCGTTGGGTTGTGTTCCACTAGGCAGCAGATTATCCCATTTTTACCAAATGTTGCCTTATTTCCTTCGGGACATATTCTCCTGGAGGTGGATCGTTTAAAACGACTTCTTTGTCCATTAAAGAAATTAACCCGAGCAACAGCCTGAAGTGAGATGATGGTTGGCAACGAGATGGGACCTGGTGGTGGTGTTAATGAAGGTGCCTGCTCTTAACTGGGAGTTGGCTGGTTTGCCCCTCTGGGATCCAACTGGGCAAGTTCTGCAAGCTTGAGGTGTCCCGGGGCCCCAGAGTTTCCAGTTTTGACGGAAAAGGTGTTTTTTTGGTGGTAAATGGGAGAAACCCAAGAAAAAAAGAACAGGGCTTCCTGCAGGGAGCCCTGGGGTGACCAAAGTGCCTTTCTCCTCAGCCTTCTCTTCACAGGCAGGCACTGATTGCGGAGAGAGCTAACTTCCAGGCATGAAGCCAAAGACTATGCCTGCCACATGAAAGGGCATTTATACTGCAATACCACAAAGAAAGATGGAAATCAGCTAAAAGAAGCAAGTGTCTGTTGGGTCTTGCAAGACTTTTGGAAGGCTCGCCAGCCTATTCACGCCGCCTAAGGCTCTCCCAGAGCAGCCTCCTGCTCTACGGGCACCGCCGGGGCTTGGGCTCTCGTCTTCAAGCTGGCTTCAAGCACTCTGTTGACAGGTTCTTTTAAAGCAACGATGAGGCCACCAGCCAGGGAAGCACGGAGAGGAGGCCGCCTTATCGTTCAGTCCTTTGGCAGCCGGTGGAAATTCTCTGTTACTTTGAGAGGGAAAAAAATAAAATAAAATAAATATGGTCATTGTTGCCGCTGAGTTGCTTTAAGGATTTAATGAACTTGGCCTGGGAAGGCTGAACACTCAAGCTGGCCGTGTCTGATCTTGGAAAGGTCTCCTCCTGGGAAGTTGTGCCTAGCAAGACGTAAGATGGAAGAGATGTGGCGTATCAGAGAGCCAGAAGAGTGAACTCTGGGGGTTGGCAGTTCATCCATTCGGTTTGGTGGGTTCGTTCTGTGGGAGCTCCTCAGCTGTAGAAACGTGAGGTTTTTGGGAAAAGTACGGCCAGATGGTCTTCCTTTACCAAAAGCAAGTCACGATTGCTTCTCAGGAACTGCTGGTGGGAGGAGATGGAGATTGGAGAGGAAAGAGCTGGCCAGTAAGAGACTGTGGAGGCAACGTGACAGAAGGCAAACCGGAGAAAGGTTGACAAGCCTCAAGAAGTTCTCAGTGGCTCATAAATTGCCTAATTCAGGCAACCTTGAAAGCAGTGATTTGGGGATGAAAGATCTGGACCCTGAAGACTCATGGCAGAAAACCAGCTTGCTCCAGCGTGCCGGTTTATCTGCGTTAAGAAACGTTAATGAATGGCACCGGCTTCAGTAGAAGCAGGCGTTTCCGCAGAGCTCTGTGGGCTTCAGGTCAGTCAAGTCACACTTGGATGCAACAGCAGAAGCCCAAAGTTACCACGTTCTAAATGAGATCTCAATCGTAATGTCGTGGCCCTTCTTTCACCCAGGGTTTTGGTAAGGGCCAAGGCTCCCGTTACCAGAACCCTGGCAGCAAGTTAACATCCCTGAACTCTGAAAAGAGAAGCAGCTCATCAAGTGCTTTGTAATATTGCTGTCCATCAAAAAAGGAGAAAAAAAATAACGCATAGTTTGGTGAACTGTTATCACGGTGCAAGAAAAATCCCTAACTTCTGTGCTGGTGTCAAAAGCCTTTTCCTCTGCCCAACACAAACTGCTCTTAGTGCTAGGCTGCTAAATCCCAGTATAGGATAATATCAGTAATATCCTCCTAGCCTCCTAATTGTCACGTGTTTCCAACTGGGAATGCTCACAAACTAATACCAGCAGAGAACCAACACGGTTGGACAACTCTCCACCACCCCAGGGTCTGGCACGTTTTCAGTCCACCGGAGACGAATCGCGCGGAGCCAAGCGAAACCAAGGCTGGCAAAGTGCTCCCCAAACTGCCGTGTTATTAACTCGTTCTTTCTGATTGACGTCGGCTACGGGAAGCTGAAGAGACCACGATGATTTCCTTACCTAGCCACAGCTTCTTCTTTATGGATTTTTCACACTGGCAGCTTGTCAGCCTGCATAGAATCACGGAACGGTCTGGGTTGGACCTTTAAGACCATCTAGTCCAACCATCAACCTAACTCTGATAAAAAAAAAACACCAAAAGAAAACCATACAAAAAAAAAAACAAAACCCACCCCACATCACTAGACTACGTCTCTAAGCGCTATGTCAACCCATCTTTTGGAAAACCTCCAGGAAGATGGTGGCAAAACCAATTTTCACACGGAGTTCGTCTCTCGGGCAAAAAATGAGCGTTCATCATTTCCCTCCCCAAGGCGAAGGCGAAACCGCACCTACTTTGGAGAATTCCGAAGAGAATTGCGAATTCATTTGTTTTTTAGAAGACAAAACTTGGCTCGGGGAGCGGGATGCCTCCTCCCAGCTTATCCCTCCCCCCCCAGTGCAAAACTTGTGCCCCAGACTGGGCGACTCCGGTAAGAAGCGTTCCGGGTGGCATAACACAGAGTGGTAAATACAGCCCGATAATCAGGTTTGTGAAGGTGCAGGGATTTAATTTTTGATAGCGAAGCCATAGGCGTACACATCATCAAGCTCCCATTGAGAAGCAGACCACTCCAAGTGATTAATGCAGCTAAAGGGGGGCAGAGAAGAGATCAATGACAAAAATCACCTGGTTAAAAAAAAAAAAAAAAAAAGAAGAAAAGAAAAGAAAAAAAAAAAAAGTAAAAGGTGTTGCATTAAAAGGGCTTTTACTTTGCATGTGAAACAATAGCGAGAAACCTGTATTTTAGCACTTGTGCTCAACAAGCACTCCAAAGTATGCCGGGATGAGAACAGAAACCCATCCTTTCTAATAATCTTGTGACAAAAGCTAAAAGACATCATCCTATTAACTAGTGATCTCGACTGCTAATGCAGAGTACTTCCTGCTGCCTTTTATGTAGAATGCCGCTATTAAAAAACCACTAAACATTCCCTGTGAACAACACGGAATCATTCATCTTTTATCAGCATCTCTTGTGAGAGGAGTACGAGAGGGGCCGAAGGTGTCATTGATATTATAGAGTGGAAATTAATCAGAAATTTTTCTCATATTTCCCTCATCGCGCTCATTTACTTTTGTACGGATTTTCCCCCTGCTAAAAAGTTCATACCCAGCCCCCTGTCGTACGCTTTTAAGTTGAGAATATTCAACGAGTGCGTCAACTGAAAGGCACCGGGTCCGGACACAAAAAGCATTCGAAATTCTCATTTAGTTGTCTTTATTTTGCTAGCGCCATGTGGTCCTTGAAGATGTAGAAAACACGGGAAGCCGAGTAAAGATCAGAGCAAGCTCATTAGCATTCTGACAAAATTGGAGTGGTGGAGATGTATAGTTTGCCTAGTTTGTCGTTTTGAAAGCTACCGGTGGTAAGCTTTCTATTTCATTGTGCTTTTGTCTTTTTTTTTTTTGGGGGGGGGGGGGGGGTTTAAACGCAGCGGGGTGGTTTTTAGCCTAGGTTTTCACAGTGCATTGTGGGAACCTTGCCTGCACATTCAGCCCTTATAGTATCACTCCAGTTCGAGTCAAAAAGTTTTGGGGTTTTTGGTGGTTTTTTTTTTTCTCTCCTCCCCCTTCCCCCTCCCCTTATTTATTTCATAATCACCTATACTAACGCATCGTCGTTGCCTGGCTGTCAAAACCCATCCTGTCCGACCCCTGATTTATGAAGTTTTTTTTTAAAAAAAAAGGAAAACAAAAATTAAAAAGAAAAAAAAAACCCACTCTGAGCTGTATTTAAAAATAAAACCTTTTGTACAGGTTTTCTTCAAAAGACAAGATAAGAAGAAAGTCATTTCAATTCCACTGTTTACAATGAACTGGAAACGAACGCGAGACAGATGCAGTTGATTAGAATTCAAAGGAGACTCTTTCACCGTATAAGATCCCCAATTCCATCTCGGAGCCTCTCGAAGGAAAGATGGGTTTATGCTCCAGAGTGATGTAAATAATGAATTACCTCTTAGAAGACCTAAAGAAGTTATGACTCCGGTCATTTGATTTAATTTTTTTTTTTAAATTTTTTTAAAACATAAGGCTCACTTTGAAGGGCTAAAAGGGCTACATTGACGCCGCTATTCGACACCAGCAACGCTTCCGAGTCGCAACGAAACGGATAAAAGTCTTTTTTGGATGAATTTATCTGCTACATCCTTGCGGGTGCCCTCCTATCTCGGAGGATGACCCAAAAGAATGTCAACAGCTCATTTCCCAGCGAGCTGGGAAGAGTCACCTCCCAGGCCATAATCTGCACCTTCTCAAAGAACCGTTTCAAACATTACATTTCACAAGCTGTTTAAAGAGATTTTTTTAATTTTTATTTTTTTTTTCCCCTCCCCCTCCTCCTCCTCCTCTCCCCCCCCGGGTCTCTCCTCTCCTACTATCCTACCAGCCCTTTGGACATCGGCGCTTGGGAAACGAGGGCTTTCACCAAGTTGAAAGGTGACTTTTTCTTTTTTTTTTTGGTTTAGGTTTGGGCCGCGCATCGTCCAACACGTGGGGACCCACGCTCTCCCCCACGTGGGCATCAGATTTGGGGAGGGTGAGGGGGGGGCTGAACTCTGGTGGCAGGGCCAAGTCAACGCTAAGGATCCGAATATACGAAGCCACCTGTAATTTACTTGTGGACTTTTTATTTTTTTTTTTTTTTTTCCATATATTGTGTGCCCGGCTGCCCAAATCACAGCTATCCCTTTGGCAGAAATGGATAAAACCCGGCTTGAAAGGAGTTACGACGAGACTCAGATGCAATAAATTTCAGGATGGAGCGGGGATGAAAGATCTACTTGCTTAGGAAGGGGGAGAGGAGAAACAAATATTGTGAGAAAAAGCCCCTCTGTGCAAAAAAAAGTCTTCAAAACTCTTTGTCATGCACTTGGAGAGCATCAGCCGGCCTCTGCTGAGCACAAAGATGAAATGGTCAGGCCAAAGAGGTCTTGAAAAACCAACAAACCAAAAAAAAGTACAGGCAGGTAAATGTCTGGGGACGGAGAGCTCCGAGATACCCTCAGAGCCCTGGGGATTGACAGGTCTCGTTTTTCCCCCTCCTGTTTAAAATCCAGTTTCCCTCTACGCCCACGTGAGACACGTGGAATTTCATGCCGGGAGGTGCCCGCACGCCTGAAGCTGGCGCAGGAGGAACTATATTCACCTATATATATTTTTTTTTTCAACTCTATTCAAATCTGCTTTTAATCACCCTTTTCACCCCGGTCCCAGCTCCCGGCGGAGGGGACTAACCCTGGGGAATGTGACCCGCGCCACGGCCAAGGCGACCAAATTATTCCCCCCGGCTTTGCGGTGTGCTCAGGGCTACAAAAATTAGTTATTTCCTTCGCCGCGTTCTCCTCGGGAAGTTTCCTCCAGGAAGAACGGCCGGGACCAGCCACATCAAATTAGAGGGCAGTCAGGGGTGTCTAAGTCCAGCTTTAAAACAAATATCCTAACATTGACTTACCCACATGGAAAATAGGGTAATGCCTTTCCTGAAAGCTTTTTTTTAGACGTTTTTCCATCCCAAATTTCAACTTCATTAGAAACTCTTTCCCACTCGCAAGGCTGCGAGCCCCCTAAGCATCTCTGCCTGTTTTGACCCACCACGGAGGAGGAGACCCTTGCGAGTGGCAGAACTTCTCCCCCGATGCAAACGAACTGGGGCTCTAATTTGGGGAGTAAAATTAACCGAAGGGTGCGTTTTTAATACCTTTGGGAAGCTCTGAAACGAAGCGGCGGCGGCTCACGTAGGCGACGCTAACGCCCCGGGACCCCCCCCCCTGGCCCCCCCACCTCCCGAAGGAGCCACATTGTCCTCCCGGTGAGGTTCCTGTGACTTAAAGGCCAGATGTTTCACAAATGACCAACAATCGGAGGTTAGAATAAATTAATGACTGATTTCTGAGCTTTGATGGAATTAAGCAGACTCCTTTTTCTCAACGTGCCCCCCCTTAAACTTTTTTTTTTTTTTTTTACTTCTCTTCTCTTTTTTTTTTTTTTTTTGACAAGTGAGGCCACCCGGCAGAAAACAACTGATGCAAAACCCAGGGGTAATCCCTCTGTTTAGTTCAACACTGCGGTTAGCCTTAACACTGCCTCTATTATCCAATGGATTTAGAGAAACTTTCATTTATTTTGTTGGCCTCAGTTCTTCCAAACTTTGTTGCCTCCTTTAAAGGGCCCGGGGACCCATTCCTATGTAAATACATTTGCATAGGGCCACAATGAAACGTTCCGGGGACTGGGATTAAACCTCAGAGGAGGAGAAGGAGATGGCTGCGCCGGGCGTATTTGGGATCTTCACGTTCAGTCCTTTCACAAACACGGGGCAAGAAATGAAGCCCGTGTCAGCTCTCCCCGAAAAGGGAACGCTCCCGTCGCAAACCACCTCCCAACCCCCCCCCCCCCCTCAACCCCCAAAACGAGGGGCAGACCCGGCGCCCCGATGAGAAATTGCAGTAGAGATAAGGAATTAATAAAAATAATAATTAAAAAAAAATATAATAATAATAAAAGCTCTTTGCATCTGGGAGCTGCGAAGATCAGCACTTTATTTGCGGCGAAATGTCGTCGCTTCGCCCAACCTGTCCCTGTTGGGGAAGGACATCAGGAGCCCGAGGGTCCCTCTTGTGAAAGTGATGATTCACAGTCACCTGGGTTTTCTTTTTCTGTTTTTCTCTTTCTGTCTTTCTCTTTCTTTTTTTCTGTTTTTCTCTTTCTTTTTCTCTTTCTCTCTTTTTCTTTTTCTCTTCCTTTTCCTTTTTCTTTTCCTTTTCCTTTCCTTTTCCTTCTCCTTTTTTCTTTCCCTTTTCCTTTTTCTCATCCTTTTCCTTTTTGTTTTTCTTTTCCTTCTTTTCCTTCTCCTTTTCCTTTCCTTTTTCCTTCTCCTTTTTTCTTTCCCTTTCCCTTTTTCTCATCCTTTTCCTTTTTCTTTTCCTTCTCCTTTTTCTTCTCCTTTTCCTTTTCCTTTTTCTTTCACTTTTCCTTTCCCTTTCTCTTTTCCTTGTCCTTTTTCTTTCCATTTTCCTTCTTCTTTCCCTTTTTCTTCTCCCTTTCCTTTTCCTTTTTCTTTTCCTTCTCCTTTTCCTTTCCTTTTCCTTCTCCTTTTTTCTTTCCCTTTTCCTTTTTCTCATCCTTTTCCTTTTTGTTTTTCTTTTCCTTCTTTTCCTTCTCCTTTTCCTTTCCTTTTTCCTTCTCCTTTTTTCTTTCCCTTTCCCTTTTTCTCATCCTTTTCCTTTTTCTTTTCCTTCTCCTTTTTCTTCTCCTTTTCCTTTTCCTTTTTCTTTCACTTTTCCTTTCCCTTTCTCTTTTCCTTGTCCTTTTTCTTTCCATTTTCCTTCTTCTTTCCCTTTTTCTTCTCCCTTTCCTTTTCCTTTTTCTTT
>JAOTQQ010000023.1:15728852-15739357 GCA_026546715.1 Gallinago undulata | reverse complement strand
CCCCCCCCCCCCCCCCCCAAAAAAAAAAAAAAAAAGGGAAAAAAGAATGAGCCCGTGGATTTGGGAAGGATTTGGGAAGGCGAAGGTGAAACGCCGGCGGGGTGGTGGCTGCCGAGAAGCATCGCCCGGCCAACGAAGCTGAGACCTGACCAACTCACTGAAATACTGGAGTGGTGCCGGGGGAGGGTGCGGGAAAACCGGACCCCAACCACCCCCCAAAAAAGCCTCATCTCCTGACACCACTGAACATTCTGCCAATCTTAAAAAAACCCAACCCAAACCCACCTCTGCCAGGGATGTGCAGTCAGCCTTCGGCAGAGTTTCGGGAGGGTCCGACGGGAGTTTTCCACCAGGAGTGTGACAACGTAGCAACCCCCCCCCCCCCTTTATTAAAAAAAAATAAAAAAATAATACAATGCCTTGAGCGGCTTTTATTTGATGGTTAAAAAGAAAAATTCTTTAGTGTGTCCATAGACTGGGGGGTGTGTGTGTGTGGGGGGGTGAAAGTGGTAAATCAGTGCTAGGAAATGAAACAAGAATCGAGCGATTCCCGTCGCCCCGAGGGTTTCGGAGCCGCTCCGGGGGCTGTCCCCAGCCCGGGGCACGTCCGAGAGAAAGAACCTCTGGTTTCCAGAAACCACCTCTTCCATCATGAGACGGGAAGAACGGCTCCGTTATTAGCCAGTCGGAAAGAAAAGGACTTCTGTGCTTGGCCAGAGGCGAGGATTACCAAAATGTACCTATTCAGCCAGTAGAGAAGCCATAATAATAATAATAATAATAATAATAATAATAATAATAATAATAATAATAATAATATAGTTTAAAAAAACCCCATAAAATTACACCAGCTTTGAAGGTTGGGTTTTTCCGGTGACCTCGCTGGGGGCGTGTTGGGAGTGAAAAAGGAGTTGGGGGGTGAAACGTTGAAAGCGTTTCGCGGCGCTTTTCAAACCATTCCCAACTTTTCTTCGGTCGGGGGTTTCTAACATAAGCAGACGTGCCCCTAAATGGCCACACCTGCTCATCTCTCTGGGGATGGCCCGATCTCTGCCTTTTCCTAACAAAGAAAGGAACGAGGGGGGGTGGTGGAAATCAGCCTTTCTTGTTGCAAAACAGAGTGGAAAGTCAAAATCTTTCTCAAGTTTGTCCCATCTGGTCAGATTAAATCTTTGATCGCCCTGGGGACCACGGTTCTCTTCGGTCTCCACCAGGGCTTCAGAAGAGCCCGAAACACCCAGGTAGCGAGGGAAAGAGGGATTGCTAAGCCAGCTGAACAAAAGTGCCTTGGGCTTTGGGGGTCCGTGGCTCCTAGGAAGGGGCCGGACGGACAGACGGACAAACAAACAGCCCGGCTCCATTCTCCCCTTACTCCCAGCCACCTCCGCGAGGCTCCAACCTATTTTTTTCCACGGCAAAAAAAAAAAAAAAAAGTATCGTGGCCACACTTGGCATCAAGGGCCACGGCACCCACAGGCTAACGAGGCAAAACGGAACGAAAAGGAAAGTGGTCCAAAGCCTCGAGATGGAGGAATCACAACCAGCGTCGTAGCAACGCTGGCCCCTTTCAAGAACCAGCAGCAACCCCCCCCAAAATTCACAATAAACTGGGGGGTTGCAAGGTGGTCAACACCTCCTTACACCTAGGAGGTATCTTTTAAAGAACTGGGTGGTTTCTTAAATTATTTTTAAAAATTATTTATTTTTAAATTATTTATTTTCAATTATTGATCTTTAATTATTTATTTTTTAATTATTTATTTTTAATTATTTGTTATTTTTCATGTCACCCACGCTGTTCAGGAAAACCCACGCTTCGAAGGTTGGCCGTGGGGAAAAAAAGACCCATCGATAACGTTTATTCCTCGCGTCACCGAGACAGCGAGAAACCCTGGGTTTATACTGAATATATATAAAAAAATAAATATATTTTTTTAAAAAAATTACATATTTGAAAGAAAAAAAAAAAAAAAAAGGGCTGACTAAGTAAGTATCACCTTGTGCTACATCCAAGGCCTCTTGCTGGTTGTCTGGCTGCTCTTTTGTAGGCAAAAAAGGAGCTGAACGCTCTCTGGCTCCTTAGATCTGGCCCAACAAATGCACTGCCAGTCATGCACATGGATCCAGCTTAAAACCCAGTGTGAGCCTAAAAGAAGCCAGTCAAACTGGCACCTACTCATGCAGAAGGAGATAGATTTGTCATGACAGGCTGATTATTCCATGTAAAGAAACAGTTTAGCTTTTCTAATCTGGTACAAATACATCTTTCTCAGGGAAAAAAGTAAAAGGTCTACCGGTTCAAGTATTTAAAGTAAAGAAACCAACGAGGAAAAGGAAAAAAAAAAAAAAAAAGAAAAAAAAAATTGTAACGTCAAAGTGAACCATAGGTATTTGTGCCAGAGCATTCTGCAAAACAGCCCCCGCCGTTCTAGTCGGATAAATAAGATTTAACCCGTTTAACCCTTCAGGCGCCGCGCGCCGAGCCCTTCCATCCCACACCGCGCCTGGCTCCGCGCCCACTCCCCGGCACGGGCTGAAAACACCTAATTCCCCCCCCAAAAAAATTACTCCTTCTCTTTTCCTGCCTCTGCTCGCTCGCTCACCCAGGGGGGGTAAGGGGTGAGGGGGGTGCTCCCTCCCAGGGGGAAAGATGCTCTGGAAAAGTCCATCTGAAGCCAAAGGGGCTGCAAAGCCCCCCTTCCCCGCTAACTTTTTCCCGGGAATTCTCTCTGCTCAGGCAAGCCCGTGTGCTCTCCAGCATCTGGGAAGTATAATTAAGGACAACCATCACCTAAAGGCAACGGGGATGGTCACGCCTGTCACCGACGACTGTCAAGGCTACGGGGCACGACCCACAAAAAGGGTCCTCCAGCGTCGGGGGGGGGGGGCTTGGAGATGGTGCCATCGCCACCCAGCGCGGGCAGAAGGGTCCAGCTGGGACCCGGTGGGTCCCAGGGATGGCATTTTCCGTGCCTTTCCGCCGCCCAGCCACGGCCGGGGGGGGTGTGTGTGGGTTAAAGAAGCTCGATTATTCATTGCAGGAGTCAGCGTTCGTCCAACTCCACTTAAGGGATTTTTCTCTTGTGTAAACTTGACTTTATAATTTAACCAAAAAAAAAAAAGAAAAAGAAAAAAAAAAAGTGGTGTTATGAAACACAGCGTTTTGGCAAAGCCTCTGGGGCGGGTAAGGCGGCGAGCGGCATCTTCCAGGGCTGGGAAGCTCCCTTCTTGGGGGGGGGTGTGTGTGTAGGGGGGAGGTGCCGTGCCCTCCCTAGGAATGCTCCCAACTGGCACAGCCCAGCATCCCAAAGTTTCCCCCCCCCCCCTCCATTCCCCCTTCTTAATTTTTCCAGGGAGGGTGGTGGGATCCCAGACTGGAAAGAAGAAAAAGAAGAAGTGCAAACCTGACGCCGCCTCCTCCTTCCCCCCACATCCTATTTTCCTGGGCTCTTTATTTATTATTTCTTTTTCCTCCTTTTTATTTTTATTTTTTTTTTTTGAAAACGTCCTGCAAACCCCTGGCAGCTCGGCTTTTTTTTTTTTTTTTTTTTTTTTTTTTTTTTTTTTAATGGGAAACCACCAAATCGCCCGGGATCTATACCTAGGCCTTTTGCCAATAATGAGAAAAACTTCACCTTCTGTCCCCGGCAATTCTTAGGAAATCTTTTGCTGTTATTCCTACAAATCCAATTACAGATTGTTGAGTAGCTAGTGGAGTAAGCTTATTGAGGAGTGTCACATCACTAAGTCGCGCGTATGTGTTTCAGTTTGTAATGTGGTCTGAGCCGCTGTAGAGGTGTCAACTTAAAATGCAAGTAAGTAGCAGAACAGGGCTAATCCCAGCCACTACTCCCCTGCAGCCAAATTGTAGCGCCGTGAATGACAGTGGAAATGCAAAGATGCCACTGTGCTTATCACACACAGCCAGATGGTGGACCTGGATCAATGCACACATGCCACGATCAATGCATTTGATAAAGAATTAAGAAGAAAACTGTACATGTTATCAAAGAACTTGTACATGGCATAATTATGATTCTGCATGTGCTTACTGATGATATTGGAGACTCAGAGGCAGGTGATAATGAAACTGATAGGAAGAAATAGCTTAAAGGCTACAGCATATGGCCTCAGCACTAAGAAATCTTGTCAAATAGTTCAGAAAGCTTTTTTAACTGTTATTACAGGCTGCTCATAGTGCAAGCTGGTGGCGACGTTTTAATTTTTTTATTTTTTTTTTAAATTTTTTAATATATTTTTTTTCTAAATCCGAAATGTCAAAAAAGTTACAAAAGCTGCACTTTGCAGAACGGTTCGGAAAAATAATTAAGACGCCGTCGTGCTCTTAAAGGCGGCCGAAAAAATCCCACCCCTACAGGTAGAGAGAGAGCTCTCCCAATTTTGGGGAGGGGGAAGCAGCTGTGGGTTTGTTTTTTTTTTTTAATATATAGAATCCTGTAAGGAAGGTACCTGGGTAGCAATTTGCATTTGGCAGGCCAATTTCTACTTGATACAGTTTCGATACGATTTGCCATCCGAGGCAGAGCATTCCCCCTGCCGCCGTTGCATCGCAGCCACCTCGGACTGTGAAAGAATGGAATTCCAAAAATTTTTGTGGAAAAGATCTAAAGTAATAATAAAAATAATAAAAAAAAAACCTCCACCCTGCTGCCCCATATACATTTATAATGTATAAAAGGTACCTAAAATACAAATTCTCATGCTCCAGTTGATAGATGAGCTGTCTAATCAACGCCTGGACGTAACTTAAGTGCTCTCATTAGTGTGAAGACCTTCAGGCTAAATAAGACTAAATCCCTTAAAAATTGCTTCTGCAATAGAAACCCCCCCCCTTACCATTTTCCTCTGCCTAAATCATATCAATTAAAAAGAGAGAGAGAGGGAGGGAAAGAGGGGGAGAGAGAGAGAGGCACTTTCACATGACTTTGTTTTAACTGACACTCCAAAAACTATCTTCTGAATCCAATTTAAAATGTTGCAGTGAAAAAAGTTCATTAGCAATCAAAGAAACAAAAAAAAAAAAAAAATCAGGCTGAGTTTGGTTTCTCTTTCACTTTAAACCCGGGTCTTTAATCAGCGCTAAGGCGTGTAATCCCCATTGAATCCTTTACCTTAACTTTCCCCCTCCCACCCCCCCCGCCCCAGTCCCAAATATTTAATCGGCAGCACGGTTTTGTATTAAAGAATAAAATTTATCAAAACGAGCCTCTGGAAAGAGAGAAGTGCCTGTTTGATTTGTGGTTGGGCCGAGGAGGGACGCCATCCCCACCCCCTCCGAAAAAAAAATCAAACCCAACCAAAACCCAAAAAACCCACCAAAAATAACCAACCCCAACCCCACAAAACCCCCGAATTTCAATTTGTCCTGACAAACCGTCGGGTATTAAATTCTAAAGGCAGGCGGAGTGCATAAAGGACTGATGGCTTGATTAGCTCTTGTGGTGCAATTGAAGGAGCTGTCTCTCTTCCCCCGGCTTCTCCATTTTGAGCAGCACTTTGATCTCCGCTCCAGTCAATTCATGGCCATCAAGTGACAAGACCGCATGAAACACCCCGATGGTTAGCCCCAAACTCGCCCGCAAAACTATTTGGTTTCATTAAAGCTCCGGGGAGAAGTGACCAGTGACAAGTCCTTGCCAATTCAGAAGCCAACAGGCAAGTGGCTATTGAAACTTTAATGGGCGCGGGGCCATTCATCACCCTACTGTTGGGGGATGAAACGCCTCTACCTGGGGTTTGGGGACACCTCGACCATCACCTGAGGCCGGTTGTGGGGACACCTGAAGGACCACCTGCAGCCGCCGACTCATCGACGCCGTGGGGGCCAGGGTTGTTTTGGGGCGATTCGGGGTGTTTCGGGTGGGAGAAAGGGCTGCGCCTCCCGAGGGGAAGGAGGGCGGCGGGTGCGGGGGTAAAAACCAGACATTAAAGAAAAAAAAAAAAGAAAAAAAGAAAAGGAAAGAAAGAAAGAAGAAAGAAAAAAGGGGGGGGGGAAGAGAAAAAAAAAAGAAGAAAAAAATTTAAAAAATTGCATTTTTAAATGTGGTGATTTACTAAACATTCACAGGGAGGTGGCAGAACTAGCATCCCTTCCAGCTGAAAATCTAAATCACTTTGCCCACAAAACCTGAGCTCCAGCCGCATCCTCCCGGCCAAAGGCAGAGGGTTCGGGCCGGTTCCGAGCTTTGCTCCGGTCAACTCTTCCCACATCCCTTTTTTTCCCCTTTTGTCACTGCCCTCTCCAAAGAGTCCCACTTCAAAGAGCTCGTTTTTGCACCAGTTCCTGTCAATGCGGGTCAGAAACACTAAAGTGGAAAGAAAGTGGCTGCAGCGCCGTGGCACAAAGAGTCTCCGCGGCTGAAATCAAACAAAGCCCAATTAAACTAATCATAACGTCCCAGTGAACACAAGGAAGCTCACCTGGTATTTCTGGACTTCTCGTGTGAATTCCCAACTCTACCCGGTACTTGGTACTATAATTACCCTGACCAAAATACTGTGAAATTACTGCTCTGATCTACTAATGGCTGCAAAAAATCAAGCCGTCGTGGTTTCATGCCAAGGGGCCGTAGCGAGGTGGCGCAGTGCTTTCCGACAGAGACGACAACTTCTAAAAAAAAAAAAAAAAAAAACTCAAAAGGGAAAATTAACGGGATGCGGTTTACGTTGCCAAGGACTGTTCATTAATTACCAATTTAATCACCGCTGGAGGCATGACATTACAAAAAATCTGGCTGAAAGTTCTAATAGATTATGAAGACCACCTAAGAAGAGTGACCAAGAAATGTACAAAACAATTAATACTGTTTCACTGCTATCAAAGACACTCAGATTATTTTACATCAAGTGAAGCAAAAGAATTAGTAGCTTCACAGTGCCACCACTAGGAACTGTAAATACAATGGCACACAATTAGTAATGCACATGTGACTTTTCGTTCAAGGCATATATCCTTGGGAAAGCCAGAACACGATAAGGAGAACAAAAGAAACATTTTTAAATGAAATGAATAAAGATTTTAACTCTACCCTTGTGCATGCTGAGCCGTAACAGAAGAGGCAGTGCAAAATACAGCTCTCGGTCACGGCGCTATCATCCCGGGGATTCACAACAGCCTGCGCTGAGCATCCCCACAGAAAACCTCCACCGACAGCAGCGGCGGGAGGAAAAGAGCATTCCAGACGCTGGGAAACCCGGGTCTCGCTCGGGACACAAAGGGAGGAGAGCTCCGAAGCACTCCTTATTTTTTTTAAATTTTTTTTTTTTTTTTTGGCTAATATTTATAAACGGAAGGAAGACGCCGAAGCTTTCGGAACTAACGCCGTTGGGGCTGATGTTAAAAATGCGGTTGATAAAACCCACAGCCTGTTCTCTGGGAGGGGGCAAGGCAGCACCGCTGGGGCTGTGGAACTCACATCCCCGGGATAAATCACCCCACAGCCTCGCTCGTGGAAATAACAGCAATAAAACAGAAATAAAATCTCCGGCGTTTTTTAGCTCAAACTCAAACCGCCTAACGTTTGTCTTGCACCATCAAAGGTTACACTTTTATTCACAAAATCCCTCCCGGTATAAAACACGACGGGGCACACTAATTCCTCTTAGAAACGAGTTTGCTCGCACTAATTGATTTATTTTCCCAGCTACGTCAGAGAGAGTTGTCCGCGGCAGCGTTTCCCAAAGAGTGAAATATCCCGACTTCATAGCAAGAAAAGTGCTTAAACAGATCAAGCGCGGAGTCAAAAGACGTAGAACCTTCTTGGAAGGTTGTTTTTTATTTTTTTCATGTAGCGAGTAACGTTAAATGAAACAACTTGTTTGTTCTTGCCATCAAGGAAAGGAGATCAGGCTATCTCAACCTTAGCGTGTCGTCGGAAAGAAGTAAATATCAGCCCGGTTGTGGTTTTGAAGTGTGCAGTCAGCGGGTCTCACCCTCGTTTAAAGAAAAGTATATTGTTAAAGCAGCTATAAAACTTGGAATGCCCATGAAATGTAAATACTATACAGCCTAGTCTTATCAGCTTAAACCATATTTAACCACTTTTACAGTGGAATACAGACAAGACATATAAACGAACAACAGGGAATAAGTTACCAAAGCTCAGGGATTACCAAAATAATGTTCAATCTTTTTACCAATTAGATGGTAACCGCTTCTTTGCAATCTCTGGAAGATCTAGTGATCGTATCTAAATCTGGTCACAATTATCAGCACGACAGACTAGTCTTTTTTCAATCGATATTTTCCAATTAATATTAAAAGACCAAGGTTGCCACCTGCAAAAAGTCCTACACCTCAATAAATTCCTGTGAGATGTTTAATTAATAAAGATCAGCTTTTCCCTCTTTGTTTTTTTTAGTTGTGTTTTTTTTTTTTTAAGAAAAAAACCACAATGGGAATAACTTGGGAGTATTTCCTTGAATGAATTAACATCACTGCCTCAATCACAGGCATTTTTTTTCCAGCTGAGGAGACTACAAAAAAAAATAAAAATTAAAAAAAATCCACAGATAAGCCAAGTGCCTTTCCTAATGCTACAGAAATAGGGATGCTGGTTTCACATAGAAATAAAAACAAGCGAATAAAGCTACCCAGTACTCAATTTCAAGAGCCCGTTAAGATATTTGGAAAAAAAAGAACCCTTGCAATGCTAAGTTGAGTCACTAAATTGAAATATCCTATTTTCGTTGCCTGCTGTGAATCTCCAACCTGCACCACCACCGGTCACGCGGACTAGAGTCTACTTTTTTGGACACGTATTATTAGAGCGAGACAGTTTGGAGCTTATTAGCTCGGGGGGGGTGTGTGGGGGGGGCAGCAGATTCTTGGGAGGACACGATCAATAAACGGGACCATTTCTGAAAGCTTTTTTTCTGAGCATTTAAAATAGCGCTTTATTTTCATTTTACTGCAGCTGGCATATCCCCTCTCTGTGCAAACACACGCAATCAAAATTGAAGAGTGAACAAACTCATCTCCTTTCAGATTTTGACGCTTTCTGGAGCTTTTCTAAAAAGACTTCGATTTCTACCATGCAAAAAATAAAAAGTTACCATTTTGCACTCAAATATTTCTGAAAACGAAAAAGTGACGGGCACACCAGCTTGGCACCTGACGTAAAAGGAGCTTATTAAATATGAATTAGATACAGCTGCAACAAGTCCTTTGAGCAAAGGGAGTAATAAAAAGCAATATTCTGAGCAGAAAAAAATCCCCACGATCTCACGGCACAGCCCGGTCCTGCTGCCCCCTGTGTTTGCGTGGTCGGAGGGACCAGCTTTTGGGTGACTTCTTAAAAAAACCTCTTTTATTTTTTTATTTATTTTACAATTTTTAGGCGGCTCTAGCTGTCACTCCACTCCAATAAATATAAAATAATGGTAGCAGAGAGAAGTAAAATCCCAAATCTTTCCCTGTGCGCCAGGATTACCCTCTGAAAATACCCCCTTCCGTTCATACTTAAGATGGATTTAAATACGTGTTGTCTAAACAAAGTCCCTCACAATTTTTGGTGGAACACTGCTGTGAAGGAAGAATTCTTCTTGTCCTGCTTCACGAGAGGTAAAAGACAGAGGGATTCCCTCTCGGGGTATCACGCTCCTCAACTCCTGCATCCCAGAATCCACGCTCTATCCTAAATTCGCAAAATTTTTGGCCAAATCCCCATGAGGTTCCCAGTCCCGTGCCTCGGTTCACCCCGGAGAAATCCTTAGCTCAAGCAAAACTCAAATAACTTTAGGAAGAAAAACACCTCCTTTCATGAATTCCCTGCTAACTAAGGCTCTCTACCTTGCGAATAAACAACTGAACAGAATTTGACACACAATTTGGGGAGATGCCAGAAGTATAACTACTGAGCGAAAAACCTTCATTTCTGTCCTGCTCCGTGTGCTTTAGGACAGAGCCTTGTCGTGGCACCGTTCCCAAATATTTAGCCCCAAATCCGAGCTCTATCAAGGGGTGTCCCACACGTGGGGGTGTGTGTGTGTTTTCACCCTTCAGTAGGCCGGCCCCATCAACAACATGGCGCCGTCCCTTTATGCCACAATATTAAAATCTCGCTCCATCAGCAGGATTATTAGTTTCTTCAAGGGCCTTTCTTACGGGGCTCATCACTTTTGTTTTGTTTTGTTTTGTTTTTTGTCAGTACACGAAGCTTCCTGCAGCCCTGCATGCCTCTCCAGAGCAGCTCCCATTGATTTCCCTCCACACACCTGCAAATCCAACCTTCCCCTCCCAGAGCAAGGAAGGACAAGCAGTTAATGGCCGCTCGGAGGAAGTTTGGTTCAAAAGGCTTATCAGAACTGATGAGGAACTCGGAGGAATCATAGAATCATCTGGGCCGGAAGGGACCTCCAAAGGCCATCTAATCCGACCCCCTCACAGTCAGCAGGGACACCCCCAACTAAACCAGGTTGCCCAGGGCCTCCTCGAGCCTCACCTTGAATGTCTCCAGGGAAGGGGCCTCAACCACCTCCCTGGG
>JAOTQQ010000023.1:15717798-15728752 GCA_026546715.1 Gallinago undulata | reverse complement strand
ACCACACAGCTTGGTGTCATCTGCAAACTTGCTGATGTTGCTCTCAATCCCTCTGTCTATGTCATTGATAAAAATGTGAAACAGTCCTGGTCCCAGCACGGACCCCTGAGGGACACCACTTGTCACTGCTCTCCAGCTGGACTTAAAGCCATTGAGTACAACCCTCTGGATGTGACCATCTAGCCAATTCCTTACCCACTGAACAGTCCACCCATCAAATCCGGAAAAGGCGGATTTAACGTTTATGCCTTTTAGGAAAGGCAGCATTACATTTAATTCTTTCGGGCACCCTCATTGCGACCTCATCCTTTCGCTGGCCGCAATCCCTGCTTCGCTGGCCACACACCTCCCAGTTCCTGCAGCCGAAAGGACAGAGGTCCTCTGGACAAACACCACCCCGATCCTCCGAGCTAAACGAGACGCAACTGCTTTGGGGAAAAAATGGTATGTGATCACATAATTAAAGACTGCATCGTAATGCATATAAACAAAAGGAGGCTAATTAAAGTTGCCTGTGCATTTCTTAACTCCTAATTCCATTCTCTGTAATCACACTGACTCCATACCCGGAGCCAGTTGAGTTTACAGAGCGGCAGTGAATTTCCATTTTTCCTGTGGACCAGTCATTACTGGAGAAGAAGAAGAACATTTTGCCACCGGCCTCCGCAGATATTTGCTGACAGCAGAGTTACGCTGAGACTCAAGAGTTTGGAGATTCAACCCCACATCCTGCAAGGGAAGGCGTCCTCCTGGAAGGACCTTCTAGCCCTGTGACACCACTCGTGGTGGTCCTCTCCAGCCTGCCCCTTTGCCACCAGCAGCTGGTGGGAGCAGATAGGTAGGTCCCTTCTTGCTCCGTGATGCTCATCATGGGAAAAGGGCAGGTAAATAAAAATGAGTAAGCTAATAAATAGGCTCTCCTGGTTAAAAGCTAAGTGATGACAGCAGCTAGGCCAGGCTGGAAAGGACAGAAGCAGCTCGTAAAAGAGTCACTACACGCACACCTACATCAAGAAAACATTAAGAAAGGCCAAGCTGTTTGTAAACCTCCCATTGAGAAAGGAATCCGGGGGGGGGGGGATCAGTCACTCTGTTCACAGAGCTCTTTGGCTAATTCTTCCCGTCTCCAAGAGGCTGCATCAATTTTAAGGCCATACCCATGACCCTCCCAAACCACGAGCACCTTCTCAAGGACTTTCTGATCAACACAGTCTCTTCTCAGACTTCAAATCCCTGCCTCTGGGCTTACACAGGGGCTGGTGGGCAACCAGCCTGCAAATTGCGGGCTCTCGAGAAGCACCAAATGGGCAAACCTAACGGTGGGACAAAAACTTCCTACCCCACTGCAAGTAGGGAAAAAATGGGAGAAAAGGGAAGGCGATACAAACGGAGGGAACACGTGGAGTCTGACAGGACCGAATCTGGTGGGTTGAAGAGGAAGGGAAGAGGATGGGGCAGAAAGCACAGAGGGAAGAAAGAGTAAAGGGAGTGGGTATTAAGAAAGAAAAGTTAAAAAGGAAAAGAAGGAGAGTGGAAACAGGCAGGGCAGAGAGCTGAAACAGAGTCTGGGAGAGAGGAAAGAACAGGAACACACAAACTAAAGAAGGGGAAGAGCACACATCTCATTAGATTCAGAGGAAAATGGGATTGAGAGAACAAGCATACCGGCAAGTTCAGTACCTTGATCTTCTGCTCCCCCAATTTCAGCAATTTCCAAGTTAAAAAGGAAAAAAGAAAAAAAAGAGTAAAGCAAGCGTGAATACTGACATGGGCCTAACCCCAGAGGACACACACGAGAAGATGGAAGCACGCTGCAGCAAGGAGGAAGACCCAAGAAAAAGGGGTAAGCAGACAAGAAAATGGACATGTCACGGGAAAGCAGCCAGTTAGTGGCCAATAAAGTCAGTGGTTTACAACAGAGATCCAAAACAAAACAAAAAACCCCACCACCACCAAAAAGTCAAATAGAACAGCAGGCCCAGAGTACACGACCACTGGAAAAAAATAACGCAACATTCTATTTCTATTAACCTTAACGACCAGAAAACACCACAGAGAAATGAGTCCGTACTATTTTCTAACGACCAAACACGCAGTGGCCTGTAATAAACTGGCACAATTATATCAAATGGAAATACCCCATCTCCATGAAGATCAAATATGTTAAAGAAACCCAGAAGTCAATGTATTTTATCTTATAGCTCTGGATGTTGATGCATACATACATCCTCACTCAGAACATACACACGTATGGATATGTATATAACATAGGTATATGTTACATACAGCTTTATATAATTATGTAGCAACCTTCTATAATATATTAAATATGAATACTATACCAGCCTCCATTAAAGAACCCCCTTTTCACAATGCATGTTCCCCACCAAAATGCGCTAGGAGAATATTAACCTCGGCAAGTCAAGGACTCAAAAACTAGGAGATGCTGAAATTCCTCTGGCTGTACAACCCTGTGCTGGTTCTCATTTCGGACAGTCTTTAATTGCACAACCCCTACTTTATTTTCCTCCGGGACACTTGCCTTTTTCAGTGGCCGTGACTGAGCATGTTCAGAGAATGAACATTCAGTGTCTCACGTCACCCTCATCATCCACTGCCTGCTCTACACCTTGTTTAAAATAATACGATTTAAACTTTCCTCTGACCACAGAATTATTAGTTCCTCCAGAGCATTTCTGTGGTGCTCTTCACTATCGTATCCTAGGGCTTCCCAATTACACCTCCCCAACACCCTTCTGAGCTCAGCAGCTTTTGTTATTCTTCTGATACAATCAACTCAAGCCAAGAGGACCCATTCCCTGATTGCTTGGAGCACCCAAGATTTCAGAGGGGCCAGGACCATTCATTCCCAGCACAGTTCCCCTTGACTTGGCTGCAGGTGGGTGCTCAAAACTTCCAGAAATCGGTCCCCAGGAATCCTGGATCAGAAACCAGCTATCAAGGAATAACACCACCTCCAGTACATTGGGTTGAAGGTACCTTCCCAACATGGCAAAGAGCTTCTGACGGAGGCAGAAGGAAATGTTGGTTCTTCAAGGAATAACGCCACCTCTAGTACATTGGGTTGAAGGTACCTTCCCAACATGGCAAAGAGCTTCTGACGGAGGCAGAAGGAAATGTTGGTTCTTCAAGGAATAACGCCACCTCTAGTACATTGGGTTGAAGGTACCTTCCCAACATTGCAAAGAGCTTCTGATGGAGGCAGAAGGAAATCTTGGTCCCCAAAAGCCTGCCTGTCCCTTTCCTACAGGCTACTAATTCAGTTTTCAGCTCCTCTAGTAAGTGACACAAGCTCCCACGGGTAATCTGGCTGCCTGAACTACACAGTAACAACTCTCAACCTGAAAACCCCGTCCCCATCTCCTGTCCTTCAGCTGGTTTCCATGGCCTAGACAGTCTTCATTTTCATCTACCTCCACACTACCATCTCCCTCTTTGCCATCGACTGGGAGCATCTCTCTTCCATGTGCCTGTGGGGCAGGTCTTCTCCCTCCCATTTGGCTTTCATCAGCAGGAGTTTGAGTCTAAAAGAGGAAGTTTTGCTTTCCAATACTACCATCTGCATCAGGTCCTCGGGGGAGCCACGGCAGAAGATGCTCTTGCTGGGCTGTGTCCATACAAGCAATTTTTACCGACCAGCTTTTCTGAACTACGGTTGACAAGATCGTGCTATTAACACAACTTTCTTTGGAACAGATTTTTCAAGGGGTTGGAACCTTCTTCCCATAAGACATTTTTTTTAACATGGATAAAACATTGTTTTATCCAACCTAATACAGAGAAACGGTTGAACAGTGGGGTTTTTTTTAAGTAAAAAAATAAAAATAAATATTACCCTGAGGCAGAGAGCTGATGGAGAAAATCTCAGCTCAAACAATGAAATCCTAGCAAAGTTGCAAAACCTTTGAAAATATGAGCTTTTAATAAAAAATGTTAGGCAAATTTAATCACAGTTGTTCCTGCCTGAGTAGTTGCCCGTAGTATCCCTCCTCTGATGATGTTTGTTCTATGAAAAACTAATTAAAAAAATATTCCAAAGTGAAATTTATACTAAAGTGGAATTTATACTAAAATATACTTGTCTAGGAAAAACTTATAAAGTCATAAAAAAGTTGCTTATATATCATTATACAAATGAGACCTGTCTGCATATATGGATATATTTAAAAAAAATAAACGATAGAAGTGTCAGTTTTGGTAGAGGAACTGTTAAGAAAAAAAAAGTACAGCACGGATCCAAGAGAGTTAGGAGAATGAAATGAGACATGTAAATCACTGTCTTCGTTTTTTGATTGCATGATCCCATTTATGTCAAAAGCAGAATCTGCCCCTCAGGATTAGGCTCTGAAAGATATGAATCATTAAAGACTCAAGCCTTTCTCTGTATCATTATTTTTCAGTTCCATTTATGCTCTCGGTTGCCAGGACGGTCTCTGAACGCGCAATAGTTAGAATCACAAAACCTGCACTGCAAAGCTTCGCGTAAAAATTAATTAGCTTTCACCTCCAGAGAGTAACCCATCCTTCCAGGTCACCATGGAGGCCGCCACGGAGGCTGGAGCTCACTCCCCAGCTCCACTTCCCCATCTCCCCAGCCTAATCAACGGTGGTGACAAAAAGGAATTGTTCCATCAACTCCTTTACCAGACGGTCGCAACCAGCCTCATTCAGTGCCACGACACTTGGGAAGCAGCAAGGAGCTGACATCACAGGCTCTGGGACCGCCTTTACATTAACCGGAGAAAAAGAAGCCATCGAAAACAGCATCAATTACCCCACTGTCGTTTAACAAGTAACTTGTTGTGGGGGTTTTTTTTTTTGGTCCCGTTAGAACTTGCGGTGCCAATCTAAGAAGGTGCTCCCAGACCCAGGTCCACCTTTCCCTCGGCCACGGCGTGGGGAGAAACGGGCTTTAAGAGCGAACGGAGGGCACGCGAGACATCGGGGCACCGGGAGACCCCAAACTTTCCTTACAAGGAGGTGAGAACTGTAAGAAATTGAAGAATTGTAGGACTGTAAGACAACTGCAATCGAAGAATTGTAATCTTACTGCCGATAGTTCTTACATCGTTCAGCTGCTTACTGCGGGCCGGGATGATGGCATTGGAGAGTTGCTTACTCCCTGCCTTTAAAGCTGCATCTCTTCTTGCTTGCTCAAGCAGAACTCTTGCTCGTTCTTTAAGTTCTTCCTGTCTCGACAACATTCGTTGCTTAAAAATAAAGAAATATAATTAACAGCAAGGCAGCCTCGGGGTACTTCGCATTTATACAGTGGTTAATGGCCAGGAGCCTTCCTATATAATAAAAGGTCACATGGATGACAGCTTCAGGAGGTGACAGAGCATTCTACAGAAATGAAAAGTAAAGACGATCAAAATGTAAAATTAAAAAAAAAAAAAAAGTCACAGGCCTTTATAATGTAAATAAGAGTTCTCTCCCCTCCCCTTAAAACTTAATTTCTATCAACATTTAATGCCTTTAAACTGCAACTGTGGAAAAGAAATAATTGGCTTCATGGAGGCTACGTTAAATGTGCTATGTGTTTACTTATTTACTTTAATATGTATGCAAATAGAATGCTTCGTTGGCTACCTATGCGGGTATCGCTCATTTATAACTTAAACTGAACACAGAGAGGCTGGGTAGAAGGCAAAAAAACGGCAAAAAATATCTGCTTCTGCTTCATTTGTGAATATCCACGAGAAGTCCTGGCTTCCAGCACGTGACCAATTATATTGCAGAGAATTAACAGAAGGGGAGCTTCTGCATGTGTAGCATGAGCTCCCATACATATAGACTCCCATACGTATAGACTCCCACACATATAGACTCCCATACACATATACTCCCATCCACATACACGCCCCAGCACCGCCTTCTCAGTCAAAGTCAACTGGGAAGACTCTGGGACAACGTGTCTCTAGGTCTTTACATGAGGTGGAGCTGGGACAGAGGTTGCAGGTTGTGCTCCTCCAACAACCATGGGGAAACAGAGACCACAGAATGGTTTGGGTTGGAAGGGACCTTGAAGATAATCGAGTTCCAACCCCCTGCCCTGGGCAGGGACACCTCCCACCAGACCAGGTTGCTCCAAGTCCCCTCCAACCTGGCCTTGAACCCTCCAAGGAGGGTGCAACCCTCCTCGAACCCCAACCCAGCCATGGTTGACTCTAACCAACAAGTGAGTGCCCAAGGTTAGGATTGAGGCTCACACGTGAGATTTTATTACCGTGTGCAGATGCACAGAGAACTCACAACAGAGAACAGGTTTTGAAGTCATCTCCTCCTTCTCGTTGGCCTATCACACCCTTGCACATGAAAATCTTGGTAGAGAAGACATCCATCCTCTCTCCCCCTGCTCTATTATTCTGTAGAGGCCAAATTGTTCCTTCCTCATCCAGTACACAAAGATGATGATGAAGAGAAACTTCACGAGTCTTCACTGATGAAAGGAAAGAAATTCAGTCGACTGCAGAACTAATATTTGGCCACTCCAACCCATCCATGGACTGCTTCTCTTGCAATAAACTGAATCTTTACGGTGCTCACTCAGCAAAACACTGAAGAATACTTGAAGCAATGCACACTGCCAAACAGCTGGCTCTATTCTTTTCTTATCAGACCTCATGGCACGAAGCCAAGCAAAGCCAAAACTCAGGAAAGCTCTTCACAGGGGGAAAAATTATAAGCCGGCTTTGGTATTTCTGTAAACAGGGCTGATAACATTTTTTACATATTTTTTTTTGTGATGATACGCTTTACTGATAATACTCAGCATTTATGTAATATTCAACTTTCATCCTCACAATAAATCTGCAAGGTAGGTGGGCATATCCCTTTTATCTGTATAGAAAGGAAAACGATATCATGGTTAAGTAGTGGCTCGAGGCCACTCAACGAGCGGCGTAACTTAATATTCTGGAGTTTCTACCTCCCCATCACAGTTACGTCCACGAGGCCGTGGGGTTTCTCAGACAAGATTTTGAAATATGTTTTAAGGTAACTCAAAACGTCACATTTTTTGAATATGGATCAATGAATTGATAAGTCTTTTCCAGTTTTTGCTCCAGTACGCAACCCTTGGGAACGAGGTGGCAAAAGCCTTCAAGCCGTTTTCTTTAAGCTGGTTGAGAGTAGAACTTTTACTCCCTTTCACTGGAGAGAGACTGGAAAGACTAACAGTAGGACAGTTCCTACAAATGAGTTTTTCATGCAACGGCCCTCTTTCAGCATCACCCCCTTTCAGTCAAAGCGTTTATTGCCCAACAGTAAAGACACGCCGCCCACCTTGTCCTTCACGCTGAAGATACGGCGCAAATTACCAACGTGGAGAGAGAACTTGAAGAGCATCTCCATCCTGACTCACAGGCTGAAAGGAAGTTTCAATTTCTTACCTGGGCAGTTTTTGAGCTTTGATCTGCATGATTTACAGCCGATCTGGCCTCGTTCTCCGAATCGGATTCGGTTTGCCTCGGAGAAGCGTGCGGTTTCTTTGCAAGGTCCGTATCCTTGTTGTAGGAGTAGCCCAGCTTCGAAGTGGGAGATGAACTCGGCTTGGCGACAGGTGATCCGGGATCAGCCCTTGTGCTCTCTATGGATGCTATACATCCCAGCTTGTCCGGCTCAGAGAAACCAACGGGACTTTCTGAGCTCTGGTGTCTCTTCTTGTCGTTATCTTCGCCGGCGACGGTGGGAGAGGCGTCCTCTTTTGGATCGCCGACGTGTGCCAAGTCGCTCAAGTCCAAAGTGTCCTCCACCAACAGTTTCTTCCTCCCCGGTGCCGGCGGTGCTGGCGCGGCCTCCGTAGCGCCGCACTTCCCAACCTCTTCGGAGGCAGAAGTCCTGCCGGAGCTCTGCTGGGATTTCTGCGGGTCCGTGTCGCTTCGAGTCCTGCGAGAAGAAGGGGAAGCCGTGCTGGGGCTCAGGTGGTCGTCGGGAGTCTGGTGCTCGCTCTCGGATTCGCCCACCCCGCTGTCGTTGACGAAGACGGAGTCGTCCTGGGAAGCAAAGTCCGCCAAAGCGCCGTCCGGGGGATGCAGCTCCGGCTCCCGCTTCAGGTCGTTCAGCTCGGCGTAGAACTTCTCCTGGTCGACGGAACTGTTTGTGTCCGTCTCGTAGTTGCCCACTTTGTAGGTGCTCTTGCTGCTGTTCTCCTCTATCTGGACCACGTTTAACTCCTGGCCACAGAAGTGCGCCCGAATTTGGTAGAGGTAGGTCATAACAGTCAGTTTGTCGGGTATCGCTAACAAAACCATGTCAGAAGGTTCCAGCAGTCGCGATATTCCTAAACTGGCAAACCCATCGTACGCCTTTGGAAAAAAGACAAAATAAGGATTACAATGCAGCCATTTCTTACAAATCGTAACATTTCCAGAACGCGAGAGGAATTTTCAGTCAAAATAAGCAAGCCTAAAACGTACCCAGGGAAGAGCATGGGCTCAACTCCATTCCTTATTCTTTTGGCTTCACTGCGATAGTTACTATTTTTTGTTGCACAATCCAACCCGAACTCACTGAGTTTTCCTGATGGCTTCCAGAGCTCGCTCAGGGTATCTCCCCAGCAACGCAAACCCAGAGAATATCACCAGCAAAGACGCTTGGATTGGCATTGTTTTCAATATTTCTAACGTGCTACCGAACTATAATGAAGTCTTTGGTTACTCCCAATGATGCCACCTTCGTGAGTGAAAAGAGGTTGACGAGACTGCAACTTAAAAGCCCTTCTGTTTGCACTAAGAAAACCTACCGGTATCTTAAACGGTTCTCACTCGAGTAGGAGGAACCAGCAAATAAAAATAAAGTGCAAGAGTTGGACCAGAAAAAAAAAAAAAGCAGCTAAGGATGGCTTTTTAAGATAAGGAACAAAGATACAAGAAACACGATCCTAATCCATCTTGGGCTTTATCACCGGTGATCAACCTCCTCCCTTCTACTGCTCACCTAATTGCAGTGATTTGTGCTGATGAAAAACTACGTCCAGGTAGATAGCCAAAAAGGACATGGCCACAGAGTACCTGACACAAAACACAAATGGTATTAATGCAGCAAACAAACGCATCTTCAAAACATTCGTTGACGCTACGTTTATAAGAACAGGAGAGCGAAGGTGACTTTTGCTTCGCTTTTAATTTCTAAAAGCCGAAGTGGCTGCAAGCCTCCCGCTTCGTGAGGCCACATTGTCTCTCCTTCTGCTAGCCCTTTAAGCGAGTGGGCTTGGCGCATCAGGTTTTTCTAGTTTTGAAGAATTGAAGCCGTTTCTCAATTTACAATTAATTATTACTATCCTGGATTAACCCTGGGAGACAATATTGTGTTTCAAGGAAGCTTTTAAAAAGGCCTCCTGTCAGCCTAGATGCATTCGGTGAAAGCCCTCGGAGCTTTCTCCCCCCCCCAGTGACTCTGCAGCTCCTTTTCACCCTCTTCTGAAGGGGCTAAAACATCCCCAGTCTCTTCCTACCCCATTTTGAACCGAAACGGGCGTTAAATTTAGGACACGGCCAAGAACTTGTCCTTTCACACGCCTCGCTGGCTTCAACGCCACCCACTTTCACGCTAATTCCTTGACTGATTTCGTTTTAGGTGGGTGGAAGAAAAATAAAATAAAATAAAAAAGACAGGAAAAGATAAATCAATTGTGATTTATTTTGCATGCCTCCCCTCCTGCTCGGGTATAACCTGCCAAGGCATTTTTGGTGAAGCGATTTGTATATCGCTGTAACAAATCATTCGCAGAGTTGATCCGGACACAGGAATTACCTGAATAATTTATTTTTGGGGTCCTTCTGGCTCTCCCCGGGGCAAAATGATTTGGGCTCAAGATCCCTGGTGGGGTATCGCTTCTTCGGTGCGGTGTTGGGGGACATGGTGTGGGGGAGAACTTTGCAGAGTGGGGTTGATGGTTGGACTTGGTGATCCCAAGGGTCTTTTCCAACCCAAATGATTCTATGATTCCATGATTCCAAGAGATTGTTATGGCATTTCTAAAAGCAGAGCTGTGCTCAGATATGGGAGTTAAAGCGGCGGAGGAAAACGGGAATGCTGTATCTGCTGGTACAAAGCAAAGTATCCAGAAGAGCAGAACAACGACGGGTGGGAAGGAATGGAAAGAACTGGGATGGTAGAAGAGGAACCATCGTTTACTGGGTGTTGGGATACGGAGCCAGAGGAGCAGGACCAGTCTGGACAAGGAGGAGAAGGAGAGGGGAGAGGTGGGACAGAAGAGACACAAGGAGCACAGAGAACAGAGAGTGAGAGGAGAGGAGGGATCTGGGGGCAGCCCCAGCCATGGCAGGGACCACTAGCGATGGAAAACAGGCTGGCCCTGAAAGCGTGGCAAAAGCCGGCCACGTTCTTCTGGTGGCCAAAGGTAAGAGAAGGGATGTGCTGTTTGATTAAGTGGGTCAGTGCTGATTCAGCGGCACAAACAACCTCTTACCCCACGCTGGAGGTAGTGGGAGGTACCAGCTGAAGAATGAAAAGACCGAAGGATGGGCTCAGCACGGCAGCCAAAGCCCATAGACGTGACCTGGCCAGCAGGGCAAGGGGGGGGATTCTGCTCCTCTGCTCCACTCGAAGGAGATCCCTTCCTCCAGTGGTGCCTCCAGCTCTGGGGCCACCAACAGCAGAAGGACACGGACCTGCTGGAGTGGGGCTAGAGGAGGCCACAGAGATGCTGGGAGGGCTGGAGCCCCTCTGCTGGGAGCACAGGCTGAGAGAATTGGGGGGGTTCAACCTGGAGAAGAGAAGGCTCCGGGGAGACTTCGGAGCCCCTTCCAGTCCCTCAAGGGGCTCCAGGAGAGATGGGGAGGGACTCTGGATCAGG
This sequence comes from Gallinago undulata, assembly GCA_026546715.1. Lineage (NCBI taxonomy): Eukaryota > Metazoa > Chordata > Aves > Charadriiformes > Scolopacidae > Gallinago > Gallinago undulata. The sequence continues at coordinate 15,717,909 of JAOTQQ010000023.1, read as the reverse complement.
GAGGGAGCCATAGAACAAGGGGGAAGGGTTTGACACTGAAAGAGGGGAGATTGAGATGAGATGTGGGGAAGAACTTGTTTGGTGTGAGGGTGGTGAGAGCCTGGCCCAGGT
>JAOTQQ010000023.1:15695322-15709129 GCA_026546715.1 Gallinago undulata | reverse complement strand
CTGCCCCATCCCTGGAAGGGTTCAAGGGCAGGTTGGAGGGGGCTTGGAGCAACCTGGTGTGGTGGGAGGTGTCCCTGACCAGGGCAGGGGTTTGGAAATGGGTGATCTTTAGGGTCCCTTCCAACCCAAACCATTCTGTGATTCTATGTTCTGGTACCTTAAGTTTTATAGAGTATGCATTTTTCCTCTTGGGACACCATGCCATCAGAACATTACTCTCTGTTAACAAGAGGACCAGAGCTTTAAATATTAGGCTGCATTTCAAAACATTTAAATAATTGTTTTGCTGCTCTTGGGCAAACAGCACCAGGTACACTGATGGTTTGCTGCACCTTTGGCATACCCAGGCCATTGCTCAGAAGAAGACAATACGGATGGGAAGCAGTGATGGGAACACGGGGCTAGGGCCAAGCCATGGTGGAGGACACGGGGAGCAGCCACCGTGAAGATCACAGGGGTCCAAATCTGAGCAACTCTCAAGAGCTTGTTGACAGGTTGCGTGGGAGCGGAGGGGTTCGGAGAGAGCAAGAGGCCGTGTTGAAGGCTGGAAGAGGAAGATGCTGAGAGGAATAAGAAAAAAAAAAAAAAAAAGGTATGTAACAGCTGTGGGAACCTGGGTGGAAGAATTATGTGGTTTGAGCTTTATGTTACATTTATATTAATGAACACAACTCCCTAAAGAGGAAAGGAATTGAGAGATCAACCTAGGAAAGGTAATTAACTGTAGGAGGAGAGGAAGCTGAGATTGAGATAGGCCTGAAAGTCAGAGTAGGAAAGACCTACAAACCACCAACAAACAAGTTGTGTTCCCCAAGAAGCAAGTACAGGCAACGGTCTCTTATTTGACTGAGCGAAATACAAGGGATTTTCCCTCGCCCCTATCAAAACTCCAGCGCTGTCTAGGCTCACTGAAAATTGTGAAACCATTAAAATGCAAGATAAGATAAATGAAAGCAACACACAACTGGGTGAGACCAAAGGCGCAGCGTGCGGCTGGATGCAGAGAACAACTGGGGAGCTCAGCTGAACTTTCTAGACAACAAGGACGGCGGAGCCTCTCCATCTGGGAAGAACAAGCAAGTGAAGAAAGCCATCCCTCGTGCTCGAGTTAGTTTCACCCACGTAACTTCTACTTGCCCAACCCCACAAACAAACACCGTGATGGTATTTTTTATTCCGATCACCATGACCTGTTTCTTCTCACACCGTGCCTGTCTCGCCGCTGAAGGCAAAAAGTTGTTGCTCGTTATTTATTGCCCTTGACTTACAGAGGACGGCCTGGCTTCATTTAAGCAGTATGATGCAAATTCTGCATTTCAACTCGCCTGAGATCTCGCCACCACACAACACCAGGGCACTCTGCAACGGGTGAACGAATATATTGACACCATCAAGAGACTCACAATTGGCATTTTACAAAGAGGGACGCGGAACTAAGGAACTTGCCTGAGCCAGGAAGCGAATTGACCATCAGAAGAACATCAAAGAACTCTACTCGGGTAGACCTTGACTACCCAAGGTCAACCTGGTCTGTGCATCCCCAGCATCACACCAAAGCTGCCACCCTCCTCCTCACTCCAGAGTGCTCCGAATAACCAGAAACCCAACTTCCAGCCTTGGACAAGTTAAAATGAAGTTTAAGACCTGGCCACCCTGAAGACAGGAACACATGGTGAGGCCACAACTGGAATCCTGCATCCAGTTCTGGGCTCCCCAGTTCAAGAGGGACAGGGAACTACTGGAGAGAGTCCAGCGAAGGGCAACAAAGACGATGGAGGGATTGGAGCATCTCCCTGATGAGGAAAGGCTGAGAGAGACGGGGCTCTTTAGCCTCGGAAAAGAAGGCTGAGGGGAGACCTTATCTATGTTTACAAGTATCTAAAGGGTGGGTTGAAGGAGGATGGGAACTGACCTCTGAACCTGCAGAACCACAAGCCACCGCACATCAACGACCGGTCAACTTCCTCACTTGGGCAAGAGCACAGGGAGCCCTTCTGCTCCCGGGAATGAATTAAGAACAAGATGGGCTGTTTATTTCAAGATGACTACCTTCCCCCCGTGGATGTTCTTAATGGAGAACACCAGTAGCGCGCAGGGGCGCGGGCAGCAACCTCACCAGCCTGAGGAGCCCTAAACTCATTTAGCTAATGGCAAGATTACGCCAATGAGCTGGGAAAGCAGAAACCAATCTGAGACAACATAATGAACTGGTTACTTCTGCGCAGATAATTTCACCTGATGGTCAGTATGGCCACGAAAAAAAGAGTCACAGGGAGCTCCTTCCCAGATTTAAGTGCTATAAAAGGGTCGGCCGAGGCTCATCTGGCTTCTCTTCCCCAAGGTCGCATCATCTTTGTCTTGAACATGTTTTCTGTTAAAAAAAAAAATAACCCCCAGAGGAAAATTCATACCATTAAGCAGAACTAAACGCCTTTAGAGAGCTTGCTCCCAGACCACTACCTATATTTGCAGTGTAACAGTCTGAGCAGGTCACACGCGGGGATGGGACCTTGTTTTTCTGCTCTTGGAAGACTGGGGGGTTGTCCTGGTGCCCACCTTCCTTCCTCCGGTTGCCCCCCGGTGGCCCATGGGCTGATGTCCCCCGTTCCCCCGAAACCTGTGCGGGGAGCCCGGCGGAGCCACCAGGACACGGCCGGTTCACAAGCTGCTGGCTCTGGGCCACGAGGGGAACCTTCAGGGTTTCGGGCGGGTTGCCAGAATTAAGCAACTTAAAACCACAGCCGAAGAATAGCAATTTTCAAAGCTTTTAACTCTGTTAAATGGGAACTGAACTAGCAAAACACACCTCCCTGGGCCCAAGGCTATCTCAAGCCCCATTTCAAAGGCCTGCAGCAAACAATGGAAGTGTTAGAGCTTGTCAGAAAAGGTCAGGAGAGAATCTCTTCTCAAAGAAAGCACACGGCAAACCGAAAACGAGAGCGAGTGCCAATTCTTCCTAAAAACAGTGAGCTCTTGTTGCTTTTTGCAGGAATTTCTTTTGACATTAGCCATTAAGCAAACGCAAGTCGCTCTCCCACTCTTCTGAACGTTTCAACAGACGTTGTTTTCTTCAGGCAACCTTCTGATGGTGTCTCATTAGGGAGACTTAGTTGCTCCATAGGACTTTCTGGATACCTGTCTTGTAAATCTCCTGCATCGCTCGCGTTAAGCGCAGATTTATGGAAGTGTCAGTCTTTCCCTATGAGAAACCTTCTGTTTTAAAAACTTGAGGACACAGCCAGATTTGTGCAGGTATTGCACTGAGAAAGGAAAACAATCTCTGTTGCATGGGAGGGGGGAGGGCTTGGAGCACTCAGCATTTTTAAACCTGGTATTGGTGACACAGAACCTGGTGGGGTGCCTCTCAAGGCCAGAGAACACCTCTTAATTGAAGGTGCAAATAAAATAAGCATTATCTTATTATGCTCTCAAGGCCAGGCTGGATGGGGCTTGGAGCAACCTGGTGTAGTGGGAGATGTCCCTGCCCAGGGAAAGGGGGGTTGGAACTCGATGATCTCTAAGGTGCCTTTCCAACCCGAATGATTCTATGATTCTAAGATTCTATGATTCTGCAACCCTGCACCACGTGCTGGTGTCCATGAGCTTACATCAGGCGTAAAGATGGCTTTTCTCAAGAAAGCTCCTTAGGGTAGCTATAATTAAATGAGAAGGTAATGAAAACAACTAGGTTTTCAACTTGATAAAGCCCTGCATCGGCAGCCCGCTCTATGCAAACAATCATGAGATGGAAATGAATAAAAATATTGATAAGGAGGAGCTACCCAGAGGCAGGTGATGGGGAGACATCTGAGATGCTTAATGCCCTTCTTTTTTCTTCATCTGTCTCTACTCTACAAGTTGCTTGCAAGCTGGGGACTGGCATCGCTAATATCAGACACAAAGAGGTCCCAGCTGTGGAAGGAGCTTAGATAAAGCCAGATGCTTTCAGCTCAACACATTTGACGTAATCCTGTGAAGATTGGAGGAGCCACTATGAAACAACACCTGAAATTAACGGTCAGCTTGAAAACCTGAAGATAGGTAAGATATTAGAAGAACAGGAAAAAGACTACGTTCCCTCCCAGCTGTTAAAAGCGTGGATTAAAAAAAAAAAAAAAAAGACAAACCAGAAGAAAGCTAACAAAAAAAAAGAGGTGGAACAGATAATTAAGTTGCTTCTTAGCATGTGAAAGTTAGAAAAGGAGACAAGCAACAAACACGTGTCGTTAGCAAATCATGACAACCCATCCAAGCTCCTTCTGCAAGGGGGAAGCGGAGGGGAGAAGCGGCAGGTAACATATCATGATGGTAGTTAAGCTCCTTATGTTGTCTCCCCAGATGCCCTCACAAGGAAGCACAGAAAATGGGACCTTAAGGAGAACACATACGGGGCAAAACAGGCTGGAAGTTTTCAAGACTATGTATTCAAGACTATATTTTCAAGACTAGTTTTAAATGATTATTGGAATCATGCATTAGAAGTGGTCCTGCAAGAGTGTTTTGTGGGCTCTGCATGGAAAGTCGGAATTAGGAAGGCGGAGGACACACCAAACATGAAGCTGGGATGGACATAAAATGCAGGAGAACTCCAAGCGTATAGAAAGAAGAAAAGGTCTGAAGAAAAGGGGGTGAAATTCAATAGGTCCAAGGGCAACATAGGAAGGAGTAATCATTTACAGAAATGCAGGATGAGGAAGAACTGGTTAGGTAAGAGCTCTCCACAGAAGGATGTGGGGGAAACAGTCTATTCAAGGCGAATGTAAGTCAACACCATCAGGTTGTTGTGAAAAAGGCAAACATGGCACCGAGACGTAGAGGTGGGAATGAAGCCCGCAAGACATCTACTGCCTCTCCCACGCCACGCCGCAGCCGTGAAGCCACGGCAGAAATTTTACCTGCACTTTTGCGTCACCCGGCGTAAGGAAGACGAGCCCAGAGAAAGATTGGGGAGAAAATAAACCCCGAAGAAAAGCTGGAGCAAATTTAGGTCCTTTAGGTTATGACAAAACGATATAGGAAAGGAACGCGGTCAAGTCTTCAAGGACGTAAAATTCTCAAAAAGAAAGAAAAGCCTTTGTTGACCGTGTCAGTGTTTACCAAAATGAAGTTAGAGGCTTGAATTGCAATAGGTTGGGCATTAGGAGGAGCAGTCTGCAAGAGACTATAATGAGGTGCTGGGACTCCCCTGGAAAGCCAGGGATGCTTCACTGCTGGAGGTCTTTAACGACGAGTTGAAGAAATCTTTCATTTCGTAAAGCTGCACTCGCCTTTGGGCAAGCAGAAGGACCAAGCCATCACTTAAGACGTGTTTCAGACCTACCTGCTCCGTGTTTCTTAACTCCAGGTCTCCCACGGGGGAAGGACACAGCCAGTGCCACCGGGAGCAGGAGCGGCGGCAGGGGAAGGGAGCTGAGGAGCCCCCATTCCCCACCCAGCAGAACCCCCTCAACCAGCCTCGCCGCTCACATCACCCTCCGACAAAAAAAAAAACACAAAAACCCAACCAAAACTCCCCATTTTAAAAATGAAGCCTGCAAAGTAAGCCTGGGTCCCAATATCACTTGTTTCATAAGCAACTCCCACGCTGTCTCGCCTGCGTTCCTTGCAAAACAGGGTACGTTGTGCTTTTTGCCTTGTAACTACAAGGGCACATGGTTATCTGAACACACACAGAGTGCTGTAACCACTAACACACCTCCTCCAGCGAGCACATCGTAGAGACCATGCCTTTTGGTTGTCTTTTCGTGGCTTAGGAGGCTGGCTGTTGGAGAAGTGTAACCCCACCAACTCCTCACCAACGCCAGCGGGGAGGAAGGCTCTCCCCCAAACCAGCACGTCCCCACAAAGAGCCCCGAAGGCTCCTTTTCCTTCTTAAGGAAGACTATTTTGTCTGCAAGAGCTCAGGTCAGATCCAGGACCAAGAAACCACCCGACTGCATTGGGGTGAAATTAGGTATTTCGGCAAAGTGTAGGATGGAAGCAACGCTGGAAACCCAACCAGCTGGATCCAGCTCTTGGTCACAGCAAAGATGTCACGAGCAGAGTGAACTGGGAAACAAGAAGGACTTTAGGGGCTTTATCTTGTTGTTTGGTTTGTTTGTTTGTTTAATAAAGAAAAACCAAAGTGATAAGACATGAAAAATTCTATACCATAAACCGAATGCTTCACTCACCACCACCCTTCGTAAACAACACATAAACCCCCCCAAAATACTATTAAATAAATAAAGCAAGTGCAAAATCAAGGAATGGCAGACTAGAATATTCTTGTTTTAGTTGCCCAACAGAACAAGTGTTATTTAAGCAGTGTGAGGGCAGATTGCTATCTTTATCTCATTGAGTAGTACCTTATTCTCTGAATAGCCCCCACGGAGTAACAGCCACTACTCAAGGATTCAATAGCTTCATGAACATAACAAGACTGGCACAATCTGGAGCTTAATTTGCATGTAGTTTGAATATTTGTGCTTTGTTAGTTTCATTTCAAAATAAAGATACGTTTAAAAGTTACTGCAACTCGAGTGCCACTTGGCTGAAGATCTATTTTTCCAGGAATTCTTACACTATCCAAATTCCCTAATTGCTAGGGCTCGTGCAGCTAAAAGGAGAAACACATGTTAAATGAAAATATTCTTTTTCTTTTGTAATACGTAATTAACACAAGCTTTTCGAGCTTCAACACTGGTAAATCTATCCTCTTGAAAAATACACACATCATTTTCATGCTACAAATTAAATTTGGTGTGGTTATGCTTTCAGCGCTCAAACAAGTAAAAGCTTGTAAATGAAAAGCCGAAGCATAAAGGTATGGCAAGTCTCATGGAAGAAATCAAAATCTTTGGGGGAAGAGGCATTCCCTCCTGCAGAAGGCAAGAAAAGCTGCTAATAATTAAGTACTGCTGTTGATTAACACTTTACGTGTTTATTTTTGAAGTCCCCATTGAAGCAGATTGCGAGGGAAGACTAATCAAATCACTGCGCCTCGCTCCCGTAACGATGCCTGGCTAATAACCACGCAGCAGTTGGAAACTGTCAAAATATTTTACAGCTCAATTGTAATTACCATCCAAGTCTAAGCACGCACTAATTGGGCGTTAGCCATCTTCTAGGGGTGTTACAGCAACACGCAGCAGCCGCTTCTGCTCTGCTTCATTCTTTTAACACGTGTAAAACTCCTGCAGGATCTGCTTCACTAAATTCTGAATGAAATATCAGTACGCTGTCTGCAGAGACAGCTTTTTGGGGTTTGTTTGTTTTTTTTTTAATTATTATTCTTAATACAATACAGCATTTATATCGACCCTTCAAAAATTTGCCTAATGTTTGGAACGACACAATTTGTTCAGCAGCTTTTTTTTTTTTTTTTTTTTTTAAATCGGTTTCAACTCCCTGCAGTAAAAAAAAACCCCAAACAAACGTTGTCAAATAAATCACAATGAAACATTTTGACCAAAATATGACATGCTAAACCCAGCAAAATTAAAAGCTTTGAGACAAAGGCCGATTTTGACTTCAAGGAAGTAATGGGGAGATCACAAATAAGAGAAAATATTCCCAGCAGCTGGGAGAGAAAGAAAGCACTGCCACAATTTGGGAAGCTGAGGAATTTGGAAGGGTTTTTGGCCCGTGCTGCTCTATAGGTGATGAGCGTAACGCTCGTCAGCATCGTACGCAGACAACAGCCCGGTGGGTTTTCTGGAACAGACAACTCTACAGGCTGTTCCCAGTTGGTATTTCTAAGGCAGGATCAGAGACTGGTGACCCACTGGTCTTCCAGCATGGTTTGAATCATTAATCCACTCATTAGCTGTCACTAACTCCACGGCGATGAGACAGATGACACCACCAGCTCCCTACTACGTTCCTGTCCAATGGCTTGACATCCTTAAGAGATGGTATTTACGCCCTTGAGCTGACAAGGTCTAAATGGAAGAAGCAGTTTTAAGTGTCCTTCGGATTGAGTTTACATGGTTGGGTTAAATAAAATTAAGCACTCTTGAATGAAAGCCTCTCGCTCGGTCCCAAGATGATGCGACACCCAACATGTTTCTGGTGTGAACCATTCCTGATTCTAAGTATTTGTCTGCAGACCGGACTAGGGAACACCTAGATGGAAAGACTGCACCAGAAGACTTGGGTCTTCCAACCTGTAGCACCAGTGCGTGCTACCCACTCTTGAAAGCCTCTTGATTGGTCCCAAGATGATGCGACACCCTACGTGCTTCTGGTGTGAACTGCTTCCAATTCCAAGTATTTGTCTGCAGACCAGACTAGGCAACACCTAGATGGAAAGACTGCACCAGAAAACTTGGGTCTTCCAACCAGTAGCACCAGTGTGTGCTACCCACTCGTGAAAGCCTCTCGATTGGTCCCAAGATGATGCGACACCCAACATGTTTCTGGTGTGAACCATTCCTGATTCTAAGTATTTGTCTGCAGACCGGACTAGGGAACACCTAGATGGAAAGACTGCACCAGAAGACTTGGGTCTTCCAACCTGTAGCACCAGTGCGTGCTACCCACTCTTGAAAGCCTCTTGATTGGTCCCAAGATGATGCGACACCCTACGTGCTTCTGGTGTGAACTGCTTCCAATTCCAAGTATTTGTCTGCAGACCAGACTAGGCAACACCTAGATGGAAAGACTGCACCAGAAAACTTGGGTCTTCCAACCAGTAGCACCAGTGTGTGCTACCCACTCGTGAAAGCCTCTCGATCAGTCCCAAGATGATGCGACACCCAATGTGCTTCTGGTGTGAACCATTCCTGATTCTAAATATTTGTCTGCAGACCAGACTAGGCAACACCTAGATGGAAAGACTGCACCAGAAGACTTGGGTCTTCCAACCAGTAGCACCAGTGCTATTAGAAGGAACCATGGGGGAAGGTATCGATGGCTCTTCCTTGGGTCAGGGGATGGAGATGGGATTTCTCAGGCAGCCCCAAGGAGCTGTAGAGGGAAACATTTCAGCTGGCACAAACGCAGAGAACTCCAGCTCCAGCCTCCCCACATCTCCTTGAACGAGCCCGATCTCGCCCCGGTGCTGGGACGCGTAGGGCACTTCTCACTCACACATCCCACAACACCCCTCACCGCACGGGCTCCTGGGGACGGGCGGAGGAGGGAGAAGAAGGCAGCCTTCATTCCTACACATGGAATTTCCATGCTCTGGGAAGTGTAAATTAGAGCATTACTACTAGTTTGACAGTAAGTTTGCTAATAAAGGTGTAGCAACATAGCTAATTGCGTAACGAGAGATTAAACGATTAGGACAATTTTTGAAACGGGGAGAATAAAGAGAAAAGAAAACGTAGGTAAGGAAAAGCTGTGGTAATTTTCTAAACTTTGATGAACGTATAAAAGCCAACCTATTTTATACTGTGTTGATACCGCTCTAAATAAGCTTCCAGTGTAACCGAAAAAATTTAATCTAGTATTGAGTATTATTTCCAAGTTAGATGAGCTTCTAAAAAATTATTTAAAGTTACCTGCAGGATTCATCACCTTAAAACCACGGTTTTTGCAGACTGCTGGGCAACACTTGGCAGCAGAAGCAGGACCCAGGACATGACCGGGAAAGAAGTAGAATGGATCCACCTTATTTTCAAAGCTGCCCAGGGGAGGAGTTCAAAGGGTAGCTTTGCCTATAGTTGCAATAAAATTTACAGACTACTCAAACAGAAGCACGAGCAGGAAAATGATGAGTTGATAAATATATGTATACATATAGATATAAAATATATACTTCAGCCATAGTGTAGTTTCTCAGGGAGTTACATTCACGTAAGTTTTTTTTTTTTTCTACCCCATGTAAATACTTAAAAGTGATTTGGCAATGATTTTTATTACCTCCTATTTATAAAACCTTGGCAGTGTAAGAGCTGCCACCGTTTGACAGCTATACTGCCTTTTAAGCTTTTCCACGCCTCCTCCAAGGTTGCACGGGGAGGAGGAGGGCACTGGGCTCTCCAAAGGAGAACTTGGGTAGAGAAGATTAGTCTCCGAGACCTCTTCTGATGGTCAGAGAGACAAGATGGTGAGAGTCCAACCAAGATGCTCCACACCAGCCTTAGGGGATGCTGTCTCTGCCCCCCTGCTAGGGAAAATACCAGAGATCTCTCACGTCCTACATCAGACACAAGCAATACAGATGGAACTAACTTCTCTACAAAAAAGAGGTCAAAAAGCACATTCTTATGGAGTCTAAACCTACAACTCATGGTCAAACTCATCAACCAGTTTTTAAAAGAATCCTCTACCTTGAAAAGGACAAAATAGAAAATGAGATCCTTGTAGAATTTGACCCGACTCTTACCCCATTTTTACTCAATAAATATAAATATATCCCATTTTAAATATATATATATATATATTTTTTTTTTTTTTTAAAAAAAAGCCAATCTATTTCTCAAATAGTTCCCAAGCCTTCTCCAGCAGTATCCACATCACCTGCTGGGGCTCAACACAGATCCCACGGCTCTCGCCAAAAGCACCAGGGACAATGCTGAGAAGTTTAAGGATGGGAAATTACTAAAAGCTGGTCAGAAAGTAGCTGCCCCAATGATGCACCCACATGGTATTTCTGGGCTCTTTTCTCTCATATCGGGCAGGAAATATTTGGTCAAGCGACCGTCCTGGACACAGTGAAGGTGAGACGAGCGGTGGCGGCAGGGAAATCACATGTCATCTGTACACACACAAAAAAATAATATATATATACAAAAATGCACAGAACTCAAAATCAAATGTAATTTGTTTGGGGACCGGTCGCAGCACTTGCTTCCTCCAAACAAAGAAGGAAACCTTCTTTTCAAGAAGATCAGAGTGCTGCAAGGCAAATCACTTAATGTCCTATGCGTTGTAGGGGCTCTCAAACTCTAAATACTTGCAAAAAGACAGACTCTAAGTAGTTTTAAACCAACCAATTCCATGTCCAAGGAGACCAGAAATGGAAAAAGAATTCCAGCAACCTGGAAGCTCTTCTTTTAATTATTTTCTGGTTATTCCCTGGTACTCATACCTCTGTCACATTTGAAAGCAATAGTCAATATGTAAATATAAAAAGATATTGTGCTAAAAATAAAGCCTAATTTTAGTAAGCACTCCCCCCCCCCCCCCCCTATTTTTTGTAGAAGTTTAACATTGTTGCTAGAAATAAATGTAAAATCAGTTAAATGCATTTGCAGAGAAAACACCTTCCCATGGAAACTCCTCAAAAGCATTTTTTCCTTTTAAAAAAATAAATAAAAATGGCAATATTCCATCAGCATTTTAAGCCCCATAGAAGGGCTGTGGTTACAGTTAGAAGAATTTGCGCGCTGAAACAATATTTGGTTTGCTGTAGTTTTATACTTAAGCTTTATGCTTTATAATAATTTCCAAAAAGGTGACATTTTAGGACACTTTCAAAGCTTGATTGGCTTGATTTGGGGATTTCAAAGCAAGGCAGGAAAGGAGCCCCTTGCGAAGGCTTGGAAGAAGGTCACAGTTGCTTTGTCTCAGAGGCATTGATGAAGCGAGGGAGAAGGGAGATTTTGGCCGACCCACCAAAGACAAGGACACTCTACCCTTACTTGTGGGTCGCCCCACAAAGGACAACTGAGGAACTAGATGCTGCTCTGACCCACTCACGCTCGGGGGAACGCGGATGAAAAGGTTTCACCGCTCAAGAACTTGATTCAGGAGCAACCGAAGGACATCCAACTTCTTGTTGCCTTCAGTAGGGTCTCCGTTAAGTCTCATGGACTCCTAAAAAAACAATCCCAGGTGACTACGAATCGCAACCATCAAGCTGTTGTTTCGAAATGCATTTCTCAGGTTTTGCTCTTGTGAACGCGATGGCCTCTCACGCAGCCGTGCATTCAGCTCTGCTGGAGAAGGCTTGGCAACTATTTGAGAAATAGATTGGCTTTTTTTTTTTGTTTTTTAAAATCTGTAGAAAGACTCTTTTTTTCAAGGATAGGAGATGTGTTCCGACTCCCAGTTTACAGGATCCCCCCAGCTTGCCCCACGGAGGAGGATGGGACGAGGCAGAACAAGCTGCATCCGAAGATGTTTTACATCCTCTGAAATCCAAATGTTTCTTCTCCAGAGAGACTGTCCCCTCAATATTATAGCTCTCTTTCAAGCGCCATGGAGGCAATTTAATCAGTGAGTGCTTAATCAAGCTCTTAAATATTACAGTTGAACTTCTAATATATTAAGCTCGCCCACGATTTTCATAACGTCAACAACATAATTTCCTTAATTAATTGTAGTTTCTAGCCAGCTCCTTTAAAGCCCTTTCACTGAGCCAGAGCACATGATTTCATTCACACTTTACAAGCTTTTTCCAAACATGCTTTTCAAAGCTGATTTGCCTGAATTATACATATGAACTATATTTAAAATTTGTGCATTCTTCACTACTACAAACTATTAAGTATCATTCAGGGATTAACACAACTCTCTACTAAAACACGAAATAGCTCTTGTCAATAATGAAACCAAGTGAGTTTCAAAGAATTGCTTGCACTTAATAAAAGGTAACAGAATACTTCTGGAGTGTACAAAAATATTCTCAAAATCAAGCGAGAGAAAACCACATATGTATGTTCTATTTTTAACTGAGATGAAGAAAAATTCAGCTTATCTAATAGGCACATAAAGTATAAAACTACTTAAGATATATCAGAAAGGGTTCTTGCTTTAAATGTGTTTGTAGCCTTATTTTTCCCCCTTTCTAGTTCAGCATCTAAATAGAGTGCTTGCGCTGGATGCATCTGAGATCCATCTATGTATTTGTCTGTAGGATAAACCCAATAAAAAAAAAATATTAGCAGGTTCTGGATTTTTGTATCCCAATGACAAACTCTCCGGAAAAACATCGTCTGCTTTTTCCCTATGTTCCATTTATGCACTTCAAAATAACTCAGACAAAAAAGGTGAATTTAGACTACGATACCCCCCACAGACCCCTCGGAGAGCGAGAGGCGCAGAGAATAGTCATTCTGAAAGAGTAAGGGGAAAAAAATATTGGTTAAAAGGAGGCAGAGTCAAAAAAACACACAGGCAGCTTGACTTCTACAAAACCTAGGATCACCCGGTTCCTTTGGATCGCTTTCTATTTATTTTCTTTTCTTTTATCCGCTTAATTTTTTAGGAAATGGTTGGGTTGTTGGGTTTTTTTTCCTCCCCCCCCCCCCCTTTTTTTTTTTTTTCCACACTCCCTTTAGGCGACCCCGCATCAACAATCCTCCCACGTTCAAAGTCGGCTACATCTGTTGCTCTTTCCCATTGTTGAAAATTCCTGCCTTAATCCTATTTGACTTTATTCATGCAAAGGTCATCCTGAATTCGACAAACGGAGGAGCGATAGCGAGCGCGCTGTTGAACACGGCTGGAAAATGCTGTTGGAGGACACGCAGCCAGTGTGCCGGCACTATCTCGGGAGCCCCGGGCTGTGTCGCGGCGTCAATCGGCAACGTTTTTCTCCCAGCAGCTTAGGGATTCAACCATTTCCTTCGAACCGGCTCCATTGGCTCCCCTTCTAAAGGTTTGGGCTTAATAATCGCCTTTACCGGCCAACGCAACGCGCGGATGTAATACGGGGCTCCTTCCTGCCCTCCACGCGTGGCTTCTCTGCTCCTCCTGGTTTTGACCTCCCAGTACATCCAGCTTCACAAATCTAACAATCATAGAATCATCCGGGCCAGAAGGGACCTCCAAAGGCCATCTAGTCCGACCCTCTTCCCGCAGTCAGCAGGGACACCCCCAACTAGACCAGGTTGCCCAGGGCCTCCTCGAGCCTCACCTTGAATGTCTCCAG
>JAOTQQ010000023.1:15610342-15623634 GCA_026546715.1 Gallinago undulata | reverse complement strand
CTTGTTTGGTGTGAGGGTGGTGAGAGCCTGGCCCAGGTTGCCCAGAGAAGCTGTGGCTGCCCCATCCCTGGAGGGGTCAAGGGCAGGTTGGAGGGGGCTTGGAGCAAGGTGGTGTGGTGGGAGGTGTCCCTGCCTAGGGCAGGGGGTGGCACTGGGTGGTCTTCAAGTTCTTTTTTAAGTCTAAACACTCTGTGATTCCATGCTTTATGCATTTGCTAAAGGAAGGATATCTACCTACCAATGTCTACTTGTTGGATCTCATGGGATGAACTAATGGCATAATTAAGGTTGCAAAGATTACGTTTGTACATAACAAAAAATTGCTCCATCACTGCTCTATATGGGAACCATTTCCCTCTGTTTTGGCAGAGATCGAGTGCTTTGGGCCACGGCCACTGACCTGGCCTCAAACCCCCCAAGCACCACTGGAGGTTGGAGAAGTTCTAGGGCAGAGCAAGAACAACAGGCAGCGGCCCAACTACTGCCACCTCCAGATAATCATACGGTGACACGGGAGGCGGGGGGGAAACCACAAACCAATGTGTGAGAAAGCAGGCCATGAAGTCCACACACCCACTATCAACTTCTGAAAAAAAAACCCCACAACACCCCAGGAAACCCAGCTGTACCCGGAGGGGTTGGCTGAGAAACGCAACGACATTGTTCTACCCGGAGTTACTTGTGCAGTGACAATCGGTGACCGAGACTTCTCCCCCCACCCCTTAAAATAAACTAAGTGAGAAAGAAAAGGAAAACTCCAGGAAACGGTAACTAAACTGTGTTTTGCATTCGCAGGTCTCAAAACGAAAATAGAAACTTGACATTTAAAAACAAAAGTATAAATTAAGCACTTGGCTTTCAGCCCTTCTGAACGTTCAAGTCACTGGTCATCAGAATAAACCTTAGCTTTGGACATCCAAATCACTTCTGATACCAATAAGAAAGAAAATGCAGCTTTTTTAAAGCAAAATATGGATAACAGGCAAATTCCATTGCTTTCTCCTACTTCAGTGCTCCACGGCACTACTTCAATATAGTAGAGGAGCAATTTTTTTTTTGTTGTTGCTTAAAAGCAACATAAAAAAACCAACCCACCATGTTACTGAGAAACAGTCCAGGGTGAAACTGTTAATGAGAGAGAAAGACACCATCTTCATAGCACTGCCCTTTCAAATGTATTTCAAGAAGAATTCTCCTCTTCAAGGAAACTCCAGATAAAGGAGGTGAGGGGGCCAACGTGGAAAAGGGGAAGGAAGAAAGTACTTCATGAAGCACTTGCTCCACGTAATGTTAAGCCCTGCGTGTTGTTTGGAGAGCCCTCAGCTCTCCATGAAGCTCTGGGAGCTCCTGACTCGGAGGAGCGAGAGGTTCAACAGGAGCCACCTCCCGGGTTTTTGCTGGGTGCCCAGGATGTCTCCCCCACGCCGGGAGAGTGGGACCATGGATCCCAGGGAGCACATCTTTACTCTCTTGCTCTTCCCTCAGGTGACCATGGGCAGGTGCCACCTTTTCACCCTGCCTCCCTCTCCTCACCTACCAGACACGGGGGATGAAACCCTGCTCTTGGCTGAAGAGCAGCTTCAAAACCCAGGCTGCTCGCTCTGGATGTCCCGATGTCATAACCCAGCTCTGACTTGTCCACTCACTCCCCGGCTCAGAGAAAAAAAATGTGTCAGAACCCATAAAACAATGAGTCATAACCCAGCTCCAACTTGTTTACTCCATGGCTCACAGCAAAATAATGCAAGGAAGACTGATGCTTACAGGGATGGAATTTAAGCAGTGTAGCAGAGTACTCCCCTCCCCTGTATTTTAATTGTAACATAACAATAGGTATTTTAATTATCCTTTATAACTACAAAGCAAGGCTCTACTGTGATCCAGCACCTCACGTTTTACTCGGGTTTTTTTCCGGCATTTAGACACCCTTCAACCTTTTAAATGGTCTTACATGTATTAAAAAACCCAAAACAACAACAACAACAAAAAAAACCCCCAATAACATTCCAGCTTACGTTCTCTATGACAAACGTCCATTCTTTGTCTTCAAACTCTTCGGCGTGGGGATCCTAGAAAAACAAACCAGAGACCTTAAGTCCATAATATAAGCATAAGTCCAAATATAATCCAGGGTGCAAGAAATTGGAACTCAGCCAAGATTTTCATATACTCATAGAAATATTTTACACCCACTGAAAAGGACAGAGGCAAATACTTCAGCTGAGCTGTAGGCTTCATCAGATGTCAGTCAGATGATGAGCACGTTGGTGTAAAACTGCCAGTGAAGGTCTAATAAAGACCCAAAGAGATACAAACAGGAGGCTGGTTCTGTAATTCTCTTTCCTTTGCATCCAGGGCAAAAGAAAGATAAATCTCACTTGAATTTTTAACTTGCACCTTACCAAACAAGCACAATTAATCTACACCGTGCGGAGATGCACGAGAAAGCACACTCTGACAGCAGGAATCAAGGACATTAACCCCAAATCCTCCTGCCCGGCCTCCATCAGCAGGAGCGGAGACCCTCGGCCACGGCCTCCACTCGGCACCTCTTTTTAACTTATTCACCTGTTCCTTACTTCACAACAATTCTATTACTTCACATGCCAGGGTCAAAAAAATCATTTTCACCAACAGGAAGATAAATAACAAGATTGATGTATTGGCCATTTGCTTCCAATTTAATGAGCTTTCAACCCAGTGCTGCAGTCTGTATCGAGGTTGTCTGAAATTAAGATAACGGTGGAGACATTAAGTCATGCCCTTCATGCCTCTATCAAGGATCCTACTTTAAAAAAATAATACTTTTTAAAAAATGTATATATATCATTAATCTATCATCCGATCCTAGTCCTGACCAACCGTAACAAAATAACTTCTGCTGCTCCTAGCTTCTCACACCCGGAGAACGTGACTTCAGGCTTTCCTCTGACACGAAGCCTCATTTTGCTACACCTCAATTTTATTCAATTATTTCTAGTTACAGGAAACCACTCAACTACTCCTTCACCTCCGACACTTGCGTGCTATAGGCACTTGTAGGTAAATGTCACTCCCCCCTAATTAGCATTTGCCACCAACACCTACGAGGCTTCTCGCTGTTCTTTGGAGCCTGCTCAGGACCCTACACCAAGCACTGTGCCAGGTCCATCTTCTGCTCTAAGGTAACAAAACACTCGGGTGGTTTGGGTTGGAAGGGACCTTAAAGATCATCAAGTTCCAACCCCCCTGCCCTAGGCAGGGACACCTCCCACCACACCAGGTTGCTCAAAGCCCCCTCCAACCTGGCCTTGAACCCCTCCAGGGATGGGGCAGCCACAGCTTCTCTAGGCAACCTGTTCCAGTGCCTCACCACTCTCACAGTAAAGAATTTCTTCCTAATATCTAAATCTAAATCTCCCCTCTTCCAATTTAAAACCATTACTCTTTGTCCTGTCACTGCACTCCCTGATACAGAGTCCCTCTCCAAGCTCTCCTGTAGCCCCTTCAGATACTGGAAGGTTGCCCTGAGGTCTCTCCGGAGCCTTCTCTTCTCCAGGCTTAACAACCCCAGCCTGTCCTCATAGGGGAGGTGCTCCATCCCTCTGATCATCTTCGTGGCCCTCTGCTGGACCTGTTCCAACAAGTCCATGTCCTTCCTGTGCTGAGGACTCCAAAGCTGGACACAGAGCTCCAGGTGGGGTCTCACGAGTGCAGAGCAGAGGGGTAGAATCACCTCCCGAGACCTGCTGGCCACACTTCTCCTGATGCAGCCCAGGACACAGATGGCTCTCTGGGCTGCCACTGCACACTGCTGCTCATGTTTAGCTTCTCGTCCACCAAGACCCCCAAGTCCTCAGGGCTGCTCTCCAGCCATTCAATGCTCAGCCTGGATTTGTGCCTGGGGTTGCCGTGACCCAGGTGCAGGACCTTGCACTTGGCCTGGTTGAACTACATGAGGTTCTCATGGTCCCACCTCTCCAGCCTGTCCAGGTCCCTCTGGATGCCATCCCTTCCCCGCAGCATGTTGACCATGCCACCGAGTTTGGTGTCATCAGCAAACTTGCAGGGGGTGCACTCTATCCCACTGAGAGATGTTGCCTCTACTTTGTTCATCTCCATCAGTGCCATACAAAATGATGCTCCGGTATTTCCGTGTTCCAATTAATGTACTTGTAAATATCAGATTATGTAATTATATATCCATCACATTTATCAGGTTTGTGGAATTCTGCATTATGTAAATAAAGTGCACGGTAACTGCTAGTTTGCTCTACCCTATATAAATTCTGAAGATATCATTTTCTGTAATCCAGCTATTAAATACTTACAATTTTCAAGAGTTAACCTGGGGCAATTACCTTTTTGTTTAATTGCTTCCTTTGATACAGCACAAAATGACATAATGAGATTTAATGGGATCATTAATCACTTTATGTTTTAATAAGCTGCTCCATAACAAATGTCTAAACTCTTAAATATTTCATCCTGCTCGATTTTTTTTTTTTTTCCTAACTCCCCCAAAAGCTATTAATGCAAGCTTGCAGGTTTACCTAGAACTGCTTGCAACCTCAGGGGCAAGGGTTTTATCCCATGGAACAGGGAAAACAATCGCTATTTTGTTCACGCAAAGCAATAATCTATAAAGAAAAATCAAAGCTCTTCTATAACGCCAATAGAGCTGACTTGCACCTCCGAAGGCTGATTATTTCTGATCATTTGCTGGTGTAATGAAAAGTTTTCTTAACGTGCAACATTTTCGTGCGCGTTTGAAAGCCAGTCCTGAGCACCTTTGAAAAATAAACACGAATGTGTTACCCCCCAGCCTCCCTGCCAATTACCCAGAATAAAAAAAAAGAATCAAAACTAAAAGCTTCAAGGTCCTCTCTAACGAATGGCCTTTCCAAAAGTTTGGAGAGTATAAAATACGGTAATAATATATGGATGCTTTGCATACGTGTAAGATATTTCAGATCTAAAGATAAATCCATATATCTATTTTAAAAGCCACTTTTCTTGTTTAGTCTTAAAATGCCTCTAGAAGCAGAAAACCCTCTAAGCTTATACACATAGACCTCAGCATTTCCTTGCAAAAGATGGGCAAGTGGCTTCATTTTTGTCACTAAAATGTTGTCCTTGGAGGCAGAGGGAGCAGCAGGCACCATCCCCTTGCAGAACTTACACCCCGTTCCCCGTCAGCAGCAACGGGGACTTGTGTGACCCCCGTTTCTCCCGCGGGGTTAACATTTCCATGGGTGGTCTCCAGGAAAAAGTGATGTTTCTATAAATCTGGCTAATCTTTCATCATATTTCACGTTTGAAGAAGGTTAAACCAGTAAAAATCCGTAACCCCCCAAACTTCCCTCACAGGCTGACCCGTTAATGCTTATTTTCACCGCATGAAAGCCCTCTCTGAGAACAGCACACAGAACCTCACCTCACCTGCCAGCAGATACCAGTAATCACCAAAAATGCGCAGGTGGAAGCTCCCACAGACAAGACCTATAAATGGGTCTCCTTCCTGACAGCAAACGATAATGAAAATTATCCGAAAAGCTCAAGGAAAAAAAAAACTGTCTCCGGTATTTTTCTCAGCCTGAATCACAGAATGGCAGGGGTTGGAAGGGTCCTCCGGAGAGCATCCAGTCCAACCCCCTGCCAGAGCAGGGTCCCTCAGAGCAGGTTGGACTCCACCACCTCCCTGAGCAGCCTCTTCCAGGGCTCTGCCTCCCTCACGGGAAAGAAGTTCCTCCTCACGTTCAGATGGAACTTCCCATGTTCCAGTTTGTGCTCGTTGTCCCTTGTCCTGTCACCAGGCACCACTGAGAAGAGCCTGACCCCATCCTCTTGATATCTGCCCTTTAGCTCAGCATTGGTGAGGTCCCCTCTCAGTCTGCTCTTCTCCAGCCAAATAGCTCCAGGTTCCTCAGCCTTTCCTCAGCAGAGACATGCTCCAGTCCCTCATCATCTTCATAGCCTCCGCTGGACTCTCTCCAGCAGGTCCCTGTCCTTCTTGAACTGGTGGCCCCAGAACTGGACTCGGTGCTCCAAACCCCTGAAACTGCCTCATACCTTTCTGGAACTTTGTGGCAAGCTTCGTGGAGCTGGCAAGTGACGTTTTTTTGATAATGCTCATCTTCTTTACCAACGTACCACAGATGCAGAACTACATTCTATCCAACATTCATTATGGTTTTACCTTAAATAGAAAATTGTGAGCATTTGGGAAAATACATTGAATGGCTTGTTGTTCCTCCTTGCTTTACTGTGTAAAAAGAATCAAGAGATGGGCCCTGTTTTCCTGTTTCTCTTTCCCTATGCATTCACCTCTCTGTAAGACACTCCTTTTCTGCATCTTCAACCAAGTCTTAGAGCCTTCTTTTTTTTACCCTACCCTTTTTCTTTTTATTTTTCCTGGTAAGACAGCTTCAGTGGTCAAAGTAACGCTCAGGTGAGAAGCCAAAAGTAGGGAACTGTGCAAAGGACGGGACATCATCTTATGGTTTTCCAACAGTGAGGCCCTCAGATAATAATTTCTTGAACTTTCCTCTCAAGGTCAGTAGAGCACTTTCGTCCATCGGTGAAGACCTACCTAAGCCCATCTCACATTTTCCCAGTAACTCTTTGAGCTACTTTCCTAGAGACACACTGGCCCTCAACAAGCTCAGTCCTACAAGCTTTTCTCTGCAATCCCACCCACCAGCTTCTTTCTGTGACCCCCTTCTGCCCATCCACATGCCAACTACTCAAAACCAGACAACTCTTCTCAGGCAAGGGAAGAGCAACACAGAATATGCCTGTCACATTTTCCTGTTCTCTGCTGCTCAACCCATCACCAGTCCCTCCAGCAAGGTGCTTTGTCAAGGGCGAGATCCATTCTGCAGTGTATTGGGTGGTTTCAGAAGACTGAAGGGAACCCTTCTCCAGTAAGTTGAATTATCTTCAGAGTTATTTCTGTATCTCTTCTAATAGAATCATCAAATTGTTTTGGTTGGAAAAGACCTTTAAGATCATCAAGCCCAACCATTAACCCAGCACTGCCAAGTCCACCACTAACCCATGTCCCTCAGCACCACATCTACACGTCTTTTAAATACCTCCAAGGATGGCGACTCCACCACTTCCCTAGGCAGCCTGTTCCAAGGCTTGATAACCCCTGTGGTAAAGAAACTTTCCTAATATCCATCCTAAATGGTCTGTGGCACAACTAGAGGCCGTTTCCTCTTGTCCTATTACTTGTTACCTGTGAGAAGAGACAGATTCCACCTTGCTACACCCTCCAAATAGGAGTGAAGGAAAGACAGCAGCAAACAAGACATCCCTCCTTCCCTTCATCAGCAGCAGGAGCAGATGGGGAAGATCTTCAGACCGTTAGTCCCTTCCCTCCCCATGCCTCCTCCCTAAGCTTCCCTGGCTTTTGAAGCGTGCCTTTCAATTAGATCACTTCATACCAGCCTTAATCTTCTGTCTTTCTTCTTGGGGAACAGCTACTTAAGGACTGTCATAACGAATCAGATCAAATGATGACAGGGTTTGTGATCTTCCTCTGCCAGTGACCTACACCAGATGCTCCAGCATCTGTCCTCTTTTGTACGTGGCTGGCTGAAGCTGCAGAAATCTCAAAATTTGACCCAATTCCTGTCGCTTTCAGCGCTGCTGGCAGAGAGCTGATCAGTCCAAAAATATCCCATACAGCTCTGGGCAGCTTCTGGTGATCCCCCAGAAAGCAGGGAGCTCTGAGCAGGGTGCCAGAACTGTCCCTGAACGTCACCCCACCAAGCTCACACCCTCCTCTACGGCCCCTAGACTACAAAGGCCACAAGGATTGACTGTCTGATTTTTCATATCTCAAAGACACCCCAACACCTTGTCCCACCCACAGAGCCTGGTTTTCCCTCATGGTGTCCAGCCAAGCCAATCTCCAAACTCAGGAGAGAGTTTAGTATGGAACAAGTGTGTTCCGAGCCTGGATTATTTAGGGACGGGCATACCTTTAACAATACAAGCCTCCATTCGTTATCTATTTTATTCTTCTTTTACTCAAAGTGATTTTTTTTGGTGTGCTCAGAAGGCCATACCTTTAAAAAAAAAAAAAAAGTCTTTTTTTTTTCAAACTTTGGCACGAAGAGCTGGAAATCTTCCCTGTTGTTGTAATAGGACATGCAATGTTGCATGATAAAACACGTATATTACTGACAAAACAGGTGCTTTTTGTAATCCAGGGAAGCAAAGTCCATACTTACTCCAGGAGAACAAACATTTTTTATTTTTTTTTTTCGCTTGGGAAGTTCACTTTGCTTTTAAGCTAGAAAATAATGACGTTGCAATTGAAATCCTAATAGTACAACTGGTGTTCACTTGGATTTGCACAAAGCACTGGGATTGCCTGGCAGTGAAAATTGCTCATTTAACGTCTCTCTCAGTTGACAAAGGTATGTGTTTGTACATAAAACCATGGAAAAGTATAGGGTCGTAAGAGGGTTAAGCCTTGCTAATGTAGGAACTCTAAAAATGAACTTTTGGAGTGCAACCATGGAAACAACAAAAAATGGGAATTCAGCTCGCTTTTCCGGCATTTGTGGATCTTTCTGTGAAAGCACTACAAAATCACCGACTTCAAATGCACAATAGGCTTCTTGTTTCTCAATGTTGTTTTTTTTCTCCTCATTTTGGTTGAAAAACCCAACGCCAATGTAGAGCATGGCAAAGGAAGAAGTTAAACTTTCAGAACAGATGGAACTTTTAAAAATTCATGTAATTAGCACTTCAGCTGGCCGGGTGGCCAGGAGCCAGTCAGTCATCGGAAGCTGAATCAATAAAGCCATTTGATGCTTCTTCCCACATGACTTCACAGCATTATGAAATTTTACCAGAATTATGTGAAATTAAACAAGAAGTTTTCATTTATTTGAAAGGAAGAGTTTTCTAAATGAAGGCTATAGTTTCTTCACTACCCAGCTCAGCTTCCCTAAGGAATACAAATATACTGTTGGAAAAAAGTTCAACCCCAAAACAGGGATGTGCCGATAATGTGAAATATCTCGCCTGTCGACTGTTTCCAGGCACTTTGCTCGCCAGCTCTCAAGTGTCCAGAGGTGGCTACTGGAGAGGATATTCTTAACATTCTCATCAGCACTTGAAACCTCGACTTATCTCCTAATCCTACCAGCAACACATTTCAACAGCCACTTACGAATGCGCAGCCGCCGCCGTGTGAATCATTTCCCTGAACACGTCTGTTCTGGAGCCAGCTCTTTCCCTTCCCTGCCCCCTTCCATTCCAAACAGGACCAGGCTGCTCGTTTGTCACTGGTGATGGCTACAAAGCTCTCCCGTTGGCAACCTGCTCCCCCTCAGCGGGCTCCACCGGCGTGGACGCGGAGCCAGCAGCTTCTCCTCACATCTCAGCTTGTAATGAAAGAGGATGACTGCTGTTGGTTAAACACCACCAGCAGCAGTGTTCAGCAGGCACCCTCCTTCATGGGGGGAATAGCTCCCAAAAGGGACCTTCGACAAGCGTAGGGTCCTGCACCTGGAGAGAAGTAACCCCACACACAGGTGCAGGTAAGGGGTTGACCTGCTGGAGAGCAGCTCTGTGAAAAAAGACCTGGGAGTCCTGGTGGACAACAGGATGACCATGACCCAGTGATGTGCCCTTGTGGGTGCGGGGTCTCCTATTCTGGAGACATTCAAACCCACCTGGACATGTTCTTGTCCAACCTGTTCTGGGTGACCCTGCCCTGGTGGGGGGGGTTGGACGGGATGATCTCCAAAAGTTGCTTCTGACCCCAACCATACTGTGGCTTTTACAGAACTGCCATCTCCTTTTCTGAGCTCTGCTGCTCTCACTGTTTTCGCCTCCCTCCTTCCAGAGGAAGGAACGATATAAATATCTGACGTGAAAGTCAGCTCCCAAAAAGGCTGCTGCAGCGTGTTATTACATACCTCCCTTCCCACTGCTCCACCGATGGCCAGCCAAGGCAGCAGCTGTGCGAAAAAACCACCAACAAACTAGTTCTTTTTTACCATCTTTGCCCAGAAGGTACCAGCTGCAGAAATGTCAGCTTTCTGGGCACTGGGACATGTCCCGTGCACCAGCTGAAGTGCTGTGGCACCGAGCCTCCAGAGGACTGGGCACGCCGTATTCTGCCTGTAGGCACCTACCGCTCACGGCTCCTCCATCCAGGCAGGTGGCCCTGGGATGGCAGGAGAAGGCCAGGAGGGGCTTTTACTCCAAAGCCACAGCATCACAGAGCTGCACTCCAAAGGAACTTAATTTCTCATTCTTCACGTAACACGTTACTGTGCCCACAATCAAGAATCGTGTAGTACATTTCTCTTTGGCTTTAAATGCTAAAAAAAAAATTAAGTAACATTTACTGTGTTACGTAAACATATTCAGATCATGGTTTAATGGTGTCCAACTTCTTCATCCACTTAGGAGCCCTTGAAGCACGCAAAGGCAAACAATTTTTGCGAGTGAACTTTTGAACCTCAGTTGAAGACTATGTGACTGCTGAGGAGAGGGGCAAACTTATGAGAGCTAGCATCGCCAGCAGCCTGGGAAGTTTCTGCTCACTGGTGATCCCAAGGACAAAAATTAAAAAAAGAGAGAGAAATCCCCTTTTTAGGCTTAATTAACCAAGTAATAAATTCACATTCTAAAGCTATCCAGAAGCCACTTCTAAGCAGTTACTCAGGGAAGTCCCCAAGACAAAGAAAAACAAATAGGACTAATTAGAAAAAAGTATTTTACTCATGTCCTAAGCTGTAAAGGGAGCAATTTTAACTAAGACCAAGCAGAGTGTCGCTGGAGACATCCCAGAAAGAACAAGAAAGAACTAAGGGAATGAAAATCCCCGAATTCTCAGCCTCTTGAGCCATCTCCTGCACTGTCCCACATGCAGAGCTGCATGGGTTATGTCGAAAGAGCTTTGCCCGATGATATTTGGGAAATAAGTTCTACCACAACCCCCCAACCATCAATTTCTCCTCCTGCTTTGCAGCCACACAAGCAAACTTATTTTTTAACAGAACAAATGCAGTTAAAAAAAAAAAAAAATCTCTTCTAATTCTCTGCACTACTCAAATATTCCATATTGGATGATGAGGGGCCTGGAGCATCTCTCTTAGGAGGAGAGGCTGAGAGACTTGGGTCTTTTTAGTCTGGAGAAGAGAAGGCTGAGGGGGGATCTGATCAACACCTATAAATACTTCAAGGGAGGGTGTCAAGAGGATGGGGACAGTCTTTTTTCAGTGGTGCCCAGGGACAGGACAAGAGGAAATGGGCACAAACTTGACTAGAAGAAGTTCCACCTAAACATGAGGAGGAATTTCTTTCCTTTGAGGCTGGCAGAGCCCTGGCAGAGGCTGCCCAGGGAGGTGGTGGAGTCTCCTTCTCCAGAGACCTTCAACCCTTCCTGGGCACGTTCCTGTGGGACCTGCTTTGGGTGGCCCTGCTCTGGCAGGGGGTTGGATTAGATGATCTCCAGAGGTTACTTCCAACCCCATGGGATTCTGTACCCACTCCCACAACTGTGATCACATAAGCGTTATGATGTTTGTTTGGGGTACTAAATAATGCAAAATTAAGATCTGGGTTCTGTTTGGTCATCGATAGCATAAGTAATAGGGTCACTGCGCTGCAGCTGAACCAGGAAGCCTAGAAATGGCTTGAGTTTTGACAACTGGCTTACAGCATTTAAGGAAAACCAACCAGACTCTAACCCATGGCCAGCCCCCCACTAAATTCTGGGCCAATGGCTTGCCATAATCAGCTCAATGGGATATTTCAGCGCGTTAACTAAGCTACAAAAGCGAGCTCTGGCAAGGAACAGCCCATCCTTCTCTCCCAGATTTAAGCTGGGGACATAAGGTTACCAAAAAACTCAACGTACCTTAAAGAGCGTGACAGTAATTTCAACGTTTTCAGGAACGGGCCATACCACCACCCCACGGTACGGGTTCTTGATCCCAGGCTGCCAGCTGTGAGCCTAAAGGAAGGAAAAGAAGCAGTTGTCTTAAATCCATTATCAAAGCACTGACAAGTCCCACAGGACCCAGCCCGTGGGGGTAGAAGAAACACATCATTGACTCCAAAAAGGCTGTGCTCTTAAAACTGTAACTCCACTGAACACTAGAAAGGGCATCATTAAGAGTGAGATGAAGGAAACTCAGACCACTAGCAGGCAGTTTTTTCCCCACCGAACTAAAGCTGTTCCTCACAAGGTCCTAAATTCTGGGATTTTTAAGCACGTAGCACAGGTACAGACACTCAGAGCCTTGCAAAACTCAAGGCGATAAGGCCAGAGCTTGGGTAGCAAGCTGAGTTTTATTTTGTTTGGGATGAGGGAATGCTTTTATTTAAAGAACACACATAGCGCAGGCTTAACCGCGTTTAGACCTGAATAGAACGCAAAGGCATTTTTAAGAAAAACACCACACAACCCAATGATTTACAATACAGATTAAATGCTACTAACACATTTAAATTCTTGAGAATTAATATGCTGGGGTACCTACGCCTAAAAAAGGTAATGATAAAATCACACTAAAACAAACTGAGAACTTCTCCACCTTTGCGTTTCAGTTTGGTCTGTAAATATTTACATTTTAATACCTAGTCCCAAAAAATGCTATGTGTGAGCATTTCTGTTTCGGAATAAGTATGTTTCTTTTACCAGCTCAACTGAATCCACTTGGTGCTGCTGTAAGACAGGGGTGAGCACCACGAGGCCATTACAGACCTGTGGAGGTTTTATCAGGAAACAACGTACAATCTATTTACTGTTACCAGAAGCCAACTAAATGGACATTTTTTTTTTCTTTTTTTTTTTTTTTAATTGTAGAGCATCACTCACTGCAGTTTTATACTCCTTCCAACCGTCAGAACTTCAGAGTAAGAAATTTTTGCTACGATAAGGTTAACAGGACTTGTGTTCTTGGGTACCCTCAGGCAACCTGAGTAAGTTTAAGCCTGGATTTGCTGTACCCAAGTGGGAAAACCAAAAAAAAGGGTGAGAGAGTCCTGTTCAGTCCCAGCGATGCAATGACTCCGCTACTCCATACTGCATGTGGTGGGTACTCCAGAGGTCATACTCAACACCTGCATCACACACGTCTGCTGCTTTGTGAGCCCACTCATGGACAGCTGGGCTTTCACCGGAGCCAGCAGCAGCACACGTACCTCCAGTAGAATCATAGAATGGTTCAGGTTGGAAGGGATGTGAAAGACCATCTCATTCCAACCCCTTGCCCTGGGCAGGGACACCTCCCACCACACCAGGTTGCTCCAAGCCCCCTCCAACCTGCCCT
>JAOTQQ010000023.1:15536717-15549823 GCA_026546715.1 Gallinago undulata | reverse complement strand
GAGGTGCTCCATCCCTCTGATCATCCTCGTGGCCCTCTGCTGGACCCGTTCCAACAGGTCCATGTCCTTCCTGTGCTAAGGACTCCAGAGCTGGACACAGTGCTCCAGGTGGGGTCTCAGGAGCACAGAGTAGAGGGGTTGAGTCACCTCCTGAGACCTGCTGGCCACATTTCTCTTGATGCAGCCTAGTTGCATCAGACGTATGTAGTTACGTTTGCCTGGAAACCCCCGTCAGCACTTGTAGCCTTAATAAGCAGTTTCAAAGCAGCCTAATTTGTAGCCTAATTGGTGTGCTGCGATGTCAGGAGAGTTTAGGACGCCCCAGTCCTCCCACCACTCGGTGTTTTTCGGCAAGACCTTGGCTTGTTCTTTCCACACAGGCCCCTTCAGCTCCAGAGATCTTTGCTTTCCCAGGGCCCAAGAACGTTCATGGGAGCTTGCTAAGGAACCATTTTGATTTCCCTGTTTGCATAAAAATAATCCCTGTTTCCTCGATATGTTGAGAACACAACATGCCAGAAATGACTCGCATACTTTTGGAGGTCCTGCTGCTTGTGGAAGTCCAGCACAAGCTACTGGCTTTATCAAGAGGTCTAAAACCTCTTGTGGAACTCCACAGGGGCCTTTTTCCAATGACCGGTGCAGTTAATTTGAAAAGCGAACTCATTTAAATCAGCAGAAACGCTAAGTCTTGCAAGAAGCAATTGCTGCCTTATGCAAAACACGAAACGTGCTCAGCTGGAAAGGGAAATTTTTGCATCTCCTAGCTAATAATGAAATCACAGCCTGTCACAAACTCCTTCCAGACCCTTCTTACTTGGCCACGCTCCACATCCTTTCCCCTGCCAGCATTTTCCTGGCCAGCATAAGCCTCTGGGAGATGCTATCTCCACTCACATCTCCTCAACCCCAGCCCCAGCCACGCCGGAGCTGGAGAGTTAAGCAGGAGCCAGCTGTGGGTAAATGGTGTCACCTTCACCGGTGGGTATTGGAGAAGGCTATTCTGGAGTCGTCGTCTGAAGGACTGCCGTGTCCATAGGCCTGAAAAGGCTTTATGCAGCTCATTTTTGTTTGTAGCTGCTCTAGATCAGTGTTGTAACTTAAGGTCACACGTAGGGAGAGGTCTCTTAATGCTTAGAAGAAGGTTTCCCTCGCTCTTGGCTCTTTGAAGAGTTTACTTATTGCCCCAGGAAAGGGCCAGGCGAGTTGGGGCTATCGGAACATTTTCAATAGGAAATCTATCTCGTAGGCAGCCTCCCTGTGGTTAATCTCAAAGCGAATACCAGAAAATCCAATATATTGGAGAAAAAAACGTCAAAGCCTCGAGATCACATGTGCTGCGTGGTCACGCAGACTCCCAACGTGTCCTTTGTGGGACATCCAAAGGAGTGACAGCAATCCCTAAAGGCATTTGTTGATGGAGCAAGTGGAACCAATAGCACCCAAAAGATGAAAAAACCCACCCTGATTCTCACCGGGGATGCCTTCTGCTCCACACCCTTTCTGAGGGCACACGTACAGTACTGGCTCCCTCACCCGCAGCTGACCGAAAAGCACGTGTCAACGGTGTCATTAGGAAGGATTTTCTTTTTTCTTTTTTTTTTTTTTGCCAACACACAAGTTGTGCAGTTCTTTGATAACAGCGAGTAATTTGTGTTGCTGAGGGAAAGTGTTTTCAGGCTCCTCCATGTATTACGCAGAGACAGGACAGAGTCTGTCCAAGCAAGGTATCTACTCCTCAAGCAGTCCTGCTTGAGTCCAAAGGAGGAACATCTGACTCCAGCCCTCCTGGGCTGTCAAAGAGCCAATAATAACGAAGGACCACATCTTCAGCTGGCATCCACCAGGCTACCATCCCTTACCTGGAGGTGTTTTCCTCCTCCTCCTCCCATCCTCACCTATGAAATGATGATAAAACCCCTCAACCACTGCTTTTATAGACATGGATGCAATTTCTCATTCCCACAACCAGCTTACCACTGGGGGACCAAACACACGTGCCTGGGGCTGGGGCAAAGCCTTATTCTGGCAGGGCTGGGAGCTCACCAAGGGACAATCAATTGTCCCCCATGAGGAGTCCCTGCACCGAGGGACAGGTTTTCACACCTCACCGCTAGAAACCTTGCCCCGTGGACGGGCAGCAGGGCTGGCACTCAGAGCCTAGACGTGGAACTTGGCCCGGGGTCTTCTTAGAGAAGGACAGGGTGACAGAGCCCCGTGGAAATCCTTGGCTTCTAAAAATCCCAGAGCTAGCAGAGAGCACCAGGGAACGGTCTTGTCACACATACAGCCTATTCCCAAACTCTCTTCTGAGGTGGCTGCTGCTGGCCAGCACGATACTGGCCTAGATGGACTTTGACAGAAACACCAGTCCCTGCCTTTCCAGGTTTCTCCAGCAGGACACGGGGCAGCTCCTGGCTGCTCTGGTTTGCAGCTCAAGCCCAACTTGTGCCCCAGAGGCTTTAGCGTGTGCGAAACACCTCAGGGCAGGCTGCACCCCATGGCAAGGGAAAAGAGCCAGGCACAATCTGAGTGTTTGAAGGGCTCCACGTAGACACTCCAGCCCTTCAGAGCTCCAGTCTAGGTGCCCAGACCCACCTTCTGGTGACACGCAACAGCTCCGGAACCACATATAAGCTCACCGAAGCCTCCCAAAGGCGCAAGGGCTGTGCTAATCCTCCTCCCTGGTTAATCTGCGGCAGCTTCTGTGGCTCTCTCATCTCCACTGCCTGGAAAGCTGAAGATCAGGGCATCTGCGCAGCGGTGGGCTTTACAACCAGCTCCCAGCTCCGTTGCTTCCCCGCTGCGCTGGCCCCAGATGCCCAGCCCCACACCCGACCCCTCTCGGCACAGCAGAACCCCACGCTGGTGTCGCTGCCCAGACGCTCCCGTGGGCACCGGAGGCAGAGATGGTATCTGCAGTTACACCCACTGACGTGTTTGCGCCGCGTGAAAAACTAGCACTGCAGGCTCATCTAGTTTTTGTGGGTTTTTTTGGCTAAAAAGATCTTGAATTTGATTACCTCCTAAGACACATCTGGCTTCAGCAGTGCAGCCTGGATTCTTGAAAAACCACAAAGAAAAGGTGTTTGGGTTAAGAATGCTCTTGTGATTAAAAAAAAAAATAATACTGAAGGTCCTTAAGTGTTTGTTTAAAGAAAATAATTTTCATTTAAATGCTGGCACAATTTCAACAATTTGATTTTAATTTTGAAGTGTTGAAAATGCCCTCAGATGATTTCTGTGGCATTCCAGAACCCAAAAGTGATGGTAGAAAGCAAGTCACATAAGAAATCAAGTTAACTTGCAGAGTTAAAACTCATTTCCTGTTTTCTAAGAAAACAAAAAGAGGGCCCGATGCTCTTAAGTCTTTCTGAGAAAGATCTTCTCATGAGCATTTCCAAGCAGGCAACCGTGGTTTGCCTTTTCCCCTCCCAAACAAAACAGAGTTTGCCCTTTGAGAAAGCTTCCAGGAATCTCACAAGCCATATGAATACAAATAATTTACTGAACTTTGGTACCACGTACACTGCTTTAATCACTGTTTGGTTGGACCTGAAAGCAGACTAAAATCATTTGATAATTATGATTATAAAGATGCTCAATGATACATAGTATCTGTGCTCTTAGTTTCACCAAAGCAGTGGTCTGACCATTTCATAGGAGGATTTGTTCTTGTGGGATTTAGGCGAGAGATGCATCAGCACTGGGTTTCTGTGACATCACTGCCTCTGACATCCTGGTTTAACTGAATCCTCGGGAGATGTTAAAAATCAGAAAGCTTGGCTGGTTTGGAGTCAAAGTTTGACTTAGTTTTCAGTAACCCAACCCATTGGCCCTAATTCTCTCAAACTCCGATCTAGATTTACGGAAGCTTCCGTTCATTGAACTTGGCTTCAGTGTGTCCAGCTCGCTCTTCAAAGAAACCGAGTGAAATTGGGTCTTTAGCTCACCTCCCATGAGTTGACGGCCCCCAGCCAGCCAGGTCTCAGCGGGTTTCCTTCCTTCACGGAGGTTTCAACCACCAGCAGCACTGGTGACACGATGTGCCTCCATCCAGCAAGGCGAGATGTTGCAACTGGTTGCAATCGCTGGTCTTGCCTCATATTGGTTTCAAGGGAGCAGATGCTGTAAAGCATTTTTAAATGGAAACCAGCTTTCCTAGCAAAAGGAGAAGGAAGGGGGGGGAGGAAAGACAAATATGCCTCTGAGAAGGCTTTTGAATGCTCTCTTTTGTTAAGGAATGCAGTTAACAGGCCTGAATATGACAATGAGCTTCACATCAATAGCCTGCCACAAAGGGAAAACACAAGCAAAGAAAAGCAGCTCGTGATCCATCGGTTCAAACAGGGGACGTGTGTACCCAGCAGAGCACAAGTTGCCATTGAGCTGGTTTACAGAAAGGGAGAAAGCATGAAGAGCGTTCCCCTCTGCCAGGACGTCCCTTCCCTTGGGATCTCTTGGATTTATTTGACCTTTATGTTCACAGAGCACTGGGACGTGATGTGTTTCACCCCTTGGCTTTTTCTAAAGCCCGTGGTGCTCTCGGAGGAAAGCGTATCCCAGCACCCTGCTAGCAGAATCACAGAATCCCATGGGGTTGGAAGGGACCTCTGGAGATCATCTAGTCCAACCTCCCTGCCAAAGCAAGTCCACCCACAGCAGGTCCCACAGGAACGTGTCCAGGCGGGGTCTGGAATGTCTCCAGAGAAGGAGACTCCACCACTTCCCTGGGCGAGCTATGAACTGCCAGCACTGCCACTGGAAACACAAACCATCTGTCTCCAAAGACAGGCCTCATCCCTACATCTTTGAACTTACAAACCCCCCTAGATGTTGTGCCATGCTGGTAGCAGCCACTTGGACAGAGCCCACGGGTGGAAGCAGCCAGCAGCTCTGCTCTCAGTGCACGTCACCGAGCACAGCCCAGAGAGTGCACGGGGGGGACAGTACACCAACTCCACCCTGCAAACCCTCATGGATGGTGCCACAGGTCAGTGACAATCTCCACCACGGTCCTAGAGGGACCTCCTCCTGACAAGGACGTGGCCAAGACACCGGACATCTCGTATGTGTTCAAGGAATTACAAACTCCAGTATGAATAGGTAAATTTTTACAGAATTAACAAAACCAGCTATGAGTATGGACCCAAGGGCACAGGAGGTGTGTGCCACAGACACCCCAGAGTACCAAATTAGCTTTTCTCTGCTGAAGTCCATCTGACTCATGGCCACACCTCAACCTCTGCTCTATTGCTTTGTGTTTGAGGAGGAAAACTTTAGTATAAACACCAATGAAAATAATTTAGCCTTCTGCTGCTCTCAAGGCTGAACAACCTCTGAGAAAGCAAACTTTGATAGAACTTTTCCACCCCAAACAGCTTTGCAAACCTAACAGTAACAGCCAAGTCCTATTATTCTTTTCTCCCCAGGTGACCAGCAAATGCATGCCTCAGCTGCTTGAGGCTTACCCTAAGATACCAAAAAGTGGCCTTTATTTTGTGGAAGAGAGTTCATCCTTTGACAAATAAGGCCGTTTTATGTATTGACAAAAGGCACATAAAAATTGATACCCACAAAATCCCTATTTAGAAATTTTTGCATTTTAATCTCACTATCATTCTCCAGATTTAGCGTCTATCCGTTTTCAGATCCCCACAGCAACTTTCATTTGGTTTACTATAATCTTCACATTATTAGCCTACAACTCACTCTTCATCAGCATATCTGCTTGGAGGCAGTTAAGAAATTAGAGGTAAGTCAGTTCGTTGTTGAATCACTTGATATAATAGATTGAGCGCGTTAATCCTGATGTATGTGGTCTGGGTAGGGCTGTTTTGCTGTTTTTGGTAGTTTTTCTCCTCTGTGCCTAGCACATGTGGTAAGGCAACAGCAATAAATCAGAACAAAAGAAATAAAGTACTAAGGCTTTAGGGAACATGTGTTTTAGAAGAAAAACTTGGCTCGCCACTAAAAGCAGTGTTGCCTTGTAACGGATGTTTAAAATTCAGATGTAGAAAGAGACAGGCAAAATTATATAAATACAACTGACTTACAGGTCTGTGCAGCTTTCAAACAGCACAGTCCATCTTCCCAGCCCTTCTTGGACCTGGCCAACCAGACTCCACGCTCCAAAACAGCAAGAGGGGAGCAGCAGCAGCACATCTCGTCTCTCAGCAATGCTGCAAGGCATCAGACAAAGGATTAAGGAATTAAAACCAACCCAGGCGACCAACATATTGTTTTCCAGGACCAGGGCTCTCTGGCTGCTGTCGACAGCCCCACTGCAAATCAACGTCAGCTAGAAACATGCTGCTGCAGGAGGAGTTTCTCTTCCCTGGGATCTGTACATCCCTCACGCTGCAGTGGTATGTAGGGCAGCAGTTCCACACAGCGAGAAGGGACTGGGCTGAGACTCTGTTCCCAGCCCGGGGTGGGCAGAAACTGCTCGACAGAAATAATAATGGCTTTGGAGCAGATTTTCCAATTTATATAGGAGCTTAGACGTGAAGAGAAGTGCCTGATGAGGTTTTCCGAGGCCTTGAGGTGAGTCAGCCTCTTCAGACTCAATCCCTGAGATGGGAATTTTCCTCTTCTCTCCTTCCAACATACTTAGGGACTTTCGAAAGGCCACTAAATTCCCATCTGCACCTTCAGGCACTGAAATACCTCTGCAGAGACTTTTAGATTTCATGGCACTTCTCCTCCTCTCGTGGGCTGCCCGTGGGACTCTCAGCCAGGCTGGTGGCCAAGGGTCAGCAGCGGACCGACCAGTGCTAAGGGCAGGAAAGCAATCCCAGCTGCTGGCAGGACACAAGAAATTCCAAGAGGATGAAAGGGCTCCTGTTGGTCTGTCTCGTGCCTTTTAACCTTTTAGGGTAAATGCTCTCTATTTCATTTAACGTAATAGCTTTGCTGCGAGTGTTCTGCCCGTAAACTTTAGGTCAATTAGTCCAACAATTAAATGTGCCCTACATACGCTTTGCTTGTGATGTTGGCCTGCCTTTTTGAATTTTCCCCTTTTCTCATGTTTTATCAGGTCCAAGATTAAACAAAAACAAAGCCCAGGTGCCAAGAACCAAGCAGTGGCTAAGGTGAGGGCTGTGAAAAGGAGTAGAGAGGGAAGACTCTATAAATGGAAGCAGGGAAGAGTGGCTTGAGGGTGACTAATGAACTTACATCTGTGATGAGTCCTGACTGTAAACAGCAGGCAGAGAAGCAGAGCCAGCAGCAGAAGGTGCTCAGGAGCAAAGAAGGTGGAGCTGTGCCTCCCCAGTAGCAGCAGCAGCCCGGCTGCTGGTGGGACACTGGTGGGAACAAGAGATCCAGGGTTAGCACTGTTCCCCCTAAGTGGGATCCAAGAGACAGGTAGGGGACAGCCTGCATTCTTGCAAAAATCTGGGAGAAGAGAGGGAGAAAAAATACAATTCCCTTTACTAGCAACAAAACAGAAGAGTCCTGGCAAAAGGGTCTTCGGGTGGAGTAAGAAAGTACCTGTGCTTTTACCCTCCTTCCCTGGGGCTTTTCTCTCTCAGCAGAGATGCTTGGTGCCCACGCTGTTGTTCGCAATCCCCCTGGATGGTTGGTAGCCCCTCTCCGCAGGATGACAAGTGAGGAAAGTCATCTCGGTCACAGCTCTTCTCTCCATCTGCCACCTTCGAAAGCTTACCAGAAAATATGAGGAGCATGGAGGGCTGGCTGCTCAAAAAGCCAAGGAGCACCAGCATGGCCAAGGTGTAAAGTTAAAACGGGATACATACCAAAAAGGGAGCCTGCAGACACCATCACTCTGAAATCATACTAGCCTTCCATGGTCATAGCTTCCTCCAGCCATGGGGCCAGGCAGCCTCCTGCAGCCCTGGGGATCACAAAATGGTTGGGTTGGCAGGGACCTCTGGAGGTCACCTCATCCAACCCCCTGCCAGAGCAGGGTCACCCAGAGCAGGTCCCACAGGAATGTGTCCAGGTGGGTTTGAATGTCTCCAGAGAAGGAGACTCCACCACCTCCCTGGGCAGCCTCACCAGAGGCTCACCACTACCATAAGTCCTTGAACCAGGCTGGTATTTTACCAAAGGTGGACATTTATCACCCAGTTTTGGAAGGGCACATCAGAAAAACTTACTGACATCCTGCAGCAATCAGGTCCAGGAGCAGACAGGATGGACACCATGGAGCAGTTTGGAGCAGCTGTCCTGCAGGATTCAACAGGATCCCAGCATTGCCCATTGCCAAGGATAAACATGTGAATGAGGTCTCCCCAAACGTGTTGCTAGTTTAGAAAACAAGAAAAACCAAGCAAACAAAAAACCTCAGTGAATTTTGGATTTTTTATTCATCACTTTCCAGTTCTTGAGCCCGTGGAGTATGTTCAGCTCACGTTTCCAAACTTTTCTCCCCCATTACAAAAGAAAGAAGTATGTGTTTTAATATTACATTATAATGAAAACTGAAATTTCCTGGTGTTCTGTTTCAGGAGCCATGCCTCTGAGGAAAGCTCGGGGTATCGTCGATTTGTGACAAAAGGGAGAAACAGGCAAAATTGGAATTCCAGAGGTGGATAATCACGGGTAAAGTCAATACAATGCAGACGCTTGGGGTGTTTTAAAAAAACATAATAAACTAGCCGAGACTGAATTATTGTTAAAACAAGATATCAGTTTTAAACAGTGATAAAAAGCTGTATAAACCAATCTATTCAGCATCTTTAAAGCAAAAGACTGGGTTACTCAAACACAGCTTGCTCTATAAATAGCTCCAACCCACTCCAGTTTGATTTTGTCCCTTTAAATGCAGAAAAAGTTTCCACTGCTCGTAGCAGCCAGCACCAAGTTGGAGGTTGGCCCTCCAGCAGGGCAAATGCCCGTGCTTGCTGCCCAAAGGAAAACACCAGGGCCAGGAAACATTTACAGGGGATGGCTTTGTGACAGAAGTGTGTGTGGTTTGTACCTGGGCTTGGTCACTGGGGAGGTGGCAGAGGGATACCCCGGCTGCTCTGCTCGCTCTGGATCGCTCTCTAGTAACAAAAGACTCTTTGGAGTTTCTGTCCATTAACAGACAGGGGGGGAAAAAAGCTGTAAAAGCCACGTTTCGCATCAGGCATGCGTTTCCCACATGGCAACGACACGTAGATGCAAAGAACAGCCAACCCCACAGCCAAGCACCCTGTGAGAGTGGCGAGGGACCACCTCCCCCTCGAGGTGCTAATGTCCACACCAGCACCCAACACCTACCCAAATATATCAGTATCACAACAAATCCTCCTCCTTCTGCCATACTCCTGCCCCGGCTGCTGGCAAAGTGGGTAATTTCCAGCAATCCAGCTGAGCTGGCTTTCTGCCTGCTCTGCGTTTTCCGCAGCGGTGCAGAGCAGATGCAATGGGGGTCAGGATCTGTGCCCCCCTTCAACATAGTTTTAAAGATTATCATTCAGCAGAAGGTATTGCGAGGAAGAAAAAATGCTAAGCCTGGAGCCTGAGTCATTTCTCTGACCCCAAATGCCTTAAAACGCAGTATTTTATTTGGCCGGTTACAGAAAACATGTGGCAAAGCCTTCATTTTTTGGGAAGGTGCCTCCTGCAACACAAAAAGAAAAGAAAAATAACTGAACTTTCATTCTGCCTCTTCCTGCTACGCACATCCCTGCTCTCGCTTGAATTTTAAGTCCTGAATATATTTGATAATTCTGTTTACTCTGCTGAAATACCAGCAAAGTCCCGATCAAAGATTAACACCATGAGCCACAGGGTGGGAGCAAACAGGAAAGAGCCCCCACGAAAAACTCCAGTTCAACCCCCGTGCCAGAGCAGGGCACCCAGAGCAGGTTGGACAAGAACTCGTCCAGGTGGGTTTGGAATATCTCCAGAGAAGGAGACTCCACACATTCTCTGGGCAGCCTCTTCCAGGGCTCTGCCACCCTCACAAGGAACAAGTTCCTCCTCATGTTCAGACAGAACTTCCCGTGTTCCAGCTTGTGCCCATTGCCCCTTGTCCTGTCACCAGGTAATGATGGTTGAGATGGTGACAGCTATTTCCCTATTTCCTTCTCCAGGGTAAATCCTACAACTTTTCCTTAAGGCATCTCCTCAACTTAGCCAGCACAGGACCTAGAACTCACCTCCTCCTTTTCCCCCATTGTCTGACTAGCTAACCCCATCTCCCTCCCCATCACAGAATCACCTTTGAAGGACCTTTGAGATCATCAAGTCCAACCACAAAAAAAAAAAAAACCAGCAAAAAAAACCAACCAAAACCCCCAAAACAAAACCCCCAAACAAACACAACCCCACAAACAGACACAACCCAACAATCTCAGGCACTAGAGCATGCCCTGAAGTGCCATGTCTACACGTTTCTTAAATACCTCCAGGGATGGTGACTCCACCACCTCCCTGGGCAGGCTCTTCCAGGACCTGACCACCCTCTCAGCAAAGTCATTCTTCCTCAGATCTCATCTAAACCTCCCCTGACACAACTTCAGACCATTCCCTCTGCTCCTGTCATCATCCCCTTGGGAGAAGAGGCCAACCCCTGCCTCTCTGCACCCTCCTTTCAGGGAGTTGTAGAGGGCAAGGAGGTCTCTCCTCAGCCTCCTCTTCTCCAAACTAAACATGCCCACTTCCCTCAGCCTCTTCTCGTAGGACTTGTTCTCCAGACCCCTCACCAGCTTGGTGGCTCTCCTCTGGACACACTCCAGCCCCTCAATGTCCTTCTTGTGGTGAGGGGCCCAGAACTGAACCCAGCCCTCGAGGTGAGGCCTCCCCAGTGCCCAGTCCAGAGGCACCATCGCTGCCCTGCTCCTGCTGGCCACGCTGGTCCTGACACGGGCCAGGATGCCATTGGCCTTCTTGGCCACCTGGGCACACTGCTGGCTCCTGTTCAGCCGCCTGTCCACCAACACCCCCAGGTCCTTTTCTGCTGGGCAGCTCCAGCCATTCTGCCCCAGCCCGTAGCGCTGCAGGGGGTTGGTGGGACCCAAATGCAGGACCCGGCACTTGGCCTTGTTCAACATCATCCCATTGGCCTTGGCCCATCCATCCCACCTGTCCAGGTCTCTCTGTAGACCCTTCTGACTCTCAAGCAGATCAACACTCCCACCTAGGACTTACTGAACTACAACCACTTACCTAAGTAAGGGGAAACCTACATTTTAAGGCCCCTGTGCTCCGTTGCCATTCTTAGTGGTTTTGGTAACCAGGCCACCAGTAATGTCCCCTCCCCGAGCTGGGTGCCCGTGACCCATCTGCGGGGCCACTGCCGTTCCTCAGCTGGCACAGGGCACAGTGGCTGCGGGTGCCTCTGGCTTGCAGGAGCCTTCACAGATGCCTTCCCCCTGATTGATATCTCTTTGTGTTCGGGACCGTATCGTCGGCGTGCCAGCCGCACTGGAGAAATCTGGAGTTAATAAACTCCACTTTCAGATCCCGGGCAGCTCTTTCCCGGGCACGGCTCTGTAGCGCTGGCAACGCTCGCTCCTGCCCCGGCAGCTGGCACGGCTGCTGATGCATTTCACGTCGGGAAAACCCTGTGATGGCAACAACCCCGGGGAAAGCCCAGCTTCCCGCTGTTTAATCCCTTCTGCTCCACCTCCTTCTCCCTTTCGGTGGGGAGTTCGGAGCCCGCAGTCCCGCAGCCCGACCCCTTAACGGTGAGAAGAGGTTCCTCCTGGAACCTGCAAGTTGGGCTTCCCCTGAGAAAAAGAGGGAATTTTGGAAAAATATGCAAATAAATAAATACTTCAGATGGATGTGACCAGATGTCACAAACCCTTAAATCTAGGGGAACGTGAAAAATGTTACCTCAGCTCCAGGAAGAGAAATGTTGCTGTCCTGGGCAGCATCTTCCTGCAGCACGGCAAATGCCTCGGGGAGAGCTACTCAGCCACGTCAGCCCTGGCGCCCGTGAGAAGACCTCTCTTGGAGCATCACCTTTTGCATGGGCCTAAAGCTGTTTCAGATCTGGCCTTTAACCTTCCTGCCTCACGCCTGCAGCTGCAAGATGGAGCAATTCTTCTTTTCCTCGCCTTTCCTGCAAGAAAAAGTAAAGGCAAGGCCAACTTTGCCCTCCAGATACATTTTGCAAAGCCACCAACGACAGAAAGGAAAGAGGCTTTAAGGGGATGGAGCTACATCAAGGGTAACTTCTTCCCTTCCCCCTGCCTGGCACTTACCTGTCTCCTCTCTGACGCGCTGCCATGTGTTGGTGGCCCCACTGGTGACACGGTGCTGCCTTTCTCACAAGGCTTGCTCCTACGGCCCTTGGAGCAGTTGGAACTTTCCTTGAACACCATGGGGGGCTGGGCAGCCTGGTCCTGCTTTGCTCTGGAGCGAGTCATGTTGGAAACTGCTGGAGGAAGCTTCCAACTTCCTCCAGCACCGAGTTGGTTTATGGAGCTGGATAAATACCAGGACCATCTCTGCCACCTGGGCTACCTTCTCCTACGTAGTTGCTGCATCTCTCTCCAGAACTGGTGGCATTTTATAGTGGGTTAAGTGACCAGTGCATTATGCTGCAGACTATCTTTCAGGCCAGATTTGTGGCTCGTTTGTGGATTATCAGCCAAAAAGGGTGGGAGCAACTTTCACTGCTCAGCTTCAGAGCTGGCTACGCTTCAGCAGAATGATTCATTTACTCGAAGCCATGTACAAGCTGGATCAACATCAATGGACTACACCAGCTTTACATCTGCCCAAGAAGGTGGATCCCCATTTTCATGGCATGGAGCTCAGTCCTGAAAGGTTTTGAGCAGCCCCTCAATGGTGTTGGATGTCCCTGTGGGCACTGAGCCCTGCCTGGGAGGAGAATTTGGGGAGGCTGGTTTGCTTTGTGTGACTCTGAAGAAACCAACATAAGTACCAGAGGAAATCTCCTGCAAACAAAAAAACCACTTTAGGACAGAAACTGGGAGCTGGGGCTGGAGGAGAGCTGCCACAGGTCCAAGAGAATCCCCACTGTGAGCAGTCAGGAGAGCAGGATTGGACAGTGATACTCAACACCTCCATGGTGTTGGTGGACAAGAAGCACAACACGAACCAGCAACATGCCCTGGCAGCCCAGAAAGCCACCCCCATCCTGGGCTGCATCCCCAGCAGCGTGGCCAGCAGGGCCA
>JAOTQQ010000023.1:15511215-15535358 GCA_026546715.1 Gallinago undulata | reverse complement strand
CTGTTGGTGGCCCCAGAGCTGGAGGCAGCACTGGGGGGTGTCTCCCCAGAGCAGAGCAGAGGGGCAGAATCCCCCCTGGCCCTGCTGGCCACACTGCTGGGGATGCAGCCCAGGATGGGGGTGGCCTTCTGGGCTGCCAGGGCACGTTGCTGGTTCGTGTTGAGCTTCTCATCCACCAACACCCCCAAGTCCTTCTCCTCAGGGCTGCCCTCAATCCATTTTCTGCCCAACCTGGATTTGCTGCTGCTGCAGCACAAATGCCTTTTGCTGCAGCAGCACAAGAGGTTGAGCTCTCCCTGGGAGCACTCGACCCCATGCAGCTCCCATCCCATCTGCTACCCACCCCACGGGGTGCAAGGAGCTCCCCAGAGCCCTCTGGCTCCCCAGCCACCTCACAGGGAGTGAGACACAGCAAAGGCAGGGCAGGAGGAGCAGGAGCAGGAGCCTGCCCTGGTGGGGAAGGTGCCCGGCGAAGGGATGGGCTGCCCCCAGGCAGTTCCCACGCACCAAGCCAGGCCTTGTCCTTCGCCCAGGGCACACGGCTCAGGCGCCACAGTAGCCCTGGTGCCTGGCGAGGGATGCCAGGCCTTCTGCGGGTACCAGACCTTGCTTGGATGGAGGCTGAAGCAGGGTCCAGCAGACCACCCAGCCCGGGAGAGCCATCCGTTACCTTAAAGCCATCCACAGCAGCGAGTGCGTGCAGCGAGAGCTCTCTTTCCCTCCTTGGTAGACACTTTGCAGCATCGCAGTGTCCTGGAGGATGGTATCAATCTGCAGCCATTGTCCTGTCTCCTTCTTGTCCTGCAAAGATGCCAGGGCGACGCGGGTAGGGGTAGGCTGTGTCTTTTGGCACTTTTTCGGTATCACCCAGGCTCGAGGCAGAGCTTTGTTTCAGAAATCGTGTGCCCATTTCTCCTCCTGTTGTATGAAGAGGGTGGTTTAAGACAAGCAACAGAACATGGTAAGTGCCTGCGGTGAGTAAGGGCTGAACCCCCGTTCCCCCCACGCCGTAATCCCCTGCAGTTTTCTCAAATGCAATCAACAGCCTGGCCTCTGGCTTATTTACCCGCTTCCAAAATTCTTAGTCTGACAGCTAATGATGCATTAATCGCTGTCAGGCTGGGATCTTTTGTTTCTCCTCCTCTGCAGGCATCTGTCAGAATCACAAAAGATTAATTATTGCACCAGCCTGGCTGCGGAAAGGCAGACCCTCTCCGCAGACACACTCCTCGCCGGACACTTTGTGGCCCCTTCGGCTGTCATCTGCAGAATAACTCACCCATTCTTCCACTCTTTCATTCACCCCTCCTATATTTCTAGCTCTGGGGCTCATATCTGCTCCCTCTGGCTCCAGCATCGGCGTTTTTTTGAGCCTCCTGAGCAGCACAAAAAAAGAGAAGCCCACCAAAATCCTTCCCTGAAGCACTGGCCCACTCTGGGCACACTGGTTGTCTCTTCCTTAACCACGTTGAGAAGGAGCCTCCTCTCTCCTTCATATACACCTTTGTATGGTACCATCCTAACCTTCCAGCCAACACAGCACTCTAGAACATGCAGTATTTAGAAGTATGAAACATCCTGGACAAAATGAAGCCGTGCTCCATCTTTGGATCCATCCTTTTGGATGGATCCAAAGATGGAGCACGGCTTCATTTTGTCCAGGATGTTTGGATTCAAAGATGGAGAACGGCTTCATTTTGTCCAGGATGTTTCATACTATGGGATGAAACAAGCGGGTGCAGGACAAGTGGCCCGTGGGATGGTGACCAAACCCAGGAGCAGTCTGTGGGAGGCATCTGAGCTCCAGCACGGCAGATGAAGCAGCCGCATCGCTTCTTTGAAAGAGGCCTGACAGACTGAAATATGCTTTTTCTTTGTATCCTGGAGCCTGGACCCAGGTGTCTGCAGGGACCTGACACCTCTAGAAGATGGAGGGACACTGAGGTTCATCTCAAGTGTCAAGCTGTTCCCCGCAACATAAGGCACGGCTGTTTCTGAAGGCTACAGGAAACAACCTGTATCAACCTAAAGCATCTAAAGTGAGAATAAATAAAAAGTAGATTGGTTTTCCTCAAAGGTAAAACTACTTCTACAAACAGGGGTGCTGGACCTGTGTGCAGTGCCCAGAGGCTCCTCTGCAGGGCCAGCCAGGAAAGTCTGCTGGAGACTTTCCAGGCACCCTTTGCTGTTGAGTACTGCCTGAGGAAGTCCCTTTTTTCCCTCCCGTGAATGTTTCTGTGCGTGATTCAGCAGCTGTCTACAAAAAAAAGCAACCAGGAAGATGAACGAGTTCACTAGGACAAGGGGAAGAACCACGAGAGAGCATCTTTAGGTGAGCGAGGACATTTCAGTCGGTGCTTGGGTCACACAGGTCTTCCCTCCAAGTGACATATCCCAGGTGCCTGACTTGTTAACCCCTCTGTTGTAAAGCCCTGAGAAGCAGGAACAGACAAAACCAAGCAGTAAAAAAATGGAGTATTTGTATATGGCACAGCAGTTCCATTCTAATAGCCTTTGAGCTATTGCAGGAGGAAAACGCCCGCCACAGCCAACGCAATATAAGCACATTGCCACAGACAAGTTAAAAGCATAACCCCATGTAAGGGTATCTTCTCCTGTTGGGAGATTAAGCTTATACCTCCTTCCCAAAAATAAATCTAAAGCAGGAGGAGTTCTTGCTCTCCAAACTGGAATTCCCCGAGTGTTACACTGCCAAAGATTGTAATGTTCAACTTCTTATACTAAGAAATTGCCTCCTGTAAAGAAAGGAACTCCAGAAGTTCCTCTAATCCCAACATTTAATGGATGCCCACATCTGGTGGTCTTCTAGCGTCGCTCCAGCCAGAGCTCCCCACCCTGCCGTGCTGCTGCTGCTGCTCAGAACCCTCGGAGAGAGCGGCGGAATCTTCTGAGAGCTTTCCTCCTCCTATATTTAT
Organism: Gallinago undulata; assembly: GCA_026546715.1. Lineage (NCBI taxonomy): Eukaryota > Metazoa > Chordata > Aves > Charadriiformes > Scolopacidae > Gallinago > Gallinago undulata. The sequence goes on along the minus strand of JAOTQQ010000023.1, from coordinate 15,532,422 downwards.
GAGTTTGAATTGATGCGACTGGTTCCAGCTGACACTGCAGAAAGGACAGAGTCAGACCAACCCACACTTCTCCCTCCCCACCAGCAAGTCTATTTGTGGCCCTGCGCAGTGCTGGAAATAAACTGCTTTTCTTGGAGATATACCCACTAGCAAGCATTGGGATCTCTATGGAGGCCACAGCAGCCTCAAAAAGAGACATTTTAACGCGCATTTCCAAGTCCTCACCAAGGGGTTTCAGAGGGCTGAAAATGCTCCTGGGAGTGGTAGTGAGTGGGGAAGAGAAGGGAGGTAAAAAAATCAGATATTTCCTTCCCTCCCCGTGCTTGCAAAGCGGCCCTTCAGGGTCTGCCTGCTCCCTTCCCTCACGTTTCTTCTTGTAGCTGGAAGATCACCAGTGCAGCGCTGAGAATATTTTTAAATGACTCATTAATGTTTGCATACATATGCCAGATGCTTTCTTTCTTCGTAAACAAACAAACAAACAGAATCCTCAGTCACCCTCTGGGAGGTGGAACATTTTTCCTAACAGTAGTTGTTTGTGCAGGACGGTGGAAGAAGGTACCCCCTTCTCCCTAAAACCCCATTTTATGAACGTTTCTCCTCCCTTCCTCATCCCTTCCCCTGCCACATGGGTTATCCAGATTTTGGGGAGGGGTGGAGGTACCAAGAAGTGTCACAGCTGCTTATTTCCTCCCGCAGCACATAAGAAAGGATTTTGGAGGAGCTCAGCCAGACAGAGTCGTTGGGACCCTGCATTAATACAGCCTTTGATGGGTGTTCATCTGAGCATCTGCCCATGCAGGAACCCACAGCTGAAAGAGGCCATACCTGAGGTCACCACAGAGGGTTTTCTCAATAATTTATGGCTGAGGCTTCCTAAGCTACTCAGAGGCTTTTGCTAATTTTGTCACAAACCCTTTTTCTTCCAATATTTCACTCAATTCACTGGGAAATTAAGAACCGTGATTTGCAGTCTCCAACTTTGCTACTCAGTTCCCCTGTTCTTTACATCCTGTAAATTGCAGTGTTAACACAAGATCATCATCTCTCATGAGATAAATGGGTAATAAGAGAGTTGAGAGTCAAAACCTTCAGATCCAAAACTGCAGGGAAGGTGATACCAGTGAGAAGTGGCCTCTCGGTGTTTGCTCCCCAGGCTTTACTCTCGTGTGTCAGCTCTCACGGGTGGAGGACATGCCCACTGTTCCGTGGACACGCAGCATCTTTCTTGTGGGGAACTGTTCATAAACGCTGAGCTGATCCCACATCAGCAATCACCATAAAATTTTAAATAAACAAAAAAAAAAAAAGGGGAAGCATCTCTTCCTTTTATGTCTTGCGCAAAGGCATCGGCTACTGAAAGCAAGAGGGATTCAGGTGAGTGCTCCACGAGATGTGACTGGAATATATTTCTTCTGAAGTCCCCTAATCAGAAGTAGTAATGTATTCCCTCTCTTCCCCTAAGACTTGGAAATCACATTTTAGTGCCTGCCACAGGACTGTCAGGATCAGCATTTCAAGTAGCAATTCAGCCTTTATCAACATTCAGCAGCACTGTAAGTCAGGAATAATTAATGTAATATTAACATAGAGTTATCAAGAAAGGTAAGACTGTAAGCATTCACCATCAGATTCATTTAGCATTTACTGCAATAATGGGATCAGCACGAAGTCATTTAACATCAATGCCAGCTTCAGTGGGGATGTCTCGGGGCACCACAAGAGCAGCTCGGGGGTGTTACCCCCCTCGGTACCTACCAGCCTCCAGAGCTCTTCAGTGCACTCCTCGGAGAGTCGTCTCAGGAAGTCACTTCATGGATCTATATCAAAACAAAACCCAAGGAAATATTTCTGTAAAACCCACAAACACTTTGCCATGATATAGACCAGATGAATGGAGAGCTACACTGCAGAGAGAGAGAGAGAGAGAGAGATCTTATGATGGGACCCTGGATACAGGACATAGAGAAATGACAGATAGGAGTGGTAGATAATAGTCTAAAGAGCCATATTTTCGTATTTGTACACACACACATATATGTGAAATAATATATAAAATCAAATTCATGCATCCATTCAGTAGAACAGGGCAACACATCGTGGCTTTTACAGAAACTGTTTCTTGACTGTCAGTGGGCACATCAGACGGTGCCATGTGTCCTGTGCTACAGCAATATACAAACAGATACACGTAAAAATACAAAAACTGCTGTAAATTCAGTCCGAGGTTTTTCCTGTTAGCAGAGGAAGAGAACTAAGCTACTTTTCTTGACATCTGGAAAGGATTTGCTCTCTTTCAGGACAGCTAGGGATGGCTTCAGCAGATCTGGGGCCTGACTCCTGCATTTCTATTCCCTCTATCCCCAGTGGAGCCAAAAGGATGAGAAGCCTGGCTGAGGGCTTTGGCTGGGCAGGGTTGCAGTAAACCTCCAGTGGGATTTTCAAACCCTCCAAGGCTGCTACCTCGCACTCACATTAGTAGCAGGAGCGAGTTGCCCAGGCACGCTGGAAAATCCCTGCGGCTGCTTAAGCCTCGCTCGTAAGAGCGTGGAGGATGCGGCAGAGTGCCTGGAGCCAGGATCCCACTGAATTTCAGTGGAGCCGGGACACCTGGACCCAGCAAGCTCCAGTAAAACCTTGCAAGCGGTGAGCCCTCGCGGGGCCGGGGGGACTGGAGGATGTGCCCTTTTTCGTGCCACAGCCCGGCTGCTCCCGTTGAGCTCCCTTTTCCCTTTAGCTGCCACAATTGCTCCGAGACCGGGGTACAAAGAACAGGGAATGTGGAAGCAACAGACCTTTGCTCGGCCAGATAAGCCCCAAAGGTCAGATTCTGCACCACCCATCACAGAGCTGGTGTAAGGAGCGTGCAGGGGAGTGGAGGGAGGATCAAGACTGATTCCAGGGAGAAGACACCTCTAGCATGACCCCGACAGCCCGAAGCAGTGTTAGGGGCATCTGTTATAAATACCCTTGCTACACAGGGGGCTTCAACTGTGTCCAACGTGTCTTGAATGAACACCACATCCATCTTTAAAACAGAAAAGAGCTTTTCCTTATAAGCACAATGATGTCAACAGTCTACTGCTTGGAGTTATATCAAGATAAGGAGTTCTAACACGCTTTCTCTTTCTCTGGGCTGCAAAGAGGTTGCCTTGGAATGGAGACACTTGTGCATGAGAAGGTCTCCTGGCTGCAGGGAGAGGAGCAGGCAAGCCAGCCTGCTGCATCTTCAGACAGCCCGCTCCCACTGAATCCAAGTCCCACCACTTCTGAGCGAGTGCCGTCCTTGTTCCACTGTGTACAGACCGAGTGCTATAGAAAAATGTAAATATTTTTTATGGCCTGGCTTGCTTAAAAGCCATGGAGAATGGCTGGCTAAGTGGAAAGGAATGCTGTGTGCACACAGCGGAGGAAATTTAAGAAAGACAGATGCCAGAGGTATCCTTTAACCCAGGGACGGAGCGCTTCGCGGTGTTAAACAGCGGTTGTTTAGTAGACCACAAAGAGAGCATTAAAGTCTAGATAACACAATTAATAATGAACTCTCCAACACGAGTACTGTCGCCGTCTGCATGACCTCACTCTCCTCAAGCCCAGAACACAGGCTGCCTTTACAGAGCCAGTCACTCCTCTTGTCTTCCTTTTGAGAAGCCGGCCAATCGCTCCGTTCACTCCCTGCTGGTGGAGGGTTATGGTGGAGACGGAGCCAGGCTCCTCTCGGAGGTGCGCAGGAGAAGGACAAGGGGCAACGTGCACAAGAGAGAAGATGGGAAGATCCACTTAGGTATTATGAGAAGTGGACGGATATTCAGAAAAATTTCTTCACCGAAAGGATGAAGCCTTGGAACAAGCTGCCCAGGGAAGTGGTGGAGTCACCATCCCTGGAGGTATTTAAAAGATGGGTAGACATGGTGCTTAGAGATATGGTTTAGAGATGGTTTTGACAGTTGGACTCGATGATCTGAAAGGTCCCTTCCAATTCTATCATTCTATGATTATATATTCAACCATCAACTAAACATGCCCCTGAGCAACTTTATCCAGTTAGACCTGTGTTAAGCAGGGTTGGAGAAGGGACACACAGAGACTCCTGCAGCCTCTGTTATCCTGTCATTCTTTGGTCAACTCAAAAGGGCACTTTTGAACAAGATATTTGTCACTATTTCTTTTCCTACCTGCATCTTGTATCAGTATATCCTCACTGACTGGCCGTCACAGGTACCAGATCCACTGTACTGGCTGACCAAGCCTCCAGCTGAGTGACACCTGGGAGATATATGGCTGGACCTAGGAATTGGCATGAACTGGGGTACAAGTTACTTTGAAGACCAGCTTTGTATTGTCAAATCTAGAATTCTACAGAACAGACTGAAATTTGGTGCTCACAAAGTGAAGAGCAGGAGAGAAGGACACTTCAGATCCCTGGCACAGAAACTGCAGAGGGTGAGCTGCAGGAAAAGAGGCTCCTCTGTGGCCACCCTTAGGGTGACTCTGGCCAGCACTGAGCTGAGACACACTGACTCTGCCTATATCACTTCTGCTTGCTCTGCACAGACTTTCCAGACAAGACGTGTGCACTCCAGCCTCTAAGAGCTGACTCCTGGGAGGAAACATGGCAGGTTTACATCCAAGAAGTCAGCTTTCTGACTTCCTTCCCAGCTCCAGGCAGCTGCAGACATGGGACAGCAGCAGTTTGATGTCAGGGTGTAGAACAGCTCAGCAGCACTGACTAGCAATCATAGAATTATAGAATTGTTTGGGTTGGAAGGGACCTTGAAGATCACTGAGTTCCAACCTCCTTGCCCTGGGCAGGGATACCTCCCACCAGACCCCTCCAACCCCTCCAAAGCCCCAAGCCCCCTCCAACCTGGCCTTGAACCCCTCCAGGGATGGGGCAGCTACAGCTTCTCGGGGCAACCTGGGCCAGGCTCTCACCACCCTCACACCAAAGAAGTTCTTCCTAATATCTAGTCTAAATCACCCCTCACAGCCCAGAGTGGGCAGCCTGGTCGCGCAGGGTGCTCCTGCTGATCTTCACTCACCTAGGGAACAGGAGAGCTTGAATACCCATTTAACCACCCAAAAAAACAGATTCATAAAACAAAGTCAATGAAAATGCTGAGCCGAGGCCCCCAAGCTGTCACTGCGGAGAGTCTCCCGTAACTGGAGGTGACACCTCCCAGAGTCACCTCTCTCAGCACAGCTCTTAATAAAGACCCTTCCTGGTGGGACGCGCAGCCCCCAGCTGCCAGCTATGGCAGGGGGATCACTGCTTGCCAGCAACGCGCTCCGGCAGCACGACCACGGGTGGCCAGCATCACCACCAGCTGACAAAAAACATATCAAAGGCAGCCTAGATCTCCTTCACCCTGCCCTGTCTTTCAACACAATGTTCAAATCAGCTCTGAAGAGTCGTGACTTACATTTACGTTATGCCTCCTTGCCTTTTCAGATTTTCCCAGCCCAGCGAGGCGCAGCCTCCGGGAGGGGGATCACCCAGTTCAGCTCCCACGGATACTGGGAGTGCTCCACGCTGGGACGCAGCTTTGGGGAGGGCCAAGAAAGCTACACAAGGTGTAAAAGCTTTTGGAAGAGAGCCCTAGATGCAACAGCAAAGAAGAGACAAGAGAGGTAAGCCCCGCGCAAAGCTTGGCAACATCCTAATGCACTTAATTTCTTTAGACACATTCATTTAATTGTATCTTTTCGTATCATCAGTGCTTATGAAGTTCAAGTTTAACCTGGGGGAAAAAAGAGAGACTCATGTGGATGGATAAAGTACCATCTAAAATATTAAAGCCATTTTTACAGCTAAATATTAAAACTATTTCAAGTCGTTACTTCAAATAGAAATACTATAATTACGTTAAACGTAAGATTATTTCTCCCCATTTAACAAGTCCCTGGTCTTGTCTCCACGCTTGAAAAACAATAAAGGCAAGCAGACAAGGCTGAGCTGGGGCAGGATGAAAACACAAATTCACTGAGGCCCGTGGGCAGCTGAAGTTAAATCGCAGCATGCAATGGCTTCGGCTACAGCCCTGCGTGAACAACGCACCCTGTGTGCCTGTTTCCCATTTACTGCACATGCTTGTAAAACATTTTTAATACGTGATTTATGAGGGTTCTGGTGTGCACTGAAACCCTTCCCCTTACAAGCTAAGCAAGGGTGGACTGGCTGGAGGTGTTTATGGGGGGCAAGGTGGGAGCCAACGGGCTCTAGGGTCACTGGTGGATCCAGCATCCACCACTGAGATGAGAGGCGATGAGGACACGACACCATTCCTGGTGGAACACCTGGTTTCTGGTGGATCCAGTATCCATCACTGTGTTGCATGAGAGGTGATGAGGACACGACACCGATCCTCCCTCAGCTGGCATTAGCAGCCCAGAAAAGCATCCCCCTTCCCAGAAGTGGCATCTGCTGGGAATAAGCAACGTTTAGACTTGGCCAAAAGCAGAAGAAGCCAAAAGCCACAAAGTCACAAATCTGTTTGTGACCTTTTCTACCCTTAGAAACTTGCAAGAAACGCTACCAGAAACATTGGAAGGAATGGAGAAAGCAATGGCATTTTGGTTAAAAAGAATAATACAGAAAACCACCACCTGACCATTTTATAATAAAATATGTTTTAAAAGAGAATTATTTTGAAAAGCAACATTTAATTTAGATGCACCAGGTACCCCAGTCTGTTATCATTCGAGGTCCCTGAGTGATCTTCCCAAAAGCTCAAGCAGCTACATTAGACACAATATCCTATCCAAATTCAAACTCCTCACTCAACTTCAATAAAGTTTCAACTGGAAAAGATAATATAAACTTCCTGTCCCAAAAACCAGCTACCACGTGCAATTAAAAGCAGCAGGGGAATGAGGCAGCACCGGGGGCTCCAACTTGAGTCACCGAGGGGAGGAGGTGTCTTAAAATAGTGGTAAATCTCTACCTTTTTTTCCCTTCAGAAACACCTTGTCCCTGCTAGCAGCAGCTCAAGGACGCAGAGTTTGATCCCTGTTTTGAACTGCTTTATAACACAACTCCAGCAGCTGCTAAAGCAAGTCATTTGAAGGAATTGTGGAGCAGGGGAAGCCCCCAGGCAGGAGAGGAGCTGCTGAGCCTGCTCACCCTCTGTGTGAGGTCTCAAACCAACTCTTGAGCCATTCCTTTCATTAAGACAGTTTAGTGGCTATAATCCCTCTGTGCACAAAGCCTCTGACACCCAGAAAGGTTGCATTTCTCAGTTGCACCTATCTGCAACGACTAAGATGATGGAAGGCTTTGCGAAATGCTTAGGGAAGAAAAAAGCTCATCCAGTTGTTACCTGAGACTTTGGAGCTCTGAGAGCAGAAAAGCTTTGGGGTGGGAGCTGTGGGATGGAATGTTTCTGAGCCTGAAGTTGCATCAGACAGCACGCTCTCAGCACTGCAAATGTGCTTTGGCACACCAAAGGTGTACAGAGAGATGCCAGAAATAGCTTGGAGATCTCACTTTGCTTTTTTCTTTTTTTTTTTTTTTTTTTTTCGCGTAAAGCTTTTCCTTTAGTTCAACCATTTCCTCTGTCTCTTCTCTCAATTTGCTGAAGTAGCCTTTTTATTTTTATTTTTATTTATTTTTATTTTTAATATTTTATTTCCCAATACCAAGTCCTGGGAACCACAAAGGGCAAGGCAGCCCACAGCTTTCAAAAGAATGACATTTCTCTTGGCATATTGATTACCAGTACTACCACTGCGCTGACTGAGAATCTTCTGAGAATGCCAGGACTCTTAAATAAAACACTACAGCTCAGTAGACTTCTATTTTCTAGCTGCACTTGAAAAAAAAAAAAATCCATGCAAAATTTCTTCCTTACTCCCCTCCCGCTTTTCTCTTCTCCAGATCCAAATGTCAATGTTAGAATTTAAAACCTCCATAAAACATGTTTCCGTGTGTTTTGCTACTCTTTTCCACGAGATTTTTCTAGCATATTAATTGCCCTCCCTGCACACTCATCTTATGCCAGAGCTTTGCGTTTCCCCATCACAGGCTTCTTACTTAGGAGATGAGGAAGTGGCCATAGAGACAGGCAGAAGTACCCTTTTATTCCAGTGCCTAATTTGGGAATTTTAGAGGCTGCCTCTTCATCCCGTAACGCTTTCAAGTGCCTCCACGCCGCCTGGCCAGGGAGGGAAGGATCAACCATGCCTTCGCATCAGCTCTGCCTGGTGATGGGATATGGCCATCTCCTCTCGGGAGCTGACACTACTGGTGGTCACCTCAACCTGGGCTGCCCCCAGCTCTCCACCTCCCCAGCATCCTCCTGCCCTCATTTCCAGAGCATACGGAGGAGCTGGAGGGCGAGCAGACCGCGCTTGCACTCCAGGCTCTGCCTTGGCTGCCAGTCCATTAGTGGATGATATTCAAAACGCTAATCCTAATCCAGGCTCTGCAGCTGCCTTGCCCTCAACACCCCCCCGGTGACACGCTTGGAAAGGGTTTGCCAGCCCCCACCAGAGATTTCCTGGAGAACAAGCTCCTTTGCATTCGGACTTGACTTTGGCTGAACCAGATTGCCTTCAGAGAGCCCTGGAAGAGCTGGCTCATCTCCAAATGCTACTGAACTCGGGACTCCCGTTTTTTTTTTTCCCCTTGAATTTTGAGTCGTGCCCCTAACATTGCTCTACATTTTCCCTTTGCCATGAAGTCGAATTTCTCCCTAAGGTAGGAGTTCAGCTCGGCCGGAGCAGGCTGCGCTGTTCCCGAGTTGGCAGCAAACCACAGTCCCTAGACATTAGCATGATGGACATGTCGACACGCAGAAACGTATGGTACCAATTAAGACAGTATCAACAATTATGCAGAACACAGTTGAGTGGATTAATTTGTTGCCTGGAGAAAAAGGCTGCCAGGACGAAGCTGGCTGTCAAGAGACACACTTTCATCTTGTGTGCTGCCTTGTGCCAAATACTCCGAAGCCCATGTGCCCTAAGGATGGTCGCTGGGTTTTCTTTTTCCACCAGCAATCTCGAAGCAGGGAAGGAGCAACCAATTAATTTCTCTATGTGCTGCCTCCTTTCTTCTCTGTAAGAAAAAAACAAACCCACAACCAAAAAAACTGCCCAAAACAACCCACCCTCCCCCATACACTTGAAAAAAAAATATCACAAGCTACCATTAGTCCCAAAACACTAAAATAAGAACTGCAAAGTAACAGGGAAAGGATGTTTCTTTTCTTGCTCAGAAAGGATTTCTTTTGCGGAGGGGCTGAGATGATAACTCATTTGTCAAACACACTTTTTCCCAGTCCTCTGAGCAGAGAGAAGAAAAATGGTTAAGTCACATGTGTGACTTTTTTCCAACCTGCTATTTTCACCCTGACCAGAAGGATACTTACACTCTCCATCTCTTGGTTCCCACCCTTTTTTGGCTGAGGAAGATGCCAGATTACCTCTAGCAAGTTGTGGCTAAATTCTCCTGCCTTGCCAAGTACCTTCCAGAGGCTTGGTGAAATACCTTAATTCTAAGGTAAGAACAAACAGCTGATTTTGTTTAAAAACCCAATGCTTGCAAAATGCCACATGGGTCTAGGGCTGTCAGAGTATTAAACAGCAATGCAAAAACTAGGACTTGTAAATGATCACTTACTGCATTAACAAGCAGCAGCATTTGAATTCCTGCTAAAGCTCTGTACCAGCTGTGCTTTGTCCCAAAATCCAATTAAAAAAATAAATAAATCAATCTGCTTATGCTTGTTCCTACAATATGAAGAATATTGAACTACCCTTCATAAACTCTGCTGCTGCTTGCAGAGCATATGGTCGCACATCGGGCTCTCATTTCTCCGTATTTAGCCTTGTTAAACACCAGCATGCCCACCTGAGATATAAATTACCTTGAGGCTGGGAGTAATGCCATCCTGAGTAAGGAAACTATTCATAACACTGCACTCCTTAATTTAATGCAGGCAAAACTTACAACAACCTGCCCACTTACGACACAGCACATGCTGATCACGGCTGTTGATGGAGAAATCCAGTTTTAATCCAACATTCCCAATAAACACGTTGTTCGCTGAGCAGCAGAGCCATGAAATCAGGTTTTCCAGAGGTTTTATATCTCATATGCCTTACTCCCCCAGCCGTTACATTTGCAGAATATATGCATTTTGGCAATATGCCCATCACAAAACCCTCCAGCTCCTTCCTATTATCTTTATTCCTATTACTGCTCCTCGGGTAAAGAAGCTGGAAGCTGCAGGGTCCTAGAAACTATCTTCTTCTCAGGCCAGACACAAGGCTGCCCTTCCTTAGGGAATGCTCTCCTACGGGCCCTCTCCCACTCTGACTCCTGATTTTCAGGAAATAATATTTTTCAGACCTTACCCCCCTTGGCCAAATTTGATTAAAACTCAACAACACTTACCAAAGCTTTTTAGGGTGAAGGATGGAGGGATGGTATAAGAGATCAGACTAACACAATTCTTATCATCTGCTACCTGTAGGTGCAATTCATATCTACACACTCTTACCTGCTACGTGTAAGGGCAAAGGAGCATCCAGCAAACCCTTTGCCATGTGCTGAGCGTGAAGTCTGAGGGTGGCTCTGTCTAATTAGCAATTATTTGCTGATACTGCACAGATAATACAGGGCACTTAACGGGATACTGAGCATTCAGAGAGGCGCTTCATGCTTCTGTCTCGGCCACTGCACTAAGGAGTGGGAAGGAATCTTCAAAACTACTTCCAACATCTCCACCAAACTCTAATGTATTTCTGGGCCCCAAAGCAGGCAGATGCCTCCTGCCCTCCAGCCCGTGGCCACTGCTCCCAAGCTGCTCCCAAGGCTCCTTATCTGCTATTTCCAGATGTCTCTGACATCCCCTCAGGGGCAGTAATGCCAAGAAGAGCTGAGGATGGTCAAAATGAGACAGGAGGAATTGTACCTATTCAGATGTGCCCAAATATGATTTATTCCTTTCCAATTAAACTTCTAAACATCTACATCATTAAGAATTCTGATGAGGAAAAAAAAGTATTCCTCTTTTTCCTCCTGCTGGCAACTGCAATAAAAACATTTCCTCCTAAACATCTTTTCACTACCATCTTTTTTTTTTTTTTTCCTTTTCTGCCATTTTCTTTCTCTTCTGCTATTTTGGAGCTTTCCCAACGTGAAATGTTTGCAGAAATGGCAAGATAATAAAAACACCCACAAAACATAAAAGAGATGAGATGATTCGAAAAATAACTGCAAGACTTCATTCAGCCTTCTAGATTTAGTAGCACAAGAAGAGGAGGAGAAAAATAGCAAGCTTAAAATTCTAAAATATCTATGTATCACCTCCCTTAAAAAAACATGGAAGTTTTTCTTTGAAAAAGTACTTCTGGACACATGGAGGTGGGCACCTTTTGAAAGATATGTCAGGCTTTGGTCAAGTCTCATTGTCTTTCCTGCAGGAAACATTTCACTGGAGAAAAAAGGCAAAGCCAGCTCATTGTAATGAAAGTTTAGTCATCACCATTGTTTGAGCAGTGATTAAGAGGAGCGTGATGCCACGTAGATCGCTTCCCTACCAATTTAGGGTAGAGAGAAGCTTCAGGAGGCCTTGAGTGATGGGAGAAGATACAGGACAGTGTGTGATGTAACAGCAAGGACAGTTATTGTCCAGCACTGCTGGAATGGGCATGAGCTTCGACTCTTCCATGAGGAAGAGAAGGGTAGAGCCCACATGGAACTCATGCCACTAGGGGGAATGTGGGAATAAGAGGGAGCAAAAAAATGTGACTTAAGCCTGCTCTTAAAGAAATGATATACTAATATATACTAAAATATCGAATATTGTTTAGGTATTGATGTACTTGGAAATTAAATGGTTTCCTCATGAGGACTGGAGAGCTCAAGAGCAATGGCAATCCTCCTGCCAAGATGCCTCAAGGGCACCTGCTGAGACGTTTCACCCTGGTCTGCTCTGAGAATTCCCTTGGGGTGGGAGATTGCTGAACAAGCCCCTCCTGGTAGCCCCTCTTGGCTGCTACGTTCAAGATGACGCGACAAAATTTGCACAGAAGGTCTGCTGGTTCAAATGCATCTCCTCTACTAGCAATGGGACTAGGGAGATTCCTTTCCTCCTGACAGCAAAATTGCCTTTTCTCCACCAAAGACACAGAAACGCAAAGCTGCACTGCATCTGGAGCTACACGCTTCTGGAGGGTGGCTCCCACCTCCTCCCCTCAGGGAGCACTCACAGCCTCAAATTGCTCCTCCCAAGTCAAAAATCTGCAAATCCATGGCGCTCTCTAGTGTCTTTACTCTGCTCTGGAGAAACACAGCTATCCCAAGGCGCTGACATCGTTCCGGACAGCATGGTGTAAAGGCTGAGGGATGCCCAAGGCCTGCTGTTAATTAGGAAGAGTTTGCCAGCCTATCTGTTTGATTGGACCTTCTGGTGGAAGCCACCCCAGCTCTCTCCCTGTGGCCCCCACCAGCAGTGCAAGGCCTCCCAGAGCAGCCATTCCAACAGAAACGGGTTTTAAATCCGCACTCCTGATGGAGGGGAAGGACTACTCCAGGAAAGTTTCTGATTGTGGATTCGGTCCCTGCAGAACCTGAGCGTGCTGCCGTCAGCTCCCAAACTGGCCGTTGGCGCTGCATAACATGGGTTGTAATTTCAGGGTTCGAGCTCAGAGGAGAAACCCCAGGGAGGGCTTGGCAAGGCACAGGGCAGGCTGCGGGCTCCTCCAGGACCCCCCAGGTACCATGAGCAGCTCATCTCCTGCCGAGCACCACGAGTGGGGGCAGCCCGGACAGAAACCCCAGTCTTTCCCTCTTCCCTGGGGGAGGAGGTAAGGGCAGAGCACACTCCTTGCTGTCAAAGGCGAGCACAATCCAAAATCCAAAAAGCACAACGGCCCTTTTATTACCGCGTTTTCTACTCTATTACGGTGCTTCTCTTTCTCCTGCGCTTCTCCGAGGCTGACAATTCACCGCAGAGATTGCATCTCCCACAGACTCATAGCCTCAGGTCCAACTGTGTTTGCCTAGCTGACAAGATCAATCTGCTGCAGAACGCACGCCACCCCCCCTCCTCCCCCTCGTTCTCTCTCCCCTTTAATACACATTTCACATTAAATCAGCATCTAAAGGGAGGAGGCTCCTCTAGTGCCTAGAACGTATTTTCTTGGAGCTCGCAACGCTAGCTGGTGGCAGGGGGAAACAGGCTGGCACCGTGTAATTGATTTGATGTGTGCCATGTTCCGGCGGGATAAACACCACCCCCCGGACGCCTTGCATTCCAGTGACTCCAGCCTTAAGCTCCTCGTTAAAGCGTGTTGGGAGTCCATCAAAGACACTGAGTAGTTTTGACGTGAAGATAAATGCTCTTATCTTCGGCTTCCAACGTTGCTTCTCTGAATAAGCACTCTTGACAGTTTTCGCTGTTTAAAACGGCTCTTCGGCTGGGTTTGGGAATAGGGGGAAAGTGTTTTAACCCACCTTATTTCAGCAAACTTCCCTGCTGGGAGAATAAGCTTGTCACCAAACCAGATGACTTCCTCTGGGACACATCACTGCAACTCACAGGGAATAAATTAAGGCCCCGTGCAGGCAATACATTTAAGCACCTGAATAAACCTGCAGTTTAAGCTTATCTGTTGCTTTATGGGCTTCGCACGTCCCAGATGGACAAGCATCTCCAGAACCTCAAATACAATTGCAATTCACCAGCAAAACCACGCGTCCCAACAGTACCGTGCTGCTGAGGAACTTCATCATTTTACAGCCAGCCAAACACTAAAACATAAGTGGAAGACCCAGGAAGAAAACTTGGTCTTCCAGGTCCTCCACCTCTTGCTGTAGTAAGCTGTCCCAAGCTGCAGCTCAGCCTCTCATCCCAGAACACGGGGGTGAAAATCCTGCTTTGTGCTTTCCACCTCCCCTCGCTGAACATGGCTGCAGAGCCCAAACCTGACTAGCAAGGCACAGCTCAGCTGGAGCCCAAGGGAAAGCCTCACTGACCCCAATGGATCTAGGATTTCACTCTCTGCTTCTCTATGCAGGGATTAAATAAATATTCTTCTGCTAGAAAAAAAGGCCACACATGCCTGCCGGAATTCAATGGGATTTTTAAAGTAAAGATACAGAAAAGTTGCAATAATTTCCACTGGTATGGCAGGGGGTGAGTTTTAGGGCCAAAACAATATTTCAGGCACTGTAAATCCAGTTCAAGTGTCTCTAAGACAATGGAACAGATTCTAACAGGCAAAATGAAAAAGAAATATTAAAGAAAAAAAATCCAGGAGATCAAATTGCCAGAGGAAATAATATAACGTGCCTTAAGTGCATCAGGAGGGAGATGCCTAGAGAAACAGCAGATCTCTGACAGCCCCAGCAAACAGAGGGGGCAAACAAATACGGAGGTGGCAACCAAGCCAAACGATGCCTTTGCAATCACTGTTCACACTGGAGTATGATTGGGGTTAGAATAAGGAAGAAGAAATAGCTATTCTGGAGGTCACTGTCTATGCTGAGACACTAGCCAACATGCAGAAATAAAATAAATAAGAGGAGCACTGGGAAAAATCAAGATATCCCATTGAAACGAATCAGCTGGTCTGACAACAGCTTTCTCAATGCACGGGCCAACAAAGTCACTGAGCTTCCCAAGAACATGGAATTACTCTTTACACAGCTGTCACTGCAGAGGGACACAAATTGTATCCACCCTTTAGAAGAGGGGATACAGATCCCACAAGATCACTGTGGGATGAGCCCAACAATTATAAAACACCAAACTTAAGAAAAACACCTGCAAAAAATCATGTAGCTTGAAGTGAAAACCCCCCAGGTCAAATGCAGCAGCAGATTTTTTTACGTCAGTGAAGTTACTCTGAATTTCTAGTGGAGGATTCCAGTTTTGATGCTGGCCAGAGTATTCCGTAGGAGCCTTTGAACTCTGGCAATGAAATGTTCAGCTGCACAAATCAACAAGCCTATCCAATTCCTAGAGTGGCAAGAGTGAAGAATCACAGGGTTGACTAAAACAAACAGTATCTTTGAATACTTTCTGTTAAAAGAATCAGACAGGAGATAAACTCTGAGTTGAAAAGCCACCTAGACTATGTATGCGCTTACATTTCAGGACGAAGTTTTCTATTTACTGTAAATGCAATCTCATTCTCTTTTTATCCCACAAAATGCTAATCACAAAACCAGTCCAAATTTAATCCCGTGTGTGGAAAACAGTATGCTTCTAGTCCTGCATGCTGACCATTAGGTTACACTGCCTCGACAGGAGGGACCGCTCTTTGGATCTACTGATTACATTGACCACTCGTGTCTGAAGTCATGCATAAGAGACAGAAATAGTGACCGCAGGTGATGGCAAAGGCACACTCAAGCTCCAGCTGCATAAATTACCACCTCTTACTGAGGAAGCTCAGGGATATACCCCAAAACCAAACTGCAAAGCATGCTGTAGAAAACAACTGTAAGAAACCAGCCAAAAATCTGGCTTCCACCAACAAAACTTCTCTTGTTCTCAGCAGGTTTGGAATTTTACCTTAGAATGAACCGTTGCTCCTACTTTGGCTTGGTGCATGACAAATAGATAATAAGACAGCTCCCGAAACATACCTGGAAAAAAAGACAAGACACAGGTGTTACATATATCAGTCTTGAGGTTTAGAGACATCCTCATATGTCAGAGACTGTCAACTCTACATATGAGAAACTGTATTTCTATCAATTTAGTAGCTGCAGAGATGAGAACTCTTAGTACCTAGTCTGCTCCTATTTGCACAAATCAAAGTAGTAGAGTCTTACTGGATCCTCACTACAATCACAGCGAGGATGGTAAAGTACATCAGAATTAGAAGTTACAGTAACACCCATCTCTATGCTGCTATTAACTGGCATCATTCCTTTACAATCCAGGAAGCTGTGCTAATTTGCATCTGGGACTATCCAGAAAACACTATTTCTCTATGGCACTAAAAATTGTGTTGTCCTCTGTTTGGAGAGGTTGCCAGGGTCGATCTGCAAGATCGAATGGGAAAAAAATGTGAATTTCCCATGTGACCTTTGCATGGGATTGTGCCTCGCTGGTGAAAAGAGTGATGGTCCAAATGACCGTGTCTAGAAGCGCCTGGGGGATCACAAGCAACGGAGATATGTGCCTTAGCAGAGATTGGTAACCTGCCAAATTTCCTAGCTTCCTCTCAAGGCTGTAGACATTTCACCCCGTCTATAGATATGATGGGAACATTGAGCAGAACACTGCTTTTCTGGTTTCAAGCTTAGAGAAACAAGTCTTGAGTAATTTCTGCATTAAAATGTTTACCAGTTAACTTTTATTTCCTTCTCTCCTCCTACAAGTTACATGATCAGAGAGAAAAATTTACCAACTTTCTCACAGTGCAAAATTTTAAGCAACTGCTTTGTCTCTTACGTTTTACACCCCACGTTGCTCAGACTTCATGTTTTCAGTCATAACATTTAACAGAAAATTTCCCCGGGGGCTACAAAGAATCATCCACCGAGAACGAACTCCATCCACAGAGCGAAAAATAAAGCCAACGATTTTGTTTCTTGGCTTCTCACCATGAGGTTGGAGAAGTCCTCATCAACAAAGAAGAGAGGAAGTGTCCTTTGAAGGTGGCTTGGCAATGTTGGTATGGACACACTGCTATGGGGTGGCCTTTTGCAAATCCACACCCAAACAACCAGGTAGACTGAAGTGAGCAGAATTGCTTAAGTTACCCACGGGGGATTTGCTGGCGTCTGGTCTGAATTATTTCTATGTGTATCTCTCAGCACGCTCGCTATTATCAGGATCCGTAAGCAGCACAACTGGACCAGGACTCTGCTTTTTGGGTGCATCTACAACAGCCTCTGGCATGGCATAAAAGAAGGGAAGCCTGAAGGTTGATTTGACATGATCTGCTACAGCCTTAGGACTTTTTATCCACCTAACATTCACCAGCGATGCGGCTTGTATCAGTTGTGGGTCACAGGCATGCCTAAGCAGTACACCAACTGCCAGAGGACGTTGTGCTCACCACACAAGCTGGTTCCCATGAGGAGAACCCCTACATGACTTCAACCTTAGTCCACCAGGGAGGAGACACCTCTGAGCACACAGGTGATGTGCATAAGGGTTACTGGAAAAGCACAAAGGTTGATGCTGGGTAAGGAACACCTCCAGCACACACTAAGCTAGAGGCACAGCAGGTACAGCTGTGATGCACTGAGCACCACATGGGCTTGGGCTGTCCCAGGTACCTTCTGCAAGCCTCAAGCTGCATCTACATGGTGACATTTATTCCACCACTACTTGATTATAGAGATGGATAGTACTGTGGAACTGCGTTTGTGATCAATGAGTCTTCTAAATTCAATACTAATGTTAAAGGCCTCGGTGCCTTGGTAAGACCCAAGAATAACTCACATTTCAGAACGTGGAGGCACTCTGAAAACCAGCTCTTTATAATGCATCTCTGCTTGGGACCCCCAAAAGCAGCTAGATCACTAGCCACACCATCGTTTTCCACATGCTGGGCCAGTATTTGCCTGTGCAGTGGAGTACTGCAGTTTCCAGAAAGCAGTCTGTGAAATTAATCAGACCAAATACCTAAATATCAGCCAACACTTACAAACCAAACAGCACTTAAATGTGATGGAAGTTCTGACTGAAAATTCAGGTGTAGACAGGAAAGGATTTTTAAATGACAACTTCTCTGAAGTGTCCTGGACTAGAAAAGCACCTACATAGGCAATATATATATACCTAAAAAATCAGGGGATGGGGTTGAGGGGCGAAAAACCAAGTAAATAAATCTGTTCAATGAAAAATTCTGCTTCAACTGAAGTCTACATTTTGACATCCTGATAACGTCAAAGCGAGACCAGCTGGGGTTCAAAGGGAGCAGGATGAAGCCTCCTTTGCTGTTAACCAGACTCCTGTGGCCATTATCCTTCCTGCAATATTCCCACATGGAGAGTATTTCTCAGCCTAGACTCTGCAAAGCTCTTGAGCACACGTTGAACCCCGTTAAATCAAGACCAGGCAAGAAACAAGCCCTCATTACATCAGGAGTCACTGCAGACATGCCTAGCGAAGTTGCATGGCTTGTTTGGTCTAAAAGGTTAAAGCTCTTCCTTACCTGAAAAAAAACCCTAAACTACATCTTTAATCAGCTTCAGCAGGGTGCCTGGTGCTGTCAGGACCCTGCTCACACACAGGACTGAAAATACAGCAAAGCTAGTTGTCTGTTCTTAGCAAAAATAAGCCAGCCCCAAGGAATTACAGCTTTTTAGCCATTCCACCAGAAACTCTAGTCGGTGAGCTTCCTCCCTCGAATAATATTGACGTTCTGAAGTTTAGTTTAACTTGGCACTTCTCTGTCCTTCAAAAGGCATACAGCAGAAAGCTGCTCTAAAATAGCTGTCCAGCAGAAGTTCAAGAAACTCTGGGATCAGAATGGAAATACCAGGAGGGTAAGTTATTCAGCTGATAGACTCCCCCCTTCACCAGGAGGAGATCTGGGGGCGTAATGGCTGGAATAAAGCACTGTCAGTCCAGGCTCTGTGGCTGAAATTCTCCCTCCTAGCATTGCAGAACGCACCCTCGGCGTGAGGCAGTTTGGTCTACCTCTAATCTACAGCCACCGGCTCTGAGGTCCATGGCCCATGCAAGCTGGGGCAACCTGTAAACTCTTCCTGCTGCCAACAGGTATTTCCATCAGCAAGGGTGAGCGGGATTCAGGAATAATCTCAACACATCACCCTCTGCCAGGCCAGACTGCTGAGAAGGGGTTTTTTTTTCCAGTTGCTCTTAAACTAGGACTCCGTGAGGCAAGGCTGAGTATCAGGTTGGAGGGACCAAGAGCTTTTAGACTAATTTGCAAACTCAAGCAGCAGCTCACCCAGATCTGATGTTAAAGGCCCTTAACCTCTGATAACTGAGACATTTACAGTAAACAATCTTTACAAGGACTGCTTGAATTCACCTCCAGGGTTCCTTGGTCTTACAGCTTTGTGGAAAAACCATCTCCCTTTATACTGTAACACACTCAGAAATCCCCTTTCAGCACAGGAGCAAATACTGACTCATACACCCTCTGCCTTTCCCTTTTTATAAGCAAATTCACCTGCAGTGACTATAAAGCAGTAACAAGTCTCCCAGGGAATATGTTATGTTATGTGTGCACATGATACATGCTAGTGTGTGTTAGGAAAGCGATAGTTTGAAGATTAGGGGATAATGAAACGAAGAGAAATAACTCCTCATTTAATTCTTCAAAGGAAAAGACCACTCAGAAAAAAAAAATATGTGCATAGACACCAGCCTTGTAGGAATTTCCTTCCATTCTGCATTTGGCATCAAGTTCTTTATGATTTCTTTACTCAGGCATATTTTCCTTTAGGGAAAATACATTACAGTTAGAACACTGCCCATGATTTCATAATATGTATTTATGAAGTTAATCATACTCGCGTCTCTCAAGGCGTCTGTTAATCTGGGCTGGTAAATTCCTAATTATCCTTGCAGGACAGCAATATAAATCCTGAGTCCTAGTATAGGGGGTTGCTACGTTTAATATTCAAAGAAAGAACACGTTCTTTAGGCGTGATCAATGAGGGCTGTCTGGGCAATTTGCAAGGTACACCAAAACTCTTCTTGTGTATTCATCTCCCGAATCTTTTCCCCTCTCTGCCCGTTAGGTTTCCGCTCAAGGAAATCAGGGGAGACCAATGTGATAAACACCTAGCATAAACAGACACCCATCTGTTCAGTTAGATTTGTCTTACTTATAGAAGGGCAGGTAGGGGAATATAAAGTACAGAAATGGGAAGGTAGCCACAGAAAGAAGCAGTTAAGTAGCTGCACATGCCCAGTGAGTAGGACGAGAAGTAAATGACTTATTGAAAACAGCGTGGTTTAGGATAGATATTAGGACTATATTTCATAATGATACAGACAGTTGAGCACCAGGACAGGTTTGCCCAAGCAGGCTGAGTAGTCCCTGTCATTGGAGAGGTGTGGTTTGGATGTGGTTTGACCTGGCTTTGAGACCAGAGGATGAAGTTCCCTCTCCAGGGCCTTGCTAATTTATACAGAGGATTTTAGGGAAGTCACAGATATGCCAGATTACACCAGACGAGACCTAGCGGATAGGCATGATTTTTTAAAAGCAAAAGCAACTAGCTGGGTAGAAATCAACTAGTCAAAAGTCAGCTTTGTTGATGTCCACCTCCCATTTTACTTATTTCTCACTGACCTTGGTGACAGGTCATTTGTCACGCTGTATAACACGGACCTCAGCACAGGTCTTTCCTCACAACAAACCCCTGCAACTCAGTGATGCTCCGGAGGCAAACATCTGGCCCAAGCTCTGCTAATTCAAAATGAAGAGGAAAGAAATCACAGTGCAGTGGCACTTCACAGCAGACTGGAGAGTTTCTCACAGGTACCTCTGGGTGGCCTTTAGACGTGTATAAATGCAGTCTGTATTTGCCTCTTGATGTGGATGCTGCAGTGTAAAAACAACGCTTCCCCTGCACAGTGAACTCCGTGCATTTCTAATTAGAGCTGCATTGCACCAGCACTGTATGATTTAAAATACTGTTGTAATAAATTCAGCACCTGTAAATTCAATATTTCATAAAGGCAGGGAAGACCTTGTAGAGAGAGTCTGAGGAAAAAATTTGCTCTTCATTGAGTCCTGTAATAAAGCATCTCAGGGAGAGACAGGACAAGCAAGCACACTGGATTTGATCCTTCAGACCTGCCTCCACCACCAATGGGAACAATGCACTGTGCAGGAAAGGAATTCCTTGATTTTAAGGAACATCTTTATAGTAAAAATCCCTTTAGACTCCCTCCAGTCTTAAGCACCGCTTTATAGATTCTGGTTACAAGAGAAACCCCATCTTCAAATGACAAATAGAAATACGGAGCCAAATCTGTGCACCCACAGAGAGATTGCAGTGGCGTTGAGCTAACATCCCCAAAAGATGATGTTTGAGGCTAAAGGCCTTGAACCAGAACTCTGCTTCTGTGCCTTAATCTAAGGTGGTGAGACTTGTGGGATTTCCAGTCATTCTCACAATCCTTTACGCTCCCAAGGAGGACATGTTGGCCTGCACATGAGGAACAGGTAAAAGAGAAACACTGATTCTGACCTGACAACACAACGCGTACCTTTACATTCAGCAAAGATTCAAAGCAGAGAGAG
>JAOTQQ010000023.1:15491360-15504120 GCA_026546715.1 Gallinago undulata | reverse complement strand
GAAGAACTTGTTTGGTGTGAGGGTGGTGAGAGCCTGGCCCAGGTTGCCCCGAGAAGCTGTGGCTGCCCCATCCCTGGCGGGGTTCAAGGGCAGGTTGGAGGGGGCTTGGAGCAAGCTCGTCTGGTGGGAGGTGTCCCTGCCCAGGGCAGGGGGTGGCACTGGGGGGAGCTTCAAAGTCCCTTCCAACCCGAACCATTCAGCAATTCCTTGAGTTTCTCGATTTCTCCCCCCGAGAGCCGCACTACAACACTGTGCCCGGGGCAGCAGCACCGCTCTCCCCAGCGCCGGGAGACGCCTCACCCTGAAGGAGCGGGCGGCCCCATCGCCGGGACCCCGCCGCCCCCGCCTCCCCACGGCGCCTGCGCGCCCCGTCCCCACAGCAACGGCGGGCCGCGGCGCCGCAGCATGTCGCTGCCCCAGCCCCTGAGGAGGCGGCTGAGCTCCTTCAGCCGCACCGTGTTCACCGACAGCCACCGCACCGGCCCGCGGTACCCGGGCGACCGCCCAGGTAAAGCGGGGTGGTGGCTGGGCAGCAACAAAAATGGCGGCAGGGGGACGGGAAGGGGGGAAAGCTCCCAGGAAAGGAAGATGGCGGCACCAAGCGTTACCTGCTGGGCCGCTGGGGAAGGGCCCTGAGGGAGGCACCGGGAAACACCAGAGGGTGTCCCCGGCTGGCTCCCCCGCCGGGCAGAACCCTGTCATCTGGAGAGGTAGCCGCCTCGTCCTCTCCCGCCCATCGTGGTGGGGCAGGGGGGCTGAGGTGGCGGTCTCCCGGAGCCCCGTCGCTCTCGCCACGTTGAGGGGCCCGGTAGCCGGCCCGGCGGTGAGGAGCAGAGAGGTCTTTCGGGTGAGCCTTGGTTTCACCCTCAGTCGTGGAATGTGGCTTCACGGACGGGGTGTGGGGTGAAGCCACAAGCGGCAGCTCCCTCCCCCTGCAGCCCCCACAACGCTGAGGTGTCGCAGGCCTGAGACAGGCTCCCCTAAAATATTAAGCACGGAACAGGCCCGATTTAAAAGCAGGTACGGGGAAAGTTTGCGCCCGCCTTTACAGCTTAGTAAGTGGGTTTGCATAAAATATCGCAGATAAAATCCCTTACACACATAGCAAGCACCCTGCCCGTGCCCAAGTAGAAATGATTTATGGAGAACAGAGGACAAATAAAAGAGCTGAGCTATCGTGTTAAGCTCAGTAGTCCTGCACAGTTAGGACACCAGACGTGTAAAGCATGAAGAAGTGGTGTACTAACCTAGGGTTAAGTCGCAAAAAGTCAAGCTTGTGATATGCCAGCTTTCTCTTTATTTTTCCAAGCTTGTCATCATGGCTGATAACTGTTCCTTCATCATATTGCCAGTGAAACTTGCCAGCCAAGGTACCTGCTTTTTTTTAGCCATGAAAATAAACCTTACTGTGTAGGCAGACTGTTATGTTCATTTCAACTGATAAATCCATTCCAAGCTGATAAAATTAGCCATGAAGTCATTCTTATTTCAAGACAGGAGTACTCATTTTCTCTGCAGTTATACTGCTAACACTTACTAGTTACTAATTCTTCATTTCTCAACATTGAAATATTTTTCTTAACTCCAGGAATGGTTTCTGGTTGTAGTAATTTCTTTTCCATTTCCCATTATGAAAACTCCTGTGTGAAATATCCAACCTACTGAAACCAATTGCAAGTGCACCATTAACTTCTTGGAGATGAGGATTTCCAAAATTAAATTTACACATCTATACCTTAATGACTTGCTCGAGCGTCAAAGAATTGGCCATCACCATACTGTCTGGCTTTCCCATGAATTTTAGCAATCCCAGAAAATAAGCATTAGTTCAATTTAGTGATAGAGAGATGAATCAGAATTGGCTTATATTGCTAAACATTCATCCAAAGCACAGTTTTAAAATTTAAGCAGAAGTTACAAATACCAATGCTATGTAATTGAAGCCTTTAACATACCTAAAACATGGTCATCGCAATTGAAATTAGAGCTCTTGGCTTCTCTGTTTTTAAGTAAAACGGCCATGGAGCATTCATCCAATCCATATAAGGCAGAAATATAGTTACTTGTCATTGGATGGTCATGTTTTCTCAAAAGATAAAGCAGTGTTTTAGAATTGCATCTCAGCACCTTCCAAAGTCCTGCTGTTTAAGAGATTCATTCACTAGGACATCTGGGACAATTTTAGATAGATAGTGGAACTGTTTCAGTAGTGTTTAGATTTAGTAGATGTTTAGATTTTCATTCCTTTGCAGATGTAAGAAGGCATTGATGCTTAAAAATGCAATTAAAAAAAATAAATTGGTTGTCTTGCATTTTTTATTTCAGTATAACAAATTCCTGCCCCTCACAGCCTACCCCTAAGGTCTGTCCCAGTTCTATTCCCAAATCCTCCTCCCTTCCCACCTAGTCTAGTAGCCACCATGAATACTTCTGCAACTGGCATAAAGACTTCTGGAACAGACTTGTCCCAGGCTGCGAGTGGCCGGACTGGAAACAGGGATGCCAGACTGAGATGGAACAAGGACAGGTATGAGAGTGGTTGGGAGACACGGAAAGAAAAGGCAGTGTCAGAGGAGAGGTGGTTCTGAGGCTGAAAGTGAGACAATGTGACTGCTCAGATTGATTTACAATTGAGCATCACCGTTGTGACAGCCAGAGGGACAGGACTGAAGCCAGCAGGTCACAACGAAGTGACTTGCTCAGGTATTACCAAGTGCAGATGTGCCCAGAGACAAACATGAGAAAAGGGACTGGTGGTAATTGAAGCACAAGTGGATGCAATGGCAGTTAACTGGAATATGATAATAAAGCTTCATCCATTAAAAATGAATGGCCTTTGAAGTTTTTGCTTTTTTTTGAGTCTAATCTTTATGTCTGTTATTAAATCCTAAATACAGAATTTACTGTCCAGATGTTAGTCCAATATTAGCTTTTCTCTACATTGCATGAAAGCGTTTTATTCTCTCCAAACTTTAAAGGTTAAGTTTTAGTTTGACACGTATTTGAAATTGTTAGCTCTTAAGATTTAGAAGAATTACCGGTTTCTTGCAACATCCCTTCCATCCAAATGTCTGGTTAATAAAGATTGAAAATTAAGAGTGGGTAATGCAAACCTGCTCTCAAGCAGTAAGTCCTTACTCAGGAAGATCATCTACAAAATAACGATAAATATATACTCACTTAAACTTTGGCCATTCTCTGAGGGACAGCAATGAAATAGCTGCTACCTCTCTCTGCAATAGTATACAGCGCTATACAGTACTATATATACAGTACCCAGCACTACTCGAGCTAAGTCTTGTCAGTCAGAGATTGTGGAGGAAGCCATAAGCCACCAGGTTACCAACGACCAGACACTCAGCTTGAATATGTGGCTAAGTGATAACAATTCGCATCCTGTGAGCTGAAAGTTGCATTAGATTCCAGGAAATTGTGCAACTCAAGATGGGGTAAGAAGTTTTCTGCTGGATATAGAGAAATATTTTTCCTGACGTTTAATTTGACTGGGAAGAGTGTTAATGCCCTGTTTGAAGCTAAGATGGAGCAGTATCTTTCTGTCATATTTATGGAAGGAACTTACGGAACAAACTAGGAATGATAAAAACTTCTCTCTTATCTACAGATAATGAAATAGTTTCCAGTTTACCACTGCAGATGTCCCTCTATTTCAACGTTTATTTTTTCCCATTTTGGTGGCTCAGCGCAGTCGTCATGCTCCATCTGAAGGTGAGTCCCGAAGGAAAGCAGTGTGTTTCTGAGCAAACACCTCCTAGTACTGAGAGTGAGCTCACCAGAGTTAGAGTCTATTAGGTTTATTTGGTAATTCCTTGAAACTGGAGGTTCAAGAGTATTTGAAAGCCTTTCAGTTTCTTCACTTAATCACAATTGGCAGGTAATGAAATAGGACACCTGAAACTTTCTTCTTCCCTCTAGTATCCGGTCTTGTCAGATTACTACAAGTTCATCCTGGTGACCATCATGATCCTCACCTCTCTGATAGAGATCATTCGACTCTACCTGGGATACATGGGCAATCTGCAGGAGAAGGTAGGGTACCACACGTACGTATTAATTTGTGCAGGAGAGCTTTTTGGAGTTTAACATAAATGAAGTGGTCTGCCTGTTCATCTGAGAGATTTAAGTTGAAGAGAAGGTTATTTCTCCTAAGTTAAGGTCTGCATCTTCTCTTCCTCTGACATCAGCTTCCACTTAATTTTGTGCATTCCAAGAAATTTTCCCTCAGAAGAGAGGGGAAAATTGCTCCATAAAACTGTTTTGTCATAAAAGAAAGTAATATGGAAATATTAAGGCAAAATGTTTTTTCTTCACAAGATTTTGGAATTTTTTTTTCATCTCCAGATGCCAGTTTTTAATAGGTGGTGTCTCCCTACTGTAGGTCCCTGAGCTGGCTGGGTTTTGGCTCCTGAGTCTCCTCCTGCAGTTGCCTATAATTCTCTTCTTGCTGTTTAACGAAGGTCTGAAAATTCAGCCCCTGGAGCGAGCGGTCCATATCGTCTTTGCCCTGTTCCTCATCTTCCAAGTTGTTGCTGCTTTTGTCACCCTGAAGAGAATGGTGAACAAACTGGCAACCCACTTTTGCCTTAACGAGTTTGATCAGCTGGAGGAACATCCTGGGCCTGATTTTTACAGCGTGGGTAAAGAAGAGAGGGCAGTTCCTCTGGCTGGTAGGGGCCCTGGCGCTGGCTGGGGGGATTACACACTGAGGAGCTAAGAGAGGTTGGCCTCGTGCCTGCTACAGCTCTGTTTGCCTTTTGTTGGGTCGTTCTTTACCGTCAAAGATATTAAAAGAATAGATCTTAAGAGCCAAGCTTAAACCTGGGAGATTGGAACTCCACTCAAAGCCTTTTACACAACTAGCTTGAGTTGTTGGACTGTTACTGTGCAGAGTGCCAACGGAGTAGGTTTGGTGGGTTTTTTGCAGTCTTGTGGTGTTTTCAGAAAAACAGAAGCCTTTTTCCTCACTCTTTGCACAGAACTCATGTTTACAATAAATCTTTTATACACATTTTTATTTGTGTTCAAAGTAGTTTTCTCTATTTTTCCAGATATGTTACACATATTTAATGTCTGGTACCTCAGTTAAGTCAAAACAACCAGACCAACCAAACCAAACCAAAGACCAAAACAAAGAATCCCAAGAAATCCTGGGGCCCAGAAGGGACTATGAATGATTAGTGAACAAAGACTACAGTTTCAGAGATGGTCTTCCAGATAATCCCACCATTTGGAATTCCTTACTAATAAACTAGGGGTGGAATTTTAAAAGTATTCCTTCCTCAATTCTCTTACACTCCTCTTCTTTGACTTAGCTTGAGTTTTAACTATCAAGCCATTCAAAGAGGGTGCTGCAGTTTTCTCAAATGGAGGACTGAATAAATCAGCAGTAACAAAATTACAGCCATTAAAAAAATTGGTTTATGTCACTGGAAGGCAGAGCCTGTTTCTCACAAGCCAGGGCATATACCAGTGTTCTCTCATTCCTGTTCTTTTTATTAACGTCTAGATTATCTTCTTCAGTTTCAGTAGTGGCTAAAAGTTCTCCTTGTCTGTCAAGAAGTGATGGAGATCAAAAGTTAAAATTAGTTTTTCATCTGAATCCTCTGAGTCTTCAGCAGGGCAAAAGTCATCAGTTTTAAGAGCTGGCACAGACATCTAAACTGCCCAGAGGAATGTAAAGAAGATGGGTCTAATGTGAAAGAGGCACAGCATGCTTAAAGCTGCTCTGTATTTAAAGCTTATAGATCCTCTAGCGAAAATAAAGCATGAGTTTAGTTTATACTGAAATGGTTCGTTTTCTTTTTAATCCATAAGTGAATAGTACAATTAATTCTACTAAGCTTCCTTCTCCATTTTGTTATTATAGAGCATATGTTGTAAGAGCACATACCCCTTTGTCTTTAAACAAACTACTGGTTTGGATTTGCTGTCGCGCAGAAAAAGAGGCTTTCTGCAAAAGAGTCTCTAAGAGTGTCTTTAATGTTGATATAAAACATTTAGAGCCCTGTATTTGGAGCCTGCGAGAGAGACAGTGAGGTTTGGGCAGAAGTTAACGTCATCTCCAAAACACTTTTACAGCATTAGAAGCTCCTTGTAAAAACATCAACAGATGCAATGGGAACATTGCGCGTATTTTCGCGACAACCATAATTACACTCCAGGTCAGGGCCGACAGGCTGCAGGAGATGCTGGGGAGCATCCATTACAATTAGAGATAACGGCATAATGGGTCCTGCCAGGCCAAAGAGAAACACCAAAGACCTTAGAAGAGACACCAGGGCGGTGGCCATGCCTTCTGCTCTGCTGGGGAGCTTGCCCATTCCCCTCAAAAGGTCCACTCCAGATGGACATATGCTGAGATGGTAGAGCAAGGCAAGCTCCGAGGAGAGAGAGGGATTATCTGTGGTGATCCAGTGTCTCCTGCCCTAACTAGAAAATGGCACATTCTTTGGGTTTCTTTCTCATATCGACTTAAAAAGTAGAAAACTTCCATCCTTTTGTGAGATGAAGAATGTAATGGGAGGAAAGACTGTTTAACACCAAGTACACCAAATTCACCATAAAGCTGAGAAAAAAAAAAAAGAAAAGTCAACCATGTATACCAATCCTGGCAACAAGGAACTGTTCTCCAGGCTGAGGCCATGGGATGTGATTTCAAAATCCTTGCTTTTAGGAATAAGGAGGTCAATCACTTGGGAGATCAAACTGCGGTGCAAGACCAGTAGCAGGAGGCAAAGATACAGGGGGGCACAGCTCTCTGCTGGAGAGAGAGGGGGAAGGCATCGATGAGGCAATACAGGGAATAAAATTCAGAGAAACACGGTCGGAAATGGAGTTGCCTGGAGAGGTGCTTCATGTAGAAACCACTCTGCAATGTAAAGCTTCAACAACTTATTTGATAAACTCAAGATTCCTGCATTCTACCTCTGCAGGCTTCCTAACAGGAGAGGGTACAGCAGAGGGCCACAAAGATGCTGAGGAGCCTGGAGCATCTCTCCTACATAAGACAGGCTGAGGGACTTGGTTCTTTTTAGTTTGGAGAAGGCTGGAGGGGGAGACCTGATCAATGCCTATAAATACTTCAAGGGAGGGTGTCAAGAGGACAGGGCCAGTCTTTTTTCAGTGGACAGGACAAGAGGAAATGGGCATAAACTTGAGTATAAGAAGTTCCACCTAAACATGAGGAGGAACTTCTTTGCTGTGAGGGTGGCAGAGCCCTGGCAGAGGCTGCCCAGGGAGGTGGTGGGGTCTCCTTCTCTGGAGACATTCAAGCCCATCTGGACACGTTCCTGTGGGACCTGCTCTGGGTGGCCCTGCTCTGGCAGGGGTTTGGATTAGATGATCTCCAGAGGTCCCTTCCCACCCCATAACATTCTGTAATGGGAAAGGAGTAGAAGTTCACTGGGCAGCATCCAGGCAGTTTTGAACACCAGCTGCGCAACAGTGGCTTTTTTGCCACACTGGGCTTTGTGCAGAAATAAAACCACAAACTTTTTCATCATCTACACAGCTACTGGTTGCCCCCACACACACATTCACGGGAAAAATCTCTGAATGGCAGAAGTGTACGTACAGACCTCAGTTATTGCATTTCACCAAGTTTACTCTTGGGAAAGGCCAGCAGCCAATTTGAAAGGCAAGTTGTACCAACACGCTTCCTTTGACTGAAGAAAAGAAATGAGGAGTGGGCGTATGACCTTAAAATGCTCTTTTTTAGGTTAGTGATCAGTTTGATGAGGAGGAGGATTTTGAGTTCAAGGGCATAGTTGCCAAATTGTTAATACCTGAAGTTGGCATGTGTTCCTTGTCCAAAATAGACTTTGTAGAAGGACGGGGGTGGTTGTGGGTTTTTTTTAATAGTTGCAGGACTTCCGAGAAAGGGAAATTAAATTTGGAAGGTGCTTCAATTAGAGTACCTTACTTGAGTAGATCTGATAAAGCAGCCATGAGATTTGATAAAAAGCAGACAATTGATGAAAAAAAAAAAAAGAGGGTACAGCATTAACTATCAACAATTCACTCTTTCAGATGGCTGGGAGAACTGCACCCTGAGGAATGAGATCATACATTTCACTCTTGCCTTTGTCTCCTAAAAACTAGGCTAGACCCAGTGTTAATCTTTAAATAGTTAACGAAGCAGGTAGAGGTGGCATCATTACATGGTCTGGTAAGATAGTCAAGAGTAATTTTTGATAGCTGGGTAAGGCTGCAGAGATCATTTATTTGGAAAAACAAAATCTCGTTTCTCCAGGGCAGAATCAGATCGCGTGGCAGCAATTAAAAAGGATTTTGTCCAGCGCTTCGAATAAAGCAAAGATAAGAAAGAGGTCTTCTATAGGAGGCAGGCAAAGCAGTGTCTAAGGGTGAGCTGATAAGACCAAGAAGAATTTAAACTCTAACAGAATAAATAGGTTCAAGAAGTGTAACACGGAGGGAAAATGAGTATGTTGATTGATGCCACTGAAGGAGCCCCTAGGTACGCAAAGCAGAGGATTTATTAAAAGGAAATAAATGTGCTAAGGTAGTAGCTTGAAATCTTATAGGGGTTCAGAGGAAATATCATTCCCCTCCGCTGAGCTGCAGCTACGGGACACAGTTCCACACTCATTAAATACATGCAACTTTTGCAGCTTGTTGTAAGAAAACCCACGCTCCAAAGTTTGAAAAGAATAAAAATACAGTCCCTGGGAAGCACGTAACCGGCCAAGAGACACGAGCACAATGGAGAAACCGTAGAAAGAAAGGACCGAGCCTGGAAGGCAGCTGGAAGCACAACCCTGCTGAGACCTGTGAATTTAGGAAGGATCAGTGACTTCCTTGAGAGCTGCCTTGAGCATCCTGTGCTAGGGAAGGAGTTCCTGCAGTCTGTGAAAGGAGCTACTGTTGTTCTTAGAGGGAGAGAAGAGACCTTTCTTTATTCACCGTGGTAGAACCAGGCTGTTCCCGAGTAAAAAAAAAACAAAACAAATCAAGCAAAAATGCTTGAACACTCTGAAGTTCCCACATTCTCTATTTATTAAAACCATGCCATAAGCTGAATTCATTATAGGTGAGAAGACCATCAGCTACACCTATTCCTCATCACTCAGACTGCTAATTCCAGGGGAAATTTATTTCTTACTACTTTACAAAGAGAAAGCTTAGGGCAGCCTGGAGCTTTGAACAGAACCTCTTGTCCCGTGTGGCTACTGGTCCCCAGGTGCTTAAAGAGGAACCTACTGGCTTGTGCCAGTCCAGAACGATTCTTATCAATGTGCTTGATCTCCCATTTGGGTTACAGAAAGGATTTTCACATGGACACCTACCTATTCTCTCTTTGTTTTGACCTTGACCCCATGGCCTTCTGCACAGGAAATAGAGAATTTATCACAGGATTATCACCTGGACTTATGCAAAGCGTTTGACTGTCCCACATGACATCCTGGTCTCAAAATTGGGTAGTCATGGATTTGATGGATGGGCCACTCTTTGGATAAGGAACTGGCTGGATGGCCACACTCAAAGGGTTGTGGTCAATGGCTCAGTGTCACTGGCCACCACTTGGACGAGTGGTGTTCCTCAGGGGTTGGTACTGGGACCAGTGCTGTTCAACATCTTTGTTGCTGATGACATGAAGCTGTGTGGCACGGTCGACATGCTGTGGGGAAGGGCTACCATCCAGAGGGACCTGGACAGGCTGGAGAGGTGGGCCTATGCAAACCTCATGAAGTTCAGCCAAGCCAAGTGCAGGGTCCTGCACCTGAGACATGGCAATCCCAGGCACAAATACAGGTTGGGAGGAGAATGGATGTAGGGCAGCCCTGAGGAGAAGGACTTGGGGGTGTTGGTGGATGAGAAGCTCGACATGAACAGACAGTGTGAGTTGGCAGCCCAGAAAGCCACCCCCATCCTGGGCTGCATCAAGAGAAGTGTGGCCAGCAGGTCACGGGAGGTGATTCTCTCACTATCTCATTCTGCGCTCTTGACACCCCACCTGGAGCACTGTGTCCAGCTTTGGAGTCCTCAACACAGGAAGGACGTGGACCTGTTGGAGCGGGTCCAGCGGAGGGCCACAAAAACGTTCAGAGGGCTGGAGCCCCTCTGCTGGGAGGGGGGGCTGAGAGAGTTGGGGGGTTCAGCCTGGAAAAGAGAAGGCTCCAGGGAGACGTTTGAGCCCCTTCCAGTCCCTAAAGGGGACTACAGGAGAGATGGAGAGGAACTCTGGATCAGGGAGGGGAGCCATAGGACAAGGGGTAATAGCTTTTAAATTGAAAGAGGGGAGGTGGAGCTGAGATGTGGGGAAGGACTTCTTTGGTGTGAGGGTGGTGAGAGCCTGGCCCAGGTTGCCCAGAGAAGCTGTGGCTGCCCCATTCCTGGAGGGGTTCAAGGGCAGGTTGGAGGGGGCTTGGAGCAACCTGGTCTGGTGGGAGGTGTCCTTGCCCAGGGCAGGGGGGTGGAACAAGATAAGGTCCCTTCCAACTCTAACCATTTCATGATTCTATGATTAAAACTTGCGAGAGCACATGGAAGATACCAGAGTACACTTACCACCGCAGGGTATTCATGCAAGAGTCAACATTTGAAATATACAGCTCAAGGATTCCACGTTTGATTTTTTTGTTTGTTTTTAAAGCACCTCAGTTTGAGGCGAAATCTTACTGCAACCAGAAATGCTAGAAATCCTCCCTCTGCCAAGCATCTGGAAGCAGTGGGACCAGCAAGTCTTCGAACAGTGCCTTCCCTTTGAAAATCCTGGAGAAACCTAAAGCTCACTCTTCCCCCAAAATAGTTCAGCACAGTCAGCAGAGCAGATATAAAAACAAAGGCAGGGGGGTAAAAAAAAAATAATAAATCAGTGCTTTGCCAACAGTCCCACAAGCTTATTCCAGCAGCCTGGGAGGAAATACCAAAACTGACAGGAGAGGAAAATCCTCAGCACGTGGCAGAGGCTTTCTACAGGCATCCCTGATATTCCGGGTGCCTCCAATGCCACGGCAGCAGGTAAGGGCGCCCTGAGAAACAACAGAAACTACCACGATGGAAAAACTTCAAGGTTATCCTGCTGTTAGCAACGTACCTCCAAAAGTTATTAGCATCTTTTAGCCAAGACAAAGGTGGGGTCCCAGGAAAGAGTACCTGGGTTGATTGTTGCTTACCTTGGGCTTCACGTGGAAACCACAGCTCTTGGGACAAACCAACACCACCTTGAGAAGTTACCTCCAGGGAAAAGGATTAAATAACCTCAGGCTGTGCCCTGGCTGGGAAAACCACTTCAGAAGGATCTCCCAACCCTCATTGAAAGCATTTAAAAACCCAGAATTAATGGGTTGAATGAGGACAGCTGTTTGGGATGCCCTGGGTGGGACTTTGGCTGATTAGCAAATGTCTCCTGGTGCCCAAGAGACACAAGGGCGCTTGGTGAGGAGCAGCAACAGCAGGTGATGCATGACTGTCCTGGTGAACTGCTCAGGTGTGCCACGTTGGAAAGCATGAGAGGACAGCCAGTACGCCCAGCTGATGTGTCCCACCAAAAAGAAACACCACTCAGTTTTGACATTTGGCAATGATTTTCTTTCCTTTTTTTTTTTCTTTTTTTTTTTTTTTTTTCCAAAGCCACTATTAAATATTCATTTATTCAAAATTGAAAGCGTTCTCATCTGGTAAAAAAGAAAATAAATCACAGCTTGTCCAGTTATTTGATAGAGCTGCTTTGACTGATGGACAGCAGAAGCAATGTCCTTCTGCCACAAAGGCACTTGCTCCCGTGTGAGAGCCCCCTCGCATCCCAAAGGTGCAATCTCTATTTCTCTAAACAAAGAATATTGACTTTTACCTCTTCCCCAGCGGCAGAAAACGTGATGGGAGATGCCCAAATCAGGCTCCCAGTGCTAATCACCTGCCTGTCTTTGTATCTGACCGCTTACCAGACTGAGCAATCACAGAGGGCAGCCACAAATTTCATAGAACCGGAGGGTCAGGGAAACAAGAACAAACCCTAAAAGAAGAGAAAGTGGAATGGACAAACAATGAATTACAAAAAAAAAAAAAAAAAATACTGATAAGGCAGCAGCGAAAGGATTAGCCAGGCTGGTTGCAGTCAGCAACGGTGAAATGTGACACAATAAAACCTCTGTTATTGAGTTAGGACAGCCCTAGGATACAAAAGACTGAAATGAAGGAAAGCTGTGGATTGCTTTGTTCTTGAATATTGAATTTTTGTTCCAGAAGCGTGAAGCATGAAATATTACAGCGATAACGGAGATTGGAAAAGAAAAAAAAAATAAAAAACCCAACAAACCAAACCAACCCAACCCAACCGAGGAAAAGTCTTTAAGGTTTTATTTAGGATGCACTGAAGGAATAATTCGGTTCAGTCCTGAACAAGTAGGATGGGACACGTTCCCCGGTTCCCGTTTCTTGGTACAACTTTTGATTACGTGTTCCTGAAGGACCGGTGGTGGTCTGGGAAGGCAGGGGAGCAGCAGTATGGCTCCTCCAGCTCCATGGCCAGCAGGCTCCCACTCAGAGGGACCCAGGGGTGGGAAAAGCCAGTCCCTGGATGCAGGGACTCTTCTGGGTTTTGGGGAGTCCCTACAAATGGCAAAGGCGACACTGCTGCCCTGAAACCCCAGCGGGGATCTAGAGGGGGTCTGGAGAACAAGTCACACGAGGAGAGGCTGAGGGAAGTGACCCGCTTTCTCGATGAGGGGAAGGCTGTGGATGTTGTCTACCTGGACTTTGGTAAGGCCTTCGACACCGTCCC
>JAOTQQ010000023.1:15463610-15474256 GCA_026546715.1 Gallinago undulata | reverse complement strand
CACCCCAAAGAAGTTCTTCCTCAGATTTGAGTGGAACTTCCCATGTTCCAGCTTGTGCCCATTGCCCCTTGTCCTGTCACTGGGAACCACTGAAAAGAGTCTGGCTCCATCCTCCTTCAAACCACTCTTTAGAAACTTATAACTATTGATAAGGTCTTCCTTCAGCCTTCTCTTCTTCAGGCTAAAGAGCCCCAGCTCTCTTAGCCTTTCCTCATCAGGCAGATGCTCCAATCCCTTAATCACCTTCGTTGCCCTTCACTGGACTCTCTCCAGCAGTTCCCTGTCTCTCTTGAACTGGGGAGCCCAGAACTGGACACAGGATTCTAGTAGTGGTCTCACCAGTGCAGAGCAGAGGGGAAGAATGACCTCCCTTGACCTACTGGTCACACTCTTCCCTATGCAGCCCAGGATCCCATTGGCCCTCTTGGCCACAAGGGCTCACTGCTGGCCCATGGAAAGCATGCCATCTACCAGGACTCCCAGATCCTCCTCAGTAGTGCTTCCCAGAAGATCCATCTCTAACCAGTATTGGTGCCTGGGGTTCTTCCTCCCCAGATGCAGGACCCTACAATTTTCCCCGTTGAACCTCATGAGGTTCTTCTCTGCCCAGCTTTCCAGCCTGTTCAGGTCTCTCTGGATGGTGGCGCAGCCCTGTGGAGTGTCAGCTTTGGAGCCCAGGAGAAATAAGCCAACATCAACAATATTTCTCCTGCTCAAAGCTAAGGCTCCTTCTGTATCAACACCTCTTCGCGAGCTGTCCCTGCAGCATGCTCTGCCCTACAAGCCCAGCCTTGTGCTGCTTCATTGCCAATGCCCCCATCGAGGGAGGGGTTTTGCTTCTCTCCTCGGCCTGAGGAGCAGGACTCCTGCAGGTTTGTGAGCTGGGTAGTCATGAGACACCTGTTTGAAGAACTGAGGCTCATTCGCTCTCGTTTGCCTCAGGAAAAAAGAAAAAAAATCTTCTTTAAACAGCCAACAAGTAATGCTTGAACCCAAACAAGGCAGCATTCATGTCAGGGTTAGCGCCTGGACTCAGGGTAAGGACAAAGTGGCCAAAGCACAACGGTGGGGTTGCAGTGACAGCTTAAAAAAAAAAAAACCACAAAAATCCAAATCTTCAAAATGGTTACTACTCCGAAGCACCCTCCGCTGCTCTCCGAGGCCGATGAGCAGGTGATGCCCACACAGCACACCAATCTGCACACCAAACAACTTGGGGCAGAAGTTTTTTTAACTCTCTGCATCACTCGCTCACCTCCCGGATGGTGCTGGGACCGCAGCGTGGTGTCGTTCTCCAGAGACACCAGGGCAGGAACCAGATCTGTCAGAGCAAGGGAAAGAATCAGGATGCTAACATCGATGGTTAGAGGGAGAGGGGAATAAAATAAAATACATCAGATGTGTGTCACTTTGCAAGAATGACAACGTGCACCAGCTCCTTTCTACATTCCTTATACTGAAATTAAATATCAAGCTCTAAATCTACTCTTCTCTGCAGCGGGGAGCACTCTTTAGAGTGAGGTCACCCCCATAAACCTCATCTCTGTTTCCCAGAAAAAGGATGAAATGTTTTCCCCGGGAAGCTGCTGGAGCTCCTACACCAGAGCTGCAAAGCAGCGTGTGTATCAGATGCCAGCATCTACGAAGGAGCTAAACAAACTCTTGCCCACATCTCCAATGAAGGGCCAAGAACATCTTGGAGGGGAGGAAAAACCTACTGAAAACATCTTGGTTTCTACCCTCAGACAGAAATTCATACGTATCACTGGCTAAGTTTCTGTGAAAGTAGTCTACCATCCACTCCTGAAACTTCCTTAAGGGACAAAAGCCTTTTTTCACTCTCCTCACTCTAACTTCTGGAGCTCAAACTCAGCTGTCATGGGTAGGAGCACCCTGGCAGGCTCCAGCCGTGGGTGTCATCGCAAGCCAGAGCTGTTTAACACCAAGATGGGCATTCACAGGCTGCTTCGGGTGTGAAGTCACAGCTGAGAGGCCAGCTCCTCCATGGATAATTCAGAGTACTTGGATCAGGAACCAGCCTCTCCCCATTAAGAAGGCCATCAGCCCATAGATGCCCATGGCACAACAGATAACCCTATGTCTTCTCAAGTACCATCTTCCTTGGATATAGGAGGAGTCAAGCGTGCTATCACATGGACCAAGTGAAGGTGACAGCCATGTCTACAAATAAAACCTCTTTTAACAGAGCATTGCATCACTAGAAATGGACACTGCTCAGTGTCAGGCCTTAGTTCAACCACAAAAAAAAAAAACACCTTACCAAAGAGCTCATCATCCCTTTCTCCTGGAGACACCACACCTCCAGCAGTCGAACCAGGAGAGGGGTAGGGAGGAAAAGGCTTAGTATTCATGTGAAGTGGTGGCTCTTCCAGCAGAGGTGTCTGCGTGTGGTGTGCAGCAGCAACCACTTCTTCTGACAGGCCGTTGCTGGTCTGATCCAAGCTAGATGATTTGGAAGAGAGACCTACGTTGCTGCTGGGCACCTCTGAGGAACATGGGGCTATGGTGGCCAAAGCAGATGCAAGCTCTACATCCCCCTTTGCAATCTCCAAAGCAGACAGCTTATCTTTATACTCAGCACTTTTCCCAGCTGGAGATGGCTCCACCAACATGTCATCTTTAGTTTCTCTGCCTTCAGCACCACCATCCTTAAGTCTCCTTTCCAGATCTGTTTCATCCCACAGCTGATCACACTCATT
The DNA here is from genome assembly GCA_026546715.1 of Gallinago undulata. Taxonomy (NCBI): domain Eukaryota; kingdom Metazoa; phylum Chordata; class Aves; order Charadriiformes; family Scolopacidae; genus Gallinago; species Gallinago undulata. The sequence goes on along the minus strand of JAOTQQ010000023.1, from coordinate 15,471,536 downwards.
GAGGTCAAGCTCACTCAGGTTAGCACCAGACTGAGCATCTTCCATGAGACTGGGAGGGTGTTGAGTCTCTTCATCTGGGCTCACAAGCTCAGGCTGGATCCTGCTACCAGCAAGTACACCTGATGGGCTGGGAGAAGTTCTCACTACAGGTAATAAACCTGTCGCTACCACCGTGGTCCAGCTCTTTTTGGAGACCTCCTGGTCAGGCTCTTGGGGATCTATGGTATCATCTGAAGAGCCCACAGCTTCAGAGTCTCTGAATACATAATACCATCCTTTAAAGTGTCCATATTCGTGGCTTAGGGAACCCCTCCCTGATAGAAACAACACATGGACCGCAGTAGCTTGTGTAGCAAAGATCAGAGTACCTTGGTTGTGACAAGCATACACCACTTTGGTTTCCACGCTTGACAAGACCCCCTGGAAGATTATTTTGTCCTGGTTCTTGCCACAGCCTTCAGTCCCCTGGAAACCCTGGACATAGATGACAATGTGCTTCTGGGGGCCTGCCCAGATGGTCCAGTTGCACCAGATGTCGGTTTTAACATTGGTGTGCAGCGGCAGGTAGAACATCCCAGACCCATTCTGAAAGACGAGGTGGCAGCTGCTGATGGGGAAGTATTCCATTGCCCAAGGAGGTCCTAACTCTGACACATTGGAAAGGAAAAGCATAGTCACCAGTTTTTGTACACACCAGGACATGGACATCAGCCCTTCTAGGAGCACTAGAAAGTGCCACAGAAGAGGCCCCATTTAAAACCTTCTCCTGCTGCAGGATTTCTATAGTTTGAGCCCCCAGAGCCCCATCTCAGCTCTCCAATAGGAGCTGATCCCAGGCCCCAGCTTCTCTGCAGGGACCTGGCCCCCTGCAGCCCATCCAGCCTTCAGCAGCTTGAATTATATGGTTTTGCTTCCAACAGAGGTTGGGACAACAAGACCCCTTGTTGGAAGTCTCCCTCCCTGGCCAGGGGGGACTACACTTGCCAAGCTTGGAGTGCAGGCAGTAGACACAGCCTCATCCTTGCCCCCTCCCTCCCAAATTATTTCTACCTTCTAAAGATGGTTTACAATGACATATGAAGTACTGGGAGACCTACCAGTATGTTTCTGTTGCTGTCCTCCTGGCAGCCGGGTGTTTCTGGATGCAGGATCATCAGAGGGCTCCTGAGGCTTTTGGTCTCTCGATGCTGTTTCTCCCTGTTGGGCCATGGGAGGACCAGGGTGGTGAGGAGCAGTGCTGGAGGAGGCATTTCTCTGCTCTCCTGTGCCTGCTTGGAGAGCTTCAGTTGTCTTCTGTGTTTTAAATCCCCCGAGGATGGAGGCAGAAGGCAGGTCATCCCTCACAGCCGTGCCCTGATGCTGCATAGGCACCACATGCTCCTCTCTCCCAGCCCCCCAGGTGCTGGGCAGGGAAGCCGGTACCACCCCAAAGCCACTGCTCACATTGTCCTCAGGCCGAGGAGGCTGCACACCAGGCTTTGGGCCAGTGACAGAAGCTGGGGAGGGACCCCTGGCCATTGAGCCCACAGAGGCTGAGGTTGGTCCTTGCTGGCCACCCACCTCCCCCAGCCCCAGCTTTTGCATCCCAGGGCCAAGGGGTCCAGGGGACCCACCTGTGCCCAGTTCAGGGGCTACTGATAGATGGTGAGGTGGTGAAGGTGAGACCATCTCCTGATCTCCTGGGCTGGTTGGTGAGATGCTTGTCCTTCGCCTGAGGCTGGCAGGGTCCAAATCTAAAGCAGTTGGCAGAGAGAAGACAACCCTGGACATGAGCCCCACTTCTGGAGGAAGAAGTGCTTCAGGGGTGAAATCAGTAGAGCTGAAATCCACAGGAACAGGTTCTGTGCAGGAGACCACCAGTGTGGGGGTTGTTTCTGTCCCTAAGGTGGACGTGGGTGTGAGAAGATGCTTCATCCCTGTTGGCAAAGGGGGTATGACCAACCTTGGCTGTGCAGCTCTGTCACTCTGGTGGTGGCAGCTTCTCACACTCAAAGAAGACACAAGAGCTTTCTCAGCAGCTGGACCATCGTGTGCTTGGGCTTCTGGGGGAAGGTTCCCAGGGTCTGCAGAGGCTGGATGCCGGACATGACTGGTCTGGCCACACAACTGAGGATGCTCTTGGAGGATGTCCCATGGTGCTGTGGGCTGCGACACTGTTTTCCCCTTGACAGCTCCCCAGAAGCATTCCGGGGATGAAATACCCATGAGCTTTGCATGTTGGAGACCAGTTGTTCCCAACTCGGGTTGAGTCACAGACAAATCCCCAGAACTGCTTTGGTAGCTTTGACTTCTCCCAGGCAGCAGATGTGAGTGGTCTCCATTGACCACTTCATACAGGCTACTCAGGCTGGGCATCAGGCTCTTCGCAAGGCCACCAGCATCATCGCTCACTGTGCCATCAGCCAAGATGCTCAACTGGGGATGGCTTTCATCCTTCTCTAAGCTGACTGTGCCGAGCCCTCGGTGTGTGGTGGTATCTGTCCTCTCTCTGCTTTCTCTTCTGTCAAGGGACAAAGACTGCAATTGCATGGCCAGGTCCAGGGAACTTGTGTGAGTTGGTTTAATAGTAAACTGTGGGTCTCCTCGATCTTTTGGCCTCGGGGTAGGGTGCAGGACAGACTGCCTGTTCTCCAGACCCACACCTGCTGGCTGCAAAGAAGGCTCCACTGGCAAGGCACCAAGCAAAGGAGTTTCCAAAAGCACACTGGAAAGTCTGTGCACGTAGCCAAACCCCACAGTGATGTCCCCACTCACAGAGAGACTTTGCCCCCAGGTTTCCTGTGCTGTGGTGGGGATTATGCCCCCAGATGTTGCTCTGCTTTGAGGTTCCTTGCAGTGTCTCAGATCTCCTCGAAGTTCAGACCCCAGCACACAAGGAGCTTTTGTTTCCAGGAGCAGTGTCCTTGCACCTTCAGATGGGACAAGCTCAATGGGACTTCCAACAGTCATAGTACCCAGCGTGCTCCCTCCTCCCCGTAGCAACCCACCACTCAACACTCTGGTCGTGCCAAGGCTCACAGTACTACGTGTGGTCCCAAAGCCCAGCACATCTCCAAGGTCTTCAGCCTGTCCAGACTGAAAAATACTTCCTTGCTTTTGCAGTTTTGGAGCAGAAGTTTTGGAAATCACACCATCTTTGGAGGAAGACTCACCTCCCTGGTCTTGGAAGATGTAGTACTTCCCTTTAAACTGTGTCTCCATGTAGTTTGGCAGGTAGCTCTTGAGCAACACAACATGGACAGCCTGAGCAAAGGTGGCAAAAACGTGCATCTTCTTTTTCCAGCAAGCATAAACCACACTGTTTTCCACCAGTGAAGAGACTCCTTCAAATAGGATTTTGTCCTCATTTTTGATGCAACCCTCCTTAGTGATAAATCCTTGAATATAAATTATTATATGCTTTCTGGAGCCTGCCCAGATTGTCCAGTTGCACCACAAGTTTATGGGGGTATCACCATGGTAAGCTGGAGGAGAAAACTCCCCATATTTGTCCTTCAGGACCCTGTGGCAGCTTCTTATAGGCACATAGGCCAGTATCCAAGGAAACTCTGACCCTGGAAAACAAGGAACAACAACCTCAGATTCTTCCCAGAGTTACTAGTCCTTAGTTCCAGAAATTATTTTCAAGCTCCTTTATCTCATCATTTTGCTACCTCCCACTCCTGTTTGCTCCAGCTGAGGATAGCCTTGGCCACCACCACCACCTCCTGCCCCACAGGGAGCCTGGCTGTACCCCCAACTGCTACCACCTGAGACTTAAAGCTCATTATTTATGTTGTTCCCCCTTCCCCCAACCCTAACATGGCCACACAGGAGCACCAGCATGGCCAGGTAGTGGGTGCCACTTGTCCCAGGGAGGTGGGATCCCATCCAGAGGGTCAGGTTCAGGGAGTTGCCACATCAGGACAAGTTACAAAAGCAACAATATGCTATGACACTTGGTTTAAGCAAATGGGGGAGGGTTTTTTTTTGTTTATACACCTGCAGAGCCAGGAGGTAGCGCTCTCCTGATGGCACTTTCACCCCTTTCACTCTGAAGGGTTCAACCAAGTAAGAAGCCCTCAGAGCTTCAGTGGAACGAGCAACATCAGCATCTCACCATAGCTAATTTAGCCCTCAAAGTGGGAACCTTCCTTCCCTCAGGCAGGAAGAAATAGGGTATATTTTCTAAAAATGCTACCTCAAAGCTAGAAGAGCCCCAGGCCAGCAGTAGGTTTACCCTCCAGGGGCACAATTAAAGTTTGGATTCAGATTTTGCTGCTTGTTTTAATCACTGCCCAGCAGTGATTTGCTACAGCACGCTTGCCTCCAGGGTCCAGCCCTGCAGTCAGGGTTTGGCAGCCCAAGACAGGGGTGTAGGTTCTCCCCCAAACTTTTCCCTTCCCCAGCACTCAGCACCAGCCATGGTACCCTTCCCCTGGACCCCCACCCCACCCTGGGGCCAGGGTGCTGCTCCTGGCTTTCTACACCTGGCTTTACCCAACAAGCTGTTGGGAGAATTTAGTCAGGCTATTAAAAAAATGAAAAAAAGCTGGTCTGAGAATTAACTCTTACCCGGTTTGACCTTCTGATACTCCTGCGAGGACCCACGTGCCTGTAAAGAGAAGAGAGTCTTATTGCAGACCCAAGTACCGCTGCCCATGCTTGTAATGATGCTCAGAGATCCCAGCTCAAGCCCAAGAGGAAAGGAGCACCAAGTTCACCACATAGCTGGGAGTTTCTCTCCATACTACCCCCTAGGCTACCTCATTTTTTTCACAGAATCCCATGGGGTTGGAAGGGACCTCTGGAGATCATCTAGTCCAACCCCCTGCCAAAGCAGGTCCACCCAGAGCAGGTCCCACAGGAACGTGTCCAGGTGGGTTTGGAATGTCTCCAGAGAAGGAGACTCCACCACCTCCCTGGGCAGCCTCTGCCAGGGCTCTGCCACCCTCAAAGTCCAGAAGTTCCTCCTCATGTTTAGGTAGAGCTTCTCACATTCAAGTTCGTACCCATTTCCTCTTGTCCTGTCCCTGGGCACCGCTGAAAAGAGACCAGCCCCATCCTCTTGACACCCTCCCTTGAAGTATTATAAGCATATAAGTATTAATTCCCTGTAATAATAAACATTCACCCCTCCCTGTCTCCAATAGCATTGCCTGATTTATCGTTTTAACCAAAACCACCCCCAGATCAGAGCCAGCAGAGCCCAGCTGGGGAGGGATTTTCCTACAGGGAAGTGAGCCCCCCACCCCCCATGGCTCACCCCCAGGGCAGCGTCGCAGTCGGCAGCACCGCAGCGGGACCTCAGTGTCCTCCCAGGAGCCTGCCTGCCACCAGCTGGTCCCCACACCCAGGGTGCCAGGAGCAGGGCCAGCAGCACCGGGGAGGGTGAAGGCTTCATGGCAGAGGTTTACTGGAGGCACAGCATCAAAACGAGCTCCCCCTCAAAAAGGAAAACAAAAATAATAATAATAATAAAATATAAAAGAAACACACCCACCCCAGAATAATCCCCCAGGAAGAGCAAATGCAGGATCACCACCTTTCCCAGCCCTTCTCCCAAGCACAAAGGATCTGGGCTGGGAGCCCACTCCTTCATATACTGCCCTGCTACACCTGTGGTAGCAATTAGCTAATCAATGAAATGAAGCCACCCATCGTTAGGGACAGACCTGCTCTCTCAATTTGCCATCCAGTGTTCCTCCTCTCCTGGGTGTCCTCCTCTCCTCCCTCATCTGTTTATAATGCGTAATGCTATAAAGAGGATTAAAGGGATGCTGATAGCCCCACCTGACCCAAAAGCAGAGCCCAAGTTCCTTGTTCTCCTAAAAAAAAATAATAAAATTAAAAGATTCAATTACTGGAGGGAAAGGAAAAAAAATCAACCAAAATAAACCAACCCAAAAACCTACCCCTAATGTAAAGGTGAGTGTTTTCATCACAACATTTTTAAGCGGTTTCTGCTGGAGGCTGTGATTTCCCCCCAGGGGCTGCACCGACCTGATGCAAAGACTGAGTGAAACAGGTGAAACCACCCTGAAACACAACCAGCTCCTCCTCTGCACTCAGTGAAGTGCTGAAAGCAAACGGCCCAGGTGAGGATGGGCAACTCACGAGATGCTTGACGTTCTTTCAGCCGTAATAGTCTGATTTGCCATTAGGGGCCACGCGGGTAAGGCAATTAAGCTGTTTGACCTGTGGCTTTGACAATATTCCTTCGAAAACATCAATCATCATTTAGTGAAAGGAAATCCCAAAAAACCTTTTTTCTCTTCTAGAGCCATCCCAGCTCGGCAGGCTGACGGATGGATGGATGGATGGATGGATGGATGGATGGATGGATGGATGGATGGATGGATGGATGGATGTTCAGGGTCAGATACACCCTTTTTTTTTTTTTTCCCGTGGGTTGTTGGTGCAAGCAACTGCATCCCAGCTCCCAGTTTTGAAGTTTTTCCACCCATCCCACGGGCAGCCCCGATGGCCAAAAGGCAATGATTCTTCCAGCAGCGCAAATCTTCTCCTCCCATGGCCATGTGTCTGTAACTCCCCCCATGTCCACAGCAGCCCATGCTGTCCCTGCTCATGGAAGGCGGGGAGGAACTAGTCAGGATCTTCAAGGTCCCTTCCCACCCAAACCTATTCGGTGATTCTCTGACCTCAAATTCCCTCTTGCTGTCCTACGACAGGCCGAGGATGGACCTTCAAACCCCACTCCAAATGGGGTTTGCCCTCAGGAACATCAGGCAGGGTCGTGCTACCCCAGTGTCAGCCATGGAGGAGGAGCATCCTGGCTGGATCACCCTGTTGAGAAGCCCCCAAGTAGCCTTCATTTCACCAGGAGGCCAGGAGTTTGTTTGGATCTAGTTATTGGACCAGATGATCTCTAGAGGTCCCTTCCAACTCTGCCTCTTCCCTGATCTTAGCAGGTGGTAGAGTGGAGATGCTGAAACAAATTGTAAACTTGAATTTATTTTTAATTTGCCCATACCTCAGGATTTAACATGTAGGTTGTTGGGGTGGGTTTTTGCTTGTTTGGTAACTTTGCTTTTTTTTTGGAGTTTTTTTCATATTTCCATAAAATTGTAAATTGCCCATTAGTATGTTGGGCCCTTTTGACTAAATACTTGTCACCTGGCCCAAAAAGTGCTTTCAGAGGAGAGACAGCTGTCCTCTGCAGGCAAACTCTGCACCACGGGGGCCAAAAAACCCCCAAAATGGGGGGTCTCAGCCCCCCTACCAGCTCCTGCACTCCCTGTTTCTTGGGATGGGGTTGCATCTCTCCCAGGACAAGCTGATGGTCCCAACAGGACCTGGGCTGGCAGCAGCCACTGGGGGACCACTGGTCCATCACACCAGTGTCCATCAGAGGGACAGTCACCAAAATGGAGTCAATTTTCCATCCCAGGCAGCAGGACGCCCCAGGAGCTCCTATTTACAAGTCTTCTGCTCTCACTTGTAAAGCAACATCGAGCTGAGAGCTTTGGGGAGATAAATTTACCATCTGCCTCCCTCTAGTGCTGGCATCGCTGCGTAGAGGAGGTGAAAATAAGGGCGAATAAGTATTTTTATTTGCTTTCTTAGAAGATCAAAGCAACCAAACACTTTCTTCTTTTTTTTTTTTATTTTTTATTTCCCTGTCGCTTATTCACGAGTCTCTTCTGCAGCAAAAGGAAACAGGGAGAGCTAGGGGAGGATGAGGGATTTCACTCATCACCTCGCTAACCAGAAATAACGAAGGGCCAAAGCACAGGGTAACGCGAGCGGCAGGGAAATGCTGCTGCAAAAAAAACAACATTTGAGGAACAGCGCCGCGAAGTCATGAGTATATTTAGGAAAAAATGGTAAGGTCACTGAGAAGTTCTTTTTTCTTTTTTCTTTTTTTCTTTTTTCTTTTTTCTTTTTTTCTTTTTTCTTTTTTCTTTTTTTCCTTTTTTCCTTCTT
>JAOTQQ010000023.1:15426870-15463510 GCA_026546715.1 Gallinago undulata | reverse complement strand
GGTTTGGAATGTCTCCAGAGAAGGAGACTCCACCATCTCCCTGGGCAGCCTCTGCCAGGGCTCTGCCACCCTCACAGCAAAGAAGTTCCTCCTCGTGTTTAGGTGGAACTTCTTCTAGTCAAGTTTATGCCCATTTCCTCTTGTCCTGTCCCTGGGCACCACTGAGTAAAGACCAGCCCCGTCCTCCTGACACCCTCTGTTGAGGTATTTATAAGCATTGATCAGATCCCCCCTAAGTCTTCTCAAGACTAAAAAGACCAAGTCCCTCAGCCTTTCCTCATAGGAGAGATGCTTCAGGCCCTTAATCATCTTTGTGGCCCTCTCGTGGCCTCAAGTCCTCAGGCTGGAGAGCCACTTGGGGAAAAAAAAAAGTTATATATATACACACATATAACTGCAATAACAGACAAATACAGAAAACTGAGCAAAACTGAAAACTGGAGATCACATAGATGTGTTCCATACTCACGTAAACGTTAGCAGGGGCTGACACACCAAGACCAACTTAGGTCCTGCTCACCTGGCTCAGTCAGATGGCAGACAGGGTACAGACATTTTCATTGACAAAGGAGAACAGGCTGCAGATGCTTTGGAAAAGCTGGTGTGCAACCTCCACGAGGTGCTGTTCAGCCACCCCTCAGCACAATCCAGCCAGAGCTGGTCATCAAACACTACTTTGAGCAGGCTGGGCCAATACAAATATTATAAACTGTGATGAGCAGCCAAAGATCTGGGCTGAGCACAACAAAAGAAAAGAAAACCTGACCTGCTCAGTCTTTCACCACCCCTGACGTAGAAAATTTGCTTAAATCTCTCAGCACACAGTTTGTAACCCGAGGCGGAGCTAAACGAGGCACCAAAACCATTCCCGTGAGGCTCTTTCCTTTTATTCATCTTCCCTTCCTGGGAAACCCCCTTGCAGATGTCTCTGAGTGGCACGGGGCTTGTTGGCTACCACGTGGGCTTCCACAAACGCTGAATTCTCACTCCCATTCCCATCTTCATCCAGCCAGGAACAGGGCAACAGCTTTAAAGAAACCAAAAAAAAAAAACCAAAAAAAAAACCCCACAAGCAAAAAATGTTAGAGGAAAAAGCTGAAGAGAGTTTGAAGAGTGACGCTTTGTGCTCGCGCTGGTCGGTGGCGTTTCCTCCTCCATTGACATCCCTCCTCTGGGATCACCTCCGTGTGTTATTGGCTGTCCCTGCCCTATTTGCTTTGCTAAGCTGGTTTCATGACTACCCTCCGAGAAGGAAGCAGTTCTGCGTAGACGTGAACTCATCTGGACTGGTGCCCTCAGGCAAACCCAACCGGAGTGGAAGCCTTACGCGTACGGGGTGCAATGCGCCAGAAGGGAAGGGAGACCAGATTTCGGGGAGTAAACTGCTTACTATAAGCTAGACGAGCGCCAGATAAGAGCTAGATTGCTCCTCACTGCAGCACAGAGCCCAAAATTAAGAACTACCCGCCTCGAATTGCGTACCTAACGCAACAGCCTTAACGAAGTTCTGGCCCGCATCCTTCTTTTGTTCTCCAGCCAGAAAACTTTTGAAGCCCGGCCACCGGTGCTCCCAGCACCGAAGAGCTGCAAGGGTTGTCAGGATCCCTCTCACCGCCAGCTCCTGTCTCAAGTGCTGCATTTCACTCAGGCCCACCTAGCAAAACAAAAGAATTTGGGGGGGGGGGAGAAAGGATCCAAGTGTAAGTGCACTTTTGTAACCGACTGGCAGAAAAATTCTGTTTAGAAAAAAAAAAAAAGGACTCCATTGTCTAGAAGGTAAACATCCTAATTTGTGCATTAATTATAGCTCATTTACCTTCCTTATCCAAAGGCCTGTATTTCCTCCTCCCAACTGGATTTCGAAGCAGAGGCCTGAGCCTTTATACAAACAAGCTAATGGGCTGTAATGGCTTGCCCTGATGCAATGTCATTTAATCACACCAGCACTTTTCCCTGCTGTATTCAGGGAAGGAAAAAAAAAATAATAAAAACTGCATCCACCTTCAACCCTCTCATCTAAACACCTCTTATTTCAGTTTTCAAATTCCATTCTTCTCATCGTAGTTTCTCACGCTTTCTTCTTCGCAGATCCTTTCCCTTAAATTTGAGAAAAAAAGATAATCCATCTTTAGCTCCCTGTATTTCTCAGATCACTTTTTACTAAGTAGTTGCAAAAAAGTCTCTTGTACATCATTTATTTATTTTAGAGATGCTACCAGGTTTTGCTCATTGTCTTCTCAGCTCCAGATTTACTTCATAGGAAAACAGTTCATATTAAAGAAAAATTATTCCTGCTTAATTCCGTTACTTTCACTTTTCAAGTGCCTAGTACTCAAGCAATGCTCCAAAAACCAGGGACCAGCAACCAAAAAAAAACCCCACCAAACCCAACCAACAAAACCCAACCAAACAGACCCGAAACGTACAACTCAATGCTGCATTCATTTTTTAAAGACTATTTATTCATCTTCCATTCACAATTGTCCCCAAATCCTGTTCCCACCGCACATGGTTTCTTTTGGCTGCATTGTTTCCTTCTCTCTATCTTCTATTTATTCCACTTACACCTTACTCCACACACTCCCAATTCTTTGTCAAGACAATTCTTGCTCCATGGAGGGGACCGGAGACCTAATTGTACAGTACAGTCACTGGTTCTTCTCCACCCCCCAAGTAAACAAAACCAGTCTGCCCAATTTCTACTCCAGAACCTTTCTTACCTATTGAGTCCACTCAGTCTTTCCCTCTCCCCTCTTTCCCTTCTCCAGGCGCTTCAGGAGGCCAGAAGCTGCTTTCCCGCAGCATTTCTCCTCGGCAAGTACCACCAGCCTGGTTTTCCTTATTCTCAGTCGTGCCCCATTACAAGAGGCCTGGTTTTGATCTCATGGCTACAGGAAGGATATCAAGTAAATAATTAGTGCTGGCACTCCAGCAATCCCACCCATTTCACTAACAGGTGAATATCACATGCGCACTCCACCCCATCTTACTCATGAGATTTAATTCTTAGGCTCTTTTCCTGTCACTTTGTTTCTGTGACCCACTCTCGTTTGTGTTTGATCCTGCCCTGGAACTTACCACTACATTTACACAGGCTCTCCTCCGTATCAACACCCAATGTTTCTGCTCACCCACAGGGCTTCTCCTCTCTCTAGTCCATGAAGACTCTTAATATCACATCTCTGCTTGCGTTCCCCACCATAATTTCTTTTCTTTCATTTAGCCCAACTCTTGACAAAAATCCCACTAATACTTAGAAACAAGGTGCTTTGCATGGCTAGGAAGAACGGAGTAGGAAGTAACACACGTAGGGTAAAACCTCCAGCTCTTTCAGAAAGGTGTCATTTCTCACCAGGAGAGACAAGGCACTGGGGCCAAACCTCATGGCAAAGCACCAGAGCATCGTCTGGCTTTAATCTACTCATCCTGGCGTTGAGATCAGCAACTAAAGAACACAAAGGCAGAAGACCAGACCACTTCACCGCTCCCCAAACCCAAAAAGCACCACACCTATTCAAGGCAGACAAAGGAACAAGCAAGCAGGTGAAGCAGCCAGAAGAGCTGTAGCTGCCAAGTCATTTCAAACAAAACCCAAAGTGTCGGCCATTCAATCCATTCCTCGGTTCCTTTCAATTGTATAAGCAGCGCTATTGTAGAGGCAATTATTTCTGTCCCTACTACTTTTCCCAAGGCACTTGGTGTTCTCTTGCTTTTGCCAGAGTTGTCCCTCTATTACAGCACCTAACAAATCCACACAAAATTGGGACAACACTTTCTTGATAGTCTGCTACAGAAGCGTTAAAGTTGCCAGATAAAGCCTTTTGCTTGTGACATTCTGCAGCTGTTGTGTTGTTACCGAATGCCCCGCAGTAGCTGTAAGTCAACATTGTCTCAAATAAAGCATTACAGGAAATACTTAAATCACATTTTATTTTTCAAATTCAAAAATAACAATTAACTTTATTTGACGTTACACATCTCACAGATTTAAAATATCATGCTCTATTTAAATATCTGAGTGACAACACTATACAAATAAAATGTTACACAAAATATATTTAAGAAAATGTTTTGGTCTTCAATCTGAACAATAAATAGACAGGCACTTCTACATATACAAAGGAAGCAACCACTATTTAGAATAACTCTTATAAGCAAGATGTGGAAATATAGAAGAAAATTGAAGTTTTGAGAACATGTGTAACTACATGAGACATCATGCAACTTCAAAGTTTGTTTCAAAATTTGAAACTCTTAGGATCTGCACAATTCTAGATTTGCTACTGCTTTATAGGAGATCCAAACCATGCTCTCGTAAGCAATGTGCAATTTCAGTTATTTGCGTCAAATCAAGCTACCTGATCACATTTAGTGCCAAAACAGAGAACCAGGACTGACCAGAATAGCTTTTCACATAAATAACATGAGCAACAAGTCAGCTTTACCTCACATAAGCCTGAGGCAGTGCTCAGAGCTAACTGTACCTACTGCTCAGCCTCAAACAAAATCTGCTCTTCCTTTTCCTTAGATATTTAGCTCTTTTACTGGGTGCTTCAAACAGTATTATGTTGTGGTTGTTTTTTGGCTTTTTTTTTTTTAAACTAAAAAAGCATAATCTAATAAAAGGGTAAATCCTTCAGACACAGTCACACTTCGCACAAAAAAAAAATGTAAGGAAAAAATACTGTTCTGAGGTGCAAAAAAGACTGAAAACTATAAATAAAAAAAAATTCCAATAGTTAAAGTCTTAAGAGTGTTTCATACTTGAAGTAAAACTACATTCCTCCAATTTGTGAATTTTCAATTTACAGTGGTTTCTACACACCCACACACAAACACTACTCAAGGAAATATTACCTTCCACCATGACAATTAATAAAGATGCTTTGTAGTAGGCGATCCCTGTTTCCAATACAGCTAAACCCGTCACTGACAGCTAGTCACATCATCAAAGTCCTTTTTAAAATTAAGACAAATATTGAAACATAATGACCACCAGGACAGTGGAAAAGTCAGGACCAAGTCTTCAAGCCATCCCCCCAAATTTTAGTATTATTCTCATTTTCAAAAGCACAGGAAAAAGTCTCCAGAGAAAATTAAACTGTTAAACAGAGCTTCAATGGTCCACCGAGGAAGTCACACCCAAACTTGGAAAGTTATTTGGACTTAAGACACTTATGCACAGTACTTTAACAATTTAAGTGTGGATCTTGCAAGTGTGTCCAAATCTTAATCATTTCTTGAGGTTTTCTACTATGTACTAACATCAAGTTTGTGTAGGAGCATATGTTATTTCTGTATTTCTCTTCGATATCAAACGTTTTGAAGCCTTTGTGTTTTTCTGGAGCAAGCCCAAGCTTCTGAAGGCACATTCCAGTATAAACATCATCAATAGGGTAAAGGAGTACCTGGTCAGATGCATTATTCAGTCTTAACGCCAGATCACCGGAGTACAGAAACCCACCGCCTCCTGCATACGGAGGATATGAACCCTCATAAACACTTTCTGGGATGTAGTACTTCAATTTTTTTTCTCTATGAGGTCCTGCATCTTTGATCACGTCACCTATAAATAAGTCTTTGGCTTTGTCCTTTGATAAGCTCTTCAAGTAATCCAGGATCTGATGGGTATTCACAAAAACGTCGTCATCGCCCTTGAAGATAAACTGGACATCTGCGCAACTGCTGCTGACCCACTTAAGAAACAGCACCTCTTTTAGAGTTAAATTGAAGAAAGTGTCTCTGTAGTTCCAGAGGAGAATGTCTTGGTAGGTTTCGCTCTCAAATTTTAGCATGCCTGAAAGATTAGGAAAATGATCCTCTGGTGGGGTCTGTCCAAGTAAGAAGACCCTTTTGACTGTCACATCCCCCGATTCTATTTCCTTGCCCCAGGATTCCCTAATTGCTTGCCTTCTATCAAAGTGGGGTGTAAGCGACTTAATAGCCAGCAGCAGAAAAGGTTTATGTTTGCACTTGTTTGGCTGATCCATTAACAAGGAATAATTTCTACATCTCAAATAAAGTAGAAAATCTTTGAATCTGTCTGGCAAGTCTGCAAAGTCACTAACCTCTGAAGGTACCCATGGATCAGGGTCACAGGAACTGAGAACGCTCGAGTTCAAAGCCAAGTTCTCTTCCACAGTCATGTTGGAAAGCAAGGTCAGAATAGGGTTGTACAGCAGTTCAAGCTTCTGTTGCTGTTTGTTCCAATAAGCTTTGTGAGGAGTATATTTTCTCCAGAATTTGCTGTGTGGTATAATAACACGGCCTTTTGCATTCTTCTCTTGGCTGCCGCTTTTTGAGACTTCCACTATCACATAAATAAAAATGTTTACCATCATCAGAATTCCCAGCAGCTTTAGTCTTCTGCGTCCAACACTCATTTCTCATATCTGGAAAGAGAGAAAAAAAAAAAAAATCACAGATTTTTAGCCTTTTTCCTATCAAGTTCTTGATCTCATTAAAATGCAAATTACTTTCAGATGAAGAATGTGCAAGTTAGCCTAAAAACAGGTTACCTACACCCAAAAAAGCGCAAAACCTAATCTATCTCTAATACATGCACACCTACAGCTAGCAGGGGTTGGGGTTTCATCAGCAAACAAGCAGCTAGCAAGAACGTAAAATTCCCATTTGCTACTTAGGAATTTTACATAGCATTTCACAGGGCGTCTAAATTAGCCAGCAGTTTTGTGTCTCATTTAAGTCTCCTCGAAACACTTGACTGTATAATAATTAGAATCTGAACCCTCAGCTTGGCAAGGCAGGCAGAGGTGCTTTTTTTTCTGCTAGTAAGGTGAGCTTAAGGGTATAGAATAAATTGCTATACGATAAGGTCAGTTATTTTTAAGTTAAGTTTTAAGCTTTTATACTTGCACATTTATACCTTCCAACTACATAATAAGCAGAGCTGAATTTTAAATCACACAATTTGTTTCTGTCCATTTCACTTGGCTGCTCCTTGGGAGAGAGGCTGACAAAGCTGGCCAGCTGCATTCCTGCTATTCACATCTCTGCAGACAGAGAACATGAATTTTTTTTTTTTTTTCTCCTCCAACTAGAAAAGGAAATGAATGGCAGCAGAAAGTGGAAGTGCAATTATTCCTAGGAAGGAAAAAGAAAGAGAAATCAAAAAAGGAGAGTTTTCCTATATATGTGAGACCAGGAATAGTATGTCTACCTCTCTTTGCTGTAGCAAAGGTTATTCTGTGACCCACCTCCAGAGAGAAAATGGATCAATCCCTCCTTCTTCCACAGATGTCAGAATTAAAGGTGCACAGTACAAGGAGCAACATGAAAACAGTGTGTTCCTCTGAAGTCATACTTATCAAACCATTTGCTAGCCATGGGGGACAGCAGTGTACAAGCTACACAAAATTTAACAAGCCATTCTAAATCAGGGAGTCAGAGTAGGAAATAATTCAGAATGAATAAGAAAGTAAGACTACATTTAAGACAAGATACAGAACTCACGGTCAATGACACTTTCAATTGCCAGGAGTACAAATGATTACTGGAAAACCAGAAAAATCTTAATGTGATAAAGGATCTGTAATGGCTGTTCAGCTCAGCTGTAAACACCACCTCAGAGGTCCTACAGTCACAGAGCAAGAGCCTTCAGGAAGGTACACTTGAGAAGTACACCTTGTACTTGCTCTTTATTTTATTTCCAGCCATTACCAGGTACCAGAGCTAGACCGACCCTTAGCTTCCTCTGGTTTGACCTGTCTAACTTTCTTCTATTCCTCAGCAAGTTAAACACAGAATTTAGTAAGAAAACAGCAGGTAAATGATCAGTAATTTCCCTCCCCATTTGACCTCTGGATTCCCATTACATCCAAAGTGAGGGAATATCTTTGAATCAAGAGCCACTCCTAGAAATACTGGACTGCTCAAGAGAAAAAATCCCTACCCTTTCTTCATTTGACCTCATTTACCAGCTGCATATTTATATTTGTATATGCTCAGGCCAGACCTACTTTATTTAGTGTCCTGTTCTCAGCCAGCTATGAAGTTTGCTGTTGTAATTTTAAGGTTGTTTTCTTCTATATCTCATTCTTGTGGTCTGTACCATCATTTAAGCTAAACAGCTGAACTGTTAGAAAGTACTGGCTGGCTGCACAGAGTTCAAAGAAACTTTATCTTCCTCCTTCAACAGCCCCAGCAGCTTCCACTAAAAACAGATCATTATGTACTGTTTTTCTCCACTTTCTTTTCAGTACACACAAAAAATACTGGAGAAGCAGCTGTCCCGTGTTTTGTACTATTCCATGCAGTTCAGCATGCACATCAGTGCTTACCTAGCCTGTGTCTATAGCACTTCTCACTAGAACACCAAACAGTATTTGACCAATGATCCCGAGACAAGGGGGGTGAGAAACTCCCCCCAGTAATAGCTAACACACACAGGTTTGGCAAGAGCTTGGCCAGAGCCTGATTTTCCAGGATACATAGCACCACACAGCTCAGCTGAGCATTCATGACCTCCGTAAATCATCTGCGTGTTTGACCCGAGACTGTCTGAACACCATTTGCAAAGGCGTTATTTCAATCACTTAACAAAATCCTTCAAATCACTAAGTCTCTTGCGTAAGCCCTCAAATTCTCCAGCTACAAGATCTTCCCTGATCGCCCTGTTTTTCACTTGTAGCCGTGCAATCCCCTGCAGCAAATGAGACAGGGACCCTAGGCAGAAAAAGATCCATTTACCGTTAGACTTGGTAGAACTTCTAATCAGAAAAAAGTACCGATCTGGCAAGATAACAGTGGTTCCATCACATAAAGCACAGTAAACGCTATCAATCCCACATGTAAATACTTCCAGTATAACTTAGTCTCCTTTTTAAAAAAAATTATCCAATATCGGGGATAAAAATCAGAATTTCTGAGAATAGGTCACAAGTCACATTCGTTAGGAATACAGCTAAGAGAGAAGATAGGAACATACCCCCCCCCCGGCAATTTTGCATGAACGTATTCTTCTCTCTTGTAATCAAAAGCTATATGTGTTTTTAATTGACTTGTTAAGAACATAACTCATTAAGAATATAAAAAAAATACTAAGGGTTACCAAGTGAAAAAGGGTTAAAAAAACCTGCTTTGTTAAAAAAAAGTATCCCATTTCTAAACTAGACAAAGACAGGTTGTATTCCACACTAACTCACAGCATTAGAACTGAAAGCAGAGAGCAATCAGACTTCAGGATCTTTCTAGAAACTGAAATAAAATCCTCCACTTGCAATTAATAGGTACTAGCTTTAATCATCACACCTGAAGACAAGAATTAATAAAAGGATGCCAAATTGGCAATTTCACATCAACTGAACTGAATTTAACACAGTATTACAACCCTCACCACAATGGCCAGAGGGTGTGTTGCATTTGTAAAGTTGTTGCTAGTGGGGGTTTGGGGTGTTTTGTTTTGGGGGTTTTGTTGGGTGGTGGCTTTTTGTTTTGTTCGAAGGTTTTTGGTGGTGGGTTTTGTTGTGGGGGTTTTTTTGTTGTATTTTTGTGTTTGGGTTTGTTGGTTTTTTTTTTTTTTGAAGTAAACTCCCATAGCCCATGTCTCAAAGCAAATCTCATTTCTTTATCTGTTTTGCTGAGGCTGCAGTGACTGACCCAAGCACCAGCACAACAGAGATGTTGTGAGCTGGGCAGCTTGCTAAGGAGCAGCATCGTGGAGCACAAGACAGCACATACTTCCTACTTACAGCTTAGCGACAGCCATCTGGACACATCACAAGAACTTTCTCCTGTTCCAGTAATAGCTTCTTCTATCTGCATTAATATTACAAAAATTCCCAGCTGCTTCCTTTGACTGCTGAGAATGGAAGGTCTGTTAGATTGAAGCATGAACCAGATCCCTTTTAGTTTGTTTCTGGCTTCCCTATCTGGTGCCTTTTTATATGACTTTTGTTGAAGAACTAAGATGAGCAGTACAAAGCAATAGTCTATTTGAAAAAAAAATCCTTCTACTTTAGGTGTTAAAAAAAGAAAAGGCTTGAACACATAGCTAGGTATCAGGAAAAGCAGAATGTAAGAATAAACACTGGATACTGGTAAAAGCAAATCAGAACACAAAGAACCTTAGGAACAGAAAATCTTGCAGGAACTTATTCCAACTTTAGCGGGTAAGGTGAAGAGAGTTACCTACACTCAAAGGTGGTCTGACACACAGCTTTTCAATGCCTGTTTTCAGCTTCTCAGATACAAAGATTGCCTTAGCAATCGGTTCCAAATTTGTACAAATCACATTTCTGCTTATGCAACTTCCAGCTGTGCAGAGTTATGTGCCAGTATCACTACATACATAAAATACATTTGTTCAGGGCCTTTAGAAAACATCTACAGGGACAGAAAAAAGGGATGGGTTAACATTAACCATACTCTGGATAAACCAAGGTTCTGCTACAGATATGCTATTTGGAAAAGTTGATCTGCAGGGATGGGGGGGGAAAAAGAGGGAGGACTTGCCCTCTTCAGCTCCATTCCACTCTTACACTTCACTGCAGCCAAAACTAAGATATTGATAGAAAGGAACAGATTTATGGAGCCACAAAAGCTGAACCGGCATCAAGAGACGGATGGAAAAGGCAAGCCAGCAAAACCTGGGAAGAGAAACAGCTTCACTGTAGGATCAGGCAGCGACCAATAAAACAAGATGAACCACAACAGAAGAAAACGGGCATTACAAAGCAGCCGTGAGCTGCAAGAAAAGATTCCAAACACCCCAAAAGCTTTAAGTCCAAATAACATTAATGTAAAGTGGTGAGAAGCTTTTCACAGGTTGTTTTTAAACAGTATTATTTTATGCTTTATCTCAACTGTGAACATATTGCAAATGCCTGCAAGGAGCCTATTCAGAAGTCTAGAAGAGTTGGCGTTAAGTGAGAATCACAGGGTCGCTCTCCTGGCCTGGAAGGGACCTATGGGGATCCAGTCCAACTCTTGACTCCACACAGGGCAACCCAGAAGTTAAACCATATATCCAAAAGCACTGTCCAAACACTTCTTGAACACAGAGTATGCACAGTTCACCCACCCAGTTCCAGAGTTAAATGTACAAAACCCACTCTTTTCTGGGGGCCAAGAATTTACACAAGCATGGGCCGTGATGCTCCCTGACAAAAGACAGGAGTTACATCTGGAGGAGTCCAATCTCAAGGTCAAAACCAAGAACAAGTACATTTAAGTGCACTAACCCCTAACTGAGGGAACACACGATTCATCAGTTTGAACTTCTCAGCTGGAGTTAGGATCCCCTAGAAGAACTCTGATCATTAATGTTACAGCACTCAATTTTCTGTACTGACTTCACAAAGTTAGTATGGGAAACGTGATGACAGCTTTAAGTTAGGTTGTTTTGTCGTGTTTTTTTGTAAAATGATGCTAAGACATTGCTCTGCACAAAAATAAGCTTAAACCTCCAACTGAGGTCTAGCCATAGGAGACAAAAAGGCAAGAGAAAGGCAGATGTTGCTAAGAAGTGGCTAAAAAAGTGGAGTATATTTAGAAGTTCAGAAAAAGCAACAATGTCTAGGATAGAGACAATGAAATGGTTCAGATTTAGATGGTGCACGACCTAGCCCTCGATACCAAGACGTCAAAACAAACACACCTAGATTTGCAGTCAGCGAGTGTGGCCTACAATCAATCCAAACAGGAATTCTGAACACTTGGGAATTGCTTCAAGATCCAGATGTTGGCAGATGCTGGCCACTGCCCAGAGCTATGACGTAGTTTCTCTTTCCTCCCATTTTTAAGCAAGGCACTACTTCATTTGAGTTGTAGATACTGTCATAAAGAGTAAAAACCTTCAAGGTAAGACAGGCAGATGCTCTTTTGGAAAGATCATCAAAACACAAAGGGCATTGATAAGTATGAAAGCAAGTGGCAAATGGATGAATTTTGACAGTCAGTCCTAACAATTTTACCAATGAAGCAACACAAAAATCCTCCTTCCTGAGAAGCCAGACCAAGTTGGTATCTAACTTATTTCATTCTGCTTATATTCAACAAAACACTCGAGTGTTTAAAATACCAGAGGGTTAACTGCTTGCTTACACATTAACTGAAATATCGTAAGACAACTTTCCTAAATAAGTACAACTTTCTTTTACTCCAGGTTTCTATTTAGTAATAGAAGTACCAAAGAAACATACATTCATAGACCAAGTATTGATCACATTTGTTGATTTGTTATTGATGTTAAATTAAAGTTCCTAACCAGTAGAGCCTCTTACTAAGATGCCTGATTGTTGCACATTGAGACTTCTTCTGAGTCACTCTGCACACTTAGTGTCCATAGAGAGATGAATATCCATTCCAGGTTCCCCCTTGCAGTGCACTAAGAGTATACATACAGCAGGAAACTGAAGAACTAGCCTTCAGAGGAAGCTACAAAAGGGAAAGCGGCTGTCACCTTCCTTGCTCTTAGGTATCGAAGCCCATGATAAATTATGCAGTCAGACAGATTGCTGGTGACTACTTAAAACATAACACCTTAAAAGGTATTGCTTGTTACTGCACAAGGACTCCGTCATTTCCCTTTCAGATAAAGGGGCAAATTTCATTACCACCACTGCTGGACACGATGCAGTGAAACACTACTCAGCAAGGAGCCTTAAAAGCAGTTTCAGGTCAGCAAGTGGGTTCACGCAGCACAACCCTGAGCAGTGTGAGGGGGTTAGCTTGTGTCCCAAAGGCAGCGTAGCCTATGGCAGCACAGTGCCCCACACTGCATTCCACTGCACAGCACGGGTATACCCACCAGCTCTTCCAGCAAGATGAAGAAAATGCACTATTCCTGTTTATTCCATAAAGAAGGAAAGTTTCAGCAAGCACAAGACAGGTAAGACAACAGCCATTTTCAAGGTTATATTTCTATTTAGTGGTAAGTTTAAATGGTGCTTCTAGATGTACCAAACATGTTTCTTCACTCTAAGACCAGTCCTTTGCTATTAAAACATTCTTCCTTTACTTATGAATGACATTTACAAATCAACATGAAAGCTCAAGAGCAGTAAGCTGTGCCTACCATTGAGCAGCGTATCATACAGATGTGCAGTTAAGCAAACCACCCAAAGCAGGACACCCTTAAAGCAGCTTGAATATTTAGTACTGATAATTAACAATTCCCCTGGGAAAGGGAGATCAGCTAACGTGATGAGCACTACCTCAGGTGGTGTTCCTTCCCACGCTGCATACACCTGCACGAGCATTCCTCCGCCAGCAAAGTGCTCCCTAGCAGATGCAGCCACAGCAGCAAATTACGGCACTAAAATGAACGTAGGCACACTCATGCAACCCCAGAATTGAAGAAAAACAATGCGTTCAACCAGACTGCCTGCCTCAGCCCTCACCTCTTGCAGCAGTTTCAAGGCTGTGGATCCACAAGCAGCGGAACCAATCTAATCTCCTGACCCCTCCTTTTGATGGAGACTTTCTCCACCTCCCTTTCTGACTCCAAGAACTCGGGCCCAATCCCTCCCTCGCTCTGGCCCGCGTGCTCTGCCAGGCCTCTCCATAAATCAGTTCACATCACTAACCCAGCAGAAAACTAACAATGACCAGAGATGCACACCAGATAAGCACCACAGCAGCTGCAGCAAAAGCACGCAGCAGAGAGAAGGGGAGCAAACAGATCTCCCCTCTTCCAAAAGGGATGACAACGCACCAGGAACCTTGGAACCAGAACCTTGGTTCTAGATCCATAATCTACTCTCTAACAAGAGGCTATCTGGCATCACGGCAATGACAACACTATAAGCTAATGCAAAGTCATACAATGCCGGTCTTCTGAACAGATACTGCAGATGCAAGGTAGAACATGTAACTTTACCACCTCCAAGTCTGACAGAAGCCATGACCTTTATCTGCAAATACATGTATCTTCTACCAAGGACAGGAACATTTTCTAAGTGGGTGAGTAGCCTGTCTACATTATTTAACTACCAAACCCAAGCATTAGAAGTCAATTTACTCACCGGGCTGAGGAGAGATAAGATAATCTTTATTACCTGCAGGTATCACACCTACCACTCTACTGGTTCAGGACTAAACTATCAGGAATTTTGCAAAACAAAGCTGCAATTCAGGTATACTAACAGTTACTGCCACCTTTCTCTCTTTGCAGAGACTAGCTACAGCTGGGGCTATGGCAGATTTTGGATCTCACCCTGTAGCTCCATTTTGAAGCCTGATATCCCTCATAACAGGTGTACACACAGCACAACTTCTGGCAGTGCTAGCAATATTGACACTATGATTCTGAAGATAAATTTTTTATGTTATTAAAAACATTAAGGCACATGCAGTCCTCCTAACCTCCTGTGAGATGCATCAGCTCTCTTCATACCTCAGTTCTGATAGTGAGTGAAGAGAGATTCCTGGATTGAGCAACACCACAGTTTTAGAACATGAAGATGTTAAAAGCCCCAGGCTGTTATAAAACGCCTGTGCTATTTCCAGCTTTAAAGAACTTGAAGACTCTATTTATTTTTACTAACTACACACAATCATATCTCTTTTCCCCCCCTCATAACTTTACACAAGTTCACTTTTACACAATAGTAATTAAGAACATCTTAAGAACTGGCAAATATTCAACAGATATCAGTATTCTGCTTTTGCAGAAGCAGGTCATTCAGTGGGTGACCACTGAATAAGTCAGTGTTTTCTGTGTTCTTCAAACACCACAGTCTGAAACAATGTTCCAGATGGAGAAAAGTTACTGAGATAACAACGCGCTACACAAAGCATCAAAATGTGCAAAGAAATCCAGAGCAGCAATCTTTATTTTAACATTAGCTTTAATTAATTGCATATACCTGCTTTGAGCCATCTTTCAGCATATTATTTAGTTTTGGGGGAAATTCTGCTCTTCCAATGTTTTAATACCAAAAGACACCAGTGCAACTTGGGCATGGCATTTCAAGATACAAGGAAATAGTAAGACTGGGGTAGGACATGCTTTAATTTTCCTAAAAGGCAGCCCAAGGCATGAAAAATTATAAAGAGACTGAATAGAAGCCCAACTTCACGTTTTGTGTCTCACTAATTATCCTTAGCACATTCACATATTTTGCTAAAAAAAAAACAAAACCCCCCAAACCCCAAAATCAAAACAAAAAAAAAACCAACCCAAACCACAAAAAAAGCCCCCCACAGTCAAAAACCCCAGCAGTACAATGAGGCATTTCTCTAGTAATACTACAGAAAACCAGGGCCAGGAACTGCATTTGAACCATGTTTAATTACTGTTATTGAACCTAATCTCACTTTGTCCAATCCCTCTTTCAGCCCGTTTATATTTTCAACTGTCATGAATTCCACTGGTGAGGAATTCCTCAATTTTTCACACAAGGAGAGCTTGGAATGACTTGCTTTCCTCTTACCACACAAGAGGGGAACCCTCAGAAAATACAAAAAAACCTAGCAGTTGTTTTCTCTATGTACATTTGCCATACAAGCTATGTAACAAATCTTTATCTGTCCTCTGTTCCTTCATTGCCACGAGAAGAAGCCCCAGTCATTTTATTCCTGGAACTATTTTGCACTTCTGACTAGCCCCCCTTTCCTATTAGTTCATTTTTGATATAGCAACAATAACAATAAAAAAAGCAGCATTTAGTACTTAAAGCTCACAAATAAGAATCTGTAGAGACTTTTTTAGAGCTGTATCTCAATGGGGCTTGGTATAAAGCGCAAGCCAGATTGCATATTCAGTCTCACTAAACCTACTAACAAGAGAGAATGACTTCCAAAACAGGCACAAGATTTGAGAAAGAAATCTTTCCACGCACATCTCGGGGTATTCCCATTAGCTTAGAAAGCTTTTGCACTTAAAATATCCACACATGTAAGTGGTTGTCCAGGATCCTCATGACAGGGATGCTGAATTTTTACCATTTGATTTTTCAGGGAAGTCATTGTCTTGTGACCCATATGATGTTGTATCTTCTCAATTCAGTTCCCAGAACCCACAAACTTTATCAGTAAAATTATCACTAATCAACACTTACTTCGGTTGTCTGGCAAAAAGATTCACTGGACCCGAAGCCTCAGTGTCCCCAATATTACACCCAAATAACCCAGTTACTCCCAGACCATGCCCTACAGTTTAAGGGGATGGAAGCATACACTGCACAGAGTCACAGACAGCTCAATCAGTTTTGTGCTACACTTTAAAAATTACTTTTCTTATCCTACCCATGCCATAACTCCTTTCCTGATGGACTCTTCCCCTCTTTTTTCTGAGATAGAGTGATGAAAACAAGTAGTAAAAGCCTCATAAATCAAGTCTGAAACTGCCAGTGGGAAAGAAGATTGTTAGACAGTTGCCAGTCTTCCCATGAAACAAGCATTTCTTCTGTCATCTGCTCCACTGTCTCTTTGCCTTAAACTGAGGAGTAACAAGGAAGCAGGACCTTTAAACTCCCTCTAACCCTCATTTGTGCACTCAGCTGCTTCACGAAGTGGCGTTACAGGAGCTACGATAATAACCTTGGGCCCTCGTCAGCTCTACCACTGGGTTATGCTATAGGTTACAAATTCCATCGGCACGCTATTCTTTTCAAGTCTGAAAACTGGTACAGAAGGACTGAAGTCTCTTAACTGAAAGGAAACGATCTCCAAACCTCAAGCTCCAGAGCTACCGCAGGCATAGTGATACAGCTCTCCGTTGTCCCCTCCTCTTCTGATAGCCCGTTTATAACTCTATTCCTATGAGGGGTTTTCAGATATGCTCTTGTTTTTGCTATGAAATAACACCTCTATTTCACTGCTAGTACTCAGAAAGTTCTAAATTGCCCACCTCCAACCACAACAAAACTTCTGCAGCAGCAGCAATAATGGGGCTACCTAGGAAATAACAGCACTGTTCATTCTCAATTCATTTGGCACATCACGTTTGCAGTCATAAGGATAAGAGTTAGATCCAGCTTCTAAAAATTTGCTGAGTAAACATATGCCCGCAGACAGATGGGTGGAAAACCCTAGTTTCTAACTGAAATGGTGGTAAAAAAAAGGGAAGATACAAATTGTTGCAACTTCCCCACACAGAAAACGTCTCACTCCACGTGGCATTTAATCCATTGTCTTACAGAAACTCTGTTTTTTTTCTTTAGTGGTTAATATACTGAAGTAAGACAAGCTGATCTAATGAACACGTACTATTCAATCCAGTGGTAATTTAACTGGCTTGAATAATAAAAGAAGGCCCATTGTTTTAGTCATCAAAACGAGGCCCGGAAACTATTTTCAACAGCCTAAACTTTTGCTATCAGCCAAGGAAAAACTATGGTAAAAATGAAAGCATGCATTTCTAAACTTTGACTGACTATCAAGCACTAAAACAATAGTCTAGAGCTGAACAGTTCTTTTCTCATTCATTCTTACTGCAGCTACCATAGTATGAAGGTGACATTCCAAGAAGCCCATCTGAATTACGTTTCCTGTGGCTGACTGAATACAGCAAGTAAGGAATAGCCTCAAACAGCACACAGGGTGGACATTAACATCACCATTGCATTCACCACTTCATAAATAAAAAAAATATTTTATAAAAACTCCTTGCCAACTTGGTATTCTACAATTCTATGATTGATTGTATGAAAAACATCTCATGAAGGTTATTACACAACATACAAATCTTAGAAATGCAAGAGAACATAACTTCATGCTTCACAGAACTTTAAGTGCAGCGGTACATAAAATACACAGCATTTTCTCTAAGCACAGTCTAGAACTGTAACTCACAGCCCAGTTTTGTGAACCACTGCTGACTTACAAAATAGAAGCTACTATTTTAACTACGGAACAGGTAAATATTTTTCTCCACAGAGGCTGATAGTGACTGTCACCTGGCATCATGTAAATCCAGGCAAAATGGCTTTATTATGTTAGTTATAGCACCTCTTTTGTTTCCTATGATCCACAGGGCAACTTCCAAATACTCTAGTCAAATGCTTCCCAAAAAACTTCCCCAAGTAATTCCCCAATGACTACAGAAGGTAGTCATAAAGACAATAAAGCCATCATTCACCCCACACAAGATACAGTTCTGAAGTGAAAGAACAACGCAAGATCCCACTTGTAGCCTCTCAAACATTTTGCCAACCACAACCAAGAAGAGAGAACGTGTTCTAACAAGGTTCTTCTACACCATAAGCCAGATTTGACCACGTTCCATGCTGGGTCTCACCAAGACTTCAAATGACACAGATTAAGAATCAGTCTCCGCTAGACAAGAACGCCATCCTACAAGCTTGTAAGGAGACAACCAGTTTGTCATTGAAGCCAACTCCTCTCGTTGCAATGCAGACAGACCCTGCAGCTACCTGAAGGGATCTGCAAGTACTACAAACATTTACATTTCTCACATTACTACTACCTAATGTCAGCAGGTTTGCTCTCTGCAGAGTCTTGCTTCTCAAAGCAATCAGATAATGCACATTTAAAGGCATTGCCCGAAGCAGTAACATTAAGATGAAACGAAGAAGTTGACTTTTCAGAAGCTGCTACAAAAAGGTGGGGAAATCCCTGCTACAATAAAGTTTATAAAAGCATGAGGAGAATCCAAAACTCCTACCCCTAATAGCCTGCTGTCCTGAGACAACTGATGTCAGCTTCTGACTGTGGTAATGAGACTGAGTAGCCCTTTCATTTACTGCTGAATGGTAAGTTCCAAATATCAGAATCCCAAAATCTCAAATAAGTTACACTACGGCTATGTTTCCTGACACCACTTTGATCAATTCCAGGCGCCTCCCTCTCTCTAGCTCCTCTGGGAGGAAAGAGAAGTTACTAGAACTTCATCTTTTAATGTATGCAATTTAAAATAACATCTATGAAAAAAAGTTTTGTTGGCCTTTGCTGATATGAAATACCTGCCCAACAGAATACCTAGAGATGGAAGAGATACCACCAGATCTCCACTATCTCAAACTGAACAACTTCCAACCCTGAACGAAGCAGTCACAAAATCTTCAACTGGAGAGTGATCTATTTTTTCCATCCATTTTTAATTAAAGAGTCAGCTCATCCCAACCCTGTCTATATTTTGAGTTATTATAGGCATCTCACAAAAGGTCTGGGTTTAGTTAAGAAGATACTTAAATATTGTGTACCTATTGATTTAAATGCAAGTTAGGCCTAAACATTTTTTTTACCCATTAAAATTAAATCCTTGGATTGGCTGAAAGAACGTTCAGTTCATATTTGAATTGTTAAAAGTCTTCTTATAGAAGGTCAAGGTATACGTAAGAAAACCCCTCTGGTCATTATGAAAAGTCTTCTGTAAACTCAATCCCAGGTTTAATGTATCTTCCAATTTTTCTACTGGTATGAACTACTCAAGTTTGGCCATTATTTTCTACAGGGATGAATAAAGCAGAGCTCCACATGTACACCACGCTTCCACAAGGCAGTTCACACCATGGTTGTGTCCCTAGAAGTTAGTACATGGTACTAATATTACCTTATACACTGGCATACGTGCAGCCACTCTAAACTTCCATGAAGGTGTCCCTAACTGCACATGCACAACAACTTGTGATCAAAAATGTTTGGTTTCTTTAAGAGTAAAAAGGGTTTGCCCTGTTGGTTTTGTTTTCTTGTTTTTTTAGTAATTGAGATTTCACACTGACAACTGAGGGTAAGAGCTCAACTTGCTATAAACAATAATATTAAAGTTTAACTAATTACCTCAGTATTTGAGGACTCACAGTAGTGAAAGTGACCCATTTTTTCCAATCCAGGATACAAAAAAAAAAAGAAATTGTGTCATTCAAAGGCCAGTTGAAGCTTTAGAATTATGACATTGTGCAATTTGTTGGGAATAATCCAGTGCTGCCAGCTTCTGATTTACAAACTTCAGCTTTTATGTACCTTTGAGAAGGCTTCAGCTTGAACAAACAGTAAATTGTAAAGAATCAAGAGAAGAGGTTTAACTGAGTGGCAGCATAGAAATCTTTCTTGGAACAAAATTAATTGTCATTCATCACGCCGCTTACAAGCTGGGGAGGTGCAGTTCCACAGCAGTTTAAAACAGTTTCAGTCATGGCTGACACATTCCTGTAATTTATTCCTTCTCCTATAAAACGTGCGGTCCCATCCCACCTCTGCACAGATTTGAACAGCGATCAGTCAGTTCAGGGAGCTAAAGAAGACAATAAAAAACCTAGCAATAAAGCAGCAATTAGTTTTCAGCTGGCTCTCACCAGATTTGCTTGCTGCTGTGCTACACAAACACCCCGTAGCAGGGCAGGGGAGGGAAGACTCACAAAGCCAAGACCACAGCAGATCCCATTTTCAACCAGCTTAAGGTTTCGTGTACCAGCACGCTGCTGCGGCAGCCCAGCACTACTGATCTTGGTCCCTCTTTCAACCCCAGAGGTCCCAAAGGCAGGGAGAGACAAGCACCAGCACTGGTCCACCAGAAGCTGCTAGCCTTTAGGCAACCTCAACCATAACAAGACAGACCCTGGGGTCTGAAATTCCCCAGTCAGTTGGTTAGCTGGTGGACTAGCACGAGCCACCCATTTCCACTACTCCTATTGAGGTCTGCTTGAGTGCTATCTTCCCATAATTACCAGAAAGCAGATCACAAACTACCTTCCTCCCAGATATTTGGCATGTGGATCAATGCTAATTCTGGTAATAAAGAACGGGTAACACATTGAAAACATCAGTCTGGCTGCAATGGACATTTAAAATGGTAAAGTCTGCTGGAGGGGCGCACTCTTACTTTTATGCTGTATTTAAAATTAAAAAAAGGTGATTTAGTATACCTATTCAAGATGCAGGTAACCGTAATTTCCACAACCAAGACAATTCATCTCCTCCTGGGATCTCTTCCAGCTTTATCTTAAAACCAGTAATTACTACTGCCTTAACCATATTCCAACCACCTTTATGTCTGTGTAGAGAGCACTCATCATTTGGACAACCAGCAAAGCTGCCCTCTAAGCACCATACCTTAAGTTATCAAAATTTTACCTCAGCTTTGTCTTCTTGCCCATCAGATCTGAGCCACATTACTAAAAACCATGTTTCAAAAGTGAGGATGCTATAACTTGGTATGTTTGATGAGGTTCCTGCCCCTGATGACCATTCTGCTCTTGGATTAAAAATAAACAGACACTGTTTTTCGATTCGACGTCCACGAGCTGCTGCCTTTGCAGCCAGTGGCTAGGTGACGGGATACACTGCTGATCATCTTCCCACCCATCTCAAGTCATCTCTCCTGCAAGTGCTATGCAGTTAATCAAAAGTCAATTCAAACCAAATTAATTCTGTGAGTCTTCAGGTCAGAATTCTGCGATCTGCCTCTGAATTTACATCAATGAACTAAATAAACATTTAAGGCAGCACAATCTGCATTTTAAAATGCAAATACATGAAAAGATTTCCACCTTTATTTTTAGTTTGAAGTGTCATTAACAAGCACAGGAAAAAAAAAATAAGAGTTTCTCATCTTTCTGAAGAATTCATTTAAAGTTCAGAAAAATCAGTGGAACTGTAAGTACTTAAGTTCATTTTCTTCCTTCAAGCTTGTAAAAAATCGTAAGATACAGATCTCATTCCAGCCTACCAAGTTTAAGGAAAAAAGGCACCATTTCTCCAGCATTTCTAGGCAGCTAAAGATGCATATAAGTACCAAGAGGATTTTGTAAAAGATCTTTAAGCAGGTTAGGCAGCTAACTCCCATTTTTGTTAATAGCAGATAAGCACCTAACCCAATTAGAGACAACTAAATCCAAGCAGGAACTTCTTCTGTACCCGTTACCTGCACGTCAATGCAGTATCCACTACATTTGAGAGTCGTTTGAGTAATCAATTTTAAGATGTTTTGTGTGGCTTTTCTGTTTTTATTTGAAAGCAAATCAGCACGATGTTTGCAATAACATTCCCCATCCCAAAGACAGCCTTCCATTACCATTTCCTAATGTTCAAAGACCAGATAAAAAAAAAAAAAAAAGAAAAAAGAAAATCATCGCTTCAGTACAATGAAACAGCACTAAATTCAGGGCACAGTCTGACATTCAGTCGCACCACTCCTTCAACTGAATTAAAAAAAAAAAATAAATCTCACCCTTCCTCAAGTCCGTGAATCCCCCTATTTGCAGAGCTCACTGTATTACATTACATATGACCCCCAAAGACAAACAAACAGAAATGTTATTTCTCAACCCGCTTGGTTCCTCAATTCAGCTCATGGCGCAGCTGCACAAACAGCTGAGGCAGCACGACGGGCTGGGGGCATGGACAGAAGCACCCCAAAGCTGCACCAGTCTACAGAGGGATGATGCTACCAGCAGGAAACCCAGTGCAGGGGGGGTGCAGCAGGGAGCCAGGCACACACACTGTCAATACCACACTGCTACTGCAAATTTCACACCAATATGTATAGCCTCCGGTGGCTCTTAAGCCATTAGGCATTAATCTTTCAGAGAAAAAAAAAAAAATTAGTCATACCCCCCAAAAATTTTGAAAACCAGTATTTCTTGCTCATTTGATTTAGATAGTTGACTTACAAATTAAGTCATTTAGTCAATTCACTCTCAGAGTAACTCTTCTGTGAGCTTAAGATGAAGCAGCTGATATGTTTCAGAAGTTATTTACAAGAGATGAACAGAACTAGTTCCAAGTTAAATGCTTTTCAGCTCTTACTATTGTATTCCTCAAACAACAAAACTTTCTCAACCAACTGCTGATGAAATTGTTTCATCAATTCTCCCTGTAAAAATCTCAGCACCACACCCATCACACACTGGGATTCTTTTCCTTATTTAAAAGCTAATTGCTTCTCCTGAGACATCAATTCAATCATTCTTTCGCACAGTTCATCACAAGACATTTTAATGACCCTGTCTTTTCACTGGATTTTACGTGATCTGGAGACTTGGGGATGTTTACTTATCTTTTAAAATCCTAAAAGGCCCAATGAAACGGATGAAAAAGATACAAGAGAAGCACAGGATCAAGTCAGTTCTCCCTATGTAAAAAGCAAAGTCTGCCTGCACAGATCTGAAATATTTATTCCCCAACTTTCAGTTAGCGACATCTTCATTCTGAACTAAAATGATGGGAAGAACCTGTATTTCATCATCTTTTCTTGGATATTTTGTGCTGGTTTTTAAGCACATAAGGATTGTGCAATGGAACCATGCAGTAGTAGCAGACTGATATAAACATCTAAATATGCATTTGTGAGGTCAGAACACGGCATAACAGGGAGATTACATCAGTAATTTTTGTTAACTGCACTCAGACACAAATTCTTCTCTAAACCACGAGAAGCACTCATCCGAGTATAGTATACACATCAAATACTAATCCCATGATTTTTCATGCACACAACCATAATGATAGGACCTTCTTCTTAAATTAAATGGCTAAAAACATTATCTTACAAAGAACCACTAGGGATTAAAACTGCATATACCCAAAAGAGATTTTAAAAGTTTAAATTTGAAAAGCAAATGGATGCCTATTTGCTTCAAAACTACTTATGAACTTTATAGTAATAGAAAATATAATAAGTAGACATACTAGGAAAAAAATAATCAAACTGTCAACCTATGAAAGGGACAAATACTGTTTCAAGGCTTTGGAAGGTGATCAATCCCAATGGCCTTCCAGAAACATTAACATGAAAACCAGACATGTTAAAAGGCTCGTTATTTTAATGAAATACATCTTTTTCCTATATTCTGTGCTTTCTACAAAACCACACCAAACTAAATAAAACAGATTATTAAAATCTTGTTGCCACAGTAAGTATACTCTTGCCTATAGCTTTCCCCTCCTCCGCCTTTAGCCTATTCCTGGCAAGTTTTAGAATTATACAGTTTAAGAAGCTTTAAGCGTGTGACAAACCTACAAAAAACTTAACAAGCTCTACTGTGTAGACCGCAAATGCTTCAACTAAGAAAGAAGAAATTAATAGGATTTTTGCAGCAGAAAACATAACCAAATCCACTAAAATACAGAGAGCTGGAACATCAACCCTTGGTGCGTTTCTGACAGGGCTGCTCAGTCACTTTCCATCAAAGCCCACAAGTCTGACAGCACACAGAAAAAGCCCATCAAGTAATTAACTTTGTGGTTTCACAAGCCGTCTGAAGGAAAGATTTTACAAGACAATTTGACATGCAGTTGTCAAAAAATGAAGTCATTTACTGAAAAAGAACAACTGACCGGAGAAATTGGCTGAGCATTTTAATTGATATCATTCAATCTTTTCCCTCTCCTTTAGTTAACTTGGAGAAATAGAGCTGTCCAGATTTCAGTCAAGTACACATATCAATGACAAGCCATCCCTGCTTCTTTACTGTTGTGAAAAGGACAATATTGGCTGTGGCAGGAGACGTGTGACTACATCATCGCCTTCAACACCATCAGCACTGACATAGACTGTCTTTTACTACCACCATTTGTTCTCCTTCAAGTGCTTTAACACAGCAAACAGGGGAAAAAAAAAAATCACTATCAGAGCTAGTCCCACTACAAAACCAGCTGCACCAGGTGGCAGTAAAATGACAATTGCTAAGGCTCCTGGCATCGACAAGTCACCACAGAGGAGCACTCCTCTGAAAGACTTCACTCTCCAAGGAATATGATGGATAGGCAGGAAAATTAAGGCTCCAATCCTGCATTTCTCCCCCTCCCTGTGTAATTTATTCTTGCAGACGATTGCATATATTCATCAGCATAGAATACAAAACCACTTTACACACTTCCCGTTTGTCATCAAAACCTTTCTGAGCAAGAACTAATTTTATACTGATCTCCGCAGCAGCATCTTCATTACCCAGAAGGATTAAAAAAGAAAATAGGAGGAGTTTACAGGAAATAATAAAACTTTGACCACCAGTGACGTTGTTTTCATCGGGAACAATCTCTAGGGAGATTAGTGACTTGTATCCATTATGAGATAAGGCATCGGACAGCCAGCTAGCCCTCCCAGGCATCTGACGCATGACCTTCAAAACAAGTCCCTTCAGCAGTGTTACCTTGCCGCTGGACCTCATTTTCCTGCACCTTCCTCATCTATTTATAGTACCTGTGAAAAAGAAACAAGCCCAAACCCAAGCAAAACCAGTTTACAGATGACAAAATCACTTAAAAATTCTAATTTTTGATCACTTCATGCAGTGTCTGAAGCTTCCTTATAGTCGTACAACAGTACTGCACAACATCTCAGGTAGAAAGTCACATGATCAAAGCAAGCAGCAAAATCAGGATTTTCTTTAGGCTGAAAGATTTTGATTCTAACCGGCAGCATTATGCTTTTAAGAATTAAAATATAAAATGTTTGTTGTGTATATCTCCAATACAGTATTAGGTGGGGTTTTTCGATGAGTCTTTTATCTTCAAGTTGTTCATGACCCCAGAAAAAAAAAACACCCAAACCCAACACATTAGAGATTACATCTGCTGAATGAGAAAAGCTGATTCTCCGTTTTGTTTCCTTCCAGCATTTGGTAATAACTGGGAGCTAATTCAACTCCTCCCGTGGTTTCAACAGGCACTAGGCTGGGTCCCTAAGGTGACATGGTTGCCAGCAGCCAGCTCCCCAGCTTGCCATCAGGAACAAAGCACCAAGTGTCCCAGACTCACCGGGGTGTCATCTGCTCCCCCACCCCCACACACACACCCCCCTCCATGACAGCATGAAAATCTGACGTAAAAACGGAACCGCAAGAAGAACGCGAAACCGTTTCAAGCAGCTTCAAGAAAAAGAACCAAAATTTGGGGCCGCTTCTCTTTAAGACAGGGGAGGAATAATTAACTAGAAATTTCCTCAAAGGAGAAAGCTATAATCATGTTTCCTCAACAACTTTCAGATTATATATTTAGCATGTAATTTTATGCATACGTCCTTCCACAGCAACATGAAACTCCTCTGTGCCCAAACCCACTTTCTGTGTCCAAAATAATTTTTAAAAGAAAAAAAAAGGGGAAAAAAAAGCAGCTGAACCAAGTAAGCTCTTAATTTGCATAGTTAAAACTAAACCTTAGCGTTTAATAATCAACTCCAACAGCACTGAATATTTTGGGAGGCCCGACTCAAGTAACTTTCAACATAAATTTTTGCAGGATGACTAATGAATTGTGAGCTGCAGTTTGGCCCCAATCACAGCTAGTAACCTGAAGTCCCCCCTCCTGACGGGGGCACAGTATGCCTCAGGAAATTTAACAGACTAAAAAGCATCGTCTCGTGGAGAAGCACAGATATTTAAGGCCAGCTCTAGCAAAAACAGCTTTTTCCTCCTTTCAGATTCACCAAAATCCAGACTTTGGAGTCACCGCCTCAGCGCTATACTGTAACAGCAAAATCCGAACGCAGCGCTAATATTAATAATTAACTTACTCGGTTACAGCCTGCTAATTAGCTGACCCCGGGAGCTGTGCGAGCCTCCCAGCTCCACCACCACGCTGGAAGAAAAACCGACGGGCGCTCCGGTGCCCTGTCCCCTCTCTCCTCCAGCCAAGGGGAGGATTGCAGCAGCACCCAGCACTGCAGCAACCCTACCTCTCAGATTTTATCTGGGAAAAAAAAAAAAAAAACCAACCAAAAAAACCCAACCACCTCACCGTTTCGGCGTCAACTCCGCCTCTAAATGAGTGGGGGGGGAGGGAAAAGAAGGGAAAAAAAAAAAAAAAAAAGGCACGATGATAAACCTACGGTCATTTAACTCGTCTGAGCTGGCCTAAGTCTCATCCATGCCAGCAGATCGCGCCTCTGCCTCCTTCCTCTCGCCGAGTTTGTAGCAACATGTGCCGGCTGCTCCTCTGCGCTAGGAGAGAGAGATTTGGCGTCCGCCTGGTTTTAACCCCTCCCTTTCCACCGCCTGCCGCCTCCCACGGCGGAGGAAGAGAAAAAAAAAATATTAAAAAAAAAAATTAAAAAAGCCCCGCAAAATCCCATCTATACATATACGCCTCCAAGCATTCCCCCTCCCCGCCCGTCACCCTGTAGCTGTCAGCACACGAAAAAGGGTACGGGGGTGAAATCCTACGCTCTGGAAAGCGAGGGGAGGTGAAAATTAAGATTAAAAAAAATATATATTTATTTTGGTTTTTTCTTTTTTTTTTTCACGTCTGCCCCTCCTCAGCCCTTTTGGCAGCGCCGATCCCCGCCGCCCCCAGAAGGCAGGGCGGGGTGGGGGGGATGGGAGGGAGGCGGCAGCCGAGCCCCCCCTCACGCACGTACCTTGCCAGGCCGCCACGGGTCTTCGCCGGGGTTCTTCCTGCCGCCGCCTCCACATCCACCATGCTTTTGTCCGGCCGTGGGCCGCCTGGGGGGTCCCTCCCCGGGGCACCGGCCGGCCGGCCGGCCTGCCTGCCTGCCTGCCTGCCCGCCGCCCGCCTTACCGCTGCCCCAGCCGCCGGCGGGGCTCCATCCCGCAGCCGGGCTCCGCACCTGAGGGCGACGCCGGGGCGGCCCCGGTGGAGGGTCGAGTCCCGTCCCGCCGCTGCTCTCCCCTCAGGAGGTGGGATGCGGGGGGAAGGAGGGACGGGCCGGCCCGGGGCGCCCGTCGAGGGCGGCGGGAAACGCCTCACTTGTTGCCCGGTACCACAGCCGCGCGCCCGCCGGCCCGTGACGCGCGCTCGCTCCCGCCACGCGCTGCAGGCGGGTTGCACGGGGGGGCGGGAGGTGGGGAGGGGGGTGGGTGGGTGGTAACGAGGCGGGGAGGGCGGGGCTCCCGCCTGAAGCCGCGCCCCCCACCCCCGCCTGCAGGCGGCGCAGCGGATTGGTGGGGCCGGCGGGGCGGGGCGGGGCCGGGCGGGGCACGTGGGATGTGGGCGGGAGGGGGAGGATGCCTGAGTCCCCTACCGCCCGTCCCCCACCTCCCGCCGCCCCCAGTCGTCCCCGCGGTTGGCGGAGCGTCGTGTCCCTGAGGAGAGGAGCGGGCGGGCGCGCCGGCAGAGGGAGGGAGGCGGCCCGGTGCCGCCGCCTTGCCGGCCCCCTTCCCCAGTCTCCCCACTTGCCTCCAACTCCCTCGCCACCCTACGCCTCGCCACCGTGCCCCGCGGGGACCGTCCCTTGAGCCCGGCCACCGATCCCGACCCATCCCGCCGCCGTGGCGCCCGCCCGCAGCCCCGCCTCCCCGCCGCCATGTTCTGCCTCGACGCCTCACCCCCTTCCCTGAAGTAAAGCCCCCCGAGATGGGGGACTCGGACAGGGACACCGGCATCGCTGACCATCGGCACGGGGGGTGTCACCCTGGAGGAGGGAGCCCGGTTTGAGGGCAGTTTCCCCAGGGAGGGAGTGCTTGGCCAGGCAGAGAGGCAAACACGGGCAGATTTATGTCTCTCGGCGTCCCTGGTGAGGTGATGCCTCCTTCCCTCCCTCCTGCAATAATAAAAGCACATTTTCTGAGGTAAATGTTTTTTACCAACTTTTAATTTTTTTTATTTTCTCCTTTCTACCTGCAAGGTAACTGCAGCTGGCTCAGTTTCACTTGTTGGTCCACAAAGCTTTTGTTAACTGGGTTCTGGGGGGAGAAGAAAAGGAGTGCTTTATGCTGTCAGCGCTTCCCTTAGTAAAGAAGTTTCTGAGTTCTCAGATTTTGGAAATTTGCCCTCTAGATCTGATACTAATCATGCATGACTCACTCATTAGCAACCCTCTTTTTTTTGGTGGTGGTGGTGGTTGTTGTTTGCTTACTTGCTAAGATGATGAGACTCCAAATCCTGGCCAAACATCCCTATTGAAATAAACTAGAGAAATCTCCAAGACCCAGGATGCTTATTGAAATATAAAAATGAGTGCTGCTACTGCAAGGGAGTACAGTCTTCTTGTAGCCAGATGAATAGCAACCAGCAGACAGACTTACAGTTCCCATGGACTGTGAACCCCACAGCTTTTTGTCCTGTACAGGAAGAAAATGAACACATGCCATTTGTTTCTATTTTTAGCACCTGCGTTCTCAATCCAGTATAAGGAGAGGTCCAACCAAAGCAATTACCTCAATGTCACCTGGCACGGGCGTTTAAAAACAGTTTTCACTGCAACGGGAGAGGTAAGCACGTCCCCACAACCCACGAAAATAGACGTTTGTGCACTTGAGAGTTTACAGGGCTCATTTTCACCAAGACTCAGGAGCTGATGTGCACAGCCATAAACACAGCCGTTTTGGTAAACAGAACCCGAGCATCCACAGCACCTACCGAGCTCCCCAGACTCCCTGTCCTTAAATAATGGAGGCCCGTAGAAAACCCACAGCCAGTCTCCTGAGGCCGCTCCAAAACCTCTCTCAGGGGTGTGGGAGGTCCACAACATGTTGGGAGGGACATTGCATATTTCATTCCTCTTCAAATATTTATATATGTACTTCACGTTTGAGTAAAGCTGTCCTTTTCACCAAAGTGGAAGGATTACAGAAAAGGGAGGAATTACCCTAAATAGGCAAGCATCTTTGTCCATTAAGTAACACAAGACTCTGAAGGAGAATTAAGCGTCTGGCAGGCAGGAGCTTGGCTCCACTGCACAGGAGATTTCATAACAGTATGTTTTGAGATCAATTAGGAAAAAAAAAAAGGAAAACAGAAATCATCTAGAACAGTGTGTCACGTAACACTGGGTGCTAAGGAGCCTGGAGAAACACATGAAAGTTGAAAAGTTCGGGCAGTGGTGAAGTGGTCTGCTGTCTTGGGGGGGGGAAGGCATCTCCCCCTCCTCCTGGTCCCGCACCCAGGGCTGTGCCTGCTCCTCTGTAATCGCACCGACGCGACGGGTCACGGGGCAGCCTTGTGAAACCCTGAGCGGGGAGGGAGAGGGGGGAGGGAAGTGTTTGAAACCAAACAGATTCCCTGATCCAATTCAGAGCCAAGCCTCAAAAATTAGCTGAAAGGGGGGAAAGTACCCAAGAAGTGCCGTTGCCACTGAGCACAGTGTATTTTCCAGCTGTTGCCTGTGCTTCTGCTGTGCTCGGCGCTGCTAAAGCTCTCAGCGAGGGGTAGGCACCCTCCTGGGGGAGGGGGTGAGCCTCAGCCCGCTCCACCGTCACGTAAACGGCTCCAGCTTGAAACCCAAATCTCCTCTGTCAGTGGACAGGTTTAATCAAGTGTCATTAGCACAAAACAATCCCATGGAGCAACTCTCGCTGTGTCCTGCTGTGATATCCTCCCTTCACTCCAAAGCAGCCTCCTTCCCTCCTGCCCCACGTACTCTTGCTGGGGGGCAGGATACCTCCCCGTACATCCCTGTCCCCACCGGGGTTTAGGACATCTTGTTCAAAAGCACCTTGGTCACTCTCAGATTCATATGCGTTTTATTTATCTCTCTCCCTTTTCAGCAGGCCCTCTTGCTTACAGCCACTGGGACAGGAAAAAACAATGCTGTCAAGTGAGGACAGGAATCCATCTGATGCCTCACCATCCTGTGTCATGACCTGATACAGCCTTACATGTTAATTAATGGGAACCAGTTCCCAACAGCACCCAAATATGCCATTCCCAGGTTTCACTGTTGTTGTTGATGTTGTGGCTTTGACAGGGCCAGCAGGGGAAGAGGACTTTATGTGCAGCTGTTGAGACAGGTAGTGAGGTGCCAGAGTAACGAGTAGCGTCGTAAAAATACAATTTTTAAAGCTCTGGAGATGGAGCAGGTGCTAATTACACCTGCCAGTGTGACTGACTGGGACTGTGGCCCCTGGGCCACCTCCGGCACGCGTGGCAGGATGAGGCAGGACATGAGGGACCGCATCTAAGCACAGACGTGCAGCCTCTCCTGGATGGCTGGTTGTGCTTGGGTGAAACTAAGGAAGCCCTGAAAATGTTGATGCTCAACTTGTTAACACAGTTTGCTTCATTAGAAAGGAAGTGGGATTTTAAGGTTCCAGGTCTGTAAAGCCACGCATTGTTATGGCCACAGTGGTAAATTCTTGCCTTTTTTTTTTCTTTTTCCTTTTTCTCCTGAGGAGGAGAGCAAATACTTTTGATTGCAGCTGTTGTCAGCGGTACGTGCACACTTTAATTTGGTCAGAATCTGGACTAATTGTTTTTAAAACGCCGCTTTCACTCAGCATCATGATGCAAATGATTAGACCTTGCCAGTGAGTCCCAGAGAGTCAAACATTTCTCAGGGGCTGGTGACAGGGAAGTTGTATGTTCAGGGCATTGGTGCCTTGTCACTTGGTGACACGAATTCTCGTTGCCTGAGTTTTTCCATAGGTAGTGTGATAGGCACAACAGCCAGAAAAGGGAGTCTTTTAAAAGGATTCAACTCTCATTTTGTTATCAAATTCAAATAAATGTCTTTTTTTTCCCCCAAGCTATTTATTCATTGCTGTCATAGCAGTTGGGTTCATTGGAATAAAAGCTGATTGGGGGGGCTACTGAATGTATAGCTATGGCAATGGGCTGCGTGCACCAGACTTTTCTCTAGCATTTGCCTGTTAATTAATAATTGGTACATTGCCAGGAGCAAAGGAGAAGTAGGAATGAGTCCCAGGTTATAAAATCCTCAAGGTTATCTTGCTCTTCCTGTTTTGCAGCAGTGAAAGGAGAGCGAGAGATTTTGGGTGCAGCCAGGTTGCAGCCAGATGGGGCCTGGACGTGGGTTCCTCACCCCTGGGGACCATGGGCTACTTCACCGGGGGAGCCACAGCACGTCCTGTCCCATCCCGCCACGTCTCCCCGGCTCATCCCAGCAGCTGCAGGCACGTCTTCTCCCAGCAAACAGAGAGCTGCAGGCACAGGATTTTCCCTTGAAGCTGTGTATTGCCCGGCATTTCCACGTACCTGCTTGCAGCCACCCTTATGAAGACAGCCAGTGCCTTCTCCAAAGCGTGCACCCACCGCTTGGGCCAAAAATGCTGCTGAATGCAGGCAGACGTGTACTGAAACGCTTCCCAACCTCCCTCCTTGTCAATGCTCACCTGGTTCTCCCGGGTCAAATGTTCCCGTAAGGCCAGTGCAGCTGGAGTTCATTTTCTGTGGCGGAGCAAAGCTTATCCAGCTCACAGCCCTATCTGGTTCTTGTGGACAGAGTGGTGGGGCTAGAGAACACTTGGAAAGCATGGGACTAACCTGAGCGTGCTTCTGCGACCAAGGAGGATAAGAACACAAGATAAGAGGTTAAAATTTAAATAATAGCGTTGAGCCTAGAGATTGCTGCTGTGGCATGTGAGCGCTTCAGCAGCAGCCCTGAGCTTTAAATACCGGAGATAAGAAAAATCTAAAAATGCAAAGACGCCCTGCAATTGGAGCCGGAGCATCTCGGTTCCTTCAGGAATGAACCTTGTTTTTCTCACCCAAATGTTTCAGCCTGGAATTCAGCCAAGCGAAGCGCCTCTCCCAGGGCAGGCAAGGTTGGTCAGCAAGGCTTGCCAGTGACATGAGCGCAACATTTCGGTGGTCTCCTCACGTGGTCATTTTCCCCCCTTGACACACACACGTGCCAACCAGCGCAGTAAGAGCCACCACTACAGAGCTGGTTTGCTCCGCTTCCTTTTTCTTTTTTGCCTTGGTGCGATGGGGGAAGAGGCGAGTGGCATCTCCAGCTTTGGCAAAGCCCCTCAAGTTGAGGAGACTGGCACATCCATCCATGTCCCACTTGTGTTTTTTTCTGACACGCTGTGGCTTGCTCTTGGAGGCAAAGCG
The DNA here is from genome assembly GCA_026546715.1 of Gallinago undulata. Classification (NCBI taxonomy): domain Eukaryota; kingdom Metazoa; phylum Chordata; class Aves; order Charadriiformes; family Scolopacidae; genus Gallinago; species Gallinago undulata. Next base: position 15,430,894 of record JAOTQQ010000023.1, on the reverse strand, counting down.
GGGCAGGGTGGCGATGGTGGCAAACTCGCCCCTGCTCCATTGTGTGCCGGCCTTTGCAAGCTGTGGGCAGAGCTGCATTGTGCTCCTATTGATTCACATTTGGCAGGAGTAATTGCTCCCTGAGCTGCTTGGATTAAAGTCAGCGTTTCCCTCCTCTAGAAGGACATACCTGCCTTTTTCAGGCAAAGGCTGCAGTAACTACCAGCATTTTCCTCCCAGTGAGGCTCCTTTTCCCTGCAGGCAGAAGGCAGCGCTGTGCAGGAAGGGGATGGAGAGGAGCCCACTTGAAATTCAACATCTTTACGAGCAGAAACCAGACAATAATTATTTTCGCAAACAATGAAAAAGTGCTGTGTGTACTAAACATCTCTTTTTTTTTTTTTTGTGCCCCGGAAATGTGAGCCCTTAACACCTCTGCTTACCTCGGTTCTGAGGCATCCCGCAGCGTTTTGCAGCAAGACCTGAAGAGCTGCAGAACTGAAAACCGCCAGGCAGCAGAAGCTGCCGCCGAGTCTCTTTGAGAGTGAGAAAAAAACTGTCTACACTTAGGAAAAAATACAATGGACCCCCTTCAGCTGAACCGCTTCCATTTTGCTTTTACTTTTTAGCACGTGCAGTTTTAAACACCTACAAAAAATCCCAGCTGTGGGAAAACCACCAGTCCTCACATGTAACTTAGATATATATATTTTTTTTTTTAGACCATCTTGACACGAGGGACGTTCTGGACGAGGCTCTGCGGTGTGATTTCCCTTGGACTCTTGCAGTGCCAGCTTGGGTAAGGTGACTCCAATTGAAAGCAGTCCCGTCTGTGGGAGGGTGCTGACATCCAGAGCAAGCTGTTTTCTCGGCGGCGGGTTGGTAAAGCAGAGAGACCTGCCAACGCCGTGCGCGGGAGGGTTTTCAAGACACTCCCAACCATTTGGCAAAGCGCTTGCAGCCGCCGCGGGAGCCAAACCCTGCTCGGCCCGCGGGGGTTGCAGCCCAGCAGCCGTGGCACAGTGGCTGTTTCTCCACTGGGGCTCGGGGCTGGCACTTGTCACCGAGGGCACCCCCTTTGGGTGGCGTGAGCAGGAGGGTCTTCAAAAGCAGGGCGGGGAGAGCGGCCCTGGTTGAGGGGGGCAGTGGCAGCTCGCTCCTAGGGCTGTAGGGTTGGGTTGGGACCTGAGTGAGGGCTGTTTTGAAGCTCCCTGCTAGGCACTCCTCAGGCCCTCTCCAGAGGAAGATGCAGGGTATCCTCATTTTTGTGCCAGCTCTCTGGGGACCCTGGCAGGACAACTAAAAAACCTGGGTTTGGCTCCCTGCATCCTCGGTGCAAGCACCCGTTCAGCGAGTTGGGTGCCCGGGGGCCTCCCTCCTAGCTCCCAGTCTGCTGCTGCTGGCTTCTCGCAGGTGCCCGGGGCTCATCTGATTTCCCCCAGGTCCCGTATTTTCCCTGCAAGCTTTTTACATTTATTTATGCTCCTAGAAGCCACCTCAGAGGCCACGGGCTATTTGCCATTCTGCATTGCTGAGGTACACACACCCGTCACCGCCCAGACCTCGCTGCAATGAGCAGAGGCCGGTGCCACCACCCCGGGGGGGCGGGATGTGGCCCCCGGCGTATCAGAATTACCATGTATCAGAGGAGATCAGAAAGCTTTTATCTTGTTATTGTAGGATCTGCAGATAAGCTTCAGAAATCAACAACAGGGCAGAGGGAAATGAAATAATCCACATACCTAGTTTTTATATCCAGCCTCATACCTACGGGTTCCTGAAGAAATGACCCGGAGGGAAGATCCCTCCTGCATTAGGGACTGAGATCAGCAGCATAATCACAGTAAATGACGGGTTTTCTTCATGCTGCTTGATGGAGAAATCCCTCTGGCGTGGTTGCGCTCGCTATAAATAAATAAATAAAACTTCAGAAGCCAGTGTGCAGCACAGATGAGACCTAGCCTCGTAAATTAGTAAACCACTCCCCCCGTGTACGAAATCAGCGCAGGTTTTGTGCCTGACCCTGTGCATATTTAACCTTCCCCCATGTAAGTAGTCCTCTGAAGTTAATGGTGCTGTACTAATTTGCAATGGCTGGGGATTAAGCCGCTGGGGTTAAGCGTTTCTGCAGGCTCTGTTGGCAGCACGTTGTAGTCACAGTGCTGTAGGATGACTCGGAGATGTTCCTGCACTGGGGGAAAAAAAAAAAAAATACCCCATTGGTGGCCATGACGTTGTGTGGCTGGTGGCCTCATGGCACAGCCCGGGTACCAGCATTTGCCCTTTCACAGGCTGCATCCTGGGAGGGAGAAATCCCACTCCCACCCTGCAGAGGAGGGCACAGATGTCCCCTCAGAGGCTGCAGTGTAAAGCTCATTCCTCTCTTTCATTCTCACGGAGTGGGGGGAGGGAGGGGACGTGCCAATGTTTGCCAGAGACCGTTTCATTACTATTATGCTGCTTGCAAGCATCTTAATTTAAATCACATTATAGGTGCACCAAGGCAAAGTGATCCATCCGCGGCCTAAATAATAAACTGGAGTGAAAACATCCTTGGGCTGCGATAGACGAGAACAAGCACTAATTGAAATGTATAAACTTATGTAACATTATTTATAGAAAGGAGCCCGATTGTCAAAGGCCCCGAGAGGGCTGGAACATGGGAATGTTTGTTCTCCCCGCAAAGAAAAATTAATTATGTAAGTTTATAAATGCCAGTGGCTTTGCCTTCTCGTCTCCTGATGTGCCTAAGGACTGCTTGAAAGGTATTTATGGTTCCCAACTGCTGCTTCTTGATGGCATTTTTTTAACCTTGTCCTTCTGCGTGCCGTTGCCTCAGGATCTCGGAGCAGGGGATTGGCTTTACGCACTGTGCTCCTCAGCCACGGCAAAACGATGTTCTCTGCGTCCTGAGGTTCTGCAGTAGCAAATTTGTTACAAGGGGATGCCTGGAGGAGGCCAGGACTCACCAAGCCACCGAGATATTTTGCGGAGGGTGGTGGGGCAGCTGCCGTGTTTTGGGGCATCAAACTGACCCCCTCCTCTGCCCGAGCCTGCCGTCTCCTCCTGACGTGGTGTTGCTTAGTTTCTTCTTCCGCCGCCAAGACCGGCGATGCCATGGAAGGCTCTAATGCTCCCCGTGGTTTGATTTGCGAGGCGGGAAGAGTGCCGCTTATTACTAAAAAGCACTGTATCGTATAATTTCCTGGTAATGCTGCATTTGGCCAGGGCTGCCAACTGGCCAGACAGCTCAGGAAATACGGCCGAGAAATTACGTCTCATCAAACCCGAATGATGAATGCTTCCCCCCAGGCTCCGCTCGGAAGCACTATGGCTTTGGGGTTTGTGCTGTGAGGCTGGTTTTCCCCCTCTTTGCCCCTGTAAAACATCACATCTCAAGCGGCTGAGGCACTCGCCGGCATCCAAAAATGCCACTTATTCAGTTACCTCATTTTACGTGTTCTCCAATACCATCTCGTTACAAAAGCTCATGGCCGAGTGCTGGAGTTTCCGCGCAGCCAGCCACTAAGTGAATTAAAATGCAAAGCTCCAAGTCACCTGCGCTCGGGGGAGATAGATAAGAAACAAGAAAATGTCTTCAGAGAAGTATTTTGTACCACCCCTGTTGGTCGATGTCATCTGGCAGCACTGCATTTCAGGGACCTCCTTGCAGCGATGATGGTAACAGCCACCCAAAAAATGCCCCAGGGCCGAGTGCCCCAGGAAGGCTCTCTGTCCCCAGCTCCCTCCCTCTCTCCCTCCCACACACTTCCAAACCTGTTTTCCTGCAATTTCTTGCACTTCAAGACCTGCCTTGCTAACACAAAAAGGAAGGAAGGAGGAAGGGCAGGGCATTTGGGGCTTTGAGCATGGAGATGATCAAATAAGCATCTGATCAATGCTTATAAATACTTCAAGGGAGGGTGTCAAGACGACAGGGCCAGTCTTTTCTCAGTGGTGCCTAAGGAACAGGACAAGAGGAAACGGGCACAAACTTGAATATAAGAAGTTCCACCTAAACATGAGGAGGAACTTCTTGACTTTG